>JAMJFZ010000182.1:8895000-9595000 GCA_026225945.1 Cricetomys ansorgei
GAAAGAAAAAAGAAAGGAAAGAAAAGTAACCGAAACCAAAACTTAAAAAAAAAAGAAAGAAAAAAGAAAGGAAAGAAAAGTAACCGAAGTTGACCTCTGGTCTCCATACTTACATACATATGCACACATGTATATGCACACTTGCTTGTATACATGCACATTGACAAGTAAATAGTCTCTCTCTCTCTCTCTGTCTCTCTCTCTCACACACACACACACACATGCACAAGCACACGCACAAGCACACGCACACGGTGGTGAAGAGAGCAGGTGCAAAAGTCACACTGGTTTCTTTTAGTTCTATAGCTAACTTGCATGTCTTTAGGCAAATTAGAAACTCTCTCAGCTCACTGTCTTCATCCATAAGAATGAGTATTATCACAGGATTTGTTTCACTGAGTTGTGAGACTAAAGTAATTTAGAATATGAAATGTCTGTAACCTGATACCCGCAGCATGGGTTCCTCTGTATTTAGCAAAGAGTTAATGTAACGATCATCACCATTTTTATGAATAGCATAGTATACATCAATGCAGCCTAGGAGGAAGTACTTGACAGATGTCCTAACAATGTGGTTAGGAAGTCATGGCCACAGGCATGTCATCACTTTTCAGGGACTTGGAAGGGAATGAAATTCAAAGTTCCAATTTACTGTGTAGTACTTTCTGAGAAAGCTACCTTTTCCAGAAATGCATCCTGCTTTCTAGTTGAACAGGGTCAGCCTGGTATGGTAGTTCTCCTTGTGAGACTTGGGTGGGCCTCCTTTAGATGGGAGGCAGGTTCTAACCCGACTGTAGATCCTTTTCTCGGATCATGTTTTTGTAGTAAATACCATGTTGTGTGATTCTCCAGCATTCTTGTTCACTTTCTCGCTGAGTCTCAGAGAGAAGCGGGCTCCACTCCATTACAAAGACAAAAATGTCAGGCATTTGTTCTTTCTTCTTACTTGGCCACAGCCCCAGCTGCTCCTGCTGGAGAGTTGGAATCCTCAAGGGCTGTCTAAAGAAACAGAGGTACGCTAAGGTTTCCTGCAGTCATGGCGGTGGCTGTGTCACGCAGTTGCCAGTGATGGCCACATAGGCACTTTTAGCAGAGTCCCTAAGCTTCCCTTAGTGGCAGAGTCTGCTGTGGCACGTGAAGTTCAGAAGCGATGTCTCAGAATTCAGCAGGGAGGGCCCGAGATCTGAGGCATTCCTGACATGTGGCTTTGGCAGGGCTTCTGGTCACAGTTCTTGGATTCTGTGCATTTTGAGCCCATTTCTTTAGCTCTGTGTTGATTCTGTGAGTTACCAGTCACTTTCATTGAATTTATTTTTCGCTGAAACTAGCCAGGGTTGGGCTCCCGTTGATTGATGTCTGGAAGCTTTTCTGGAGCACTGATTTTCTGAGATCCGATGATCCCGTTCCAGCCCTACCACACAGGCATCCTCTGTGATACAGAAGATGCATCGATTGTAGAGAAGTCCTTAAAGCTTCAGTTTTAAACATCTAGGCTTCACACACCCAGCTGCAATCCACTGTGTTTCTTATCAGAAACTTGCCGCATAAATATTTCTTGATCGTTTACCTTGTACTAACTAGGTGATGGCTAGGCTTTGGAGACAAAAATTAAATAAAACATGGTCCCTCTGGCTCATACCAGTGGCCCTTGGGTACTCGACAGGAATCGTCTCCAAGACTCCACATACCAGATTCACAGATCTCAAGTCCATTGTGTCCAATCACACAGTATTTGCATAAAACATAGACATGCCCTCTTATAAATTTAAATCATGTATAAATTTATCACAATGCTTAATGCAATGTAAATCTATGGTTTGTTTATGAATTTTCAGTTCAGACACAAATTTGAAAAAAAATTTAATTTTAATTTTTTAAAATGGAAACCACCGACATACTTAGAGTTATAGCCATTTGACAGCGAACTTGACTTCCACTCACAAAAATTACGGTCATTTACTTTTTTATACCACAGCGAGATGCAGTCAGACAACCCAGCAGTGTACACAGTGCTTGGCCATAGGGAGGAGGCAGCATTTCGATTAATGGCTAGCACAGAGGTGGGGAAGCTGGCGGGACACAGAGCTTAACATCTCACCAGAAAAGCATGCCTTCTTGGCATGTACCCCAGCTCTAATTTCTCTATGAAATAAGAACAATTACTCAACCAGTCCGAGCCTTAGTCTCTTTCTAAAGCTAATGTATATCATCTGTACAAAGTAATGGGTTTTATTATGATATTTCCATATATGCATATCATATACTTTTATCACATCCGTGTGATTTATGATCCTTTCTTACCTTCCTCCTCTTCTCCTTACCTTCATGCCCACAATAGCTTCCCCTTTCCTCTCCTCTTTGTTCCCCTCTAAATTGCACATACTAGAAAATGTGATGAGCTGTCCCAGCAAGTCTGGTATAGCAGGGCCATATCGTAATTCTTGAGGAACTTCCATACTGATTTTCCGTTTCTCACACAGTCTTGTTGACAGCCATTCTGACTGGATGAGGTCGGATCTCAGTGTCGTTTTCATTTGCATTTCCCTGATGGCTCAAGTTGGTGAACGTTTTTCACGTGTTGACCGCTTGCTCTTTATTTGAGAGCATGTTTTGGCGGGTCTGGCAGGAGAGCAGCTACGCGTGTCCCCTCCACTGAAGACTGGTCCTCCTCTATTTGGGAAAGCACAGCTTTGGGGAGGATGCACATGGAGCGTGAGGGAGGAGGGGACGCCAGCCTAGCCAGCCAGGTCAGCTGCATGAACCCCGGTGATCCCTGGGGCGACAGACGTCACAGCCAGATCATCCTCACATCCATTCTTTATTTGAGAAGTGTCCTGTTCCTTTGCCTATTTCGTGATTGCCTTGTTTGCTCTTTGGCATTTATATTTTGAGTTCTCTATGTATCCTGGATATTAACCCTTTGTTGGATACCTAGCCAGGGAGGATTTTTCTCCCATCTGTAGGTCATTTCTTTACTTTGTTAAGTGTTCTGTTTGTTACATAATTTGATGCATTCCCATTAGTCAGCTCTTATTACTGTTTCTTGAACAACTGCAGGCCTGTTCAGCAAGGCATGGCTCCTGCCTGTCGTGACATGCTCCCTGTGTGTTTTCTGTTCACAGGCTCCAGGGGTCTTATGCAAAGTCCTTTGGTCCATTTTGAGTTGATTTTCATACAGACTGTGGGAGATAGAGATCTGCTTTTAGTTTTCTACACATGGAATCCAATTTCCTCAGCACCAGCTGTTGAACGAAGCTCATGTTGTCTCCAGTGTATTTAGGTAGCAAAATGGCAGCCTCTTTCACTGGCTGGACTGGAATGCCAGATGTTTGATGTAACTTCCTGGATTAGCACGATCATCAAGAGAGTCTTGGTAGTCGACTATTCTGTGCTTTCTCGGGGCATTTTAGTTCTCCTCTGATTTGCCTTTTCTTGTCCATTTCTTTTACATCACTGTTAAAATAAGTAGGCAGAAATGTGTTTTCCCCTAGCATGGAATTCCACATTGTCCTCTACCCACTCTCCAGCACTGTTGGGGCCCAGGTTTCCCAGGCTATGAAATGCTTTAGCTTGACAAGGTTCCTGAAGCGAATTCACTGCCGGGAACTGGAACTCCCTAACTGCCTTGCTCTTCTTTGTCTTCACTGTACGGTGGCATATGTTCTCTCATCAATAATAAGATCTGTATAAGCCAATAGTAATAGCAAAATCAATCCCTGAGCTGGCTACTGTGGGCTGGAATGGAACACACCCATGCTATCCAGAAGTAAATTGCAATAAAGCAACCCAGGTTTATTGCAAAGATTTAAGAAATATAAAACCCAGAAAATTCCCCTAAGTTAGTAGTTATTAGCAGCTTCTCCCCACCACTCAGCAGGGATTCTTTCTTCCCCAGAATACCCAGGCACCATTGCGTCTCAGGTGCGGGCGGCTACCCCCACACCTGACCGACGAGGTTGAGGAACCAATCAAAATAGCCCAAGACCAGGGCTCCGGGGGACCCTAATAAAAGCCCTGGACGGGGGTCGCTCGCTCTCTTGCTCTCTTGCCTTCTTGCCCTCTTGCCCACATCTCCCGCCCGTGCGCGGCAGCCGCCCCAAGCCGCCGCACCTGTCCCAAGCCGCCGTGTGCGCCAAGTTCATCTAATAAAAAGGCCTCCTGCGGTTTCAACAGCCACCAAGACTGTCTCGTGTTTCTTTGGGGTTTACCCATCCTTCGTGGAAGAAAGAACCCCCATTTTCGCGGGGGCCAGAGCTGGACCGCCAGGACCCCCGCACAGCACCTGCTAGATGCTAGTTAGCAGTATTTTAACTGGATTTGGGCAGCAGCATTGTTCTGGGCTGATAGTCCTGTTCCTTCTCTAGCCTCAAGTGTTGTCATATTATAGGTTTGAGAGTGCTTCCCTCTTAGTGGCACAAATATGTGCTTTACACATATTATTCACTCTTCACTAGTTTCTTTCCCGCTCATGGCTGTTTCCCCTTCTTGATACAGAAGTAGGCTTCAAAAAACACTCACAAAGCTTCATGAGTCTTCCCTGGATTACACGGCCCCATCCCCAGGCCCTGTGATGGCCAAGAAAAATGATTAATTAACTCAATTTGTTATCTGATGGTACTTCTTTTAGACCTGAATTATTAAATCATTATGCAGATTCTTCTGCTCATTTTGTGTTTTAAAAATGTGTCGTTGTAAAAAAGTATTTTTATTACCTTTGGAGTCTTTTTCAAAGTGATACTTGGTCTAGATCTCAGTTTACAGCCAACCTGCTGCATTCTGCGGGTTTATATGTTCTCCTTATATGGGCTAATTTTCTATCACTAAAGACTGACTTTTACCCCTATAATTATCAGTTTGGCCATCAGTTAGACAGAATGGGTTTTGTTTGTTTATTCCTGGGAGAGTTTTAATTGGTTTTGGAGTGGATACTTTCATCCCAGTCTTATGTACAACTGTGTTTTTGATTCTGTAGCTTCTGATGAGGTGTTTGAAAACAGTCCTCAGGCAGCTTTTATTTTATTTTACTATTTGTTTGCTTCTAGCCCCACCCTAACACCTTGCTTATGTTGAAATCAACGGCTGGCATTGGCACCAAGGACAGGGTGGTAGGCTGCATCTCTGGTGTGGTCTGCTACAAAATCACAGTGTGGTTTATGTTGTCATCGGACTGCTTTGGGTCTCCAATTTCCTCATCTGCAAAATTAGGAGAGATTATTTACCTAACCAATGTTTGTAGACAACGTCATGTGATGGGCACAACATCACTTGCTGGGAAATCTGCAGTGAGCACGTGTGTTAAAATGCTTCCCTCATGAAATGTGTGGTCTCCATCACAGCCTCGAGGATCCTCTGTGAGCTCACAGCTCACAGCACTGAATGTAGAATGATCTGTTCACTTACTTCCAACGTAATTTTGATTAGAATGGAGAAAAACAATCCTATAATATACCTGAAGGTTGTCTCTGGCCTTTGGAGACTCCTTTGACTTACGACTAACACTTCTAATTTTCTCTAATGGGAGTTCCACGGAAACCAGTATGGGATGCTCTGTGTAGAAAGGAGTCAGGCCAAAAGCTATGTCCCATTTCAAAACCGGTTTCTGAATGTTTTTGAGAACAGACTCCGAATCTCAGCTTTTAGAACACATTTTTTTTTTTTAAAGAAAAGAATTAAAGCTACAGTTGCTACCGATCTTCATTTAGGTGTGGGAGTCAGCATTCGGACAATACTTACTGAATTACAAGATTGTTTTCTGGACTGGGGTGATGGCTTAGTCAGTAAAGTGCTTTTTGTGCAAGCCCAATGGACTGAGTTCTGATCCTCTTCTCCACATGAAAAGCCAGGTATGGTGGCATACACCTGTATTCTCCATGTTGGAGAGGTAGAGACAGGAAGACCATAGAAGCTCGATGGTGAATCAGTGAGATTCAGGCTCAGTGATGCACTCCGTGAGTGGGCAAAAAATAAGATGAAGAGAAACTGAAGAAGACACTCAAACTTACTATGGTTTATCAGTATTTCCAGAGCCCTTAAAATATTTAATCCATGAATGCCACTTCTTTGTGAGAAAAAGTTGGAGTTACACTGAGGTCATTTTGGATCTATTAGAGATGGGAGCCATCCAGAAGGACTATTTATAACAGGCAATGGCTACCAAGGAATACAAAATAGAGGGAAGGATGTAGGCAACCTGGCAGGAAGTGACCACCGAGCTTGTAGGAAATTTAGAGGGCATCCTGCATGAAAATCAACTCCTAATAAGGTTTTTTTTTAATTTTTTTTTTAATTTTAGGAGAAGTAATAGTAAATGTTAATTTTTGTCTGTTCTCAGATTCTTACCCAGAATAATAGTTCTTGTTTCAATTCTTAATAATCACACTTGCCTTTCTTTTCTGTTCATGAATATTCACATTCAAATTTCTTCCCATCATGCCCCTAATTTCACTTGTCTCTTTAGATCAGTCTTCTAAAGATTGAAGAACAATAACCAGTTGCTGGAAGGAAGGGGGTCTGGCCCGCAGCACAGACATACTGACAGATGCAAGGGGACTGGAGAGGGAGCCCAAAGGAAAGCGAGAGGGAGAGCTAGCAAGGCTTGAGAGGAGAGGAAGACCAGAAATTGCAGAAAAGGGGAAAGCTTTGCATTTTCCTTAAAAGATAGTAAAATCGGGCTACCCAGAAATGTAGGGAAGGAAAAATATTGCTAGGTGGTATAAAGTATATTTGGTTTGGAACTGACTGAATGCTGGTTCAATTTTCTCTAATTCCTAGTTTCATCTGTAAAATGTGGGATACTAACAGCAGATCCTGGCTTGCTTCAGGCTTGCTTGTGGTTAAAAGGGATTAATCAAATACAAATTCTCTGCCCAGTTCCTGGGTGGACAAAGCCTCTTCCTCTTGCTCGTGTATAGAAGACACTGGCGACAACACTAAGCAGTGTGCCACCGACTTCACCCTGCTTCCATTCATTATTAGTTGGGTGGAAGAGTTTTCAAAACTTCCTCAACCTTAGTTATTTATTCTGTAAAATGGGGACAATTCTGACAGCAATTTTATAGGAACATGTAGAGTGCTTATAAAATATGTCTGCAAAGTATGTGCTTTTTAATGACCACTACTGATGGACAGTGATTAAGAGAGCTCGCTGCTCCCAGGATTTGGTTCCAAGCACCCACATCAGATGGTTTTCACACCTGCCTCTACCTCCACTTCCAGGGCATACTGTGCTGGTTTCTGCCTCTGAGAGCACCTGGAAACATGTTGTACACATACATACACATAGGCACACATACACGTAAAATAAAATAGAAATAACTAAAACAGAAAATTTTAAATTAGAAGAGTTTTGATGTGTGTGTGTGTGTGTGTGTGTGTGTGTGTGTGTGTACAGGTCCTCCATGTGTACGTGTATGCAGAGGCCAGAGGTCAATGTTTGGTGTCTTCCTCAATTGTTCTCCACCTTAGTTTTGAGGCAGGGTCTCTCACTGAACTGGTGCTAGCTGCCTGGCTAGACTGTTCAGCCAATAAGTTCAGGGACCCTCTCATTTCAGCATCGACGACAGAGCTCGAGGATTGATCATGAGCACATGCCTGGCTTTTTCATGTGGATGTTGGGGAACCAAACTCAGCTTCTCATATTTGCAAGACAAACACTTTACCAACTGAGCCATCTCTCCAACCCCTACGACTGTTTTTAGCAGGTACGGAGGATCCAGTGGCACTTTTGAGTGGCGGGCGATGGGTTGGCTGGGAAGGCGGGGTGAGGGACAGTGTGGTAGACTGGCTCTAATCTGTCGGTGGTTTCCAAATAGGAATGGAGCCGTTGAGGGCTGAGGAGAGACCAGAAGTGAGTGAGACGCGTGAGAACGTCAGTACGCACTTCTGATTAGAGGCTTGAGCGTCGGTCCAGTGAGCAACAGTGGAGGGAGGGATGGAAAGAAGCTACTCATTTACACTAGAGATGTAGTTTTCAAAAACCCATGCGTGTGAATCACCAGGGGAACCAGAGTGTGGATTCTTCTTCGATCTGTCTGCGAGGACCCAGAGATGCTGCCCTTTCGCTATTAACAGAATCTCAAGCAGCGTGGATGATGCTGAGGGTCACACCAGCAAGGGTTCCGAGGAAGGGGCTGGCGGGATTTGATGACTCCCTGGTCGTGAGAAAAAAAGAGGCCGATAATTTTTGTTTGTTTTGTTGTTTTGTTGCTGTTATTATTGTTGTTTTTGGAAAGGAACTAAAGAAAGAAAAATAATGAGTTTGCCCTACTGGGTTTGATTTCCTGCGCTTGGCATTATGGGATGTAGAACAGTGTAACGATAAAAGGTTGGGTTTATTTTCAGAAGATCGGGATTAGCCCTTTCTCCACAATTATTAGAAAGATGACTCTGGAGTTTAGCCTTCGCTCTCCAGTCTTTAAATCGGAAGCCACAGAGACTAGATCATGAGACTCCTGCACAGATTAATGGAGATACTCCATTGTGAAAACAGGGGTGGCACTTAAAACGAATAAAAATCCTCTCTGAAGATTTCATAGAACATAAAGAGTAGTAACGGGGTTTCTGGTGAGGCCCATCTGGGCCTTTTCATATATAACTCTCCTGTCAGGGTGTACAGACACCACAGACGATTCTGTATTTTGACAGTCTTCTGAACTTTGTGTTTTCTAATTATTCATTAGCTGACATAATTTCGGGGGGGGGGGGGCTCGAGAGCCAGGATTGGCAGCGGTTCCTCCAGGGCAGCATCCATTAGGAAATGGCAGTAGTTAGATTCTTCCTTTTAAGGAACTTCTCCAGGAACGACTGTCTGAATTAAAGAGGAGAATATCTGGTCAAACTCATTTATAATCACAGTCCCAATAAAGGTAAATGGCAGACAGAGGGACAACCTGTGAACTCTCTCTTATGTTCCCACCCAACAGCAACATTCTGATGACCGGAGAATTAGCTCTTTGGAACTTAACTTCATCCTTGTGTTCAATAGAAAAAGACTGGCATAGAGTAAACATTTTCCCCTTAAACTTAATCTGAACTTTTGAAATTGTCCTTGCATCTGTCTTCCGTGTAACTCTTTGGCGTATGTGTGGTGTTAGGGATTGAGCCCACAGGCCCCACACATGCTAGGCAAAGGCTGAATCATTGCACCCTGCTCTCGCATCCATCTGCCCCTATATGTAATTAAGTCTGCCAGATTTTAGAGATGAGGTTAAACCGAAGGGAACAAATTTATTGCCTACAACATTTATGGAACATATTTCATTCTGAAGGTCTCACTAATAACTGTTTACAGTATTAACAAATGGTGGTTATACTAGCGTGTCGCTGGACTATCCAAGAACAACCTTTTATCTCTTGTTTCATAAAAGAGATCAGAAAGCAACAAAAGTAAATAAATAAATCCCAGGCCATATTATCAAGATGCTATCTCAGATATAATGAAGATCAAGACATCTAAAGACTCATTAAGTTGTAACTGTTTCAAAAACAACTTATCCTCTCCCAAAATTAATTACATAAAATATTTTTTTTATTTGTTTTGGGCTCAACTACGGGGACACTAATAATGCAGATTTGGAGAATGTGCTTCCTTGATATCATTTAAGTCCAAAGGCATTCAGAGTCACGTGTGTGCATTAATTACTAAACATACCATCTAAACTCCTGCCCGCTTCCCCCTGAGTTTTCTTACCTTCAGCCTCCTTCATTGCTACAACCCAATATTTCCATCCACCCTAAAACAGCCCACCTTGGAAGGCTTGTAAGGAGCTCCAGAAGAAAAGCTCTGCTGCCAAAATTATTTTAACTTTGCCTGAGTAGTTGGCTGAAGCCTTTGCCAACCTATTTACCTTAATTAACTCCATAGGTACAGTGCCCTCAAGAGGGACTCTAAGTGTAGTTGACTCCAGATTCAAAGAGGGAAACCCTCCATCTCATGAAATCACAGAACCGTTAAGGCTCCTCGAGACCTCCTCAAAAGTAACATCAGATTTCTTCTTCAACTGAAAAGCTAAATCTCCCTCTAAGAGCTTGCTTGCAGATGGAGCTAATCACCATTAGGCGCAAACCCTTAACACCGTTGCTGTAGTTGTCCACTGAGCGGATCCTGTCATCTAGTTATCTCCTCCAGAGAATCTCTGAGTCCTTTGTGAGCCTTCTCTCTAGATGTATTATTTTTGCACCTCAACTCTCCCCTTCTTGTATTCTTTCTCTCTAAAAATAATCTTCCCAATGATTCGGAAAACCAGGGAGTTAGCCAGTGATTCTCCGTGCCCTCCGACCTGCTGGTTTTCACATCTTAACTCTGTGTTGACTCTTCTCTCCCTGAGCTCCTTCAGGGGATTCCTTTAAGTTTAGGTTTGTCATTTCATTCATAGCTGCATGATAAAAGACTTTGCTGCATCCAATCACAGCCCCCTCTGATTTCATTTTCAGAGTCTCTGAGGAAAATATAAGTTTGATCATATTTCAATGACTTTCATACAGCAAAAAGTCCCAGCTCTTTGGCATAAAACCCAAAGCTTCCCATGATCCAGTTTTAACCAGGCTGGTCTCCTAATGCTGCTTCTTGGTTCATGCTTTGCAGCAGGTGCCTCAACCCCAGCATTATTATTGATGTTCTGAGTCAGATGACTCTTTGTAGTGAGGTGCTGTCTTGTGCATTGTGGGGTGTTTTAGCAGCACCCCTGGGCCTGTCCTTGCTGACTGTCACTGTTACCCCTTCTCCTTGTTTTGGGAACCCAAAGCAAAATCAAAACACAGGACCTGGATGCCTTTCCTGCAGTCTAGCTTCCAATCATGCCCATGGGGGAGGGGGCCAAAGCTCCACAGAACTTATGAACAAAGGGGTGAGCAGTGAATCCTAACTTTCTGCACACAGTAAGCTCTCAGGTACCTCCATTCCTTTGCTACTGTTTGTACCATAATGCTTTCAATCTTTTTCTCTTAATATAGGAAAGGAGTCTGTCCTGTCTAGTGCCTTCACTGTTTTCCCCAAAGGAGGATGAGCAATCTGACTGGCCAAGTTCTAAGGATTCTGGTTGGAACAAAGTGTGAACGGGGGGGTGAGGGGTGGGGGGATGGAGGTGAGTTGGGTGGGTGTGTCCATTTCTCTGAAAGGCCCCCATAACGGTATAACCTACTTTTCAATTATCCGATTAGTAAATAAATCCACGTTCAAAAGAAAAAAATATGAACAATACAGAACATAGCTTTAAAAGTGAAAGTGTCCTAGAGTTCAAAGTATTGTGATGAAAACAAAATTGAGATTACCTCCACAGTGTCCTCCTTCAGAGTCCTGTGTGTTGGTTGGAAGGTGAGGTAAGGCTAGCAAATCAGGACATGGGACGTTCTTGACTTTGTGCTGTGTCAGGATTCCCAGAGCAGGTGGTTTGCACTTCGCGTCTGCCTAGCTCAAAGAGATGTCAACGTCGCTCACAGAGGCGACAGCGACACCCTTCTCTCATTCAACAGCCCCTTCTTCACATTCTCCGGTTCCTCTCCCTTCGTTCACTTTCAAAGGCACAACTCATAAAAATCACAGCTGTTATCGGGAAAGAGAGACTTCTGACGTTTTGTGTCTGTTATCCGTCTACCAATGAGTCTGAGACTCTGTTTACAAGGTCAAGGCTGAGTGTAAGGAGCAGGGGAGTCATTTGTGAGTGAAGTCCTGAGGGGGTGGGTGTTGCTGACACCGCACAGTCAGGTCAAGGATCCTCGTCTCAGGCCTGTGGGACAATGGCAAAGCCTCCCCTCGGTCCACCCCGGTGTGAGGCTCAGAGGGAAATGGTGAAGCCTTTCCTTCCGGTCCATGGGTGGGTGTTGATAGCATGTGTAGAAACAGCTGTCATAACTGCACCTCCATTGTTTATGGCCCGAGGACCGCTCCCTTACAGAAGCTACTCTGAGCTTAGCCAAACCCTGATCCAGGTGTATACCACAAACCCCGCCTACTTGGTTATCCCCCCTCCTCCTTGTTGCCATATCTAAAAACACTGCCTATCTGTTGAATGCTACATAATAAATATGCTGAGCTTCTGAGGTGCTGCCATTTCTCCATCTAAGATCCGGGTCTCCCTTCCTCAGCTTTCTATCCTTCTGTCTGCGTGTCTGGTTGTCTTTTCTTCATTCCTTTCTCCCTCAGTTCTGTCTGACCCAGGAACCATGCAAGCATGCAGCAGGTGAGTTGTGAGATCTGTGTCTTTTGAGCTTCTCTTGAGTCTTACATGCTGCAAATTAAATGCAAGGAATTCAGGTGCCCAGTGTATTGATGGCTCCGCACACCACCTTACACTCACATCTAGGACCTTTCTCTTAAAATTCCAAGTTGCACAGATCCTTTGGAGCAGATGCAGGGGAAGATGTCTCTATATGTGAACGTCCTAGCTATTGAACAGAGTGTCAAAACAAAGCACTTGTGGAGAAAACATGTGCAAAGAGCACTTTCTTAAGGTAACAAACCATGCTGGATGGTGGGGAAAAGTGACTATTTTTATAAAGATTTTTCAGATAGGAGAACAAAGGGTGGGAGAAATCCTTTCCATTCACATTTAATTCTAGAGGCTTCATCCTTCCAACTGGGAATGTAAAAATATCCCCTCCCCTTATTCTGGTGATGATTCTTTTAAACGCACCACCTCCCCCTCCAGATCTCACGGGAGTCACTAGGATGGCAAAGCGTCCTCAGCCGCAGAATCAAAGGCGACAGAATGGACTGTAAAAACGCTTTCGGAACGCTAATTGAAACAAACCTGAACACCAAATTGTAACGGCGCTATGATCACGACTAAAAATTCCGCCTGCATATGGACAGGGACCGCAAGGGAACAGGAAAAAAAAAACAAAAAACAAAAAAACTGTCAACAGTTTGGTTTGTAGGATGGCAGAATTTTGGGCGAATTTTTCTTTTTTTAAAATTTTGAGTTTCGTTAATGTTTTCGTAATGTTTGTAATAAACAATACGGTCACAGAGGCAGCGGAACCTGCTGACTAACTATTGTTAGAAAGAGCAGCATTGCGTCAGTTCTGTCAGAGCTCAAACTGCTGCCTCCGGCAGACACTCTCCAGCATTTAGCTGATGACATCAGATAACCTTGACCATGAAGTCAACCCTTTCCAGCTGTGTGAAGTTTTTTTTTTTTTTTTTCTTTAAAACCACAGCTAACTCATTCTGACAGGCATAACAGGAGTGAGTTCAACTGAGGCCATAATGAGGGTTTTGGATGGTTTTGTTGTTTTAATTAAAAACAATTTAAATGTATATGATTGATTGGTCACACTCATGATGAAAGCAGCTCCTGCAATAGATGAAAAGCTCCGGGTCCCGTGAGGAGCGTTTGTCAAAGTGTGTGAGCACATTGGAATCCATCTTGAGGGAAATGTTGGCTCTGCACGTGAGAATCCTCCAGCAGCTTACCTTTGTGCAGAAATCTGGTGGCAAGAGCACAAGTCAGGTTCGCAGAGACTTGCCAGGGGCATGCCAGCCTCGCTTCCGGCACATCTGCTCTTTCAAACATGTGCACAGTCAACAGCGCAGACGGCTGGCACTTCAGACGCTTGTCATCGAGTCCCATCCTGGAGCGACTTGTGACTGGGCCCTCCAGAGACCCACCTGAGATGCAGGCTGCTGCAGGGAGACGATGCAATAGACAGTCTCCTTTCTGTTTCCCTGCACTAACCACCACTGTCGTAATCCGGCGTAGCGTGAGGAAGTAAGCCCCGTGGGCAGGATCGCCTCTGCCCGACAGAGAAGCTCTCACGGAGCTAGTATCATGTGATATTATCTCTGAGCCTCTTTGAGAATCAGGGTAAGGATTGTCCCTTGGTTTAATGTGTTTGTCTTTTTTTTTTCCTTTGCTTTTATTCCCCCCCCCCTTAAATATCGTTGCCACGGATGTCACCTAAAAATGTATCCTTTGAAAAATAATGTGACGGCTGGCTGTGGTGGTGTATGCCTTTAATCTCAGCACCGGGGGTGCAAAGACGGGTGGATCTCTGAGGTCAGCCTGTTCTACATAGTGAATTCCAGGTCAGTCAGGGATACATAATGAGACCCTGACTTAGAAAAACGATGACAAGTTCCTTCTGGATTGAGGACATTATCTTGTTAAACTGTGTTTCTCTTTATGCCTCAGTTACTCTGAAACTCATGCTTAACTCTCCTACTACCCTTCTGAGGACAGCTTCTCACGGAGGGGATTTAATGCGCTCAGTTAGAACATTTGGGCAGAAGGAGGAAGCGCCTACTGATGCCTGTTCAGTTGCTATGCATACTATGGCCTGGGAGATATGTTTTCAACTCTAATGATCTCATTAGAATTTTTTTTTTTCTCCAAGAATTTGTTGTTCCTAAAGTGCTAGATTTTCATAAAGGAAGAAAATGCATTTCATTTTCTATAAATATCAAAATTAATTACTCATCGTTATAACTATTCATTAAAATTTAAAATTAGATAAGGATGTTCTTCGTGGGGTTTTAAGTCTTGAAGAGATCCATTTTATTATAGCATCTAGAGCATTACTATTTAAGGAAACCATGACATAAGGTTCATAGCTGAATTAAGTCAATACCTTCACCCATGTCCCAGGAAGAAATTAGTGAATGATGGTAGGTAAGTATCATGAAGGAAAACTGTGAACAACTGTGGGGAACTATTTCTGTGTCTCACCTCTATAAATACACCAGGAACAGAATTCCTCCATTCACTCTTTTCATTCATTCAACATGAGTGCCTAATATCATCTAAAGGGCATTTGAGGTGCCTAGGATAGACCAAACTGAACAGATTGAACTGTCCCCGCACCTTGCCCTCACACAATATGTATTTTAGCGAGAGAAGACAGTCAATAATAAAAAATAAATTGAGAATTCTATGGAATGACAGTTGGTGCTCACTGCTATAGAGAAAAGTCAAGTAGGTAAGGGAGAGGGTGAATGGTGTGGGGGTGGAATTTGCTATTTTAAACCTCGTGATCAGGTGACACCTGAGCGCAGATCGGAAGGAGAGCTATGTGAGTGCCTCCAGGAAGAGTTCCCATGCCGAGGGAACAGTTTGTGCAAAAACTGCAAAGCAGGTGTGTGCTTGGTACACTTGAGGAAAGCCAGGAGACAGGTAAGGCAGGAGTAGAGTAGTCAGGTGGCCTCTAGGGTTCGCTCCTTTTCCTCTCTCTGTATCCATGTCCCATAGACTACTGTGAGTATCTTCTCCTGCACCATGTTTTCAAGTTTCATCAGTTTATAGCTTCCTCCTAAATCAGGCTATAAAACCCTTGAGGACTGGGATGCATTATCTTCTGTATTCCCAGAAGCACTTGACCCAGGCTGTATGCAGTGCATATAGCCAATGCTCAGAGAGGAATTGCTGGTTGGATAATTTTGTTCCTAAGGCATCCATCTTTCTCCAAACCACAGACACCACTGAGATGGGAAACTCATACTCAGCCTAACTTTGGAGTGGCTGAGTTAACAGAGCTAGTTTTCATTCTTAGGGGATGGGGTGGAGGACGGCTGTTAAATGAGAAAAAAAATGTGCCTCCAAAGCACCTTTCTCCACAGTGATTCTACTTTTGTATAAAGTCCATCCAACAAGTATAAAGCATATGCCCATCAAATATTGTGGCATTATAATATTGAAAATGTCACACTGATGACTTCAAAGGATGCAACACTATCAAAGATCAGTCCTTCTGCTTCTCTAAAGTACATTTAATGAGAGAATCACATTAATTTATGTCTATTATCTATATAGATTTCACAGACAACTAGTAATAGCAGTTCAATGAATTCCTTCTCAGAGTAAGTTAGAGGTTTAATAATACATTTCCATTCATCCCTCCCTCCTTCCCCCCTCCCTCCATCCATTCATCCATCTTTTCATTCACACACCCAACCAACAAACATATAATGAATACCTACTTTGGACTGAACACTATATATGAAAATTCACTGAAGGATTATGAACTTCAGAAGCTCACAACAGAATAGAAGAACTGATCTGACAGTATAGTATTCTGTGCTAAGTTTGTTTTTGTGGCAAAACGAAGTTCAGTGAGCTCAACAGAAAATGGCAGCTAACACACTAACACATGACTAACCCTTTCATCTCATCCCCCCAGTGAGGCTGTTTATTTTCCTCTGCTGTTTTTCCATTCTGACTGCTTACAACAGTACCTTTTTTATTATAATGATTTAGGGTCTGCTTTGTCTGACATAGACTCTCCAAGGGCAGAGGTTGTGTTGTGTACACACACACACACACACACACACACACATGGCACCTGCCTAAGGAAGTCCTCACAGCTTTCCAAGAAATTAGCTGCCATTTTCTATTGAGCTCACTGAACTTTGTTTTGCCACTGTAACAAACTTAGCACAGAATACTTTACAGTTTCCAACAAACGTCAAAAGAAGTTAGCAGACTTAAGAAGAGTGAATCTTGAAGGATAAGTTGAAAATGTCCAGCCCAAGTAGGATAAGACATCCTAGAGGGACACATGTGCGTGTTAGGAGGTGGCGAGTGGGTTTATACAAGGGAGTCTGGATCCTGGTCGGGAGAGTGGAAGTTGACTTAAGAATGATGCAGGACATGTCGATGGATCCACTGAAAGCAGCAACATGAAAACACTTGGTCACAAGGCAAAAGCGCTAGAGGAACTACTCACCATACGTGACATAGCATCGTCAGGACTCGGCCTGGGTCTGCAAGGCTCCTAACCCCACTCCACCCTGAGTATCACCTGCCCCATTGATGGTCTTGTTTGCTTCCATTTGCAGGTTCACAAGGCAAATTTGAATTCCAGTTCTAGTCTCAACCGTGTCCAATTTGTATCGTTTATGTCTCAGAGAAGGCTCCCTGTTCAAATGACGCAACTTTATCCATTTCTAAATGATTCCTTGAGAAATTAGATTTTTTCCCCCATCATTCACTCTTCCTGGTGGCTGGATTCAATCACCACCCATTTAGTTTCTGGGCCAGAAATCTGGAATTCATTCTTTTCCTTTTCTCATAGTGCTACAGCTGAAAGGACTCCTGGCTTTATTCTCTTGTTCTCTTTCATACAGCCTAAGTTCTGGCAATTTTTAATATCTCCTATTCTTGCAAGAACTACTAATGAACTGGTTTCCCCATTGCGTTCTCCCTTTCCCCCTCCTTCTCCATCCTTAGATAGATATGTCAACCCAGCAACTGAAGTGATACCTCTTGTCCTATAAAACGTGGGATAAAGTGTGAATGCCATAGAACTTATTTCAATCACTTCCAGGGCACAACTCAGTAGCATCGAGTACATTCACAAGGTTGGCCAGCCCTGCTGTATCAAATGATGAACACATTCAGTAGTAACTTCTCAGACTCTGGCAATCACAATTTGACCCTGTCTGTATGACTTTAAATTCTTTGCACATAATATAAGTGAAATCATCAATACTTGTCTTTTCATGACTGGCTTACTTCATTTAACACAATGTGCTCAAGGTTGGTCTATGTTGGAGAATGGGTCAGAATTTCCTTCCCTCTTAAGACTGAGTGATAGTTGATTTTACATACATAGATTATATACCATAATACACACATAATACACCCCCTCCACACACACACACACATACCATGTTTTGGCTGGGCATTCACACAACAATGCAGCCACAGGATTATTTAAACCACCATACATGACTTTGCAGAGCCGTGTTCTCATTGGTCTCTGTGGATTGCAGGCCTCCACTGACACTCTGACTGATGCACACACACACACACACACACACACTAGCGTTCACACTATTCTTCGCATATAGTTTCTACTTGATGTTGCTGCAGACATTTTCATGATGGGGTCTCCGCCCCAGCTTCTTTGGTTTTTAATTTTTTTTCCAGGATAAGTCCAACTTGAACTTCAGACTCTGCTTCAAGCCATCTTCTCCAGGAGGTTTCCTCCACCCGACTCCCTGGGTTGGGTATCTGCCTTTTGTGCTTCTAGAACACTCCAAACTCGTTTCTACCAATATATCTGGAAAGTACCCAGAGGTTGGAATACTTGGATGCTCAAGAGAGTTTTGCTGTTGTCGAATGGGTGAGTAACTGAGTGTAAAGTGTGTGAGCCGTGGATGAGCCGGGTACGGACAGACTGACCTGTGGGAAAGACTAACCCCAGGTCACAGCAAACGCGACGAGGCAGCCGCACAGCGGCATGGCCTCCTTCAGCGTCCATGAGACAGTGGACTCGTTCTCTCTGCGTGCACAGCAGAAGACATGCAGTGTGGGGATTTACGTTCTCAGGTCTCAACTCCTTGTGGCTGCTTTGGGACATTTAGGGCTATCTTAATAGTTTGCTAATGTGTCGATGATGCACACACTTCTGTCTCCATTCTCTACCCATTTTCCCCCGTACACTCCTGCTACCCTGGACTTGGAAATAAACTCATATGTTTAGGTCACTTCAACTCAAGTGAGATTTTACTCTGTGAAGTGTGTGGTTTGTAAAAGGCTCAATGGGCTATTTCGGATCAAATAACGCTGTTTTCTTAAGCCATTTAGAATGGTCTATTTTCACCTTTTTTTCTTCAGCCACTGCCTCATGAAAGGACCTAAGAATATCCTCAACTTAGTGTTAGATCCCGTAATTACATTTTCCCATTTTGAAAGCAGTTATGCCGTCCTTACAATAGAGTCAGCCCTGCTAAAAATAAACTCCAGGCAGTTCATATTAACTGTGTAATAATAACAGGCAACAGGGAGGCTCGGTGTCCAAATATGATGAAAACAGGAAGTTCGTTACACAAGCTGTTCTTTCCTGATAGATCTGAATTCTTAAAGCCTTAACTCAAAAATAATCCCTTCAGGTTATAAATAAAAGCAGAGAGTCTTCTCTTCTTTGTGGCTTAATGGAGATGATCACATCGCAGCTAAATAAATCCACAGTTATGGATAGGTTGACATGCCAGAACGCCAGGTTTTGGGGAGGAGAGAGTCAGCGTGGAGACCCTTGTCCTCACCCGTGGCTGCTGGAAGCATTTGCCCCAGGCTCTCCTCTTTTCTTAACCCAAGAACAAGTTGCCAAGGAGATTCTGCTTTCCTAGGACAAGATGGCTGCGAAGCAGAGTGCCTTCAGGTCTGGAGAGGGTTTTTATTTTTCTCTGGGGAGAAAATATCCTGAGAGAACAAACCTCTAAAACGCCCGTCAAATCCCATCCTGCCTTTTCCAGGTCACAGTGAGGTCCCAAGGTATGTAAGTTCCTCTTCTTAGTGCACTCTTCTTCTTTAGTGAGTGCCATTGGCCGCGATATTCACATGAGGTGGGCATGGAGGAAAATTGGCAGCCAGAGCAGCCTCCCTTCCTGAATACAAACCCTGATCCTCCAGGGTGCTATGGCTCGGCGAGGAAGGACTTGGAACCCTGCCATCCTCCTCCCCGGGAACTGTCACATATAGCCACGGCCATAAAAAGTGCCACACTTTCCCAGACAGGCACTGTGGCTTCCTTCCATTTCCTGTCACACAATAGAGACCAGGCTGGAAAGTCTAACCAAGGCTTGCCTACAGGATGGGGTTCAAGTAGGAAAAGGGTTAACGAAACTGTGTCCACAGCAGAGAGGGAGAAGCAGATGCTGACCTGACTCTGGATATGGTTTTCTTTCTCAGGAGTGCATCAACTGAGTCAGAGCTTCCCAGGAGCAGAACCATGCGGTTAGGGGAGTGCTGTCTTCAGCCATCCCAGCGTCCACTGGCATGGGGGTTGCACACTTCTTTGGGAGTGTGAACTTCCCTTTACTGCTCTGGCCCAGGAGCATGTTCCCAGAAGGGGATTCTTACTGTTTCCAAAGGGATGTCGGGGGGAGCCAGGTGCAGTGGTCATCACGAGGGTCCCATTGTCCAAGTCTCTCCTTCAACAGCAGCCTCAAAAGTTTGACTTTTGGATCAAACTGGATCAAAATGAAAACAAAACGAAACAGCTAAGTCACACTGACTTGAAACCTGTGCCCTTTGACAGGATGACAGTGGCTACTGAGCGTCGTGAATTTTGTAATTTACACACTTGTGTACTCTTACGTTTCTAGATCTATGTACGTATTTATGTACTGTCTACTTATCTATCCATGTTAACTCTTCAGGATATATCCTAGCTTTTGTAAAGCAGTTGTGACATTTCTTCATTTCCTAAAATACTGGTGTTCTCAGAAACTGGACTTGATTTAGCCTTTAAGTGACCCCACGCCTCACCTTATCTACCACTGAGCACACCCGTAAGGACTGGCGGAGACCCCGGGAGAGAAGGAGGGCCTGTGGAGAGGATCCTCATGGTGGATGGGTGCACATCTTTAAATTTATATGTGTGGTGAACTCTCCCAGGCAGCTTGTTAGGAGTGTCGCAGATGCACTGAGCCGCTCCGCCCAGACCTAGGTTCTTGGCTTGGGGAGTCTGGGACTATTCTTTGGAAAGTACTGCAGCAGACTGTAGAGTGAACTGTTGGGGGAAGTCAAAGACAAGAAAGAGGTCCCCTTGGGGAAACAATAATGATTCTCTCTGGGAGAGAATCTTCACCTCTCCTCTGGTGAGGAGTCTGTCACAGGCAAATTTCCCCCACTAGGATCAATAAAGAAGAACAAAGGGATCCTGAGAGAGCAGAAGGCAGAAGGGGAGTCACTTCTGCAGGACATCAGGGAAGCATTTGAAGGTGCAGACTGTGGGGGTGAGCAGCTATGTCAGGGGTCTGTGGGAGAGAGGTGGGTTCTGGGGACCTCACTGTGGGACATCATGAAGCCTTGGGGTATTACTGAACACCACACTGAGGGGAAGATTTGTGTGGCCTGGTGTAGGAAACACTTCCCGCTCCCTTCAGCAGCAGCAAACACACGGGAATCCAGCCTGCAGCTGGCTTACCGCAGACTGACTTCTAGAAATCTTGACTTACTTTTTCTTTTTTTTTTTCTTCTTGGTAACAAAGAAATATTGACAGTTCTTAGAGAAGGGAGGGAGCTCTCCTAAGTATGGGGGAAGGTTTTTAAAATTAATTAATTAATTAATACCAGATTTCTGAGCTAAATGGAGTGTGGCATCTCTCTGCAGGTCTACTGTGCCTGGCAGCCCCGGTCCTGCCGCTGGAAGGGGAAGTTTTGTATGTTTAAAGATGAGGGGTTATCACATTTGCTTCATGGTCTGCACGTGACTCACAGTACCCCAAATCTAACACTCCTCCGTGTCACTTTTTGTCACAGAGCCCTTCCTGTGAGCCCTGAAACACAAGAAGGACCGAGTAGTTATTGGGCTTTCTTCAGTTCTAAATATCAGTGGTTTCTGTTACATACAATTTTCTCAACTTTAAATTTCACTTCTTGAGTTTTCACTAATGATAGCAACTGTGCTCCATATTTTGGAGATTTCTGCCTAGCAACTTGACTAGGAGCCATTTGAAGAAACAGCACACTCCTCAGGCTTTCTGGATTGTAAAGCTCTATTGTTTCTCGACTTCCACATATTATCTGTGGTTCCCCCCCCCCTTCTTAACAGAGGCAATGTTAAAAGGGAGAGAGGTCAAACAACTCAATTTTTATTTTGCTTATGTTGTTTCTGTCCCAGGTGATGGTTCCCAAGGCACATATTTAAAAAAACAGAAAAATATTGTTTGCAGAACTTGCGCCCAAGTGGTTTATATCCAGAGACTTAAGAGATAGCTTGTTGGAATACGACAACAGTTTTAAAATTATGAGCAATTAGTTACGCATAATGGGTCCATTATGGCATTTTCGTACACGCACATGAGGTACTTAAATTATATTGAACCCCAACACCTTTTCTTCATCAAGTGTTTTTAATGACTAATGTATGTTGGACCTATTCTATGTTCTGGGGGGTTCAAGGATACCCAGAGCAACACTCCTGTTCTCGGGGTACTCATGTTCTCATGGTAGCAAGAGACAGATTTTGGAGTAGTGACACAAAACTGGTGTGTATGCCACCTTAGACTAGTCACATAAATGACATTTAAACAGAGACTTAAAAGACAAGTACAAGCCAAGTGCATCTGTATGAAGAGCTTTCTTAGTGGAGGAAACTCAGGTTCCAAGATGTTGACAGGGAAGGCTGCCTTGCGTATTGAGGAATGTCAAAGCAACCATGAGAGAGAGCAGAATGGGTGCCGGAGGGAGTGGAGGAGATGGAACCAGATGCCTGGTGGTGGCGGTGGGGGGAGGGGTCATGCAGGTTCTTCTAGCCATGGTAAATACTTGGAATATTTATTTAAAAAAATACTTATTTCACGTGTTCATGTGTCTGCCTGCATATAGGCATGTGTACCACGCCCACAGAAGGCAGAATTGGGTGTTGGAACCCCTGGAACTGCAGTCACAGATGGCTGTGAACTACGGCGTCAATATCCAAGTTCTCTGCAAGAATAGCCAGTGGTCTTGACCTCTGAGCCGCCGTTCCAGTCCTTCGATTGTTTTACTAGTGAGATGGGATGCTGATAGAGGATTTTAAGCGGAGAAATGGTGTGAATGTTCTGACAAGGTCATTGTGGCTGCAGTAAGGGGATATATGATGCTGAGCTCCTTGTTGGGAGAACCTGTGGTGAGCATAATTTATGGGGGGTGTTTTGGTGGTAGGTGAGGGAAGTAGGGTTGCAGATGGGAAGGAGAGGGATAATGGTGTGGTGCCCGGTGAGGTGCAGCTTCAGACCGAGGAAGAAATTATCACGATGAGACAACAGACAGAAGCTTTCACCTTCAGTCTGGATATTGGCTAGAGACTCTTTGGAAAGTGTTAGGCATTGTAAATCCCGGGTACTCGGGTACTCTAGGAACAGTGGCCTCCATTGCCTGTGGGTAAATCCCACAACTTCACTCAGAGCAGCTGGGGGAAAGGCTCACCCACCAATGGGGGTTCCAATAGCAGCATTGCATGACCTAAGGGTGGAAGCCGAGACCCACGAGTCCAGAAGAGGGGCCAAGTTGACTTGGACTAGAATATAGCAGGGTGGGTTGAGAAATGGTTTCATTTTGGATGTATTTTAAAGGCAAACCCCACAGGATGTTCAAATGGATTACCCACAGAATGTGAGGGACGAGTAAGGATGACTCACGGATCTTGTCATTTATTGAAGTTGGGAAGGCTGGGAGGGGCGGATTTAGGAATGAGGCGACAATGAGAAGCACTGTTTGAAACGTAAATTGGAAATACCTTGTCAAGGCCTAAATAAAGAGCTTCAGTAGGCACTTGGAGGTGAGGGTCTGAAGTTGTAGAAGTAGGTCCTACAGACTCGGCTATAGGAAGTGAGTATTGGGTAACAGCAGCCAGTGAGTCTTATGGGCATTTCCAGCACCATTTCTAAATAAAGGACTCATCAGATGGTTTTTTGGAAGCAGCATGATTCACAAAGACTTCCTTCATGTCTGTTGTTGAACTGTGGTCTAGGTGTATCATGCTTATAAGTTCTGCCCTCTTGGCATGCCCCGATTTTATCCTGTTTGTTAAACTTATGCATCATGGGATTGGAGCGATGGCTTGACTGTGAGGAGCAAATGCCACTCTTACAGAAAACCTGAATTCAGTTCCCACACCTACGTCAGGTAGCTCATAGCCACCTGTGACTCCAGCTCCAGCTTCTTCTCTGGCCTCTTTGGGCAGCTGTGCTCCTGTGTACATACCCGCACAGAGATACACACACATACGCAAAATTAAAAACTAAAATCAATGCCTTTAAAAATTATGTTTACATGTATGAATGTTTTGCCTGCACATATGTGTGTGCACTACATGCATGCAGTGCCCATGGAGGCCAGAAGGGAGTGGCAGACCTTCCTGTACCTGGAGCTGCAGATGGTTGTGAACGGTTATATAGGTTCTGGGAACCAACCAAAGATCCCTTGCAAGAGTAGTAAATTCTCTTAATCATAACACCTTTCTGACAAAATAAAGTTATAGGACCCAAAAACAAGTTACATAGCTGTGCAACTAACTGGCTAAACAAGAAGAGAAAAAAATCAGCCTATTTTCTTTCTTTCTTTCTTTCTTTCTTTCTTTCTTTCTTTCTTTCTTTCTTTCTTTCTTTCTTTCTTTTTCTTTCTTTCTTTCTTTCTTTCTTTCTTTCTTCCTTCCTTCCTTCCTTCCTTCCTTCCTTCCTTCCTTCCTTCCTTCCTTCTTCTTTCTTTCTTTCTTTCTTTCTTTCTTTCTTTCTTTCTTTCTTTCTGTCAATCAAACTGTTACCCATTTTTTAAAATCAGAAACATAAATGGGCATTTAGAGAATATATTGTCAGCTCTGAAGATGTCACCGCCTCAGGAGAAGCAGCTAATATGCTGGATTACATAGGCCAGAGCTTTGAGAAAAAGGGGCAATGAACTCAAAGTTGTGATCTGCAATTACACTGAAGACCCCGTTTCACAGCTTGCGAGAGATCTCCTTGCAGCAGTGAATAGAATTAGCAAATTTTAAAAGACAACTTTTATTTTTCATTAAGCTGGCTGCAGCATTAAGATTACAGGCTTCGCAACCATCTGCCTTGGTCAGAATCCTGGCGCTGCCATTTGTTAGCTATGTGATCTTGACTTGAGTTCCTTAAAATCTGCTCCGTTTTCCTTACCTGTGAGACAAGGGGCTGACACCAGCTGCAGCTAATATTGTTAGAATTATTAGAATTAAGATATGCAAAATACCCAGAGCAGTGCCTGGCAGTGCCTAGCTGCTAAATAAAATAAAATAAAATAAATATAATACAAAAGGAAGCAGGGCTGAGGAGATGGCTCAGTTGAGAAAGTGCCCGACTCACATCGTGATGATTTGAGTTTGGTTCCCAGAACCTAAGGAACACCAGACATGGTGGCATACACCCTGCAATCCCAGCACTGGGGAGGTGGAGACACAAGGATTCTTGGGGGGCTTTGGCCAACTGATGAATTGGCAAGACCTGGGTCCAATGAGAGATCCTGTTTGAAAAAAGGAGGTGAGAATGATACCTGACACCAATTTCTGACTTCAATATGCAAATGTGCATGCGCTCCCCGCCCCAGTCCACCCAGCCCGCGTGCATGCAAACAGATAAGGCAATCCTTGGGCACAATGGTGTAAGTGAGTGTTCAACAACAAAATACGCTGTTTTACTTGGGGATTTTGCGTTCAATTCTGAGTGCTCCTAATTTTAAAAGTATTGAAAGTAGAAGTATTGAAGGGTAGAACCATGCCAAAGGCAGAAAGGGCAAAAGGCTGGGATAATGTGCCCTTTTCTTTTGAAAGCAGGTCCAGAAGCTGAAATAAAGTTTGAGAACGCTGAATTGAGTTCCTGTCATGGGCAGAGCCAGGAGCACAGGACTGGGGTCAGAGGATGGGTGTGGACGTGTCTGATGCCCTGTGGTGGGCAGAGGGTAACTGGAGCTGCTCTCGATTCCCTGTGCTGATCCTCAGGTCTCAGCATCATCATCTGAAATCAGAGTTCGGCTCAGCCGTGTTCTGAAGTGGAAAGTGGCTGTGGGTCTCCGGATGGTCTGCCTGTCCCCAGCGGACTGCCTGTTCCCGGGAGTGAGGCCCCGAGATATGGATGGCTCGGTCAGATACAATGGATGTTGTTTTTGGTTGGGATTGAGCCTGAATGATACCAAAGATCTCTTTCAATCTGAGACTCTAGGGACTGTCTTGTGTATTTTAGGTGGCCTTTTAAATCCCTTATTTAATCCTACCCACTAGCCTCATCTCCTCAATGGAGATCTTGAGTTTTAAAATATTTACGTAAGAACTCCAGACCAGGGTGTAATTTTTCATTCTTCATAATTCCCTGGCACATAAAACTCAGCACTGAGGGACCCCCTGGGAGAACTCAGGGCGCCATTTTTTCCACGGTGTCTAAGAGATCACAGCAGAATTTCTAGATGAGCACATTATCACCACTGCGCTTACACTGTGCTGCAAATGGAAAAAGTGGAAAGTGTCAGGGGTCACTGCCTCCCTGTGAGCGGGCTTCATGACCATGTCTGAGAGCTGGTGCCTGCGCAAGGTTAGGATGTACAGGTAGAAGGTCAGGTGCCTCGGGAGGAAGAAAGGGAGTGGCCGAACACAGCAAAGGTGGATTGGCCAGCAGCCATGAGTCACAGAGCCACGCACAAGTTTGTCTGTTGCCTGAAGCTTCCAGGCACACTTCGATTTCACACAGGCAATATTTGTTGACCGTGTCTCATGTGGAAGACACTTTGCGAGGCACCCAAAGGGCAGTCCCTGGGTGGACACACTGCCCCTGCTGGCAAGGAGTTTCTGGTCTGGTTGGACACAAGAACTGGCAGCAGATGCTTTTCATAGCACTGTATTAATCAGGGTAACAACTGATAGTTGTTAATAAATCATGGCTTATTGTAAAGAATTGGCTCTTTCAACAATGGAGGCTACTCGCATGATCCCTTATCTGCAAACTGGAGACTGGGAAAACCAGTGGTATAGCTTGAAGGCCTGGGAGCCTGGGAGCTCAAGAGCTGATAATGTAGATTACAGGCTGAGTGAAGGAATGCTGAAGGCAGGAGAAGACGATTGTCCCAGAGCATTCACCTGCCCTCAGCCTTTCATCCTGTCCTGCCCTCCATAGAAGGGATGTTGTTCATCAATGTGGTGGACAGAAGCTGTTTTGATCAGTTCCCAAGTTCAAGTACTCATATCTTGGAAACATTCTCTCAGATACACCCATAAATAATATTTACCAGGGATCTGGACCCATAGCTAAGACCAGTTGCACAGTAAAATGCACAGGACTTCATGTTCACAAATTGGCACCAGGTTATTAATTCTTCTCTTAGCCTGTGGACCAGACTCTTCAAGTATCTTTGCAATAGCTTATGAGGTCCTGGTAATGTGTACAGTCAGGGAACTACAGCTTTGGAGTTAAGCTTCTACCCGAGCTCTGCCTGTGTGTGCAGGCCGAAGTGACCTTCCTTGCTCGCTCTGATGTGGACCTGGGAGTGTCTTCTCACTCCTAGTCCCGTGCTCTCTCCGCCACAGTACATTAACAGGCACAGGTGAAGTTGAAAAACCAACGTGCAGACCTCACACTAAAGGACACGGCATGAGCTCGGGATGCAGATTCTGTGGCTGGTTGTAGTGGCAGGTGGGATATGGAGATGGTTAGACTGGGATGAGTGGCAGAAGGGAAGGTGGTTCACAGCAGATGCTCTCTCCAAGGTGAGAACTAACAGGGCAAGTAGAACGCGATGCTCATAGGTCCCCCGATTTGGGCTGCTTCATTTGTGCCCCATATGACTCCACAGATGTCTTTGATATAAGTGGCATCCTTGATGTTGTTCAGTGTACATCTTGCATGATATTGTGAGGGCAGCCCACAGTTGCTACATGAGCAGGACCGAGTGGGAACATTCACTCAGGAGAGGAGTGAGTCAGAAACCTAGGGAAGCAGGTTCAGGTACCAACTGCAGAGAGATGGGAACGTTAGGGTAAGGATTTTTCAGCTTCAACCTATAGGACCCTAAACAAATGATATGAAATCACCAATTGAGAGATGTGCACATTAAATTTGAAAGGAACAGACTGGGAACAAGAGACCAGAGATGATCACTTAAACATGAAGCTAAGTGACGAAGGATTGGCCAATCAAATGGGAAGCTATTTTTGTCACCTGGATATGAGCAGTGGTGGTGGCAGCAGTAAGAAATGGAAAGGCAAATATGGAAGATTCTCTTCAATATTTCTACACCGTTTTTTCAGTGTTTAATAAGCACAAGGCGCTGTGGTCGATGGTGGTGATCCATAAGCCATGGAGGCGTGCTGTTGTGGAGCCCGTCACTCATCAGATAAACTATTTTATTATCATTCTATGAATGTAAAGCTCAAGCAGGTATCAGAGTATGCAACGGAGTGATGTTTGAGCTAGTTTGTGTGTACAGGGATCAGGAATGACTTCTCTGAAAAATAAAAAGGAAAGATGTTTTAAATTGAGATTGGGAGGGTGAGTAGGAGTCAACTATGCGGGGAGAGGCAAGGAAGGGAAGGCATCTCAGGTGTGGGAGGAGTTTGTGCAAAGGCCCATGGGTGACAGGAGGCATGGGATAATGCAAGCAAGGGAGAGAGGGTTGAGATGAGGCTGGAGACAAAGTGGCCTGTAGAGTTGCTGTCGTCACAGTATGGTTGCTTATCTAACAGTGTGGCACTTGTTTCTTGATGGATTCAAATGAAGTTTTAGGCTAACTCTAGCCCAGAGGTGAGATGAGGATGAGAAGGTCCTCATCCCTGCGTGTCTTAGCCACAGGCAGAGAAACCATACTGAACGAAGCTGTAGCTTTTTCTAGTGAATATGGTGGTCCAGAATTAGATTCTGCAAGATCCACCCATTTGTAAACATAAAATAAAATTTAGAAAAAAATAGACCGATGACCCTAAACCATCAAGACACTTCCTCTTCTTTTCCTCTAAGGAATTAGTAATTTGCTTCTATATTTGAGAAGTCACAGTGTGTTCCCGTGACCGAAGCACAACAGACTTGCACTGTGATTCCAACTGTTTCTAAAATCCAGGGACGCTTGTCTCAGTCTTTAGTTAGATTAAAAATGAAGTCCTTGGCGAGACCTTCTCTGTCATTTACAGGTATGCTCCAAGAAACAGTTCAAGAGGACAGTGGCAGGCTCTGTTTGTGCCAGCTTACTGCCAGGAACAATGAGCCACATCGGTTATTTCTGGATGTAAAACCAACTTTAGGCTGGCACCAACGACTCAATGCACTTGTAAGTCGAAGCACTTAAGTGAAAGCCATTTGAATTCCCCTCTGTAAGTCTTTTGAGAGAGCCAAGCTTGGATCCATCCAGCCAAGATTGAATTCAAAATTGTCCTGGTCTACAGACAAATGGAAAAGTCTATACAGTGAGCTGTGTGGTTTATACAAGTTATTATTCATTGAAAACTTAAGCAGGACCTCGGTATCACCCCTCTGCGTCTACAAACAGATGTGTGTGTGTGGGTAGCACTTTCTCCCGACTGTCTTATGGAGTTTTGCAACTGGCCATGTAGCTTTGGACTCCTCTCTCATGAGGCAAAGCTCCTATTCTTTTTGGAGTGTCCTCCTGACGTATCCCTTCCATTTTCATTGTTTCTTTGAAATGGTTGGTACTTGCCCCATAGCAGGATTTGAGCTAAAGTTTCAAATGGGTAGAATGACTCCGCCTCTAATCTAAGACCAGGAAGTTCATTAAAGTCTGGGCTGAATAAAGCTTTAGTTACACCAGAAGTGAGCACACAGTCAGGGCTTCAGGAAAGGCTTCAGTTTTAATCAATTATGTCACGGGAGAAACCACCTGAAACCTAAGCCTTTGCAAGATTGATACATAGTTTATATACACATGTAATTTATATACCCACACCCACAAATTCAATCCATTTTGTTGACTGCACATCGAGGCACAGGACATTTCCATCAGCCTGCCATGTCCTTCATGCTCTCCATTCTTATCCCGCAACCATTGATCTATTTCGCATCATTAGAGGTGAGTTTTATCTGTTATAGATTTCTTTTTTTTTTTTTTTTTTAAAGTGGAACCACATAACACAACCCTTTTGCGTCTTACTTCTTTCACTGGGTATAGTTTTAGTATGTATTCATGTTGTATGTAACAGTAGCTCATTCCTTTTTATTGCCGAGTAGAATTTCATTCTTTGATTATACCACTTCATAACAATCCATCCTCCCGTCGGTATTCACTTGGAATTTCTTCCAGTTCCCAAAGCTACTACGTACATTCTTATATAAAGCTTTAAGTAAATAGACACAAAAGTACTTGAATTCAAAGATCTGAGCACTCCATGGTAAACAAATTACGCCCTAGTTTTTAATGAGCTAATAAATACTGTTGATAAGAACTTAGGTTTCAAGTACCACCCATGTATATCTCATGATGAGAGTGGAGTTGCTGGCCCTAGGTGGATATGTTTAACACAGTAATCCCCAGCACTCTGTAGGCACAGCACGAAGTAGCTGCAAAATCAAGGCAGCCTGGTCTACAAAGCAGGTTCCACACAAGCAAGGCTACATGGACCCTGTCCCTTCCCCCAGAAAAGTTCAGGAAGAAAGACAGAGAGAGTGAAATGAAGGAAGGAAGGAAAGAAGGAAGGGAAAACTTCTAAACAGTTCCTGAAGCAATTGTGCCATTTTAAACTCTCACTGGCAGCAGATGAAAACTTGCATTTCTCCATATTCTGCTTAACATTTGTTGGTGTCAATCTTTAAAAAAAAATTTGTGTGTGTGTGTGTGTGTGTGTGTGTGTGTGTGTTTGCACATGTGTCTGCTCTTACATGTGCACTGGTAATTTTTAATAGTACTTTTATTAATAACTTGAGTTTCATACAATGTATCTCAATAATACCCTCTTCCTGTTCTTCCCTGTTCCATCCTCCCACCCCTGTGCCCTCAAAAAAGAAAAAAAGAAAAAGAAGAAGAAGGAGAAGGAGAAGGAGAAGGAGAAGGAGAAGGAGAAGGAGAAGGAGAAGGAGAAGAAATAAAAGAAAATCAAGTCCAGCTTGTGTGGCAGGAGTATGGATCAAGGGCATCACCATGGTCTTTGGTGGCAGCAGGCTGCTCTGATCACGGACATTCACCTGGCCCATACTAGCTTGAGACCAAACATGGCAAAGTTCAACCTGAAGTTCAGCCTCACTGCCCAAATCCATAGGCACCCACCCTTGCCTCATTCAGGCACCCTGACATTACTCAGGCACCTAGACACTGAGCAGGCACTCTGATACCCTGCACACACCAAGGCATCCCACAGACCTCCTGCATCCTGCAGGCTCCCAAATGTCCCACAGGGACTAGGGCCTCCTGCAGGCACCCAGACCTCCCTCATGCTCTAGGACCTCCTGTGGGCACCAGGGCATCCCACAGATTCTTGGACATCGCATAGGCACTCAGCCACCCGGACATTGCACAGGCACCTAGACATCATGCAGGCACCTGGACATCCCTCAGGCACCTGGACATCTCAGAGACTAGAACACAGACATCCCACAGGCATCCAGACATCACACAGGTACCTGGACATCTGGCATGCACCAGGGTTTCCTGCAGGCACCTGGGAATCCTGCAGATGTATGAACATCCCACAGGCACCAGGATGTCATTCAGGCACCAGGACACCCTGTAGGCACCAGGGCATCCCACCTGGTTACCATGCAGGAACTCAGCCAATCAGCAGACACTCAGACATCAGGAAGGCATCCAGTCCTCCCACATGCACCCTGCTATCATGCAGGCACCTGACATTCCACAAGCACCAGGGCATCTCACAGGCCCCTGGACATCATGAAGGCACCCCAACATTTCACCATCACCAGGGTCTCCCTCAGGCACCAGGCCATCTCACAGACTCCCAGACATCATGTAGGTAGCTAGCCATCCTGCAGACACTTGGACATCCCATTCTTCTGACAGGCTCCCGAACATCATGCAGACGACACCGAGCCATCACTCAGATACCCAGACATCACTGTCTCCTGGTCTTGCTGTAGGCATCCTGCCATCCCACATGTGACCAGACATCTTTAAGGTTGCCAGGTATCTCACAAGCACCTGGCATTCTGCAGACCCTGTACTTCAGGTAGGCATCACTGGAACATCACTCAGGACCCTTGACTGCCTGCCAGAGTTAACACCTCATGAAGCCAGGGTCCAGTGCCTGGCGAATTCTGGTAGTTTCAGCAATTCAGATGGAACTCAAATTGTCCTGGTCCACATGAGCATCTTGAAGTTTTTAAAACCCCTCCCAAAATGAGGAGATTCAACCCTACCAATGGAATATTCTTCGGCTAGGACATCTTGTTATTGCTCAGGATCAGGGTACTCCTGAGGTTTGTTCCAGGGTCAGGACTTGCTGGAACTCCCGGCAGCCGGGCCCCACCTAACCTCAGCACCATCTGTCCATCTTGCTACCTCAGCCTTTGCACTTGCAGCCCTGGGGGCAGCACTGCAACCTGTGCCCTCACCTACCCCACCATAGAAGGTGCTACAAGTGGTAGCCACAGCAACGGGGGCAGTGGGTGGCTCCTGGTGGAAGCTCCAGAACTGGTCTTTATCCACCCTGAATGCACTCCCATGTTTCCCACTGCCTCCAGTTATGCATTTCTTAGTGGTGCTCACCTTTGTTCCTCTCCCTGAAGAGCCTCCAGCTCTCTGTTGCTTTGCCCTGAGTTCCTTCGTTTGACATCTTGGTCACACCAGCACCATGACTGTGTTTCCAGTTCAGATTCTCTCTGTCTGTGTTGGGGTATGGGGGGGCAGCAGTGGCCCTTGCCTCCCCGGGGGACTCCACAATTGAACCCGCCACAACTCCAGCTCCACATCTCCACAGCGTACCCGGCTGTATTCTTCTATGTTTCCTCTTTCCACTCACAGGCAGTCTGTTTTCCAGGTCAGTTGTCTTTCCAACCACATTTCATTCTCAATTTTGTTCTTGCTGGACTTGGCAACAGAATAGTTTATCCGTGTCTACAATGTGAGGGCCTGGAAGTGACTTTATTGGTGGGGGAGCAGGATAGGCAGCCAGAGCCCTATCAGACTACACTGACCACCCTACCACCATCTTGGAATCAGTCTGCACTGATGTTTTGATCTGTGCTAGCCCAGTTGCTGAAGATGCTGAATGCCCACACTGTGCTTCTTGGCCATTCTAGTTTCCTTTGTGAGCTGCCTGTTCAAACCTTATTCTTATTTTAAAAACTGGGTCATTCCTTTATTACTGAATCATAGGATTTCTTTGTATGTTCTGGGCACAATATATTTGCCATATATAAACACATATGGTGACTCTTCCTCAGTGTGTGGCCTGCTATTTATTTTCTTGGTGTGTTGGATGAGCAAACATTGCGTGTCTTGAGACAGTACAATTTATCAATGTTTTCCCTCTATGAGTCACCTATGTCCTTCCCCAAAAATTTTTGCTCATTGCCAGAGGGCAAAGCACTCTTTCTTTTCACACTTTTGTGTCTTCCCCTTGTGACTTTATTGTATTGTCCTCACATTTAAGTCGATGACCCATTTTAAATAGATGCTGTGTGTGTATACAGTGCAGGACAGGGGTCAAAATCTTTCTGCCGTTAAAAAAAATCTACATCTAGATATTCCAAACCAGTTGTCGAAGAGATTTTCTTTTCTCTGCTGAATTACAAAAGACGTTTTCTTGTAGGTGTGCGGGTCTATTTCTGAACTCTCTATTCTGTTCTTAGCCACGTCTTCTAAAAGTGTTAGCAATGATTTTTGAAACAGGAATAGATTGAGATTTTTAGCTATATGGAGATTTATGAATTAGGGTAGTCTTATACTGAACACTAAAAAAAAAAAAAATTCCTTTTATTTTAAATTATGTGTGTATTTGTCGGTATGTGCACATGAGTGTAGGTACCCTTGGAGTCCAGAAGATGGCATGAGATCCTACTGGAGCTGGAGTTTCAGATAGTTGTGAGCCACCCAGTTTGGGTGCTGGAAACCAAACTCAGGTCCTCAACAAGCAGTAAGCACCCTTAACTTTAACTGATTAGCCATCTCTCCAGCACAGTAAATACTTTAAAAATCACTTCAAAGACTTTCTCATGTTAGTGAACACAAAGTGATTTATTTGATTTTCATGGAAGTCTTCGAGGGGAAGTGGCTACCAAGAGCCAAAATGTCGTGTGTCTTTTGGATTTTTCTCCCCGCAGTAAGCAATGTCGAGCAAGAAGGAGATGGAACCAGGGAAGCATTAGCTAGTTTGAGAATAGAAACAGAGGGAACAGTTGAAGCCTGGAGAGGCATGGGTGTTGGCAGGGTTGGGAAAACCGTCTGCTCCAGATTCCAAATAAGCTGCTGCCTTCCTGCCCCAGCCTGTTATTTCAAATGGCTGTGTGGCAGCTGCCCCGAAAGTGGAAAAAGCTATCTCACATTTAATCCTTTGCAATTAATTAAAGAAAAAAAAAATCTGAGTTCTTCTCCTTTGTGTGAGGTACCCATCCTCTCCTCCAGGGGCCTGGCTCATGAGTTCACATCATAGTTCACATCCTTGCTCTCTGCAGGAAGAACCAGTCTCCTTGGGTTCAGAGGCCTTGGCTGCCCTGCTTGTCTGTGATGGCTCAAGAGGAGCTATGACTCAGAGTCCACCAGTGTCTGATTGCTGAGAGGCTCGGACAGATCTTTTCCAGCTTCTACATCCTGTGTAGAAATAGCCTCACCCAATGTGGTCACTTATAACTATGATCCTCACTCTGTGTAACAACCTTCCTTCATAGGTGCATTGCAACTCCATTACTATCCCCTGTATCTGTTCCTGTTCTACTCCTCCGCACCTGCTTCTCTCCCCACACCGCCCCTCCCCGTAAGGTTGGACTTGCTATTTATTTCTGTTACCAATAGGGTGCATAGATTTTTGGCAAAACTAACTTGTTTGTTTATCGATGAAGAGAATGCCTTCTCCAATTTCTCCAGTGACAAAAATTTCCCATCTTTCAAGACCAGAAGCAATGTTGTTTCCTGGGAGAAAATGAAGTTTCCCTTAGGAAGACTTGGTTGTTTTTCTCTATGTGTCTACTTAATACTTTGTGTGTTTCTTCCATAGACACAGCGTTTGCTGGTTACAGATCTGTTGGGAGTGTAAATCAGTTCTTATTTTTTTTTATTAGATTTTAGAATGTTACTAGACGTGTAAAATATGTGGGCCATACAATTATAACAGTCTCTCAGACACAAAGTGGATTTAAATTATTTTACATCTATCTATCTGTCTGTCTATCTATCTGTCTATCTATCGTGTGTGTATGTGTATGTGTGTGTGTGTGTATGTGTGTGTGTGTGTGTGTATGTGTGTGTGTGCGTGTGTGTATGTTTGTGTGTGTATGTGTGTATGTGTGTGTGTGTGTGTATGTGTGTGTGTGTGTGTGTGTGTGTGTGTATGTGCGTGTGTGTATGTTTGTGTGTGTATGTGTGTATGTGTGTGTGTGTGTATGTGTGTGTGTGTGTATGTGTGTGTGTGTGTGTATGTGTGTGTGTGTGTGTATGTGTGTATGTGTGTGTGTGTGTGTATGTGCGTGTGTGTATGTTTGTGTGTGTATGTGTGTATGTGTGTGTGTGTATGTGTGTGTGTGTGTGTATGTGTGTATGTGCGTGTGTGTGTGTTTGTGTGTGTATGTGTGTATGTGTGTATGTGTGTGTGTGTGTGTGTATGTGTGTATGTGTGTGTGTGTGTATGTGTGTACGTGCGTGTGTGTATGTTTGTGTGTGTGTGTGTATGTGTGTATGTGTGTGTGTGTATGTGTGTATGTGTGTGTGTGTATGTGTGTATGTGTGTGTGTGTGTATGTGTATGTGTATGTGTGTGTGTATGTGTGTATGTGCGTGTGTGTATGTTTGTGTGTGTGTATGTGTGTGTGTATGTGTGTATGTGTGTGTGTGTGTGTGTATGTGTGTATGTGTGTGTGTGTGTGTGTGTGTATGTGTGTGTGTGTGTGTGTGTGTGTATGTTTATCAAGGTATACATGTGGCTATGAGAAGATAACATACAGAACTCAGTTCTCTTCTTTCCATCATGTGAGTTCTGGAGATTGAACTCGGGTCATCCTGCTCTGTGGGAAACATCTTTACTAACCGAGCTACCTTACTGGCCCACAAAGTAGATTTTCCAATCAAATGGCTGAGTGCCTTTGTTGAATTATACTGTTTACATTTATTCAACTGCTATATATAAAGAAGTGTATTTCTGATGGTTTGGATAAGTGCATGTGTTTTGCCTCCTAAAGATGTAGACAATTAAGACTTTGCTTAGGGCACACCTGTGGGACCTATGCTACCCTTGGCCTCCGTGTACCGCGCCAGACAGACCACGTCAGTTCCTTTCCCTAGTGATCTCAGACACAAATCCAGAATCCCACTTCCATTAACTGCATCGGTGGACCACCCTTGGCTAAGATTATTTTCTCCTCCCTCATCCTGAGAGGAGAGGCCTCAAGGTCGCCCTTGATGACCTTGCTGCATGGTACCTAGAGAGAAGATTCTAATAAGCTGCAGACACTTCACAGATTCCTGTCTCTCAGAACTTAATCCCATTTGCATTTTGGCTGTGATCAGATGGTGGAAACACAAACTCCAAACTGTCAATCAACTTGGGCTTCTTTTCCAACTTTTCATAAATATATTTCTTTAAAAATTGTTGAACATTCTTTAAACGCTAAAATGGCACAACTAATTTTTTAAAATAATTGCAATGTTTTTTAATCTGTATGTTGTAGTTCATAACCTAGAATTGTTCATTGCTGAACATCTACAATGTACAAATGAATATGTATGCGTGTAGATGCATATGTGTGTATAAATGTTGGCATTCCGAGACTGGAGGGAGAAAAGAGGGGACGTATTTACTGAAAATATCTTTTTTATATTGTCCAGTTTTTACCTTTAAATATCAGTTGAAAACATTTTTTTAAAGTATATAGATTTCTGGCATGTAATTTATCTTCCAACAGAAATTAAACCTAACCAGTTATAAATTTGAGTTTCTTTCTGAATTAACCATGTTGGCATTAGACCAGTTACCTCCTTATGTTCGCATGGCTGCTTCCAGACTCTATGTAGAATTTTATGCCTCTGTAGTATCAAATTTGTTAAATGGCATATTTTTATATCAGTAATTTTTATAGCATATTGTTATTCCAGACTTTTACATGTCTCTAATTTATTCTTAACTTCAACACAGCAGTATTGATTTTTTTCCCTAAGTTTGATGGCATGAGCCTGTGGTTGTGATTTAGAGTCCTCTAGCACAATCAATAATTTCTACTTCTTTCTTCTGCTCTTTCTCAAATCTAGATATTTGAGCAGGTGCAACAGTAAGTATTAATGTTCCTTGCTTCGTTTTTTTTTATGTCAGCTTGAGAAACATTTCAATTATCTCTTGCAATGATTGAGATTAAGTATCTTGACGACTCTGAATTATCTAGGGCACTTCAGTGACTAACAGAAAGAATAATTTTGTTTGCAAGTCAAATGGGACCTGGTAGAGTCTCCTTGAAGCGCATTCTCTCTTCCTCGTCCCCCTAACAGAGAGTCAGTTGGTCATAGCTTTTTCTGTAGCCCTAAATTCATAGTTTTACAGAATGAGGTCATTAGGTTACAGGACTGGTCTAGGAAGGATGTGGGGACAGTGTCCCTGCAGGCGCTCTGCATCCATGGCTGTGGCTGCCACAACTGCTTAAGGAAGCAGGATGGAGAGGCTGCAGGACTATTTTAAGTGCTGTACAAAGGTTCCTAAGTGCCCCGCTGAGATGGTGATTTTGTCCTTGGAAACTTCATAGTTGACACTAGCTGTCCCAGGTCAATGTTCCTACCTTGGTTATTTAGGGTCTGGTCCAAATAGCATTGACAGAGACTTGCACGGGGCATTAGATTTTTTTTTTCTGTTTTAATTGTATCATTTAATTTTTGGCACAGCATTATGACCATATTAATGGAAATGAAAATGAAGACGAAAAATTAAGCTAAAAATCAAGTCTTTTCTATTTTCTCTTGCTATAATTTATGTGGAGTTGTAACCATAGATTTTATAATTTTCTATTCTAATTTATACATTTTTTAATTTTTTGAGAGACTATGTAGCCCAGGATGAGCTCAAATTTATTACCCTTCTGCTTCAGTGTCCTGAATGTTGATCATAATATGCAATTGCCACACCTGGCTTTTCTATTCTAATGTAAGACAATTATGCTTTTGTTCCAGCAGACTGTTTGTAAGGCCATCTTAATATAACATGTATTTTCACATGCCAATAGATATTCTTTGAAAGGCATCAGTTTCTTAAGTGTTGAACTTATATAGAAATTGCTAAATTATCTACAAGTTACAAAAAATTGCCAAACTATCCAGTATCTTTTCCCTCCGGTTGGAAATAAAGAACTATCATCTGTGTCTTTAAACAGTCCTGTATGGTTTTCCTCTTGTTTCACCCACGGGCTACTCAGTCATTATTCTACATTTTGAAATTTGTTATATATTGTATTAGTCAGGGTTCTCTGAAGGAACAAAACTCATAGGATTTCTCTCCATATAAAATTATATATGTGATATATTAAATATGATATAAATAGAAATCACGTACATATGTACATTATATATATAACCATATGTATGCATATATATGGTTAGCTTACAGGCTGTGGTCCAGCTTGTCCAAAAGTGATTGTCTACCAACGGATGGGCCAAGAATCCAGTAGTTGTTCAGTCCGTGAGGCTGGTGTCTCAGATAGTCTTCAGTATACACCAGAATCCTAAGAAGTAGGCTCCGTTGCCAGAGAAGGAATGGACTCACCAGTGAGAATAAGAGCAAGCAGTCAATGAGCAAGCTTACTTCTTCCATGTCCTTTGTATAGGCTGTCAGCAGAAGGTATGGTCCAGATAAAAGGTGTATCTTCTTGTATTTGCCAGGGTTCTGTAGAGTAATAGAACTTATAGAATGAATTAGACTGATTTGCAGTCTAATTAGCTGTGGTCCAGCTAATCTAACAATGACTGGTGATGAATGAAAAGTCCAAGAATGCAGTAGTTGCTCAGTCGCAAAGCCGGATGCCTCGACTGATCTTCAGTCTATGCCAGAATCCTGAGGAACTAGCCTCTAATGCCAGTGAAGAAATGGATTTTCTGGCAAGGTGAGGGCATGCAGGCAAGGAGCAAAAGCTTCCTTCGTGTCCTCAGATAGGCTTCCAGTAGAAGATGTGGTCCAGATTAAAGGTGTTTTCTTGTCTCAAGATCTGGATTAAAGGCATGTGTCTTTCTACCTCAAAGATCCAGATTAGAAGTGAATCTACTTACTTCAAATTAAGCAAAAATAGCTTACTTTTGGATTTCAGTTGACTCCAGATGGAGTCAAGTTGACAAACAAGGATAGCTAGCTATTACCCTTCCCACATCAAAAGATCTGAATTAGTGGTGGACCTTCCTACCTGCTGTTGTTTCCCATTGACTTTAATCACAGAAGATGGTAGCACCAAGAGACACCCTAAAGGTTTTCCTGTACCACAGATACCGTCTTTCTTGCCTCCATTGTGAAGAAGCAACAATTTCCCCCTTAGTAATATGGATCAATAACCCCTCCTAACCCTGTTATTCCTTTCTTAGCCCATTGACTTAAGGGCATCAGAAGCCCAACATGGTCAGATAGTCTGAATTTCCACTTCAATGGAATGTTTGTTGTGGATTCTGGCAGGAGCACTCCTCTCTCCAGAACCTAAACTTCTAGTCCAGCAGAACTGAAGTTTTTGGAACAGGAAGCAGAAGTTTTCCATTAGTTCACTAGAGTGAGTAGAACTGTTTCCTTTTTCACCCCTTGATTCCTAGGCCCATGGATCTTGGCCATGGGAGAAACTATATCCTATATTGGATACTGATTCAAAGCATATACTGCCAGACTGCTGCCACCTAATTGGTGCTGTAACTGTATCGTCAACAGTACATTTCATCTTTCTATCAGGACAGCCGCTTCAGGATGGTGGGGAACATAGGGCCAATGTATTCCGTAATCATGGATCCACTGTCACACTTCTATGGCTGTGAAGTGATCTCCTTGGTCACATGCAATACTGTGTGGAATAACATGACGGTGGATAAGGCATTCTCTAAGATCCTGGTGGTGGTTTTAGCAGAAGCATTAAGTGCAGGAAAGGCAAACCCATAAGCAGGATAAGTATCTACTCCACTAAGGACAGAACATTGTACTTGCCACAGAGGAAGTTTTTGGTCCAATGTAGTCAACCTGCCACTAGGTTGCTGGCTGGTCACCCTGGGAATGGTGCCGTATCTGGACTCTTGTGTCGGTCTCTGCCGTTGCCAGATCTGGCACTCAGGAGCACCTGTAGCCAGGTCAGCCTGGGTGAGTTGCAGTCCAACTTGTCCAGCCCATGCATGATCTCCATGTCTGCCATCATGACCACTTTGTTCATAGGCCCACTGGGCAGTGACAGGGATGGCTGGGGAAAGAGGCTGACTGTCCACAAGGTGGGTCATCCTATCTACTGGATTACTGAACTCCTCCTCAGCTGAAGTCACCTTTACATGTGCATTTACATGGGACACAAGTATCTTCACCTACTTCACCCATTTTGGAGGGATCCAATGTAGAGCACATACTATGAGTCTATAGGTGCATGCTTGACAACAAACGGTGCTGTAATGGGAGTAGGCATTCGGGCTACTTCTTCATGTATCTTGCTTGTGCCTTCAGGACCCACTTAGGCCGATCTATCATGAATATACCACTTCTATTTGATAATGGATTTGCTAATGTGCACATCCTACTTTATGGTTTACTACCATACTTAATACCTATTTAATACCCAGCTCATGACGGTTCATGTCACATGGTAACTTGGTAGCCCATTGTCAAATGTTTAGTTTTTACTAAGGTCCAGTAACAGGCCAGTAGCTGTCTCTCAAAGGGAGAATATTTGTCTGCAGATGATGGTGGAGCCTTGCTCCAAAATCCCAAAGGTCTCCTCTGTGACTCATTTATAGAGGCCTCCAAAGAGCATCCCTATCTGCCACTGACACGTCATTACTATTGGGTCTGCGGGATCATATGGTCTGTGTGGTAGAGCAGCTTGAACATCAGCCTGGACCTACTGAAGAGCCTTCTCCTAATCCAGGCCCCATTCAAAGCTAGCAGCTCTCCGAGTCATCTGACATATGTGTCTGGGTAACACAAAGTGAGAAATGTGTTGTCTCCAGGATCCAAAGTAAATATTGAGCTTCTTTCTTGGCGGTAGGAAGGGCAAGGTGCAATAACTTATCCTGCACCTTAGAAGGAATATCTCTGCATACCCCAACCACTGGACTCCTAAGAATTTGACTGAGGTGGAAAACCCTTGAATTTTGGTTGGATTTGTTTCTCACTCTCTGATGTGCATGTGTTACCAAGTGGAATGAGGTTGCTACCTCCTGCTCTTAGTCCAACCAGCAGAACTCATCAATGTAGTGAGCCAAGGTGATATTTTGTGGAGGAAACAGACAATCTCTTCAAACTAAGTTATGACACAGGGTTGAAAGTTAATATATTCTTGAGGTAAAACTGTAAAGGTATACTGTTGGCCTTGTCAAATGAAAGCAAATTGCTTCTGGTAGTTTAAATGGACAGGTACTAAGAAAAAGACATTTGCTAGATCAATAGCTGCATACCATGTATTAGGAGATGTGTTAGCCTGCTCAAGTAAGGACACCATATCTGGTACAGCAGCTGGAATTAGAGTCACTACCTAATTGAGTTTTCCAGAGTCAGCTGTCATTTTCCCCTTCCCCAGCTCACCCCCAGCTCCTCCCCACCTGCCTCCCCACCCAACTCCATGTCTTCTCTTTCCTTCTTACAGCAGTTCTTTGTAGAGTCTAGACACAAATTCCTTGAGTTATGTGGGTTCGGACACCGTCTCCCATTTTTCTTTCACCATATCTGTGTTTCTAGCAATGAACAGATAACCTTAACTGTAATGTAGCTGCATTTATCAAACTTTTCTTTTGATGCTCATGCCCCTTAAGTCTGGCTAGTATTTTTCTCTTTTTTAGATGTTGTGGACATCTTCTGCATTTTCTTCAGAAATGTTTCAATTCTGTCTTCCACACTTAGGGTTTTAGCCTACCTGGGATTGGCTTTGTGTGTTACATAAAGTAAAAGCATTTTTATTTTTTAAAATTCTTTTGCATACATTTTGTGCTGCTATTTCAGATTATCACAAGCTGAATGATTTATAATGATCAGAAATTGATTGGCTCATGGTTCTGGGGTCTCAGAGACCCAAGATTAAGGAGTCGCCATCTTAAGAGAGACTTCTGGTATGCCACCATAGGGTAGGAGGTCAGAGACATGGGAACCACCCAAACAGACCTGAGCATTCCTTTTTGAAGAAACCAGTTCATTCCTGATCACAGCATAGGTCCATTTGCCAGGTCAATCTTTTAAAGGCCCTGCCCCTTAGCGCTGTTATAGAGGCACTTAAACCTCTGCTGGATCCTGGGAAGGGATATCCAAGCCACAGAGGTAAAAACGACCAATCACTTCAGAATGACTTAAAAGAAATACATTCTTTCTCCACAGATTTACAATAATGTCTCTATCTTAAGCCAGGTTTCTATATGTGTGAGACCAACTCCCTAAGTTCTATAATTTGTTCTTTTCGTTAATTGATTATCAGGCCAATGTTACATTGTAAAAATTAGCGTTATAGAAAGCACTGGCATTAGATAAAACAAATCCTTTTGACATTCTGCAAGAACACATGAACTAGTCTTGAGTAGATATGGCAGAGTAAACAAACAAACAAAAAACCTTTCGGAATTTTATCTGGAGTTTTATTGATCCACAGATCAGTTTTGGGGACATGACACTCCCCAAATACTGACTCTTGAGTCCAGGAAATATGATATATATTTCATTTTCGTTAGCTTCTTGAATACTTTGTAATAATTTGTAAAAAAAAAAACCAAACAAACCCCAAATTAATGGAGCACTTCTACATCTCTTGTTAGGTGTCTTCATCATGCTGTTGGAAACAGCATCTTTTAAAATATAGCACAGGGGCTAGAGAGATGGCTCAGCCATTACGCGCTTTGACTGCTCTTGCAGAGGACTCAGGCTCGGTTCCCAGCACCCACATGGTGGCACACAACCAGCTGCAACTCCAGTTCCAGGAGACCCAACACCCTTGTCTGGCTTCTCCGGGCACTAGGGAAGCACATGACGCACAGACACGTACAGGTAAAAAACCCATGTATAAAATTAAAATGAATTCAGAAATGTAATGGACAGTCTAAAGATTGGTTTTTCTCTGTAATAACAAATGCCGCTGACCTCTGTAAGTTGGCTTTCTATCTGACAGAAACAGCTATATTTCATTTTTAGTTCTAACGGCTTACCTGAAAATTGCTTTGGATTTTAGCATGTGTGAAAAGCGACTGTCCCAGCTTTCCTCATTTGATCACCGCATAATTTGCCTCCTTTTCTGCCTTTCCACGCTGGTTTGGATTTTCTAGTGCAGTGTTTTCTTGGGATGGTGGTAATAGGTGGCTTCTCACAAGACCTATGGCAAAGGGAAACTTCTAGTGTTTTTGTGTTATGAGGACTTCTGAGAGTCTACTTGCTGAAATCCCTATCAGGTTACACAAGCCCACTTATAGCCTTAAATTTCTATCCGCCCTGCAAACAAATGGATATTAATTCATCCATAATTTCAACCATCAGGATAATCACATTATTTTCCTCCTTTAAGTGTAGAGAATTACATTGATTTTTTTTTCTAACATTGAACTAATATACTGCTTTCACACTCTTGGTTGAAACTGGCCCCGTTTTTGTAAGTCCTTGTCATGTTTTAGAATCATGCGTATCTCCACCTTATAAAATGGCAAGGTAAATTATAAAGTAATCCTTTGTGTTTTCATTCTCTGGAAAGATGTCCATACACATGGAATTAGGTTTGAGAACTAGTTGGGGAAGCCACCTGGAGCTGGAGTTTTCTTTCATGCAGAAGCTTCGTATCTCTGGTCTGATTTCTCTAACAGTGACACTGGCATCGCAGTTTGGTAAGGTCGTGACACTGCTATAGAATTCCAAACAGACACATGCCAGGCATTTATCCAGATACAGGCCCTTCAGCCTCTGCTTTGTGTTTTACCTCGTAGCTGTTGCTCTGTAGTGCGTTCTCCATTCGCCTGGATCTGTCTTCCTTTTCTTTGGATCTGTCTTCCTGTTCTTTGCGTCTCGTTTGCATTATGTCTCATTTGTTGGTAAAGTCCTTCCATTAAGGTTTTGGTTTCAAAGTTGATCCTTTGAGTTTCTAGATTTTCCTTTTGTTCTTTTTCAAATGTGTTTACTAGTTTTTTTCAAATGTAACTCAATTTTCAAACTAACTCATTATTTCTCTGGTTACGGTAACTGTCATTTGTCTGCTATTTAAATATGTGCAGCTCTGATTCTGTTGCTCTTCCGTGTGCTGTAGCATGAAATGGTTATTGCTAGTTTTATTATGACAGCTTGAGTTGTGATTTGTCTGTATGATGTGAGTGTTTTCATATGTGAATGCTCATGCATGCATGCCACGAAGATCATGTGGAGGCCAGAGGACAGCCAGCCTTGGGTGTCAGCCCTTGTCTTCCACCTTGTTTGAAACAGGATCTCTTGTCTCCCCTGTCTAACTAAAAGGACCCTCCGAAGATGGGCCATCACACAAACTTTACTATTTCACAAATTAAAGAATGTATAGGATATCATACATAAGTTAAGTTAGTCTGATATTTGTACTTAAAATAGGCATAATGAAAGAAGCCAACCATGGAAGACCATATATAGTAGGAGCCAGTTTATTCCATGTATACAAAATGAACAATATATAGAGACAGAAGGATTAAAGACTGCCTGGGGGTAGGGAAGGGACTAATTGGAAATGTTAATGGAACTGAAGGTGTTGCTTTCCTGGATGATGAAAATGTTTTAAAATTAGATTGTGGAAATCATTGTACAATTCTGAGAAAGTACTTTAGTTGGGTGAATTTATTAACTGTAAATTATATGCCATACAGTTTTAAACTTTAGCACAATATAAAGAGCAATGATTAAAAAAATTCATTCTAATTTAAAATTTTCCTTCTTGTAATGGCATTAAATAACAAACAAAAGCTGTGAGAAAAGCAAGAGATAGAGCATGTGAGAAATGCTTCATACACCTTTAACTACTGTCTCGTGCATTTTGAACAGGGACTCCTACATTGTCACATACCTTGGCTCTGCCTCTTACCTCTTAGTATTAGTGTGTTCCTGAGTTTGACTCCGAGCCTAGTATTCACGCACAATCATCAGGGAGTCTTATTAAAGCACCTAACTGCAGCTACTGCGTGTTCCTTCATGACTTCCAAATCCTATCTCTAGCCAGACACCCCCCAGATGGCAACACCGGCCTATATGCATATCCAAACACCTGTATGCAAGGTCTCTTCTTTTTCACTATCCACCAATATCCAGTGGAAAAACAAGCAGAGGCTAGGACAGTTATAAGCAAAGAAAGATTTGAGAATGCTCGGTAGCCGCGAAACAGTTTACAGAGCTCGGGAGACGGGTGTATCCTTCCGTTTGGCCAGCTCAGACAGTTGTGCTGCATGTTGGTGAGATCATGATGGAGCTGGTGAAAGAAGGCGGTGTACTTACAGAGACATTTTGGCAAAAGTCAACACAAGCCTCAAACATGTAGACACCAGCCATTGCACTCCTAGAAATTCAGAGCAAGAAATATCTGTGTGGAGATGGTTGCTTCTGCACTGCTTATAATAACAAGACAACAATATCGTCCAATTCAGGGAATGGGTTAAATTATGGCACAGACCACATAAGAGATAATTATCTCTGTATTGAAAGAAAAATAGATTCAGCAGGAGAATGTGGTGTTGTTTGTGAAGGATTCAGGATTTCGTTGTCAGAGGCTAAGTGTGGCCATGCACTCCGATCTCCAGTTCTCAGGCTGAGTTCTGTGGGTCATGAGTTCAAGGACAGCCTAGGCTGCATAGCAAGATCTTGTCTAAAAAGGAAATATTTACAGTTATTTTTGCCTGGTGGGATTGTAAGTGGTGATCTTTTTTTCTCCATATCTCCAATTTTTAGTTCTTTCCACTGTAAATAAGTATTATTTGAGCATTAGAAAAATATTAAAATATAAAGATGTTTTCTAATTTTATAGACAAATAATACAGTGATTTAATCTTCGATTACAAGTGAGTTTCAATAATTTTTATTTATTGCTTTTCAATTTTATTTATTGTTATCATTAGTAGTGTGTTTTGTGTGTGTGTGTGTGTGTGTGTGTGTGTGCGCGCGCACTCATGCACACACATGCGTGTGCATGCAAAGGAGTACCTGAGATTGAGCACTACCTTGTGCCTGTGGAGGTCAGAGGGAAGCAGCCCAATTTCTCTTAACTTCTTAACAAAATAAAAGTTATGCATCTTCTGATGAGATCTTACAGTCAGAAGGGAACTTAGCTGAGTTAAATCTAGACTCTGATTTCGTAGATAAGGACCAGTAAGTCATGGAGATTGTATGATTGTTTGTGTTTGAGACAGATGTGTCCTGCCTGGTTTCCAGGCCACTGAATTTTTCTATTCAGCTTTTTGTCTCCCTCAAATCAGGACTTGCTACCTCTAAGATACCTTTCTGCAATATCAGGTCATCAAAGGCATCAATTTCGAGATTAATTTGTGAAGTACGAATATTAATGGTTAGTTTTGTATGTGATTTAAAAATAAATGCCAAATTACACAAATTGTGTGTGTGTGTGTGTGTGTGTGTGTGTGTGTGTGTGTGTGTCAGAGGGGGCCAGGGGAGAGATTACAGAACAATTAAATCTGTACAATGGAAGGAGGTACTTAGCTTGTGTCAGAGGACTTGGGTATAATTTCCAATCTGTGAGTCCCTGGGTAAGCTACTTTCTAAACATCTACAAACGGTCCTAAGTACCTTCTGCTTATTTCTGTGAAGAGGATCCATGTACGTATCCTCATTTGCTCCTTCAGATCCTCTGATTTAAGGTATTTGAGGAGGCAGATGTATGTCACACGTTTGCTTTCGTTGTCATGGTTTCTCCCATTATGTCAACTAGGTGCAAGGAGGAAGGCAAGAAGAAAGCATAAATATTTGCATACAACTTGCCTTAGAGATCTCAGGAGGGGCCCTCCTGGTGTGCCCCCCCCCCCAGTTTCCTACGAGCCTGGGGGCAGGAGTGAAATCTGTCTGCCACAATAATGGGAGAGAATAGTCAGGCATCTTGGTGAGGATCATGATTTACTGAGAGCCAAACATGGCTGTGACTGAGGGAAAACACATCTCAGTGAAGAGTCTTGGGCGCCCGGGACCCACAGTTAGCCTGCAAGACTCTGTGTGAGGTACCTGCTTCTTCCCGCTGGTGTGGGGCCACCAGTGAGTCCGGCAAAGCTTCCCAGTTTTAGGAAGCGGAAGTGCAGCGTACATTTGGATGCACCTTTGTGGACCATTGCAACTTGGAATCCATTTTCTCCGTTTCTAGGGTTTTGCCTGCGTTACTCTTTGATCACCTGTTCTCCGATACAATAGCCTTCTTTATCCAAGAGTCTTCACGGTTTTTCTACTCATGGTTAACTGTGGTTTGGAAATGCAAACCAGGAAAAATTAGTAAGTTTTTAATTGTGTGTCATTCCGAGCAACATGATAAAACCTTACACTGGCCCGCTCTACCTGACCGGGACATGAATTATCTGCTGTCCTGAGTATTCACAGGGTATAGGCTTCCCACCTGTTAGTGGTCACTTGGCAGCTCTGCAGGCTATCAGACTGACCACGGAGGGGCCCCGGAGGTGTGGCAGTGCTGTTTCTGTAACCGCTGTGCAGCCTAGTTTGTTCACAAGGACCTTGTTCACATTTCATCACGAGGGTATTGTCTCAAGGTGAATAATCACAAGAGGGCTGAGTATGGTACAATAAGACGTTCTGAGAGAGGAAGGAAGAGGGAGAATATTCATGTAAATCTATTACAGTATATTATTGTATCATAAGTGCGTCATGATACCATATTGCTGTTAACTCTGCTTACTTTTTAAATTTAATTTAAGCTTTATTATAATTATCTCCATATGAGAGAATGCATATAGGTTCAACATTGCCTGTAGTTTCAGGGATTCCTGGGAGGAACTGGAGAAGGGGTGTCAGCATTCAGTACCCTTTGCTCCCATAGCATCCTTTTCTCTGTTAGTGACTCTAACAGGCTATTAAACTCTCACTGAAGATGTTAAATTGTTGTTGTTGTTGTTGTTGTGTGTGTGTCTGTGTGTGGGGAGAAGGGGAAGGTTCTTCTGTTGTTTCTAGTCTGTGCTTCTTTTAGCATATTTACATTGGTCTCTTTTTAAATATTGGAATTTTTTTCTGAAGAGCCTGGTGACCCTTAACTATTCATGCTTCATTAGGAGGAATAAAAAAATGAGTGAAAACCTCTGATTTGTGGGCAGAACCTGACTATGGGGGAGGTCGTCTTCCGTGGTACTGAAAAAACAAACAAGCAAACAAAACCAGATTCTTTTTTTGGAGGGGGCGTTCAAGACAGGGTTTCTCCTTTGCAACTCTGCCTGTCCTGGAACTCACTCTGTAGACCAGGTTGGCCTCAAACTCACAGAGATCCAGCTGCCTCTGCATCCTGAGTGCTGGGATTAAAGGCGTGTGCTGCCACCGATTAGCACAGTCCTGGGTTTGTTTGTTTGTTTTTGAGGTCTGTGCACTTTGCTTGGGTGGAGCCCTTTCATTTCTTGCTCTAGTGTAGACAGTAGATTTAAGTACTCCTCTTAGAGTGTTGAGCAGTGTTTAGGGTACAGCAGGCAGGGGGATTATGAGTGATTTTCTGTTTCCGTAAGATGGCTGTCTCACCCTCACCAGCAATCAGGATTTCTAGGTGACCTCAAAATGAGTATAAACCAACACCTGTGATAACGGATAAATGAAATGAGAGAGTATTGGTGAAAGTGTATTTTGAAACTAAAAATAAGTAAATATAAGTGCTTTTTACTTAAAAGAATTTATTTGTGAGTACATGCATGTAACTATGGGTCCGGTGCAGAGGTGGAGAGCACATCTTTTGGAATTTGATTCTGTTCTTCTACCAGTAAAAACTACCATTCTGGAGACTGGACATGGGTCATCAGGCCTGCTTTTGCATGCGAAGCATATTTTTGAAACTTAAAAGTTTTTAATTAAACTGTAATCAAACGATTTCCCTTTTCCTTTCCGTCCTGTCAGTTCCCACACCTATGTATCCCGTTCCTCCTAAGCATTATGGCCTTCTTTTCTTTAATTGTTTTTCTCGGTGCCTTTACTGTTACTTGTGTGGATATGATTTCAGGAATGACCATTTGGTATTGGATAACCAATTAGGGGGCCCGGCCCTGTGAGAATCCTTCTCCCATTCTCAACATTCCTTAGTAAAGACTGTCGCTTTTAACTGCTCAGCCATTCTGCCTGTCCATGTATGTGCTCTTCTTACTTAAAAAGCTCACCACCCTGAACAATTGGTTGATATTTTTATGTGCAGTGTTTACTAATCCTATTACACTGCTCCAGTCACCATTAGAGCAAGGCAGCACGTTGCAAAGGGCCATCGGGGCAAAGGAAGGTGGTGAGATTTATGAAGCTTCTAGAATAAAGGTGGACAGCTGTGGCCTTTGGGTCAGTTCCGCTCAATTTTTTGGAACACAGCCACACTTCTCCATGGTAGAGTTCATTCTAGAAATGCAGTCGAAGGTCTGTGACATCAAATGGGAGGCCCCCAAAGCTTAAGTCATTGACTCCCTGACCCTTCACAGAAGAGTTTCCAACCTCTGGTCTAGAGGCCACCTTCTGAATAACATGTTAGCTTGAGATCCACATAAGAAAAGATTAATGATGTAATAGTTAATAAAATTAGTGTCTAGGTTGGGTTTGGTATGAGCCTATAATACCAGCACTGGGAAGGTTGAAACAGGAAGATCCAGGCAAGGATTATGAATTCAAGATCAGCCTGGGCTACATAGCAAAAGCCTGTCTAAAAAAATAAACAATCAAACAAAAAAACAAAAACAAGAAGCCCAGGCATAGAAGTAGCTCAGCAGGTGATGCCTGGGGCTCACAAGATGGAAGGAGAGAATAAAATTTGTCCTTTACCTCCACTAACATGCCCTGGCATGTGCACCCACGTATACACATCACACACACACACACACACACACACACACATTACCTCCACTAGCATGACCTGGCATGTGCACCCATGTATACACAACACACAGATACACACACACACACACACACACACACACACACACACACTACCTCCACTAGCATGACCTGGCATGTGCACCCATGTATACACAACACACAGATACACACACACACACACACACACACACACACACACAGAAACATTTTAAAATAAGAAAAAGAAGTGTCTAGTTTTTACTGAGTATTTATATGTGCCTAGCAATCAAATATATGCATTATTGCATTTAATGGTAATGAAGGATCATCTTTCAGATTACACTGTGTGGGTAGTGTCAGATTTGTAGCCAAAATGTAGAACAGGGTCCAGCAAGTGGGGGTTCTCAGAGCAAGTTTGTTGAAGTTAATGGCAGTGGTGTCATGTAAAAGAGCTAAGGGCCCTTTCTTAGAGATAAAGTGTTTGAGAGGGAAAAGAGAGCTTCCTCCAGGTTTTGTCAGCTCCCCAGACTATGGTGTGGTGGTTTGGATGAAAATGGCCCCCCAGGCCCATAAGGAGTGTCACTGTTAGGTGTGGCGTTCTTGGAGGAAGTGTGTCACTAGTGGAAGTCTTTGAGGTTTCAGATGCTCAAGCCAGCCCAGAGTCTCTCTCTTCCTGCTGCCTGTGGATCTGATGTAGAGCTCTCAGCTCCTTCTCCAGCACCATGTCTGCCTGTGTGCCACCATGCTTCCCGCCATGAAGACAATGGACTAAACCTCTGAACTGTAAGCCAGTCCCAATTACATGTTTTCCTTTATAAGAGTTGCAGTGGTCATGGTGTCTCTTCACAGCAGTAGAAACCCTAACTAAGACAGCATGTGGCAGAAACTTAAAAAGATAGGGCCCAGAGGAGGTTTTCTGGATCAGCTTGAGTGTGCCCCTGAAGAGGAGGCTGATCACCATCCTTTCTTTTTCTTCCCCTCTTTGACTTTCTGGTTTGATGGGAAGACTTCCTCTACCATGTGCTCCCATGGAGGTGTGCTCGCATGGTGATGTGCTCCCGTGGTGATGTGCTTCCATGGTGATGTGCTCCCATGAAGGTGTGCTCCCATGTGATGTGCTCCCGTGGTGATGTGCTCCATGGTGGTGTGCTCCCATGGAGGTGTGCTCCCATGGTGATGTACTCCCAAGGTGGTGTACTCCCATGGTGATGTGCTCCTATGATGATGTGCTCCCATGGAGATGTGCTCCCATGGTGATGTGCTCCCATGGAGGTGTGCTCCCATGAAGGTGTGTTCCCATGGAGGTGTGCTCCCATGAAGGTGTGTTCCCATGGAGTCTGCTGTGTCACCACAGGCCCTAAAGCAACGAGCCAATTGACTGTAGACTGTGAGTCAAAACAAACTTTTCCTTTTTACATGTTGTTTTCTTAGGTATTTGATAAAGTACCAGAAAACTGGCCATTACAGATGTCTGTAACCCTGATGGAATTCACAAAAGCTTTTTGTCCACCTAGAAATCGCTAATATGTGAAAGTTTCATGCAGGATGAGCTAAAGGCAGTTATGGCTTCTAGAATTCTATCGTTCAAACAAGGAGTGAGAAACTCAGAGCTTAGAGTTTAGAGATCTCTTCCCACCATATGCTGCTTCCCTTAGAGTCTCCAAAGAGGAGGCACAGGAAGGTTGTTGATATAGTGGAAAAAATTCCTCAGCAAGGATCAGGAGAATTTGGGTTGTAATTCCACTCCGGCAACCAATTTAATGCATACGTGCCGCAAGCACTTTAATCTCCCAGGGCCCAAGTGTCCGCCAGGGATGGGGTGCTACTGGATAATCTCTAAATACTCCTTTGGTTCTAAAATAATTGTATCCTGGAATCAGCAAGTTCCCTTCCTCTGAAAGTACAGACTACTTCAAACAAGACTCTGCCTTGTTCTGAGCTGCTGGAGTACCAGGGGTTTGCTTTTAAAAATATGTTGGCGCCTCTTGACCCCATCTCAGTATCAGCTGCTTGGTTCCCATTCTTCCTATTTTGCTTTCTGGTGCTTCCTTAGTTTTAGCTTTTCTTTAGCTCGTTCGCTGTTAAAATGTTTTCTCAGAGGAGATGTAAGCAATGTAAACTCCTTCTCCTAAGAGACGAATGGCAAACGGGGGCATGATTCTCCTGGAGTTCTCCCGGAGTTCACTCTGGGAAACCAGTAAGCTTATTGGCATAGGTGAGGGAGCACCTGCATGGGTGTGGGTGCTCCCTGGCCTTGGCTGCACTTGAAAAGCTTTTACCCAATAGGGAAAGGAGCTTCACAGTAGCCACACAGATGGAGCCCTCTGTAGCCCTCCTGCAGTCTTCTTAGCTCCTCTATACGCTAACTCTAATATATATTATATATACACACACACACATAAAATATATATTATATATAAATGTATATTATATATGTGTGTGTGTGTATATATATACACACATATATTATGTGTATATATATATATATATACACACTCTCAGGAGGGTATATATAAATGTTTATTATATGTATATATGTATACATATATAACTATATAAAATGTATATACTGTATATAATATAAATATATATTATATATACATATATTTATACATTACACATATATGTATAAATATATGTATATATACCCTCCTGCATGTGTGTAACAGTCAATAAGCCCAGCTGGCACGGTCCTTTTGCAAGAGAGGGCGCTGAACTCCCGAACATGGCGAAGGCTTGGCTTGGGGGACAGTGTCACAACAATGTTGAACGCAAGCTCTTCACTGCTCAGCTTCTTTTCCACTTGTATCTGCTCCACTCCCAGGAGGTGGGGCGGTGACAGGGACCTTGGGCAGGTGATGGGCTTCCCTTGCTTAGTGCGCTCCAAGCATGGAGAGCTCGTGTTTCTCGCGCGGGAACGTTTTACTCTTGGAGGAAGCAGTTTCAGAGCGACACAGTTATCCATTTTCCTATCAAGGTTTTTAAAGGAATTTATTTTGCAAAACAATGGCAAAAAGTTAACTTTAAAGAGACCTTCATGTGCCAGCATTTTCCTGCGTCCCATTGATGTAGGTATCAAACTGCTTCTGTTCAAACTGCTCCGTTTTGAAATTTTCGTTTGACCTCTTTCGGTTGACTTTCAACGATTGCCGCGTTCCGCACTATGTTTGGCCACATAGCTCATATTAATTCCGAGCACCCTAAATACTGCTGCATCATGTTAAGAGCTCTTTTTAGTCCGATCCATGCCAATGAGTGTTGCCAGCTTCCAACTGCTTTTCATCCCAAAGATTAACAAGGCCGCCACATGGTGTTCTTCCAAAACCTTGTTGCCCAATTATAGTGAGGCCGATGTGGCGACATTAATCCCAAACGGGCAGGACAGTACTCTTAATTCTGTCCCGGTGGAAAGCAACCCGGGCTGCCTGCATAAGCCTTTTATTTTAGCAATACCGTTCTCTGTCATCACTCCTATGAGGAATCTTAGTCAGTTGATAGGAATTTTTCTTCTCTCCTGAAAGATAACATTCTTCCTTTTCACTTTGAGATACCCAGAATTCACATCCTCAGTGAATAATCTCAAGCATTGATTTAGTTGCTGCATATCCTCCCTAGTCAGGTTTTAATTATTCATTAGGAAGCCATAGGAGTTCCAGCTAAAAATGGAGTCTGGCTAGCAGCCCCCCATGAAGTGTTCTCATCCTTTCTCTATAACGGCTATAAAGACAGAGGGCAAAAATAGGTACTTTAAAAGCAAAAGTAAAAACAATGGCTCACATAATTTCAAAGGGAAGAAGCGATGCAAATTCCAAAGAGCAAGGCTGAGACACATCGTGTGCTTTTCTCCGTGACGCACTGGCAGCTCCAGCATACGACAGAGTCCCTTCGAAATGAGGGGGAAGATTTGGGTCCTTACCCTTCAACCCATCTTCAGACTTCGAGACTCAAGTCTAGAACTGGTGAGAATCTGGGTGTGTGGACCCCTGTTGGATGATTTGTGAGGCCAAGAGGGCTGCTGCATTCTTCTACATCCAGAGAAATAAAAGTAATTTCAGAAAAGACTCAGATGGTAGGTCAGGTTTGGCCAACCAGGAGCGCTGGTCAACCTTCCCACTCTCAGAGGAGAAGTTTTTTTGTTTTTTGTTTTTTGTTTTGTTTTTTCCTTTTGGATAACGCTCTTTCAGTTGAGCTGGAAATGGAAACAAAAAGAAGACGGTGAGAAACTGTGGTGACAACACACGTTTGGAGTCAGGGATTTTTGTGTGCATTGCAGATTCGTAGCACCAGGAAATCAGCGTCTGTGGCGCACAATGGGACTTCACCAAAAGACATGGATGTAGTAGAGAAAGCAGCCCTGGGCCAGATGCTGAGCATGCACAGCAGAGATCTAAGGGGACCAAGCTCCTCCAGATTTCCAGCTTGGTTTGACTTCTCCCGTGGAAGGCAAAAGGAAGAACATATATATGGATAACAGTTTCCCCTGAAGAAACTACTAAAACAAATGGAAGACATGCAACAATTAAAGAAGTAACAGGGAAAAAATTCATGAGCAGAAGTTAAGACCCAGATTGAAAAAAATCATTGTGTTCCAGACAAATCAATGAACAAAGGCACACATGATGCTGTATCCTGGCAACAGTTTTAATTCACAACCATAAGAAAAATCTTTTATAAGTATTTAAGCAAAAGAAGCAGAGTACCTAAAAATACAACAAAAATCTGGCTGTTCTCTGGCTTCTACTCTGAAGGCTTAAATTTAGAAGAAAGTGATGTATTGTATGCAAAGTTTTGAGAATTGAAGTTGTAAGTTACTGCTTTTATACCCAGCCTAGTCGTCTTTAAGCTGTGAACTAATGGAAGGATATCTCAGGCATGCAAGGACTCAGCAATGAGCACCCTCCTTGAAAATGATTTCCTTACAGGAAAGCAATGAACAGGAGACTTCCGATGAAAACAGGGATGTGCCCAAATCTATGTCTAGAAAAATTCTGCCTTAAAATCCTTAATTTAGAGAAAAATCTTTTTAAAAAATAGAATTAGGGAAAAAATGGAAAGAAAAAGATCTAAATCATCTTGTAAGAAATCATACAATAAAGACTTAAGGAGACATAAAGATAAAAAAACAAGGTGAAAGGGTAAATTGTAGTTGTTAAAGTTCAGATAAACGGCACTTAAGTTTTCTTTTATTTAATGTTTTTGCATGCGTGTGCATATGTGTGTCTGTGTGTGTGTGTGTGTGTGTACCACATGTATGCAGTACCCACAGAGGCCAGAAGAGGGCATTAGGTCCCCTGGAACTGGAGTGACAGACAGTGTTAGCCTCCAGTGTGAGTGCTGGAACTGAGCCTGGATCCTCTGGAAGAGTGGCAAGGGCTTTTAACCATTGAGTTATCCCTCCAGTCACAATAAGATACATTTTACAAGATGCTAAAACCAATATGAAATCCAAGTAAGTTCTGTTTGCAGGAGATATATCTAAAGTGATATAAGGAATTTAAAATAGAAAAGAATATTTTATTTTAATAATGGATATCAACTTCAAATATATTTAAGCAGACCAAATAACAATCATCTGGGGCATGGTGTATAAAGTTGCTCAAAATTTAAATTAAAATTATTTAGTTAGAGATTATGTTGAAAGATTCATTAAGAACGGAACCTATTCTAATTCTATTCTATTCTAATTCTAATTCCTATTCATGTATACAATATTACTTAGCATCTATTCATTTTTATTTTTAAATTTTCCTTTAAACCTATAGTTATATGTTTATTATTTGCATTTTTCTACCTCTCTGTGGATATTTTAGATCTTTAAAAATATTAGTTACAGCTTTACATAAATCCGTCATTAACTCTTCAGTAGTTTTGTGTTTTGCTTCATCTTTTGACTTAGGAGATCACTATGCAGCCCTGGGTGGCTTGGAACTTGCTATGTAGACCAAACTGGTTCTCAAACTCACAGAAATCCATTTGTGCCTGTCTCCTGAATCTCATCATTAACTGTTAAAGAATAATTGTTATAGACATGTGAGGAAGAAATTTTATAAATTACTTTTTGACTACAACATATTAAAAATAAAAATTAATTGAATTTGAATTAAAAAATATTTTAGAATTAAAAAAATTCTCTAAAACAAGTCTTGTGTCGAGTAAGAAATTCTGAGCATGCCTTTTGACAGCAGACTTCTTGGCCAGTGCTTCCAGAGTCTCTAAACTCAGCTCATTCTTATATAGATTTAGTTAAGTTGAATTGCTACTTGAAACAACTACTTGAAAATAATTTGTATTGAGGTATGCTGTGCATGCAATAAAATATCAAGTGGAATTTGATACATTTTGACAATGTATGGATTTGAAGTATGGATTTAACTTTATTAAACATGGACATAGTATTCAAAATCAGTTGGTAAATTACACCAGCTGTGATGAGAATTTTAGCTGCTTCACGTCCTTGCCAACATTTGCCATTTGCTTTAAAGTTTTTTTTTTTTCATTCTAATGAGAAAGATACAGTATCCCATCATGGATTACATTTACATTTTCCCTAAGGACTAATGAGACTGGGCATTTTTCCATGTGCTTATTAGCTGTTCATATATCGAGTCTCAATGTTTATTTATTTAATTTCTGATTTATAGGGGAATGTATGTGAATTGTAAATACGTTCAGATGTGTGTTGTAAATGCTGTTTCTCTGTCTATAGCTTATCTTTTCATTTCATGGCATCTTTTGATAATCAGAAATTTTGTTTACATAAAATCACGTTTAGTAATATTATGTAATTAGTGCTTCTCTGCATGTGTCATCATGTATGTGTATGTTATGTATTCATGTGTGTATAAGTGTAAGACAGGGACAGATATTGGGGGTCTTCATCAATCACTTTCCACCTTATCTCTTGAGGCAGGGATCAGCTTTAATTCTTAGATTAAAAAAAAATTTCCCTTTGGTTTACTTGACAGGGCTCTACATTTATATATCAGTTTGGGGAACTGAAAATGTAACAATGTCGAGGCTTCCAAACAACAAACATGAGCTGTATTTGTGTCCTTTTATTTCTTCTTTACTTTCTCTTAGGCACATTTTCAGTATTCATGGTCGAGGGGCGTTCTGTACATCTTTTGTCAGAATTGTATCTTTTAGATCCTATGATCATGTAAAAATATGATTGGTTTATTATATTTACTTTGTGGTGCATTTTTATAAAATATAATTTACCATTCGCTATTATATGGAAATGCAACCAACCTCCGCATATGCTGTGTATTACTGAGTGTGTTGTGTTTCTCGGTTAGAGTTAGCATTGCTGTGATGAAACCCCTTGACCAAAGAAACTTGGGGAGGAAAGGGTTTATTTGGCTTACACTTTCATATCACTGAATTGAGTCAGGACAGACGCTGGAAGGAACCTGGATGCAGGAGCTGATGCAGAGGCCATGGATGGGTGCTGCTTACTCAGTTGCTCTTTACAGCTTGCTAGTCTGCTCTGTCTTATAGTCCATTGGTGTGAGCACATCCATCACTAATTGAGAAAATGCCTTATAGGCTTGCCTGCAGTCCAATTGTATGGAAACATTTTCTCAATTGAGTTTTCCTCCTCTCAGATGACAATAGCTTCTGTCAAATTGATATAAAACCACCAGCACACTGTGCCCTTGCTGAAATGAACTTATAGGGCTGGAGAACCTGAACCTCTGAGCTCTTGCTGCTCTTCCAGAGGATCTGTGATTGGTTCTTAGCACCCACATCAGGTGGCTTACAACCACTTGTGGCTCCAGCTCCAAGAGATCCAACACCCTCATTTGGCCTCTTCAGATACCTGCATGTACACGAAAAGCATATAAAAGTGAAAGCACTCACATATACTTGTAAAATAAATAATAAAAAATGAGACCAACTTACTTTTGGGTAGTCTCAGAATTTTCTATACACAATCACCAAGATATTTTCAAATAAAGTTAACTTAGTGTGTGTTCACCAACATAATTACATATTACTTTCTTCTACACTAGTGTCACTCTCTTTTATAGTTTAGGCTTTCTTTGCACTTAAAGTCTAGAGACCTTTCTTTACGTAAACTTTTGCAATTACCAATTTTGTGTAGCATATGGCGACATACTGTTTTTCATTTTTCCCCCCTGACCAAAACCTCGGTTCATCTTTAGAACTGATGGTTTAATTTGAAAGCATACTGAAAGGTATTTATTTACCTTTACTATTGGGACAAATTAATATTTTTTTCTGTCCCTGAAGTACATAGCAAGATTAAAATGTCTTTAAAAACTCAGCCATTCCCAGCAAGCTGTTAGATGACATTTCCTGCAGAGTCTATTTCTGTTTACCCCAGAGAGAAAGGACAATGTCAGATCGGAAGAATAATTCTATCCAAGATGAGCTTGATGATCCAGTAAATTAATGGGCTTACTTGTAGAAGCATGGGTGAGAGATTACTTAAAAAAGTGTGGGTGACTCTTGAGCAGATGTACTTTTCTCCTACGACGTGGATGGTAATTCATCACTAGCATGAGTGATGACTTAAAAAGATGAACGACTCAGGCATAACTTGCAGGCGTCTCCACCAAAGAACCTCCTCTCCTTCAGTAGTTATCTGATTACTTTGGAGAGAGACCTCTTGTTTCTTATAAGTTTTGCAGTGCTCCTTAATATTTTGTGTGGATTTCATGAACCTTTGCTTCCCTCCATTAGACAATGTTTTAATCCGGAGGAAACAGCCACACAGCACTCTGTCCTCTTCTTTTGTCTCTTAAATTCTTTCCTACGGTGGGTGGTGCAGGTGTGTGATAATTTTATTCATTTGGGGGTGAACATTGGGCTTCTACGCCAGATTAGCAGTAAGCTGTTTTAGGCAGTCCGACTAGGGATGAGTCTCTGTAGTAATCACTACACATTACAAAATGAAGCCTCTTTAACCACGGCTGAGAACAACAGCAATATATGGGTATAAACATAGATGTTTAGAAGGCAATTTCATAGATGCATCATATCCATTTAATAAAAAGAACAGCAATAGCCTCCCCACTGGGGCCCGCCACAGCATTTTGCCTCGACTTGCAATAGTAAACACAGGCTCTCTCCTATAGAACAGGACTTAAATGCACGGCGAGAGTAGGTGGTTGCACCCCACACTGTTATGCCGCTATTGCACAATCAGGCACTTCCCGCTTTTTCATCCTAATAACTGAACTGTTGCTGAATACTCTCCCACAGAAACCTACCTAATACTTTCCGGCACTACAAATGCCAGTCAGTAGGGAAAGAGCTCAGTTCTAGCTTGATTCCTGTGTGTCTTGCAATTGAAATTTGAAGTCACTTCAGCAATAGGGTCACACGGTTTGATTCTAGTGTGAAAACCAGAGGCAGTGACATCATTAGTAGGCTTGAACCATACGTAGAGCCTCAGGGGTCTTCCCGGCTAACAGTTTAGAAAAGTGGCTTGTCTTGATTACTGAGGTTTAAATCCGACAACCTTACATCTCTTTCAAATGCTTTTCCCATTCAAACTCTTTCAGTTTAGTTTTTACTATCCTTCCAGATGCCTTTCCAAATCTGTAAGACACCGACACCGAAGAGCTAGCTCTCTACAAGGAAATCTTTTTACAGGTAGTAAGTAAGATAACAAAGCAAGGCCCTCAACACTGTCCCATGACAAATGGCTGGACAGAGAAGCAATCTTTGGAAAATACTCGGAACATTCATCTAAGCAAGTGCCAAGCGGTCTTATGAGTCTGCAGATGGGGATAAGAAGACATTAATAATGTCCAGTACAGAATGAACAGATCTCATCACTTGTAGTACCTATTCCACCCAAAGAGCAAGGTGAGTCCAGTGGCATGGATGGGTGAACCCACCCATTAGCTCTCCCATAACCAGAAGTTGTTCTCCATGACTCATCCGGTCTTCTCATCCCGAGGAACTGCCATGGCATTACTACGCATCTCTGCAGGACCTGACTGCCCTGTGCAGCTTGGCCTAAGGTCAAGAGCCAAAGGGGCTATGCTTACACGGGACACGCCTACTGCTTGAGCTGGCTCTGTGAGTCGGACAGGATCTGGATTGACTGCTGAAAGGCCTTGGGCTGGGAGAACAATCTCTACCCTTCAAGTTGATAAGTGTGTGTGACATATCTGTGAGGATGATTGCGTACCCTAAAACACGATTCATTTTCACCTGAATCATTCTGTTGTTCCTGACTTCAGTGAATTGTTTCTCAGGCTTTAAGGCCTTCCAGAGACTCATAAACAATGAATCTTGTTTCTTGTCACTTTTCCTCACTAAGAATTACAGCTCATCACAGCTCTTGCCACGTTGCTTTTGAGTGGCCCAGGGAGGACTTACTTGTTTATCCATTCCCTCCTGTGTGATTTATTACCTTATGAACCCTTTTTTTTTTTTTTTGAGACAGGCTTTTTTTTCTGTTGCAACCCTGGCTGTCCTGGAACTCACTCTGTAGACCAGGCTGGCCTTGAACTCACAGAGATCTACCTGCCTCTCCCTCCTGAGTGCTGGCATTAAGGGTGTGCACCACCACCACTCAGCTTATGAACAGCTTATGTCAGCCTAAGTCATTGATATTTGACAGCCTCTAATCTTATAAAGATTGTGTCCTACCATGGCGCACAGCAAAGTAACTAAAGCCCTACACCAATCCCCAGGTTCCTGATGAATTAACTCCTTCCTTGCTGTTCTGTGAGTGCAATCTTGTCTAGTCCCACAAACTGGGCATCAAACACTGCCTCTCACATGCTATATACCTAAATAATACCTGTCGATCTTCTACTGTCTGGTCCTCAATGTCCGTAGAGACTTCAGCTAATGAAGAGTCCATAACAGCTCACATGAGCCAGTCCATCAGATACTGACTTTTCTTCTTATTACCTCAAATCATGCAGCCTTTGCTTCAAAATTACTGGAAAATTACTCAGTTTCTCTTAAACCATTCTTAACTGACAGCCTCATCTTCCCCCATGTCCGACAACCTCCCAAGTAAGAAGGTCTTTTTCTTTTCTTGTTTAAAGCTTGTCTCAGAAGCAAAATATTCACTAACAGTCATACTTTCCTGCGTTGGGCCATTAATTAGGCCCCCATCTGCATGTTGAAACATGGATTTCTTCTTTCCTTTATGTTACAACTTAAACCTGAGAGGTGTGTGCCACACTTCCACTTCACCCTTTAACTCTTCCCTGCCCAGTCCTTTCCAGAGTTTCCAAAATTTTGGATGTCAGGAAGGTCTCTCTAACACAGATCAAATTTATACTCTTTTCAAATTGTGGCCCACCCGCTATAAGAAACGACAAGTCAACAGCCCCAACTCACCTCTTCTACCCCAGTTTTCTTGACTATTTAGAGGCTAATGTGGAGAGTACTAGCCTCTAAATTTCATGTTGTTTCCCCCAAAATCCACATGTCTGTCTGTCTGTTTGTTTGTTTCTGTTGTAATTTGTCCCTTGGTTGCATGAATCATCACCCACAAGGGGTGCCCTGTAACTGTCACCTTAGCCTGCTCTTGATCCCACCCTGTATGGAGAGCATTGCTGGAGTGTTAGTGAGTTGTGCCTTACCGGATATGAGTGACTCTTGGGCAGTCATATCAGGAAAAAGAGCCCTATCTCTGAACAACCCGGAAGCAGCTCCTCTACCAGACAGCTACCACAGCAGTGATTTAGTCCTTGCACAACCAGAGGGAAACTTGTAAGTTTTGTTATCCTTCTGAGTCTTACACCTTTTTTCGTGAGTTTTTGTGAGCCTGTCCTTCCTTAAGGGAAGCTTTAAAAGAGGAAACAGCTCTGCAAAATAGAAACTCTACTGTCCTTATGAGAAATTTGTCAGTGTTTGCTACATTTAACTGTACCATCATACGTGGGGCATAAGATCATCTGCACAGACACAAACATTTATGTAGTTATAAAATTTTATACTTTGAATCATCCTTTAGATGGAAATGAAGAAATAATTCTTAAGCTAAAATTTAAGCTTCTATGGAATTCCTAATGTGAACAGCGACAATTGGAAGAGCATCTTAGCCTTCCACACGCTGCTCCGATTACATTATCTGTCCTGTATTACCATTATGACTGTGCCCCAATTTACGCCTCTTAAAGGCAGTGCCAGGATTCTTTGACATCTACTGAAAGATCATTCACACTTCAAAAAAGTCAGACTCGGGAAAATAGTACCAGTGAATTATAAAATAGAAAATCTCTGGAACCACGCAGTAAATGGAAGCGTTTTTCTTCTAAGAAATGGTAAAGAGTGGGAATTTCTGAAAGTGTATTTAAGGAAATGAAAAGTCAGATACAATATTATTAATCACTGACACATACCATAGGAAGTTTTAAAACATCTGTATAGTATAAATAACTTTCAAGAAAAAGAAATATTAACAAAACTGCCTAAAACAGAGAAAGAAAACTAAACTTTGGTAACCACTAACGAAATGATAAAAATCGAAGGCTAACTCCAGACCAGGCCCTAAGTTGACAGACCTGCAGATAATCCTTTAGCAACCTTCCAAGGATGATTAATTTTATCTATATACTGCTTCATAATAAATGATGGCAAACTTCTCAGTTTCATAGACTAGCATAGCATTAGCGGTTGTCACGGGAGTGGATTAGAAAACGTTAGGAATATTATAATGGATAACAACTATTTTTTGTTTAAAAATTTAAAAGGAAGTTTTAAAATATAACTGCTGGCAACAGGCAGATGTCTGTTTTGTTTGCTTACATCAAGTGAAGCATTGGGCTTCTTGAAATGGAGTTTGAAGTTGAACACATGGTGGGTTGGCGGAGGAATCAGACTCAGTCTTTGCAACTTAAAAAAATAATCCATTTTTGTCATAATGAACCCATGTGTCAAGATCATGTACACGTTTACTTCTATATGCGTATAAACATGTAAAGTACAAAATGTAAGCATTTGTATGTCTCTATATGCATATGAGCACGCAAGCATTTGATTTTGTGTGTGTGCATGTGTGTGTGTGTTCACTTTAACAGTCAAGAAGAGCTGAATTCAAAACAGACACACACCTAATACAGCATCCAGAATTGAACGCTGATATTGAACCCACCGTGGGAGGATGCTTTCTTTGGCAAACGCCATTCCCCACCAAGTGTCAGACTTGTTCCATTCTAGGCCACCCTCTTCCATGAACCAACCTGTCTGAGCCACCCACCATGGCAACAGTTGTGTTATTCTCCATATTGGTCCATGACGTCCCTAAGTGGTGGCTGTTTTATTTTATTTTTTCTTTATCAATGGTAATTTATTATATATTGTATTACAAACTATATGTAATATATCATGTATATAATTTAGGGGTTCCCTTTAGAATAAGTGTGTAACATTATAAAACATAGTCGGAAAGTTGGGGGAGCTCCTGGAGGAATCTCTGAAGGACCTGAAGCTTCACCTTTGTCATCGTACCCAAACCACAGCCCCTGTCCTCAACCATGTCATGCACACCCATTCTCTTGGAGGTTTCTTACTTCATTTTTGCTCAGTCAGTGTTGATTTGGGGTATAGAGCTCCAACCCCATCACACAGATGGCTCTGGTTAAACTTTGGGTCACAAAACAAAACAGACAGGACTACGGAGAGACAGATTACAAAGGAATAATCATTGTGCATTATACATAGGTATGAAATTGCCAAAGGGCATAACAAAAAGGAACATACTTTAATAAACATTTAAATAAATTTTTAAAAGATCTCTGTAAGTGTGTATGAGGAAGAAACAAACCATCAAACAAACAAAACAAATAAAAAAACCCTACAAGCTCCCGGGTGTAAGGGAGGACGCCTGATTGCGAGCCAGTTGTGGGTGCTGGGAACCGAACTCAGGTCCTCCGCAAGAGCAGCAAGTGCTCTTTACCCAAGTCATCACCTAGTCCTAGAAAAGTCTACTCCTTTACCTGGATTTCTATTTAAGAAGTCAATGTGCCTTTACTCCACTTAAAAACAATGAGCCCTTCTCCTTCCCTCATCACAACAAGGCGTCTCCCACGCTGCTCCCCGGAACCCACTCACGTGAAGGTCAGTCCTCATCCTGCTAACATCGGCTTTCAGAAGTCTTTGCTGCTAATATGCTGGTTGTCATCTACCCTTCTGCAGTGCTCCTCAATTCGTATTTTCGATTCCACTCTGGTTCTTCCCTTAAACGTGGCATCACTCAGGTTCCTTGATTGGCCTTTTTCCAGCTTCTTCTACTTGCCATCTCATTCCAGCTCCCTGGCTTTGCTCATCTCTGTGGGCATCAGCTGCCATGCCTGTACTCACTGTTTTGACCCGCCAACTACCTCCCGGACATCTTTCTATCGAATCTCTGAGAATACTGTACTACCTGGTTTCTAAGAGAAACTCGGCTTTAAACTACAATTTTCTTTTCCTATTGAGATTTTACTGCACTTTCAAGGTCAAGCTGAGAATTGCTTCCTTTACGAACCACCGCCCCGCCCCCATCTATGGAACTGAGTCGTCATGTGAGATCTTACATCCTTTTAATTACACTATTTTGATGGATTTCTGTTCTGTTGGGTTCTGCCAGCATCCCTGTGATTTGAGAGGTGCTCAGAAGCAGAGACCAGCCGTTCTTCCTTCATTCTCTTCCTTTCGCTCCCTCCCTTCACCTGTTCACCTCTGAGCATAAGATCTTGCAGACAGAGAAGCAGTCAGAAATGGTTCTAATTCTGGCTTCTGAATTGAACAAGAACAGGAGGTGGGGCATGGAGCATCAAATAGGTAGTTTTAAAACACATAAAAGAAAGTGCTCTTTGACACAGCAGGGTGTCGACTTGTTACTCATCTAGGTAGAGAATACAGATGAAAAAAACCACATAGCATTTAACCAAATGTAAGTAAGTTTAGAGAGAAGCATAACACGTTGCCAAGGGAAAATGGGGACATGCCTTACCTTTCAAGTGGAGGCCGTGTTAGACAGTGGCCATGATTGCTCAGGACTGTCCTGGCAAACATGGGGCACCTAGTCACCCGCAGACTTGACAGCCATTCAATTACTCTGCTCAGTTCAGATCACCAAGCAGGCTAATCCACACTTTCCACTTCACTGCAGTCTCTGGAGGCACAGACACTTGTCCACACCCAGAGTGAGTCCAAGCTGAGGTGCAGCACAATTAGTTGTTTGTTTCCTGTTACATCTGGACCTTGTGAGATTCAGCCATCTCCTGGGAACCAGCCGTCTGGCGACAAAGCATGAATAAAGCAGAGGAGGTTCCAGCTGGCATCACCTGCTGTGTTTTGCCTTATTTCTCTGCACACATTTCTAGACTTCTGAAATCCAGGGGCCTCTCTCAAGGGGATGCGTGTCACATGGGATGGGCCTCTGAGACCTTGGTCCTCTTTTTGAAATTTTCATTGTTTGAGTCTCAGCCTGATTCAGGTATTAGACAATGGATCCGGAACCCCAACCTTCAGGTTTTGTGTCTTCCTCTGAACACTGGTTACTGTCACATCCAGTAGCCTCCTAGATACGATGATTCTTCAGAACCTAAAAATACTTTTGCTTGAAATCCCGCCTTTGCAGGTTACCTGTGCTCTGCCAAGATCTCTGTCTTGTCCTGTAGTATAGCAATTTGAGTTCACTATTACCATGTGCTGTTGCTATGGCAGTGTTGGCTTTTCCTTTGGATACCCCTATGGGAGTACATGAATGGCCCTTTTTCATTCTCTTGCTGTCATGGCTCAGACTCTTGGGGATACCCTGCTTGTCACTGAATACCTGTGAAGGTTATTACAGTTAAGAGCTTAGGTCCTAGAGACAGATAACTTAGGCTTAGATTCTGAGTCTGCCACCTAAGTAGCTGGGTGGCTTTGGATGAGCCATACAGTCTTGCTGTGCCTTTGTTTCCTATCTAGTCAACTATGTATCACTGTAATACTCCTCTCCTTGAGTCACTGGGATAGTAGAACGTGTGTTTGCCCTCACTGTTGCGTGGTGATCTCTGCTACTCTCCAGGACACTTGGTAGAGAGCATTGGTGAAGGTTTTGATTGAAAATAGGCTTACTCTATATGAACCCTCTTTGTGTTGGCAAAACAAAATAATAGAATAAAATATCAAGTAAGCCTCTGGTAGGTTGGATGCATTTGAGGTGAATTCAGTAACGACAAGGTCTTCTAAGTATCGGCAATCCTCAGAGGTGAGACTGAACAAGTAGGTGACAGATCAGCCATGGAGGGTCTTAAACACGTTGCAAAGAAGCTGGATATTGTGATGCAGGCTGAGGAGAGTCCTCGAGCAACACTGGGAGGTTAAGTGGCAGAAGAGATCCGGCTTATTTAAGAGAATATAGCCTGTTTGCATGACTGGCCCTGGGGAATCTGTGTTTCATTGTTCATTAATGTTTCAGTGAGCGTTTACTGCCAGATGTCAGGTACTTTCTAGATGTTGAGGTGGATCGTGAGAAACCCAGACGCAGGTAATGTGTCTTATGGTTTATAGGGGAGGAGACACTGTTAAAACAAGAGCTATTTCTTTATTTCTTTAACCACAGATGGAGACCATGACAGAAAGCCACCACTGGTCAAGATGTGGAGAACAACGAACCATGGGTGCCCAGCCCCAGTGATAAATCTACAGCACAGTTCTTGTATATAAAGCATCAGGAAAGAGAGGGTAGAAAAACTGGAAGAGCCAGAGGACCAGGACATCTGCCGAGAGACTCTTCTCTATAGGACACCGAGGCTCACCCATGAAATCTCAACAATAGGGCTGCCTAAATAAGACCTGAATAATGAAAACACCGTTGGCATGCCAAGGTAGATGGGGGAAACTCTCACAACGGTCCATCCCTAGATGAAGAGCTTCAAGCAGTTAATGAGTGCTGGGAAGGAGAGAATCAGTCTCCCTCAGCAATAAGCTGATTTGTTATCCAATCCCAAGTGGTCAGCCCTAAAATCCTATACATATGAGCAACACTAAACAGACCCAACAGGGTGCATTTATATATTTATATGCATGTATAAATGTGACAATAATGAAAGAAAGCAATAGTGCTTTAAAGTGGAAGGATGGTTTGGAGATGGAAGAAAGGGAACAGTGCACAGGAGGAGCAGGATATGATAAGACGGAATGGAGCATAATTATATCCCATATGCATGAAATGTCATCATGAAATCCATTACTTTGTGTGATTAGTAAATGCTTACAAAAATGACTAGTAAAACCCAAGAAGCTGTAGCCACACACTGGTAAATACTTCAGTATATGCAGAGACCCGCTTTCTTGTTCTTCTCAGCCGTGTAAGGTGGGTGGGGTTACTGTTACACCTGATTCTTGAAGTGGTGCCTGACAAACTTAAGCCATCTTTTTCTGGGGCACATTCCGACGTGTTGTGGAGTTGCTCGTCACTGGAGGTTACTTGAGGGTGATGCCAATATACAGGCTCAGCTAAGGCTCACTAGTCCAGGCAAACTGGTTTGATCCCTCTCGCTAGGATGTTGCCCTCAAGAACTGTCCTGAAGGTGGAGGGCCTAGACTCAAGACAGTGACAGCAGGTTATCATCACCCATGGCCGCCGAGACTCGTTTCCTGCCATCATCAGAGTGGTTTGAGGTTTCTCTGAAGTGCAACCTTATTTTCCCTGAATAAAAGCAATGAGGTTTTTGCAGATAACCATTCTGTGAGGTTATGGCGTGGAGCACAGCCCCCACAACAGCAGAGATATGAGGTAGGAGTCCTGAGCAAAACAAAGTTCATGCTTCCTTCTGCATCTGCCAGTCATGGGGACCAAATCAATGTCGCCGGTGCTCAAGCCAGTTGGAGTTATGTTTGCTGCTACTTACGGTGCAGAGTAACTATATAAGCATAATATTTGATTCAGGAGATGTTCTATGGCACTCTCAGGGTGTTATACAGAGGAATGGCCAGGGAAGGAGGGCTATGTACTGGACAGGAAGGCCTCTTCTTACACCTACAGGGGCAAAGTGACAGGCAGAAACAATGCGGGCTTCGGTATTGACTGCACTTGGTTTTCAATTCTAGCTTTGCCCCTTACTGTTCCTCAAGTGGTTTGTTCCCCATCTTTAAAATGGAGGAGAGAGCTGGGCAGTGGTGCTGCCTTTAATCCCAGCACTCGGGGAGGCAGAGGCAGGCAGATCTTTGGGAGTTCAAGGCCAGCCTGGACTACAGAGTGAGTTCCAAGACAGCCAAGAAACCCTGTCTCTAAAAAAAAAAAACCTAAAATGGAGGGGAGGGTTGTTAATTGAGTTTATAAGAGTGTGGGCGGCTTAGCTGAGCTCACTAACCACACCAGCCTAGCCCAGAGCCTGTTGGTACATTATAAACAACGCTAACTGCTTCTAGGTGAGTTAGGTAAGGAACGTTATTAGGTTTTAGGGATGGAGACTAGAGGACATAAGAGGAGTCCATAGGATAGGCCCCACAAGCTCTAATGTTTGAATCTAGTTGGGTTCAGATGTGAGTATGCATAGCTGAAATAGGAAGGAAGGAAGGAGGGAAGGAAGGGAGGTAGGGAGGGAGGGAGGGAGGAAAATGGATTGAAGATGGATTTCTGTGAGGGAGAATTATCTGGACGGGCTTCTCTGGTATAGGTATGATTCTCTGTAAATGCTGCTCGTGTACAATGGAAACATGATTTCTTGTATTATTCCCTAAAACTGACAAATGTCTGGAGGTCAGTTCCTTCTTCAATCAGTTTTCCAAGTGACCTTGAACCAGGTAAATAACAATGTCTCTACTTTGTTCGTTTATGTCTTCCTGAGAATCCACTCTAGTTTCTCTGAGCACGTTTGAGAAATACTCTGATAGGATTTGACAGCCGTAGAGTTCTTGGCAGCATCTCTTTTACATTTTTTATTATTATGGGCTACTTCTTCATGTCTTATGATCTATGATACGTTTACTGTTCACTGAACCTAATTTTAGAGGAGCATCATGCTTTGCTTGTCCCTGAATGCTGGGGCATGCTGTACAAAATCAATGGCCTGAACCTCTCACCTGAGGCTGGGCACTACACTCTTACCTTTAAGAGCTATCAGAGGAGGGACACGTACCACCCACCCTGTCCCCACAATGTCTCTCTTTTACATTTGGACCACTCTAGCCTCAGCTGCAACAAAAGCGAAATTTAAGAAGCATAAACAACTAAGTCTAAATACTTTTGATTTAATTAAGGTTTGAATAGCACTGTCACTGTCTAATCTAATTTTGAATTGTTTTGTTGTTTCTTCACTTTGCTGTAAGGATATTGCCTCATTTTCTCATGCTAATTTCTGAGGACTGACTCTCATTATGTGAGTTTGTCTCTCAACCTTTGGTATGAGTTGCTTTGCTGAATCTTCGTATTTTGGAAAATTAGTTTATCTACTATGTATATATGTGTATATGTATATATGTATTTATTATGTATGTATGTATTACCACCTGTGCATGTATCTCTGTCAGCATCTATTATCTATCTACCATCTATCTATCTATCTATCTATCTATCTATCTATCTATCTATCTATTATCTATCTACTAATCATCTACCTATCATCTATCTATCTATCTATCATATATCTACTAATCATCTACCTATCATGTATCAATCATCTATCAATAATCTATCTATCAATTATCTATCTATCTATGTTTCTATCTATCTTATGCAATTTATTTTCCTATGCAACATTCAATTCTTGATGAAGATTTTCCTAGCTCATAGGTTTATTTCTGTGTTGAAAGACCAAGATTACTGCAGCCTGCAGACATTTCATGACTATCATTTTCCAATCATATAGAAGTGTAACTGGCTGTATTATGTTACTCCTCTCCAATTCACATACCTGATTTGGGGAAAGGGAACATGGCCTTTGCATTTAAGACCTGTATTTGCAATTCATTTCTATGCCGTATTAAGATCATGACCTCTGGAACTCCCCTTCCTCATTGGTAAGGTCCGTGCTAACTTGGCTTACGGTATGGTTGTGGGTATGAGAAGGGCTCACAGCCTGGCAGTGAGGCGATGTCTGTGAAAAGTAAATTTCATTTCACTTCTTTCCCCTGGAGCTTAAATGTGGGGTTATAATTATTTGTACAAAATACTAATTATTATAATTTAAACACCACAATAGCTTGTTACATACTTTAAGCCTTATCCTCAAAAGAATGATGCCCAATTTTTTCTTGGGCTTAAATATAAAGTTCATTGCATTTATTAATTGCCCCAGAATATTGAGAAGACTGACAGCCAAAAAAAAAAAAAAAAAAGATTATTATCAGTGATCTCCGATAGGAAGAGGGGGCACAGGAATTCCAGAATGAGCTTTGACTGAGCAGGGACTCTAAATTTCTAAAGAAAGAACAGAGTATGTACATACCCACCCTCATCCCAATGTTAGAAAAGCCACCCTGACACTGATAGCAATTCTATCACAAGTTCTGCTTATGAGTTGCAAGTACTCAAAAAGCAGTGGTTATTCAGAACTGGTATGGTTTTTCTAGGACTAGGGAAATTCTCTTTAAAAACTTTTAAGCTCTGTGGCTCACATTAATAACGAAGGCACTGCATGTCTGACACAGCAAAGCGCATGTCAGAACTCTCATATGATCTTTGTGGATAACTTCTTGAAGAATGTGGTGTAGACTACTTATTCTCTTCTATTTGTCTCTATTTTTAATTATGGGGGGGGGCATGTACATGTGCGTACAGGTGCCCACGGAGGCCAGGAGGTGTTGGGCCTCCTGGAACTGGTGTTGCAGGCAGCTGTGAACAACCTGAGTGAGTGCTGTGCATTTTCTGCACTGTGATAAAACATCTTAATCAAACACAATTTAAGGAAGAGTCTACTTCGACTTTTAATTCCAAATGCAAGCAGAAAGCAGAGCGAGCGAACTGAACTCGGGGTGAGGTGATAGAAGTCGCAAGCTTTCCCTAGTGACGTTACCTTTAGCAAGATTACACCTGTTAAACCTCCCCAAACATCCCCACCAACTGGAGACCAGGGTTCAAATACCCAAGCCTGTGGGAGGGGGGGGTGTTCTCTTTCAAACTCAGATCCTCTGTAAGAGCAGCACAGGGTCTTAACTGCCGAGCCATTTCTCCAGCCTCTCCCTCTCATCTTCCACTTTTACCTTTCCTTTAAAAAAAAGATTTTTGGTGGCTTTAATTTTTGGTGGCAATTCAGCAATATAAGGCAGAAGGGAATAAAGAAGCTAAGGTAAAGGGAAACCAAGGTTAGGGAAAATAAGACGGAACTCCGAGTACGTGCTTGGTCTATAAAACATATGCCACAGTGTACTGTTATTCCATCCTCTGCTGGTTTGTGAATTTTCCTGTGGGCTCCTGACAGTCTAAGCAAAGAGAAAACATTATAAATAAAATTGTCTTTAAAAAGAAAAACAGTACCTAGAGCATGGAGATTCTTCTGCTGGGTCCCCGCAATGAGATCACGTGTCACGGAGTACACCATCTGCTCAGTCCGTCCCTGTGTGAAGTGCAGTGATGAGCTTCAAGAGTGTGGACCAAAGCATTATGGGGCCAGACAATCCTACGGGCAACTGGGGGTTGGAAATCTTGCCAGTGACATGAAAACGTGCAAGACTGATAGGAAGGGCAACGGTTTTCCCATTAAGGATAATTTGGCAACCGATGCTTGACTACAGGGTTAGTGTGCTAACCTTCTATTCTGTTGTTGGCTACTCAGGGTCAACATTAAAAGTGAAGCTCTTTTTTAGAATGAGAGTTTGAGAGTATATAACAATTAGATGATCTTCATACCTACCGCTTGGGATTAATGCATACAAAGCAAAATTTATAAGGCTTAAGTGTACGATCTAGTGCTTCTTCGCAAACAAACAAAGCAAAAGAAAAGAAAGCAAAACAACAAAGCTGCCTAAGTGACAAATCCTGGATACCCTCGACAGCAAGGTAGACGATGTGAGAAGGACAGCCACAGCCCTCGCGTCCCATGCAGAAGGGCAGCCGTGTGGCGCGGGTCCTAGGAAAGCGCGGCTCCTACCTTTAGCGCTGTATCGTTGCACTCTGCGCTGGCCACATCCATGTGGAGCTGCGTGTTGAATCGTTACGGCCTTTTCCGGAAGAGATATTCGTTCAAAAGTTGGTGTCCGGGATGCTGAGTGTAAAGGCGATTTGGAGAAATTGCGAACCCTTCTGGGAGAGCCAGGAAGGGGTGAAAAAGCTGAGAGTGATTAACTGTCCAGGGATATGGCAGGGGAAAGGTATTCTGACGACTAGGCTGTCTGGCGAAGCTAAATAGTCTTCCGCACGAGCGGTGAGCTTCTCAGCACTGGCTGGAAGAACTCAAGGAGGGTCCCAAGCGACAGCAGGGGTAGTGCAGGACACTTGGGTGGGGGTGAAAAAGTGCTCTAGGTCACTTACAGGTTCGCTTCCAACCCTTAAGATTTTATGCATCTTTACCTGAAGTGGCTGAAATTTAACAGTTAAAACCCACAAAGTATTTACGGAAGAGAATCAATCGCGTCTCAGACTATTGTTAGTGTCTCAGAAGATCTGCTCCCGAATGACTAAGTGAAAACAACAGAAGCAGAAGATGATGAATCATGCTGCTTTTCCTAATGGTCTCTGGTGTGCAAGGCCCCAGAGCACAGCTGCCATGCGGAGTGACTGCATGGGGAGGGAGAACCGGATTGTGGTAGGTACAGTGCTGTGCTGTTCCCAGTGGGTGGCCGTGTGTATGTGATTACCTAGCATTCCTTACAGCTGTTTTAAAAATTAGTCACACCGAGTTTAAACAACTACCTTCTCTTCATTTATGTCAATAAGCACTGTTCCTTTTGGAGGAGTTAAGACCTCACATTTAAAAGTGGGAGCTGTTTTTGGTTTTGTAAGTGCACGTGTGTGTGTGTGTGTGTGTGTGTGTTTGTGTGTGCATGCCACACATACATACACATACATGCACTGTGAGTCTCAGGTGAGACTATATGAAGGTTCTACAGTCTTCTCTTAAGTCTCTGAGACTGAGGCAGGGTGATGGGAATGGGGAAATGAGGCTTCCTTTCAAAGGCTGAACAAGGAGAGATTTCAGTGTGAGGATACGCTGTCTCAAGAGGTCTATAGGTGAAGAGGAACCAGGACAGATGGGCCCTAGCTACTTTTGTTTGTCCCCAGTTTCTTTCTTCATACACCTGAGGCTCAAATGAGGGAAAGTTCTGAGGTCCAATGTCCAAATCAGAAAAGGGGCCAGTGGGGTACCTAGATATCAGAAGCAAGGAGAACATCAGGGAAGACTGTCCACACGGGCTCTACCAGTGCCTGTATTTTATAGGTGAGCTATTAAAAAAAAACAAAAAAAATTTATTTATTCATTTATTTTTTGAGACAGGGTTTCTCTGTTGTAACTCTGGCTGTCCTGGACCTCACTCTATAGACCAGGCTGGCCTCAAACTCACAGAGATCTACCTGCCTCTGCCTCCTGAGTGTTGGGATTAAAGGCTTGCACCACCACCATCTGGTTTGTGAGCTATTTTTTTAAAAGACTTTATTATGAATTTTATTTATTTATTGAGAATCTCATGTGTATTGTGTTTATATCATTTCTCCTTCCTACTCTCTCTCAAATTTATGGCCTCATTTTCTTTAATTATTACTGATATATATATCTATATATATTTGTATATCTAAATATATAAGTATAGCTTGCTGAGCTCATTTAGTGTTGCTTATATGTATGTTTTTAGGGCTGACTACTTAGTGCAACTGGGTAACTAATTAGGGGTCTCCTTCCTGGGAAAGATGGATTCTCCGCTTCTCAACCATCCTTAATTCCTGTAGCTCCTCATCTAGGGGCAGGAGCTTGTGAGACTTCCTCCATTTACACTGACATGTCAACTGTTGCTGCCATTGGTCAGGACTTGATTAGGCATGGTGCAGTTCTCCTGTCGCATATACAAGACACAGTCTTGAAGCAGATGATCTGGTCCCCTGGCTCTTACAGTCTTTTCACTCTGTCTTACATCAGCTATGGCTTAGAGACTGGTGACATTGACTAAGCCAGAGATGCCTTAGACACTTTCCTATCAATGTGAGTGCAGTTCACTGATGTGTCAAAGTTTGCTGTTTCCCTCTGAGAGCGCTCTATGCTGGATGGACCAAGCAATGAGAAGAATCTTGCTCTCGTAGAGCTAGCAATTAGTGGTGCTAATGTCTGCTGAGAGTCCTACAGGAACCTCAGTGAGCTATCGCTCTAGTCTGGAGTGAATTTTATTGTGGAGTGATGTGAAAGTAGGTCCCTCCCTAGTTCTTCCTTAGCTCCTCTGCAGTTCTGTGTATAGGTGACCCTTGGGACACACAAACAGCTAAGGATAGTTGATTACTTCCAGAATATCTTTTCATTGTCTGTTTACTCAGACATACACAAAGTCCTTAATATATATATATGTGTGTGTGTGTGTGTGTGTGTATGTATGTATGTATATGTATATGTATATGTATATGTATATGTGTGTATATACATAAGTGTCTCTGTGTAGTGTGTGCCTCTATGTGTACTTGATCTTGTATGTGCCAGTGAGGCTAGAGGTCAATGTTTGATGTCTTTCTTTATTGTCATTTATTCTTTAAAATGTTTTATTAGCATATATTACTTGTACACAGTACCAGGTTTCATTGTGACATTTACATACACATCTGTAAGTTAATTCTATCATGTTCACTGTCCTCCTGTTGACCTCTCTTGTCTCCTGGCAATCCTGAGTCTTCCAAACTTCTGTCTTCCTGTCCTTCTTTGGGTGACCCAATGAGTTTTATTAGAGTTGTTCACAAGAGCCGGAGTGAGAGCTTATTTACGGAAGCATGGGCACCTCAGCAATGGCTACCCAGCTGGAGAAAATGCCTCTCTTCTATCAACCATTAACTGAATATAAAGCCCCAGGGAGGAATGGGGTCTCATGAGTCCCTTTGCTTCATTTTTTGAAAAGAGTCTCTCATGGAACATAAAACTCAGCGTTTCAACTAGACTGCCTGCCCAGCAAGCCCCCAGAGTCTACTTGCCTCTGCCATCTTAGCTCTGGGCTTGTAGGTATGCACCACCAAGCTCACCTTTTGCATATGTGCTGGGGATTTGAACTCAGGTCTTCATGACTGTGCCACAAGCGCTGTAGCCACTGGGTCATCTCCTTAGTTTCACGACATACCTTTTCTAAACTCTAGGAAAGTCTATGTAGCTGTTCCGTGTTTCGTGGAAGTCTACATATTTCTCATACTTAAGAGCCACACCATCGGTTTAATTATGAGATTATTCTCATTGGATACTTTAAAAAATTTTACATTTAATTTCTGGCAACTTATAGCCACATTTTGCTATTCTAAATTAAGCACTGCTGAGAGCTTAGTCTCGTATATCATTAGAAATGACTATTAGAATTCTTGAGTTCTCCAAAGGCTCACAGGAGCACGTGGCTTAATTTATAGGCTGGGTCTTCCTTTAGATCCTTTCTTGATACCCTCACTCCTTCAGTTTGATGATATTCTTGAACAGATCTGTTTTTTCTCTCCCTCTCCCCCCAAAAAAACCTGTTACCATGCCAGAGGCTGCATCTTTAAACTCTGTGCACAGTCTGATTGCTTCTCGCCATCCACACAGCTGTTCTACGGTGCCGAGTCACGGTCTCCTGAGTTCTTCCAGCCTCCTGGTTTGTTTCTCGCTTCTATTTTTGCCCTCTAAAGCTATGCTCTCAATCCAAGTCATGTGATGTTGCTCTCATTAACACATGGGCTCCACCTCTCTCAGACAGAACGTTGTAAAGTCCTTTGGCCTCGCTTCTTGCATCATCTGCCTCTTTCCAGCTTACCGTCCCAGGCACACCGCCGTTCATTCTCTACTGAGAGGCACTGTCCTGCCTCAGGGCCACTGCCTGGCAGGCTTGAGCCTCACCGTTCATGTGATTCACTCTGTCCTTATTTTGGGTCATAGCACCGAAGCCATCCTTTTACGTTGAGAACTTTCCTGAACATATTTAAATTCATAATACCCTCCCTCCTTCACACATTAGTTTTTGTTGTCTGTTTTCTTCAATAGAAATAAAAGCTCGCTGAAGACAGTGTTCCTTTCTTCTCCATTGCTTTATCCCAAATGTCAAGCATGGTGCCCGGATCAAAATGGACACTCAATTTAATATTTGTTGTTGACTGGCTTTGCGGAGGCCAAGTCTGAACACATACTGAGATGTTACTCATGGCGCTTCGATAATGGATGAAGCCCAGAGTCACTTGGAAGCTTTGAGTAGCTCGGGGAACGAACCACGGCTGTGGTATCACATGGGGCCAGGAGATAACAACGCCACGGTCAGAGATGACCTGTGAGGCTCCATTAGCCTGACAGATGCTCTTCGGATGTTCTCTCCTGACTGTGTTCCTGTCACTTGATGTGGGATGGAGCTTGTTAGGATGATGGAGAGAAGTATTGAAACCAGAAGAGTGTTGTGAAGCACTGTAATGAGAGAGAGTTCAAAACAGACCCCTGAGAGCTAGGTGGGAAGGACTTGGGGAAGACATAATCTCATCACTTAAATCTCTTAACCCTATGTGTATCATATTAGTTTCTACTGTGCTTATATTATTCATTACTTAAAAGGTGTCATAAGGAATTTCTAATTCTGGCAGGGAATGCAAATTGATAAGGCAATATATTCTCTATGTATTATATTTTAAAAGAAGATTATAAAATACTATCTAAGGGTTTCTATTGTTGTTATAAAACACCGTGGCCAAAACAACTTGGGAAGGAAAGAGTTTATTTCATTTTACAACTCTCAGGTCACATACCATCACTGAGGGAAGTGGGGGCAGGGACTCAAGGCAGGAGCCAGGAGGTAGGAACAAAAGCAGAGGCCATGGAGAAACACTGCTTACTGGCTTGCTTAATCTGCTTTCTTACACCACTGTGAACCACCTCCCTAGGGGTGGCATTGCCTTGAGTGAGCTGGGCCCACCCACATCAGTCATTGATCGAGAAGATGGACCATAGGCTTGACAACAGGCCAATCTGGTAGGGGCGTCTTCTCAATTGAGGTTCCCGCTTCCCAAATGATCTAGCTTGTGTTAAAACACTACTCAGCACAAATCACAAATATTGTAAAGATAGAAGACTTGTTTAGTTATGAGAAAAATACATAGCTTTTTACTGCTTCTCAGTCTAAAGATATATCTGTTAAGATAATGTAATGGGAGGATATATATATATATATATATATATATATATATATATATATATATACACTCACACATGTATTACAGTACATAGTGATTTACTGACTACCTTTGAATGTTGAAATTTTTTGTTTCTAATTTATAATTGTATATAGCAAACATGAACTATGCTTTTATAATAAGAAATACATCATGAACATAGCTTTGGAGTCATTAGGTTGTCTGAGGGCATGTGATAAACTGAGCAAAGATCATGGGGTCATTGTTGTACAAGACTCTTCTACTGGAAGGTCTCTTCAATGTCCTTTCAAGTAACTTTACACATACACACACACACACACACACACACACACGCACACACACACCCCTCTGATGGATGATCTCTTCCTGTCTTCTGAGGCAATCCATCTGGTGCCTGTCTAGGACTTTTTGCACCAATGGAAGTTAATATCCTTTGGAATGCCAGCATCTGGATTAAAATAAAAGATTTATTTTTCCTAGTTTTGATCGTGTGTGTGTGTGTGTGTGTGTGTGTGTGTGTAGTGGGAGGGTCATATGTGCACATAAATGCAGGCACCTGAGGAGGGCGCAGACACTGGATCCCCTGGACCTGGGCTGATAGGCAGCTGTAAGCTTCCTGATGTGGGAGCCGAGAATGTTACTTTCCTTTTAACTTTCTCTTCATGATTGTCTGCTTTGGAAATGAGGACAGTATCTCCTGGGATCACTCAACACCATAAATGAGATGGTGATGTTATCTTCCTTGTTCTGAATGTTTGACTTCTTGTGATTAAAATGATTCTGTTCTGATAACTTGTTAGGAATCTGAAGAAAGAGTGAGATCCCATTGTAGTTTCTGGTTTATGTATTGACAATGACTATGAGACTTTTCTAATTCCAAAACACATATAGCCATCTAGCTAGATAGACGTGCATATACACAAATTCACACACAAACACATACACACACACACACACACACACACACTATATTTTGTGTGTTTCATTCTGTGTGCTAGAGAAAGAAGGGGGTAAAGACAGAAGAAAGAATTTGAGTTGGGAGATGTGAATACGTGGGAACTTTGTGAAATGTAAATTAGCATAACCATTATGGGGCGCAGTATGGAGGATGTGGCATACAATCCACTGTCTCACTTTGGGCATATAGCCATAGGAAATGAAATCATTGTGTCAAAGGGATACCTGGACTCTTAGGTTCATCGTAGTACCATTCACAATAACCAAGGTGTGACATCAACTTACATGCCTGACAGTAGATGAATGGATGAGAGTCTGTTGTGTATATATACACAATGGGCTATTATTCGGTCATAAAAAGAACAGAATCTTTGCATTTGTAGCCAAATGAATGGAGCTGGAGGAAATTGTGTTAAGTAAAATAAGCCAGGCACAGAACGACACATACCACATGCTCTCTCTCATATGTGGAAGCTAAAATAACCCATCTGAAAATAGATTACTAGAGGCTGGGAAGAATGGGGGCTGTAGAGAGAGCTCTTTATCCTTTAAAGAGATTGGACATTGGGTGCAGAAATACCATTCAACAGAAGGAGCACATTCTATAGCACAGCAGGGTGACCACAGTTCACAATAGCCCATTACATATTTAACGAAAAGCTAGAAGAGAGGAGCCTGGAGACTCCAAAATAAAAACAAGAAGTTTGAAAGGATAATTATCCTGATTTTATCCATATACATTGTGTCCATGCAATGAAATATCACAGTGTACTATATGAATATATATATATATATATATATATACATATATATACATATACATACACCCTGAAAGCTAGCAAAGGCTCAGATGTCAGCTCAATAGCCATTTGCCCAGTTAGCATTTTTATGTTTCCTTAGTTGAATCAACTTTATTTATAAAATAAAAATTTTAAAGAAGACTTCATAGGAGAGACTAAACCTTAGAGGCAGTGGTAGACACATCATCTCTACCTTAATACAGCACACTCTGTTTCTTTGAAGATTTTATGACTATAGCATGTTTTAGCAAGATTGCTTTCTGTGGAAGACACACAGTGGTAGACACTGCTGGTGAAGACCAGCATCTGAGGAAGGAAGGAGAAGTGCAGCTACACACTCTTTTCTTCCTGAAATACATTGTGTAGTGAGGGTTGCCTCGAATCATCTGGAGATGAGGACAGACTATCATATGAAGTATTGGTCCAGGGCCTCAGAGTAATTGCAGTGCACTAATGTTAACATCCCACTCAATAGATGTTTGTTTCCATGCCTGGTTCTGGTTTGCCTCTGGAATGCTCCCCTAAAGAGCACATGTTGAAGACTTGATTTCTAACCCAGCAAAGTTCAGAGGTGGGGCTTTGCAGGGTTGGGATGGTGATGTCATTAGAACATGAAGGCTCTAACTTTATCACTGGATTTCATTGATGACTTTGTAACTTAATGGGATCTTGAGAGATAATGGGAGCTTAGGAAGTATGACATAGTGAAGAAGGTACATCATTGAGAGAGTGCCTTTGAAGCTCATATTTTGCCCCCTGCGTTCTCTCATTCACTTAATGTTCTCTGTTGTCTCTGTGTCTCTGTCTCTGTATCTGCCTCTGTCTGTCTCTGTTTGTCTGTCTGTCTCTCATTTGTTCCACCATGCACTTCCCACCATGATGCTTTACCTCAGACAACGTGACAATGAATTCAGCTCTCTGAAAGTGTGAGCAGAAATGAGTCTTTACTCTTTTGCTCTGGGACATTTTGTCACAGCGACAGCACACTAACACACGCAGCCTCTCTGCAAATGTCAGTGCTGACTTCTGTAGACACGTACAAAAAGAATGAGGCACGGCCCTCTAGCAAGTCTCTGTCTCAATAGCATTCAAGATCCACTGGTCGCAGACAGTTTTAAAGACACAGGCAAGTGATCACGACAGTGTTAAACACAAAAGCAGTCACACAGAGCCACATGCTGTGAATTCAAGCACACGAAAAACTCTCAGAAGACTAGGAAAAAGAGATGGAAATGTTAAAAAAAAATGTTAATCATGTCATGGTAGAATTATGGTGACTCTTTGTTACTTCTTTTTGCTTTTATATTCTTACATAAAAGATCACAATGTATCATTATTTCAAAGTAGCTAATTCCATTTTTGGCTGATATTCTTATAAGAGAGAGAGACTGTATTCTAAATTTTAAGGACATTTTCTTTGATTGCATTTTTTTAAGCATTATTAGTCAACTTTCTGTTTTTATAAAGAATAGTTGAAATCGTTAGCTGATAAAAGAAAGAGTTGTGAAAACAAAAGTGAGACTCAGAGTGGGGGTCTCTATTAGGAAAAGGAGAGAGAGAAAAGGCAAGGAGGAGTATGGGAGAATAGGTACAATTAAACGTGATATATGCGTGCATGGAAATGTCACAAACACACCCACCAATTTGTACAAATAATTATGCGAAGTAACTACGTAATTTGTCATTATGGTAAACAATTCACTGTATGACAGAAAAAAAGAAAGGCTCTATCCAGCTGCTGACCAGGAGCAAGTTGACCTCAGCACTTTGGATGGCAGGCACAGCAGCACATCGTGGAAGGGGTGCCTGCTGGAGAGACGCATGCAGTCACGGAAGCAAAGAGAGAAGCAGAGAGCAGGCCCCACCATCCTCTTGGAGATAAAGCCGCAGTGACCTAGGGACCTCCCATTAGACTCCACCTCCAGCGCTGCCACCCGAGAACCAAGCCTTGAAAACATGAGCTGTTGGGAACATTCAACACCCAAACTGAGGTACTCCTAGGGCTTGACCATCCACTCTTAAGGCAGCCTTCACTTTTCTGGCTCTTCCCATCTCACACTGTGTTTTCTCTCTCTGGAGCACCCAACTCTATGTTTCAAAGACCCCCTTATTGCCCCTGCTCTTCTCGGGCTGACTGTGTACATAAGCCAAGAGATAGGCGACCTTGATAGAACACCCAGTCTGGAATCACAGCTTCTCTGAAGACGTTCCTTCTCGATGCCCGTGTGCTAACCCTTCCATATCAGGGCTATGGGAGGCAGTGCAGTGCAGAGTTGGGACTGGTTTTAAATTGTCTAAGATTATTTCCTCCTCTGTAAGACTGCATCTGGGGTTGTCATGAGACTTCAGAGAGTTAAACTATAGAGAGGGCACAGCACAGGTCCCACAAGGAGCGGCTGCTCCAAGAATGTTCATCCCTCATTTTCCTTCTTCCTCCATTCTGACCATCTGCCTGGATGGAAGAACGACGCTCTTCAGGGCATGTTGTCTGTGGTTCTTATTATATACATCTATTAAAGATCCAGATAATCTATTTTGGTTACCATCAAAGCAAAGGATTGCCATCAAAATGTCTATTTATGCGAACAGAGTAGAGTACTTTATTGATCCATCAATTAGCGTTCTACTATTTTGGTCTAGTCTCAGGTTTTGGGAGAGTCTGCTATCATTAGCAGGATGTGAGCAAACAAACAATCAAATAAATAGATGGAATTAAAACCAGCAAAAAAGATTATTGAAACTGCTTAGCTCATGATCAAGTCTTTAAATTCTTGTTTTAGGTGCTTTTCTACCACTAAATGGAATTTGAGGACAGTTGAGTCTTGGATGTTTGCTGCTCTAACAATATGCTTTAGAGTATTAGAAATTAATTGTGATTTATCTTGCCAAAGGATACCTCGCTCTCTCCACCTTGATGACCCAACCTGGCACAGTGGGAGCTTTTTAGACTTGGATTTGTGTTCCAGCTTTGTAAGAATCAGAACTAATTCTTACTTAATAAGGCCAGTGTGCAGATTAAATCAGTCACCATCCAAAGAATCGCTGTTTTGAAAACGAATGCAAGCCATTATTTCTCAGGTTGGTGCACAAATCATACAGAAATAGCCTCTCTAGCCTTTCTAGATATATTTAAATATTTATTTTGTTTTCTTCCACGCTTGCCCTTTCAGTAATAGCAACAAAAGAAAAAAGGAGATAATAATCTTTTAAAATAGTAGCAAGCGAAGCAAATCAAATCTTTTGTCACTTAGCTAATGTGTGTCTCACAGCGGATGTGAAATAGCTGTTAACATTCTCGGATGAAGAATGAATGACACGGGCGCACTCCATCCCGCGATGAGAGCACGGTTATGGCAGCGTTTAAAACAGAGACAACCAAACCCCACAGAATGCTAGCAAGGATCTGTGAAACTGTGACCAGCGGTAGCCAGCACCCGCCCAACCCAGCGTGTGATAAATGCTACTAGTTTCAGGTTGGCTTCTCTTAAATTCAACTAGTCTGGTATTTTTAATGGATAGAGTTTACATTTATACTTTTCGGTTTCTTAAAGTGTTGTTTTAATACCTCGCATTCCAGAATGGTGTTAATCCTATATCGTGGATAAGGACATTCTGTAACTTGTTTCAGGTAACGTAGAAGGGAAGATCTTGCTGTGAGTTCAGGTCCTTGGGGCTCAAGCCCAGGGCACCACGACCGAGGACTCCTTCCAACATTGCGGCTAATGCGATCCTTGAGTGCTCCGTCTCTGAGTTTCCCTAGGGCCCAAGATGAGACACTGGGAGGCAATTTGGTTTTGGAGGTGCGGAGGGGGAAGCTGGCTGTTCTACAATTGTTTGCTGAGCCATCTGCTCTCTCTTCCTCTTCAGAAATGATGCATTTGTTACTGTGGGCTGCTTTTGTCGAATGTTTTGGATTATGTCACTCTCTCTGTATGCCACATGAGGGGCATTTGGTGACACGCAATGCAGCCTACATTGGTTTCCCTACGTAAAGCAATAGGTACAGACACACTTGCTTCCCATTCACCGTCGGAGCAATTTTAATGTCATTTAGGTAAGAGTCATATGTCTGCACAACAACAGAAGCCTCCAGATTTTCAAGTTCCTTTTTTTGCATGCCACTAATAAGAACCAGGGATGAAACCATCACGTACAGACATGCGTACAACAGAAACCGAGCCCAGGAACTGACTGATTCAGGAGGACACTGGTCCACATACCGCTCAGTTTGTTCCGGTAACAACAATGGTGTATTGGTTATTGTGTGTTGTTGGTTGTTTTGCAGATTAGTATTCAAACCTGTTCATGTTTACTGATAATTACTCACAGTATTCGAAAGGCTGTGTGTGGGTGGGAGAACTCATCTACATCACTGTGAGAACGTTCGGTAAGATGATAAGCAGCAGATTTGGGTGAACCGTGCTACTAATTCCTGTTACCGCTAGGGTTCAAAGCCGTGGTTCTCAACATGTGGGTCGCGATGACCCTTTGGGGTCGACACAGAGGTCGCCTGAGAGCATCTGCATATCATATATTTACATTGCCACTCATAACAATAGCAAAATTACAGTTATAAAGTAGCATCGAAAATAATATTATAGCTGGGGGTCACCACAACATGAGAAACTGTGTTAAAGGTCACAGTGTTAGGAAGGTTGAGAACCACTGCTCTGGCAGGAGGTCCAGAAGCCAAGCAGCTGGCACAGCAGCCTAGTGGAGGGTCCTGCCCCTAGTTCCCCCTGAGGACTTCTGCCTAGAGCCTCACCACGGATGCTTCCTTTGCAAGTAGATGAGATACAGTTCTCTTTGTCTGGTAACAGGTAACAGAGAGGCCATCAGTTCTTAGTGTTTTCAGGACTGTTGAGGGGCTTCCTGATCGTTGTTAGGACCATGGCTGTGGAGCATGCTTTCTAGACATATACATACATTTATATTTATGAATATGTGTATGAATATATACGGTACATGCTATCTGGACATATAACAGCAATATATATATATTTATTTTTATATATACATATATATGTTATATATTTATAATATTTATATATATATAATATTATAAATCTATATAGTCAAAGAACATGATATACTTACATGAAAGCGTTATTATGAGCACTATCAGTTTGTGCAATAAGCAGACACTAAGAACATTGTTTTAAAAGTTGAGGCTGGGGCTAGAGAGTTGTCTCAGCAGTTAAGAGCACTGGATGCTCTTATGGAGGACGCAGGTTTGATTCCCAGAACCCACAGAGTGGCTGGCAATCATCTTTCACTCCAGTTTCTGGAGGGTTTGATGCCGTCTTCTGGACTCTGTGGGCACCAGGCCTGCACATGGTGAATGCACGTATACAGACAAACTATCCATACACAATTTTTTTTTAGAGTTAAGATAAACAAAAATCCAGTTAATCTCTAGAGTTCCAGGAGGGTTGATTTTGGCTCCCTCATGCTGACATTCTTGTTGGTTTGGTAAAGATAATCTTTTGGAGGCTTTTATGTTGTTCTCAGAGGTTGGTTTCTTCAAAATGCTTTTATAAAACCCACTGAAAGATTGGCATGGTTTTCTTTTAATTACTTAGTGTGGCGATTACAAGGACGGATTTCTTTTGAAATCTTGGAAGGACGTCTATGTGATCATGATGTGTAATTTTTAGGTGCATTTTTAAAAAGCCCAGTGAGTTGGTATCTCATTTGAGGAATTTTGCATAGCCATTTGCAGATGTTCCTAGTCAGCGACTTTATTTTCTTTTTCTCATTTTCTCCAGTTGGTGAGACCAGATTATATTAACTTTAGAAAACGAGTTAGATAGCTTTATCTCATTTTCTACATTCTTGAATCAACTTATATGAGATTATCTGTTCCTTGAAAGTTTGGGGGAAAATACCTATAAAATAAACTACACCAGGGAATACAAGTATGTGTATGTGTATGCTTTATTTACCCATTTTTAACTGAGACACTTACCCACTCAGAGGGCTTACAAAGCTGAAATTGCGTGTATTCCTCGTCTCCTGTCTTCTATGCCGAGACCTTTCTTAGACCGTCAATTGCTTGCCTGCAGTGGTGAGGCCCATTCTTAGTGTTGGTCCAATACTCACTCAGCATAGCTCTTCTTCCTGGAGCTGTTCAATTCCAATGTTCTCTTCCTGGTTTTCTGACACCCTGACTTGAGTGATTGACAAGCTCTATCCCTCCATGCCAGTGAACACTGCAGCTGCTGCCCCAGACTTATCTTTTTTATGAATCTGTTTACAGCCATAACTTGAGAAGACGTGCCATTCCAGTGCCGTAGTGTGTCGCGAGACATTCTTTGGTAATGAAATATCTTTTTTTTTTTCTTTTAAAATATCTTCCTACAGGCTCCTTCTCTGAAGACAGATAAAAGAGAAGGTTGAATGGAAAGTCACGAAGAGATGGTATGAGGGATGGCTACTCAACAACCTGGCCGGTCCCGATCCTGTTCTGTTTTGTTTTCTACAGATAAGATTGTAATGAGAGACGAGTTCCTTCACATTTTATTCCATGTTGTTTGGATTTGAAATGTTTTATTGTTGGCAGGAAACAAGAGGACGCCACCAGCTGTTGCTCTGAACCCAGCTCCATTCTTTTGCAGACAGTGAACGCTCCTTTCAGACTGACGAGCAGCTTGGTGTGTGTGTGTGTGTGTGTGTGTGTGTGTGTGTGTGTGTGTGTGTGTGTGTGTGTGTGTCTCAGGGCCTCGGCTCTCAGATCTGCTTTGCATATGCGGGCTTCTTTTTCTTGGTAATCTTACTGGGCTGCTGGAAGTCACTGTAGCACGGCTTGCTGATTTGATTCCAGGTAAAAAAGGAATTCCATTGCACAGGAATTTAAAAATAAACTTTTTTTTTTCAGGTTGTATACAAAGTAGTTGAGGTTCTCCTCTGGGTTGCCTTGATTTTTAGATCAAACTGTGAACCGGTCCCATTGTTACACTATGTTCTTGTTTATCCTGGAACTTTGATTTACAATTTAATATCAGTTTTGTGGCTTTTTTTTTTTTTTTTTTTTACATTTTGGATACTGTTTCTGTGAATTGCTTGTACTTAAAATTGCTGACTACTCGGGATGGATGCAGCATGTACTGCTGCAGCAGAGGACGTGGATTCAGATCCCAGCACCCACATTAAGGCTAGCAACTCCCTGTAACCCCAGCTCCAAGGGATCTAGTACCTCTACCCTCCATGGGCACCCCACACCTGTGCACCCCCATACACATGATTTAAAAACCTTGAAAGCCTTTCTGATGACATCTAATGATAGCAAGGATAGAGAAACACCAACACACCAAATTGGTATTCTCGTTGGACTCTTTTTTTTCCCCACCTTTAGAATTTTAGAGCTGACTTCCCCCCTAAAAATACAATGTACTGGCTGAAAAGAACATTCTCTCTTTTTCCATACTCGCTAAGATATCCCAAGTGTCACAGCATTTGTGAGACTGAAAGACGTGAGTTAGTAAAGAGTGAAACAGGTATTTAAATCTTCTGTCTTAATGAGGGCTTCTCTGGTGTGTCTCGGTTATATAGAATGCTAGCTGGTAGTTTTAAGTAGATATTCCTTTAAACTGAATAAAATGCCATGCAGTAAATATTTGATAACATTTTAAAAAGTTGAAATGAAATATTTTTCTATGTCTAATCTTTTACTTACTGATAAATTCAATGCCATTTTCCCCCCTGTAGATCTGTGGAGTCATTTATTTAAACACAGCCTTTATTGCTTATATAGGATATATTGTTTTGATAATTTGTCATAAATTGAATATTTCTCCAATTTTTGTAACAAATCCCCTTGCTCATGATGTATTATCTTCTAGAAACTAGTTGAATCTCACTGTGCTTGTTTAGCATTTTCTGTACGTATTAACAAATGAGGTTGACCCTATTCTGTGTTCTGTTTTTCAGGTCTTAGGTCCTAGACCGTATTTTATATAACATTTGATATAACCTTGATACTAGTTCCTGAACATTTTAGACAATTTACCTATGGACTCAAATAGTTCCTCTACCTTCTTTGAAATGAGTTTTGATGTGTTTTTCAGTTTCTTCTATTTATAAAAAATAATTACATTTTTACATAAAACTCATTTTAATACAACTGCGTATTCACTCATTTTATTTTGATTTTGATTCTGTATTCTCTCTTGATTCTATTTGAATTAGCTTATTTTACTTTTGATTTTTTTTTTTTACATTTCCCCTATTATTAAAAGCTCAATTTTTCAGTACGTATATTGAATTTTAATTTTCCCTTTCCTTTTGTTTTTTTGGCTTGAGTTGTCTTTTGAGGTGGAAATTAATTGCTCTATCCATTAACATATGTCTCCTGATTGTCTGGGATGGCTCAGGCAGGATCTTACACACTAAAGACATGGCTGAGGGTGAACAAATCTTTGCTATCCCACAAAGTGTGTGTGTGTGTGAGTGTGCGTGTGTGTGTGTTTATACAACACTATTCATATTTATTATTCATTACTCTGATACCTTTAACTTAATTTTAAGTACACAATAAATACTGTTAAATATAGGCTCAATACTATATAACAAAATCTGAAAGTTATGGCAGAAATCCCATTTCTCTGTTTCATCCTGGCAACCACCACTGTCTGCGTTTTTAGAGTCTGTGATGAGGGATATACAATACATTTCATTCAGGGACTGGAGCTTTTCTCCAACAAAAAACATCCTCTGTGTTGTTGTGCCATAGGATAAACAACACACAGAGTTTTCTTTGGACAGTCACCTGTTGATGGGCATTTAGGTTGTTGCTCATCTTAGCTTATTTATTATAAATACCCTGCGATAGATATATGAAAGAAAGTATCTTTTCAAGATTCCAGTTTCAATTCTTTCAGACAAGTATCCAGAAGAGAAACTCTATTTTCAGCTTTTTTGTTTTGTTTTGTTTTGTTTTTTGTTTCTGTTTCCTTTTTTTTTTTTTTTCTTTTTTTTCTTTTTGGAAACTCCTCTCCGTTTTCCGTACGGCTGCACAATTTTACACTCTTGCCGGTGGCATGCAAAGGTAGAACTGTGTAGGCCTCACTGCTCTCTGGATACAAAGGGGAGATCTCTGTGTGGTTCAATTTGCATCTCTCTGGCGATAAAGCGATACTGGATGTAGCTTCGTAAACTCGCTGGCCGTGCCTATGTCTTCTTCGGAGGATTCTCTGTTCAAGCCCTTGGGCTGAATTTTATGGGTAATCTGTGGGTTTTGCTGCTGAGCTGCAGGCATTCCTCGTGTGTTTTGGAGATGCACCGTGTGAGTGTGTGGTTTACAGTCTCCTCTCATCTTCCGGTGCCATTTCAAGCCGTCGGGTGTTTACTTGGCTGTGCAGACGCTCGGGTTTGATGTAGCCCTGCCGATCTGTTTTGGCTCATGTTGCCTCTGCTTTTGGTGTTACGTTCACAAAATCATTGCCAACACCAATACTTCGAAGTTTCCCCCTAACGTTTTCTTTTAGAAGTTTTGCTGTTTGGGGGCCTAATATTTGCATCCTTAATCCATTTTGAGCTGATTTTTGTGTGTGGTACAAGGTAAGAGTCCAACTTTATTTTTTCATGCACGGATGTCCGGTTCTTCCAATACTGATTAGTGGAATGACTGTCCTCCCCGTGTGCTGTCTCAATGTCTCCGCGAAAGATAAATGGACCATCCTGGACTCTGTTTTGTTTCATCCATCTATACATCTCTAGCTTTTTAGTATGTTGCAATCAGGAAGTTTGACACCTCCAGCTTCATCCTTCCTCAAGACAGCTCCAGCTATTGAGAGTTCCTGGTGGCTACCATTGAGTACTAAAGTTGTCTTTCTAAAATTGCTGTTTAAAAACTGTCATATAAAATGATGGGCTTTGAGTTGAATCTGTCAGTTGCTGTGGACAGCGTGGGCAATTTAAGAACATGATCTTGCAATCCATGAACATGGGACGTTTTTCCATTGTCCTCCTTCATTGGTTCCCTCAGCATTTCACAATTCTCACTGTGCCAATCTTGTGCCCTCTTTATTTATTCCAGGGTAATTTATTCTTTCTGACCCTTTTATAAATGGGAATGTCCCCTTAATTTCTTTGTGAGACCAATTACTAGTATATATATATATATATATAGGGATCCAAGTATTTTTGTCACTTTTGTATCTTGTAACATTATTGCATTGGTTCAGTTATTGTTTGGTGGTGTCTTTGAAATTTTATGTAAGAGCACCCCATTTGCAAATAGAAATCACTGTATTCCTTTTTCTTTCTCCTCTCTTCCCCCCCTCCTCCTCCTCCTCCTCCTCCTCCTCCTCCTCCTCCTCCTCCTCCTCCTCCTCCTCCTCCTTCTCCTCCTTTTATTCTTCTTCTAGTTTTTTGAAACAGGGTTTCTCTGTTGTTGCCTTGGCTGTCCTGGAACTCGCTCTGTAGATCAGGCTAGCCTCGAACTCACAGAGATCCTCCTGCCTCTGCCTTCCAAGCTGGGATTACATACATGCGCCACCACCGCCCAGCTACTGTATTCTTTCTCATTCTCACATGGGTTTGTTTTAGTGGGTATCTTTGTATTATTCCTAATATTACAGAGAAATGCTGTTTTTGTGCGCGCGTGTGTATGTGTTTTTCCTTTTTTCTATTTTTTTGAACCAAAGACTATATTGTTAGCTGTGTATGATCTATGTGTGTTTTCTCTTTAAAACTTGTGTTGAAATTTAATTAGCAGTGTATTGTAACATGGGGTAATTCAGAGGTCTTAGGGTGTAAGGGCTCTGTCTTTAGGGGTTGGGTCAATATCATTATATGAAGGTGAGTACTCTCTCTTTGCCTCTCTCCTCTCTCTCTCTCTCTCTTTCCCCAAGTGACGAATTGGCAACAACACTATCATCAGAGCTGCCAATGTGAGCTGGGCTCCCCATCACAGAGTTATGAGTAAGTACATTTCTTTCTGTACTCCCTGGCTTTATCAGATACTCTGTTATAGCTCAAAACAGAGCAAGATAGGTTGTCTTTATGTCCCTTAAAATATATACATGTTTTCCCTTGGTTCAAGGCCAACCTGCTCTACATAGTGAGTTTCAGGACAGTCAGGGGGAGGGTTATAGAGTGAGACTCTATTTTTTAGATGATTAATGTATAAAAGATAAAATCTCTCTGTCATCCATGCATGTGATGAAGAATCATGGCAAACAACTCATATGTAAAGTGTATTTCTCATAACAAGTTTTTGGTTTATGTATTTTGAGATAGGAGTCCTCAAACTCTCTGTATAGGGCATACACCACTACACCTTAAAATACGTTTAAAAGTTTTTTTCTACCCCATTTTATAGTTGGTAAAGCACCTTTCAGAGTTATTTTCACCCAAATCTCAGAAGGATTCTGTGAAACAGGCAAGGGGGCGTGTGATGTGAATCCATTTCATATGTGAGAACATTAAGACTCCTGAGAGTCGACACTGTGTGCGGGTCCCCAGGTTTCAGTGGGCTGTCTGGAAGTTGAGGCCAAGTCTCTTCCTCTAAGTCCTATATTTATTGCACAATGTCACAACAATCCAAATCAATCCCGAACTGAAACACTTGAGTGTGGAGTCTTTTCTCGTAGTTGGCTACAAATGATATATAATTTTAATAACATATGCTTATTTCCAGAGAAAGGATTTTATCTCCATTCTATGCCAATGTTATTTTAATGTGTGACATTACATAGCAGGCTGCATACTTTTCCATGAGAAAAAAAATTAGGAAAAAATGTTTGCATGTATCTATTTTGGAAGACCCATTCTAATTTAAGGAAAAGTGATGATTGAAACCCCAGACTTCAGAACAAATTAGAATAAAAATCTTTGTTACATCTTGACTCTTGCCTCCTTTGAAGCTAAAGTCATTCTAATGGAAGCCTGGGGAAGACTCTTAACCTTCCATCATGAATTTAGTGAATGAAGTCCCAGGACAGGTGGGTGTCAGAACCGAATGTTTTTCTTCCTCAATGTTCATCACTGTCGATTCTTTGAAGACTGAGTCACTTTGTAACAATTGGAGCTACAGCAATACCCATCCTCATTCCTACTTAATCCTTCTGCATTTACAAAGCTCGTTGCCAGCTGCTTTTTATAAACTCTTGTAAGGAAGACAAGGGTTATGAACCCTATTTCACAGATCCGGAGATAGGCTCACAGAGGCAGAGTCCTGACTGATTTCACACGTGGCCTGACCTTATACTCTTTGTATTTCCAAGAAAGGATGCCCTTTCTGCCGCTTATTTTTTCTATTTTGACCATGTGGCTATGAGGAAGATGATTTTGAGAACTAGGAATATTAAATTTTACCTTGTTCCGTGCTGCCATGGTAAGATCATTGATTGTGTTGCAATGTCTAAAGAACCATCCTTCTTTATAAGATGTCGAACACCTTAAGCCAAAATATAGGACGTAATCATAATCTGCCACTATGAGAAATGCAGTGGAATTCAGGGGCTTAAAAGTATCAGAAACAAAAGCTAAAACATGTTTATCTAGCTAATTTCACTCTTGTTACTTTTATAGCCAATTTTCTTTTTCTTGGTGCAGTACTTCTAAGTATTGTGTTTGATGACGTGATCTACCCGTACGTCAATGCACACACACAGGAGAGTGATGACCATGTCCATGTACCCCGATGTGCATGTGCCCATAGGTACCACAGCTTTTTCTACAGAGATTACAGAGCAGGCTCTCGGAGTCAAAGCTGTTTCTAAAACAAGAATGAGAATGCTGGTTTCCCAGGCCACATCCCTGAGCACAAAGGCGACACTCCAGGGTTTTAGAAGAACTGTCCAGTTCCCTGGGTGGGCAATAAATCAGCATATTGGAGCTTTGTTAGCCTAGGGTGGGGTGACTTGCAAGGGAGCCTTTCTCAGTTCTGAAAACAGTCTCTATGCCACACAGTGGCTCCTTTCTTTTGCAACACATTGTGATCCTTACCGCCTATCTGTGTGCTCTTTTACAAAAGTGACTGCTTGCTAACACCGCTTCTTGGAATGGGAAGTGGCAGGGAGGAGGCTTTCTGTTCTCAGAGGCTTAGTTAAACTAGCAGGTGAGGAGCCAGTTGCGATGTGCATGCGCCTTGGTTATTCTTGTCCTGACATTAGGTCTGGGATAATCAGGCTCTGCCTCTGTCCTGCATGGTGGTGGGGTCATTGGTGTGACTATCTGGGGCAGCGGGGCTCTACCTGTGCCCTGAAGGCCTGCAGGGTCATCAGTGTGAGCATCCTGATAGTGGCTCAGTTGTCCACTCGGTTAGGACAGTCTTTCTCAGGAGTGGGGCCCTATTCTTGCTTTCCATTCCTTTGTGGAGCTCTGTTCTCTAGAGGGAGCAGACAGTGCTAGCCAGGAGGAAACATGGCTTGGGGAAAGGTAGAAAGCATGAGGGGAAGTAGATCTCTACGGAGCAGCACGCTGAGCCTTAAATACTCTGGGGAAAAAACCAAGGAAACCAGATAATGTCTCAGGGTGGAGAAAAGAAAGTGGCAAATGTCTGGTTTCAGTTTGGAAACACAATAAGATGCCAGTCAGACCCCACAGAGTAGTCGGGGGTGATGTGAGTCAGCCCTCTTGCCTCTTGTTAAGAGGAATACAGACTACAATTTCACTGTCCCCAAGAGCAACAGAGTGTGAGCCACCGTGCAGAGCAGTGTGTAGTTTAAAAGTTGCCAGCAGCTACATTTCTAAGAAGGTAAAAAAGAAACTGATAAAATTAATTGTAATAATACATTTTATTTAATTCAATATACACAGGCTGGTATCATTTCAACATGCGATCAGTAAAAATATCAACAAAGAGATTTTTAAACGTTTTTCCTCTCATATAGGTTTTAAAATGTGGGTTTACTTTATTTTTACAGTGCATCTTGTTTGAGGCTAACCACATTTACCAGCACGATAGCTACAGAGGTCCACCTATCGGGCAGTGTGTGTACGGCTGAAGGACAGCTGGGGGTAAGAAGACAGTAGCTTCTGCCTCAGGTAAGAACCACTGGGAGGTGGAGAAAGCAGTCAGTATGGCTTATTTCACAAAGCACCTCCTTTATTGTTTGCATATTTAAGCAGTGTCTTTTTTTGAATGCTCAGAAACTTTCCTACCAAATAGTGAAGTAAAAGCCTTTGCTAATTCCTTACCAACACTGCAATGCCCAAACTCTTCATCCTGTCATTTGAGGTCCTTCTCCACGTTGACCGTGTTGACTAGTCTATGGTGCGCCCTTCCACTCCTCGGGCCTGTCACCCCACCGACTCTGACTTTGTTTGTTTGTTTGTTTGTTTGTTTGTTTGTTTTAAGGCACAGTCTCCTGTAGCCTAGACTGGCTTCAAACTTCCCATGTAACCAAAGATGACCTTGAACTTCCGATTCTCCTGCCTCCACTCAGCAAGCACTGGGCTTCCAGACAATGTGTCACCACGTCTAGTTTATATAGTATTAAAGATCAAGTCCAGGGTCTCCCAAGAGTGAATTTCACAGAATCAGGCAAGATGAAACCATACCTGCTTACGGTGAGTATCTGGTTAGAGGTTAATCATGTAATGGCTGCAACCATCTTCACATTCATTGTTTTCCCCAGTGAATGACATGGGTCAAGTCATAACTTCTTAGACACAAAGATGTGGAAAGACAGTAAAAGACATAAAAAAAGAGCCCACACTTGGAGAAAGTCTCAGAGGTTTCTTATGTCCAGGTTTTTAAAGCTCCATGCTTCTAATATTTACTGAAGATATTTTGCTGTTTTCAAGGCTACAAAAGGGTACACTTAAAATATATGAAATTTCATAATGAAATCCACTATTTTGAATGAATATTCTACAATATCATCAAGTAAGTGATGTAGAGAGAAAAGGAATATAAATAACAGCTATGAAAGCAGGATCTCCACTCACCCTTCCCCACAGCTCCTCTCTCCTGGATTTTCTACAGATTCACTACACTGTGATTTCATAATCTTTTCAATGTTCATAATCATCATGAAAATTATTGTGTTTAGAAACTTATAAAAATTATCAAAACCCCCTTTAGTCATTTTCTCCTTGGCAATGCACTCTCAGTTCCTCTTTCCTATCTTCTTAGTTGGTTAACCTTAAAATAGGTTAATATTTTGGATATTTACATCCTATCCCATCTGGCCATAGTTTTTTTTTTTTTCTGAAGAAACTGAGGGTGAATTATAGTTGATATATTTAATGGAAAGGCAGATTCTAGGAATCTATAATAATTCCATAATAATTCAGGCCTTTGGGGGACTTCCCTGAGGGATTGTTAAGAACTGTAATTCAGAGTTGTGAGATACAATATCTTTAACTCTTTGACACTAGACATAAATTATATGCTTTTAAAAATTATAAAAGACTTTTCTTTGAAGAAAGCACTTACTTTTGAGAAAACGCGACTAGATAAATAAGCCACTTTCCACATTACAGAACCTACCAATACGAAATGTTTCAGGTACAGCGCAGCATCCCTGATAATCATTTGACAGTCCTTATGAGCATTTATCAGTAATTTCAAATTCAGTGACTAAATTTAAAGTTACACATTTCAACGTCTCACTAACTGGAATTTCCATCGGTTGAATTCTAAGGAATAGTATTTCCTTATTTTAGACTGTTTGTAGGAAATTTCAAGAAGTTTAGGGCAGAGAAAATAACATACAGGAGAATATGGTCCAGAATGTTTTGCTGCCGCAGGTGGCGACCTCCACAGTGTCAAACAGAAACAGAAAGCATCTATCTTCTGGAACAGAGCGTGCAATGCGGAAGCTCGGAGAATTTGCTCCACCAGTGTCTTGTTTTTTCCTGAGCTAATGTCATTACTAATGTCTACTTCTTCAGACATTCCCCTTTGTCATCTCGAAGACTCCCATAACCTATACTTCCCTCGGATTGTAATGATTGTCGATAAATTACTAGCCGAAGGTATTTGAAGTTGGTTTCCTGTGCAGAACCACACGAAAATAATTATTTTTTCACTTAACTGAAAAAAAAAAAGTGATTCAAACTTACATTACTGAATCTTTCCTATAAATACAAAAGCTATCATTACTCTTGTTTATATAGAAGACTTACCTACTTAAACCTCAAAGATTTTTAACTGAAAGTTGTAGCAGAGGCTAAAGAGTCAATGTTAGAGCAACATGGATCTTAGAAGTTGAGACCTTACAAAGCCCACAGATCAGTGCTCAAAAACTCCTGAAGAAGCCCTATCAGGAGAGGACCTGAGTGTTTTCACATCACCATGGAGAATGTGCCAATAAAGGAATAATCTCAAAAAATAATACACACTGAAACTATAGAAAGAGGCTCCTGTCCTTTCAGGGTGACTGGTCTTGTAGGGTCTGAGAGAGCAACAAGGGGCTAAAGCTAGTTAGACAATCTTTCACACCATGGATTGACCCCAGTTGCTACATAATTATATAGCTCAAGTTTGGTAAGTGAGTACATTTCAGGACACATGGCCAGGTATGTACTGAGTGAGGAGACTTACACCTCTGGCTTCTTCTGTATCAGGGGTACACAGGTCCATTGCTCTCGATGGACCTTTGTGTGTTTCTGTTCCAGAAAGGAGATCCCATTCAAAAGTATGGTTGTCATCTCCTAACTCCTTCCTGACTGTTGAAGGACCAAGTTCCGTGTTTTGTATTTGACCCATTTATTTTACAGTAACTTATATTGACGTTTACTCCTTTTAGATTTGTAAATTTAAAAAAAAGAAACCCTCCCAAATAGTTATATTAACCAAAACAATGTAGTGGTGTGACCAAGTAGACATTGCTAAAGGGCTGAGGGTTGTGCATTACACCATCATAAGGGTTCTCTGATGTTTTCTAAGGGCTAATGTGCTTTGAGGACTCACTCTCCCTCCCAAACAAAGAAGAACTGGCCTCTGGAGTGCCACCAAACTGAGAGTGATGCCGGGCTTCACTGATGAAGTGAGCTGTGGATCTAAACTTCCCTGTGCCGGAAAAGCCAGTGAGTGTTTCTCTAGGAATGCCTTATAGTGTCTTCACAACTGGAGCTTGCCATTGCAAACGGCTCAAATACAGTGGTTCTTCCAACTTCTCAAAGTGGTAGGAGTGAATACAGAGTGCATGTCTGCCAATCTCTGACAAATCATGTTGGTGAGTCCCAAGTAGGTACGGGGAGCTAATGGCAGATGAGGTGAATATGATGGATAAGTTGTCAGAGGTGTTCAGATGTCCAACTCTGTGTGTGTGTGTGTGTGTGTGTGTGTGTGTGTGTGTGTGTGTGTACATACACTATAGCATCGTCACATGACCTCTGCACTTACAGAATTCATACTGATTCATCATGGAGGTCAGCCTTTCCTAGTACTTTCAAGCAATAACACACCGATTCTCTGCAGATGCTGGCGGCTTTAACTATTTCTTTCCCCGTTTTCATTTGGCCAGGCCCTGTGATTTTTCAAACCCTACAGCTTCATTCATCTTCCTCCAAACCCTGTCTCCCTTTCTCTGTTGCCTTGATCAACCTTTACCCGGGCAGCTGGGTCAGCAGGTGAAGGCAGAGCTAGCCCGGCTGTCTCTCCGGAAGGATGTCAGGCCACTCTGGTTAGCTGTACTGACTTCAGTTGGGATCACGGATGTTCCCCACACAAGATCAAGGTGTCAGAAACGGTTTGATTGCTAAACAGAAATGTGGTACTATTTTTTACAGCAGCCTCGTCTACATATCTGAAGCTGACTTAGTTTAAGACTTCTGAAAGAAGCTATGGTACATTAAAATATTCATCACCAAATTGTACCCATCTTAAACCGCTTAGCTGTTTATTTCTACTTTTTTTCCAAATAAATGTTTTCTTTCTGTTTTAGGCCTGCAGAATTTCAGAATGTAAAGAAGAGAGCCAGAATCCTGACAAAGGAAGCCCTTTCTCCAAACAAAAGACATGTGGAAAAGGCAGCTTACCCAACCAAACAAAAATGCCAATACACTATCCTGACTCTCCCGGGGTAACTTGTGTTTGTTAGGGGTGTCGTCTTGAAAATGCCATTAAGGAGGGTTTGTGCATCACCAGAGGTTCAAGTTCAAGTTTGGCATGGTGGACAAAATGGGATTTCCAACTCATTTATTTAAGGGACTTTTCCCCCACGGTGAACCTTTAGTCTTGTTGCCAGACCTTCTCCTATTTCGTTGCTCTGTGTTTTTTCTCTTGTTGAGGATGTTATTGTGCGAAACCTACAGTATGTGACTGACTCCCCTTGGCAAGAGAAGGGACGATGGTCGTTTATGAAAGACATGAGGTCTTTCAGGGTTTTGTATCCCTGACCGATTTAACACTCTGATGTCCCCCATCCCCACCCCGTGTGTTGTTGGTGCACAGTTTAAGATCTAAGATTCTATTCCAAAAGATGGTGTTTCTTCTACACACGCTGTTAGTTTAACTCTGCATAAAACCTGATGTCCTGCTCTGGAGCGATCCTAACACAATAGCAAGTCCCTTCTTCCTTGCGCTCTTTTGTTTTGGTAGCAGCTGGATCTAAGAGGTGTTTTTCTTTTTAAGTGCAGGTTGAGTTGACTGGTTAGAGACGGCACAGAACTCATGCTGGATTTGACCAGACATAGACTTTGCTCTCTAGAGCAGCGCTCATGAATGAATGCAGCTCCTCCACAGCTCTGCCTGGTCCTCGAGCTTCCAGACAAATGAGGCTGGCATCTTCATCTTTTGGTTCAGGATGCTAGACATTTTGCTCACCTGCAAATCTCACTGTCTTTCTTTAAACTTTCTCAAGTTTGGCATGGAGGACAAAATGGACTTTCCAACTCATCTATTTTGGGGACTTTTCCCCCATAGTGAGCCTTTAATCTGGCTGCTGGACCTTCTCCTAATTCTGTTGTTCTGTGTTTTTTCTCTTGTTGAGGATACTATCGGGTGAAACTTTTAGTATGTAACTCATCTTGGCACCCCAGCGTGAGCGCTGCTTCAGCTTCGAGGTATCTCCTCGGTGCTGTTCTCCCCCATATGAAAGTTGTCTTTTTCTTTTCCAGTTCTTTGGCATTTTGTCCACTCTTCTTTCTAGTGCTTCCGGCTTTTCTCTCCTTGTCCGCTTAATTAACGCACTTTGTGGTTTCCGTATCAGAACATGGGGGATAGGATGGGAACGGTGTCAAACTTTCTTCACATCTTCCAAGTCTCAGGTACAGACGTGGGATTCAGAGGTGGGCAGAGACGAAGGAACCACTAGAAACAGCAGGCTGGGCTTCTGTGTAATGAAGCCTGACTATAGGGAGAGAGACTTAAGACTGTGATTGCCGTTAGCAGTCCAGAAGCATTGTAAAGAGGCTTGCACCTTGCGGGGGGATTCTGACCCCATAAACTTTAAGCCAAGGAAAGTGCATTAGTTGATGTCCGGGATACCTTATGAGAATAGCCTAGAAATTTCCTCCCAAGCAAAGATTTCTGCAACTTCAATGCCATGGCCACAGGGTCCTGGAAGGCTCCCAACAGCGAATAGGAAGCTTGATTCTCCTTTGAAGAGACAGCCGTGTGATCCACACTCTCCGACTTTGAATCAAATGATCACTGAGTGCTGGCAGCAGCGCCGGACTGGCCTAGCTGTGGCGGAAAGCTTCAGGTCCCAGCTCTGCGGCAGACTTTCTGAAACTTTAGTAGGTGGGTACTTTACTGGGTTTGTGAACTCTGTCACTGGCTCTCTTCTGGGAGTCTTGCCAACACCATATGATTTTCTATACATTGCCCACTGAACACTGTCTTTTTCCTTAAGTCTCACATGTTGGCAGAATGTTCTCTTTCCCCATGACAAGCCAACCTCTGGTTCTTTGAGTTCTGATCACATTCGCCTCCCAATCAATTGTTCCCAGGTTCAGGTCAAGTATCTTAAGCATTCTGCAGAACTGAGATACTGGGTGCTGGGGTTGCACCTCTGGGCAGGGCATTCACCTCCTTTCTAATTAGTGTCTCTCTCTCACAGCTTCTTTGTCTTACCCACCATTCCTAAACTTTACAGTCATTACCGCATTCCAAGGTGAATAACATTCACCAATTCTCCTCTGCTTATAGGATTGTAAGATAAACTTTAAATTTACTAATTCTCTGCAATTTATCAAACACACACACACACACACACACACACACACACACACACACACACACAGGAAGGAGGGAGAGAGATAGTGAGGGAGAGAGAGAGAAAGAGAGAGAGAATGAGAGAATTCTGTATTTTCTTAGGAACTAGGAAAGTAATTGTCTTAAGGCCATTTATCCACATTAGCACATTAGCTGCACCAAGGCCAAAAGAAGAAGTTTTGAGTTCAAAAGAGGCCTTTTTATCTCCTAATGCTGGAAGGAGCACTGATTTATGTCTCAGCCTTGACTTGCCTCCATAGTCCCGAAACTTGAAATAATAAATCACATCAGCAAGTAAACACACTGTCTGTAGTTTCCAAAGTGTCTTTGTTTGTGTGTCTCTCACTGCCCCTGACTCTCTTCTCTTCCTTCTCCTCTCCCTCTCTGCCCACCCCCATTTTCCCTACAGATACTTTCCAAACAATTTCTAACATCCTGCCTTACTAAAGCATCAGGAATACGATGGGTAGATGATACTATGATCATTTAAAATTATGTTCTGGTGATGGCATTAAATTGACTTTCAATGAAAAAAATTATTTATTGTGAAAACATTCAACCCATCTTTGTTTGGAGTTCTAGTCTTACTAGTTGTGTGACTTGTTACTTAACTTAATCTGTCTGAAAGTAGACCAGCTGTTTATTAACAGCAGCATTTGTGTGAGGGTTAAGTAAGATAATTTATGCCAAGTACTCATGAAATTGTTGTCATTTGGTAATTAATGGACAAAGGGATGTCCTACCCCAGAAAAAACCTATTCTTCCCTGAACTCCTTTTGTTCACATTGGCAGTCAAGGCTTGCAGTTCTATGAATTTGGGTTCGATGATGTCACTGACTTGGGGACTTGTATCAAGACTTCAATGAACCCTGAGTCTTGGAATTGTTTGTTTTTACTTTCTTCCTCAAAATGCTGCTAAGCAGAAGTTCAGAGCCAACCCTAAGAGCTGAATCCCTGGTGTCAACGTCTGTGTGGCTTTGGGTAATAGTTTCAGGTTTCTTCCTGGATTGCACCCTACCTTTTTAGATACAGGGTCTCTCTTACTGAACTTTGCGCTAGATTGTCAGGTCCCAGAGGCCCTTCTTTCTCATCCTCCCAGAGCTGGGATTACAGGTGTATGCTCCCACATCTAGCTTTCTAAAAAATGGGTGCTAGGAGTCCAAACTCAGTCTTCCTGCTTGTACGGGGAAAGCACTTTACTGGCTGAATCACCTCCCCAGCCTCTTTTGGGTTGTCTTTCTACAGGCCTGTGCATAGGTCACTCCTGAGGTGAGACGGAGTCTCCACTTCCTGTACAACATGACTTCCTTGATGACACAGCATTTCTTACTTGGAAGTTATTCTTACCCAGGCTCATCACACTTTTTTTTTTAAAGTCAGGACCTCACCATGCAGTTTTGACTGGCCTGGAGCTCTCTGTGTATTCCAGGCTCACCTAGGATGCGCAGGTGGATATTGTCCTGCCTCTGGTTCTCGAGTGCTGGGATCCAGCTGGAGCTACTCTGTCCAGCTCAGCACACTATAGTGCATCGCTCCTAAAGACCACGGAGTTTAAAATCTCTCAAAAAGCTGTCCAGGCAACACAATCGTTATTAACGCATAACAAGATCTGGTTCCTAAATTTCTTCTTACTCAAAATGTAGCCCATACCATAGCGGGACATGACTTGGGAGCTCATTCGAAATGTAGAATTTTTACTTGCTGCCTGGTGGCCGGCTGAGTCAGAATCACCAGCGTTTACTTTAGAAATTATGACAACAATAAAACAAGCTCCTTGAGGGATATCTATGGTCAGCTACATCATAGAAATAATGGTCTGAGAAGGTCTGCAGGATAGTCTCTGATCTACTCTGATCTGTGCTCAAGCCAGGCTGAAGGACGTGGTGATGGGTTGGCTGTTATCTCCTCGTCTGGTTCTACGCATAGTCTCACCTCATTTTATCTCAGTAGCTACCCACTTCGCTGGCTTCCCATCTACCCCATTGTGCAAACATATCCAGAGCTAACTTTTGGGTTCCTGACTCAGTCTGCCTCCTGTTAGGAACATCAACTCTCCCTTTCTGACGTGATTTTCTTGAGACTGCAGCTGTTGAGACTTACCGTGTCTGCCTGGTGTCATGGACTCCTTACCGGGCAATGTCTCACTACTGCTTTATGCAGCCGCGGGCAGCAGAAACTTCCAAAGGTATCTCAGAATGGTATGCGTGCAGGGCAAGTACGGCAGTTGTATTCAGTCCCAGAGATATGAACGGCACAGTTTATGATCCTGTGGTAGCCCTTGAAAGAGATGGTGGCCATTCTGAACAGCTTATACTTTTTTGAAAATGCAAGTGCTTGCTTGGTGATGCCAAGTGCCTGTGACTCCAGCTTCCCAGGAGGCTGAACTTAGAAGATCTGATCTTCTTGTGCTACACAGTGAATTTTAGGCCATCCTGGTCAGCTTAGTGAGACTCAAAATAAAAAGTATGAAGAAGGCTAGAGACATGGCTCGGTGGTGGAGTGCTTGTTTAGCATGCATAATGTGTTGGGCTCAATTCTTAGTACTATAAATGAATAATAAATAACAATAATACTACACTTGCTACACACACACACACACACAGACAGACAGACAGACAGACACACACACACACACAGACACACACATACACACACACACACACACACACACACACACACACACAGAGACACACACATACACACACACACACACGATTATTGCTCTCACATTCAACTTTTAGCATTCAATTCTGATTTTCTAAAAAATCAAGCCATGGCATGGGAGTGAAAAGATTTCAATATTCTTGTATCATGGGGGAGAGGGGAAATTTCTAATTTCTGCAACATTGTATTTGAGTGTGAGTGTGTGTGTGTGTGTGTGTGTGTGTATGTGTGTGTCTGTGTGTGTGTGTGTCTGTCTGTCTGTGTGTGTGTAGCAAAATACCAGAGGGAAATAAAAATAAATTCAGCATAAGGAAATGAAAAGCATAATGGCCTTGGCTGTTTTCATCACTTCTGAATTATTCTTTTATTTTTCAAGAGTTGAAACTGAAATAATATTGTTGCCTAAATGTCTAAACAGGCCAATAACAGGTTACAGGGAATCTGCAACAGAAAGAACACAGGTGTTCTTAGCATCCCAGCGAAGGTCGCGATCCCTACCTGCGCCACACAAGGAACACTCTAGAACAGCAGCCTTGACGAGGGGATGAACATCAACTATGTTGTCCATTTTCCCAGAATAAAGTTAAACTTGATAGCGAAAGTGAGATCACATCTATTTTTAACCTCTTTGGTCACTAAGGCCATTGTTTGAACACTGACAGAGATAAAAACGCTGTCTTAGTTGGGGTTTCTATTGCCACAATGGAACGGCATGACCAAAAGCAATTTGGGGAGGAAAGAGTTTATTTGGCCTACACTTTCTTAATCATTAAAGGAAGTCTGAACAGAAACTCAAGTAGGTCAGGAACCTGGAGGCAGGAGCTGATGCAGAGGCCACGGAAGGGTGCTGCTTACTGGCTTGCTCAGTCTGCTTTCTTATAGAAGCCAGGACCACAAGCCCAGGGATTATACCACCCACAATGGGCTGGTCTTTCCCCCATTGATCACTAATTAAGAAAATGTCCTACAGTCAGATCTTATGGAGGCATTTTCTCAATTGAGGTTTCCTCCTTTCAGATGATTCTTGGTTGTGTCAAGTTGACATAAAACTATCCAGCACAACCACTGCCAACAAGTCCATCTTCACATATGCTAATAGCTAGCACATATTTTTGTCTGTGTAATTTGAATATCTGTGGACATATTTGTGTGTCTGCACAATTGGCCCTCTGGTTGCCTGGGATCTATATCTGCAGATGAAACCAACTATGACTTAAAAATGCTAAAAAAAAAACATGTCACTGTGCTAAACATGTAAGTCCGATTCTTGTTACAAGTCCATAAATGATACAGTGTAATAACAATTTACATATCATTTAGAGGGTCTTTTCTATGAGAAGTAATCCAGCAGCGGTTTAAAGCAGATGAATAAATGCAAATACCACTTTTTTTTTTCTTTACAAAAGAGTTTTGAACATCCAGATTTCACACTCATAGGGAACCTTGGAACTGACCACCCAACAGATACTGAGGATATATGAGTGTGTCTATTGTATATCCAACATATATACACAAAAGTCCATGCGGTGTATCAACTATGGCTCATGTCCCTGTGATTATTAAGAATGAAATTCTCCAAACGATTAGGTGATTCCGTCAAAGCTTACTCCTTCCTTGTCTCTCCCCCATGCAATGGTATAATATGTGCCTTAAATAAGATGAGGATTTAAATGTTTTGACCCCTCTTCGCCATGCCGTATGGTTCCATTCTGTCAATCTGAAAGCACAGTCTGATGGAGAACTTTAAAACAAATACTTATTAACCAGCTGTTGATGGCTCCACAGTTAGTGGGGTGGAAACTGCTTTCTGACCGATACTTGCTGAGAAGGGAGTAATACGGAGACTTCTTTGGACTGAGGCGCCGTGTGCAGAGGCTGGTTTGTTCAGGTGAGCTCCTGAACTCAGGAGAGCCGAGACTGCCCAGCTCCTCCATAGAATCAGAGTCTCACGTTCCTATCCAATGTGGTGGCAGCACCGACGGACACCGCACAAGGTCGCCGAAGACAGCCTCCTGGTGAGGGGGCTACACCTTCCTGTGACTCTAACCTTCCAGACATGGCTTTGAAGAGACTAGATCATATTTTTGTTTTTAAAGGTAACAGTTATACTTGCTATTTTCTAGGACACAAACGTAAGTTATAATTTAGGTCCTTGCTATTCAGTACGACAGCCTCAGTATTTGAAGTGTAGCCAGTCCACATCCAGATGTGCTGTTGTTGTGACGCTCATGCAAAATTTTGGCAACTTGGAACTAAAGTATTTAAAGATGTTTTTTCCCCCGGTTCACATGGAAATGACATTTCGGGTATATTGAATTTAGTACCGATGTTAATTTCCTTTTAAATCCGTGTTTACCAGAAGACTTAAAGTAGCATATGTGGCTTGTTATATTTCTACTGGACAAAGATGGTCACATTCATATACAGCAATGCAGCAGCAGCAACACAGGGGTACTTAGCACTCGACCTTTTTCCTGTTCTGCACAGAGGTCAGTTTTATGAAAGAAGAAAGGTGTAACACTGTAACACCAAAAGACTACTGTTTCTAGGGCATGGGTGGGCTAGCACTAGGTCATCCCCTGTTGGCCCGTGTCTTCCATGCCATGGACCTTGTTTTCCTGGAACACACTGTAAGAGCCATGCTGTTGCCTATCATTCCTCACTCCAGCCCCACCCCATCACTCCTCCCCCATCCTCAGCCCCCGAGAATGTCTTCTTTCCTCCAGGGTTTCTGGATTTCCACCAGTTCCCTCCAGCCATCTGATCTTTATGTTCTATGGGTTATGCTATGGATGTTATCCTATGGGTATCTATACTTTATCCCTTCCTTCTATGCTAATTATCGTAACTTGTACTCTTCTGCTTACATAAAACAAGAATTGCTACCACATCCGCTACCGATATTATCTGACAGCAACATTGGGACCATCCTTTACATTTACGTAATGTTATATAATATTATATAATCATATAATATTCTTTCACACAGTCTTGACATTTTAAAGTTGGTTCTTTTTGATGGTAGGAATTTTTTTATTAAATTTATTTTTTCATTCTCGTATCCTGACCCCATCTTCCCCTCTAGTCCTCCCAGCTTCCCTCAGCTCCTCTCTCCCCTAGGATCCCCCCATTCAGCTTCCCCTCAGAACAGAGCAGGTCTCCCAGGGAAATCACTTAAATAGGGCATATCAAGATGGAACAAGGCCAGGCTTGAGCCCAGGCTTGAGGCAGCCCGGTATGAGGAAAAGGTCTCAAAGGCAGGTAAAAGGGTCAGAGATCCCCCTGTCCACTGCCCACTGCCCACTGACCACTGACCACTCCACTGGGGAAGTTTATTTTTAGTTATGTTTGAAATTATTTTATGCACTGTTGGGTGAAGGGCTATCTAGGCCCTTTTGTATTGTTTACAGGTGTTGGGTTTCTGTGGGGGTTGCTTTATTGCTAATGATCTGCATGTGCTATCAGTAGAACACCTGAAGAGTTTTGAAAGAATAAAAACACCAGAACTCAGATACCCAGGGTTCCACTGTCGATGAAGTATGGTGCTGGCCCGGGTGGTGGTTCCCTCTGCTGAGGTCTGGCAGAGTTTGCAGTTATGAAAATGCCTCCCTGTGTTCTTTGCTGAGTCACCACAGCAGCAGAGTGCTACTACACCACTCCAACTTTGAGGTGTTCTACTAGAACACCTAGCCAGATAACAATAAGATAAATGTAGGGGACCCTGCAGATTCTGTTTCTGCCATTTCAGGCTCCGTGAGCTCCTAAGAGTCCTAGTCAGTTGACTCCATGGGGCTGGTTCTCCTGGTGTTCTTGACCCCTCTGGTCCCACAGTCCGTCCTCCTGCTCTTCATCAGAGTTCCCTGAGCTCTACCAGATGCTTGGCTCTGGGCCTCTGCATCTGCTCCCCTCAGCTGCTGGAGGGAACCTCTCTGATGATGACGGGGCTGGGCACTGATCTATCGACACAGAAGAATATCTTCAGGAGTCATCTCAGGGCTCTCTGGTCTAGCTGGTTCCTGGCCAGCTCTGCAGGGTCAGGCATGGCTCCCTCCTTGGTGTGGGGTTCTTCCCTTCTGCTGCCCCAGTAGATTCTGAAGGCAGCTTAGGTTATAGGTCGAAGGTTTTGTGGCTGGGTTGGTGTCCCAGTCCCAGCACTGGAAGCCTTGCCTGTTTACAAGAGACGGCCTGTTCAGGCTCCCTGTCCTGCATTACTAAGGGTCCTTGCTAGCATCGATTCATAGATTCCAGGGAGTTCCCACTGCACTAGATCTCCAGCTCACCCCCTAAATGTCTCCCAGTTCTAATCATCTCTCCCTCTATTCCTCTCCCCCTACCTGATCCTTCCTGCTCCCATTCCTGCCCCCCCAAGCCCCCTGCAATGTCTGTTCTGTTTCTCCTTCCTTGGGAGTAATCAAATATTATGTTTTAATATTTACCCAACTTAAGACTCTTTGAGTAGATGGGTACACTTGTCAGGGTTCAATGAAGGAACAGAACCACCAGCGTTTTTGGTGGGATTGTAACCGGTTTACATGCTTTTGATAAAGCAGATTCATTTATATACACTTACTGTTTTTTTTCTCACTAGTTTTCTTTTTGATGCAGTTTCTTACATTCAAGACAGTCAGGTTTTTATAACATGGGTATTGCGCACACACATTCACAGCAACTGTGGTTTACCTGCACAAGATCGAGCCAACATAATTGCAGTCTGGCTGGGACAGGGCCCCTGAAGTTCCTCTTGGTGGAAGAGCTATTGGCAGGTTACAGCTGTTGAGGAAGAGAGAATCTCACTCCTTTGGGGACCTACTGCTGGTGGGTTGTGCAAGCCCCAGTGGATGCCCCACGCCTGTATAAATATAAGCAGCACTACCTGGACTCAGGGACTCATTCCTAACGACAGAAGAGGATGTGAACCTGGGTCAGAGGCAGAGTGAGGGCACTAGGGTGAGTTGGGGGGAGGTAGTGATGGGTGGATTTGATCAAAGGACATTGTATGAATATATAACATTTTCAAAGAACAAATCAAAATATTTTAAAAGAATGTCTTTTTCGTGTGATAATTTTTTTCCTTTCAACTTCCTTATTATTTGTATTATTTGTGTGTGTGTGTATATATATATATACACACACACACACACACACATACACACATATGTATGGATATATGAATATATATTTATGGATGGATATATATATATATATATATATATATCTCCTATTAAATACCCTATGAGTCATTATTTTTACAATTATAAATCATGGCTTGAATTATTTTGTCTATAGTTTAAAGAACACAGTAAAACATTCATTTGATTCTTTCTTCCTGAGGTCAAGGAATTCCATACCCTTTAACTCAACTTTTATTTATTCCCTCAATTCTTCAGTATCATTGTGGATACATTTCCATGATTTTATCTGTGTTTTTATCGTAACAACTGATACTATACAATCTCCTACACAATAAATATGAATTAATTAAATCAGGGTTAACTGGTTAAATGGCTACATAGACCGTGTGTCAAGGACTTGGCAGATTTGGATGACGGAGACACACACATATCATTTAGATTATACCCTGAGCAGTACGGTAAAATGAGTGGTAGGCGGAAGCAAGCAGGTAAGAAATGGAAGTTCAGAAGGCTAGGTAGTTTGTCTCTGCTCCTCTGACTTGGAAGTGATCTAACCTACCCCTGTCTGGCTGCAGAGCCCTGACCTTCCCAGCACAGGATGAGAGAGTCTCGGAGGATGGCACCTCCTGGTTTGTTGATTAGCTATGAATGGGAGGCATCTCTTGGTCCTTGAAAGTGTGTGTGTGTGTGTGTGTGTGTGTGTGTGTGTGTACAGTAACAAGATTCTTCCTACTTTCTATTCCTTCTGTCTCATGGAATTCATGATAAGAAACAGGGTGTTATCTTTAAAAAACAAAAACAAAAGCCTGGGAATTTCCCATTATGATAAAAACTAGTGGGAGGGTTTCATTCCCTTTCTAGTTCTTCAGGCCATGAATATTAGCTGAGCTTTCTGACTCCTTAGAATTATTTTCTTATCTCTTGGAAGTGGAGAGTATTTCTGTGAGGCCCCTTACTGTGACTTGGGTGGGAACCATCTGTAATGTGCCCCATTGCTTTCTGTGTCCAGCGGGAAGGGAAATAGGATTGGAACATCAGCCTTCCCTTCTGCACGGTGAGTGGGCTGACTTCTGTGAGCCTAGAAATTTCCCTGAGTTGCCACAGAAACTTGTCTGCTGGTTCATTCCTTTGCCTTTGCAGAAGAGCTGATTTAACCCTGCTGGCTATTTCTCTTTTTTTGCTGTTATTCCTGTTAGGCTGTTGGCGTGCTGCTAATTAGTTCTAATGAGTCCAATAGGGGATTTCACCTTCCTGCCTTTGGTAAACAATGCTCAGGGGGAGATCACTGGGCCTCAGCTATAGACCATTCATTACCTTTGTCCTAGGTTGATAGAAATCTGCCCTGTCTTAGAAGGAACATGAGCATCCTCCTCCCCCAGCCTCTAGGCTGACCTCTTTGCTCAGCTTAGAACTGAAGGATAAAATAGAAAGTCAAAGGCACCAGGGATTAGGGGGGTGCAGTCAGGGAGTGGGGAGGAGCAAGGGGGAGTATGCATGGCCCAGGCAATTTTGTCTTGCAGAATGTGTGTGGGACTTTGTAAGGAATAGGCGACGCTCTGAGAGTATATGGCCACATCTAGCTATCGTTATAAAAACTGCCCTCGAGGAGAACTGTAGTTGCTGTGAAATGCCACCCTGGGAATTTCTGAATGAGAAGGCTCTCTTTTGGGAAGGACCATTCATTTGTTCATTCAACAAGCCTTCCTCAAGTACCTACTGTGTGCTGGGCCCTGGTGGGAGTCCTGGCTCCCAGTGGTCAGAAGCACAAGACTCCATTGTATAACACTTTGCTTTGCAGGCACTGAGGTCCTCTCCTGACACAGAAGGGGAGACTTGGTGATCTAAAGTGAGAATTTTCAATTCCTTTTGCGAAGGACTTTGTGGTGGAGCAGTCACTAGGGCAGTTCCAAAGGAGCAGGCTACTCGGTGGGTCATTCCTTGACATGTTGAGCTGGTTTCCATGGCCACCCTAGGGGTGTGTGAATCTGAATAAATAGAAGATAAAGCATCATAGATGCTAGCATGGGAGGCTGTAGAGGGCAAGAGAAGACAAAGGAGTGTCAGGTCTGTCTAGGATGGCTAGGAGAGCATTACTCTTTGATAATATAACACATTTTCTACTAGCTGACATGTCATTACGTTGGCAAGTATCTTACCTTTGGATATAAGTTTTTCAAACACAGGTTTCCTTCCAATCCATTATTCTCACTGCAATGATTATAGTTTCACAGTACAGACAAGAGGCAGACGGTGAGACCATTGCTGATGATCCCCATGGTCAGAACACAGCAGCAACAGGATTGAAACAATGGGCTTCTGCCTGCCTGACTTGTTTTTGTAGGCCATGTGATAGTTAAGACTGATTGTCAACTTGACAGAATCTAGACTCACTTAGAAGACAAGTCCTGAGCCTGCCTGTGATGGGTTATCTAGATTGGGAAGGCCCACCTTGAATGTGGATAGTAGCATTCCCTGGGCTGGGGTCCTGAGCTGAAAGAGAAGAAAGACTGAACACTAGCATCTGTCATCCTCTGCTTCCTGATTGTGGATGTGGTTGACCAGATGTCCCTCCCCTCCTACTGGCTCCTACTGTTATGCTCTCTCTGCCATGGTAAAATGTATCTCCTCAAAAGCCAGAAAATTGCTTCTTGTCAGGTATTTTGTCATGGAAATGAGAAAAGTAAATATTACTGCCCTCTAGGAAGATTGAACTCTTGACCTGGATGATCGTTTCCATTGTTCTTGTCTCTGTGTTCCAGGTATCACACTTGGCTTTTGAGGACACAGCCAGATTTTAGTCATGTAGCTATAAATGACTGCATGACAAGAGTCTCTGTGCTGTGGAGGGGGCACACAAACTGCTGGAGTGTGTTGTGGCTGAGCCTTGATGGATGGCACTAACACAGGTCCTCCCGGGGACCAGGTCTACTCATCAATTTCAGCCCTTCCCCCGAGTGCAAAGAGGCTGCCTGTGTTGCTCACAGCTACTCTTGGCTCACGTCCCTGATGACTACTTCCTCCTGTTTCCATCTCAGTGGAATATGATGTTTCTAAGGAAGGTCTAACACTTCAGAACTTGACCCTGGGCAAACAGCTGAACCATTTTTGAAAGCTGAAAGGTGGGAAGTGTTTGCAGCAACCTCTGTGACTAGGTGAGGTAAAATGTGTAAAAGGCTTAGCTTGAGTTGACAGAGGGTAAAATGTGAATGTGGCCCTAATTCTGTTGGGATTTTATTCAGTATAAAGATTCCCAGGCACGCTTACCTATTCAGACTAGTTATAATAGGTAGTAGCTGTCGGAACCTTACAATGGGCCAGGAAGGCACTGTTCTAAGCTTCCTTTCTCAGTTACTACAGTTCTCAACAATTCCACAAGATAGGAAAGATTACAAAGCTCATTTTGCATGCCAGGAAACAGGCTACAGTATATTGGGCAGCTCATCTGAGTGCACATAGATGCAAGTGGGGGCATCAGGCTCTGAAACTTTTGAGTCTGACTCCAGAGCCTGTGCCCTGATCTCTCCACACCACTGTCTTACTTAGGAGAGCAGAGTGATTCTGGGGCCAGGGGCTCAGCACGGTGACTAAATCCTGTGTAATTATGTAGTTGGTGAGTCACACTGTGAGGCTTATAATTCCATCCCCCTAGCATTGGCTTCTAGCATTCCCCTACAGATGCTAAGAAGCCTGGGCCCGGGACCCACTACCTGGCTGTTGCCTCTTATGAGACACACCTATTCCTCATCAGTGCTCTGGGAGTGGGAGTTTAGTGGTCCCTATGACCTTGCCCAGAGTTGTCTTCTGTTTCTATATGCCCTTGCCTGTATTTCAATCCCACATGGTGCTGTGGCCCTTGAGTGTTCGATTAGTATTTCCCTGCTATTTATACTGCCATTTTCCCTTAGACTGGCACCCTTGTCTACCTGTCCCATTTACCTAGCACATCTGAGAGAGGAGAATAGGAGAGACCTTAGAGCTTCCTGGGGTGCATCTCAGAGAAATGTTCTTGGTAGAGAAATCTGAATTCTCTTCTAATAGTGACTGTTCTGGCTTTATTTTTGTTGTTATGATAAAATGCCTGGAGTAAAAGTAATTTAGGGGAGAAATGGTTTGTTTCCACTCACAATTCTAGTTACAGTCTATCAGAAAGTCAGGGCAGGAACTTGAATCAGATAGTCACATCACATTCAGAGTGAAAAGTTAGGAGAAATGAATGCATGCATGTTCGCTTCCTTGCTTGCTTGTGCTTGGCTTGATTTGTCCACTGTTATACAGTTTAAGACCCGTTGCCTAGGGAATGGTGCTGTCTAGAGTGGGTTAGGTCTTCACACATCACTTAAGTAAGACAATCCCCGACAGACATGCCTACAGGCTAACCCAATGCGGACAGCCCTTACTGAAACTCTCCTTGGGTGATTCTTGTTGCAGACATTTATTTTTAGTTATATTTAAAATGGTTGTTTTATGCATTGTTGAGTGAAGGGCTGCCTAGATCTTGTTGTCTTGTATTGTCTGCAGGTGCTGGCTCTATGTAAAAGATGCTTTATTGTTCATGATCTGAGCATGTTATCAGTAGAACACCTGAGGAACTTAGATATCAATGAAAAACCCTGAGATGAGGCACTCAGGGTTCCACCGTCCAGAATAGTGCTGGCCATGACACGTGGTTCCTTCTGCTGAGGTCTGGTAGGGTTTGCACCTATGCATATGCCTCTGTGTCTTCCTTACTGATTGACACAGTAGGTATACAACTACGGATTCTAGATTCTATCAAGGTAACAATTAGAGTTGACCATCACAGTAGAATTATGATGAAACTGTAATTTGTAGATGCATTTTTTTCTTAGAACACTGTGCTATCCTTTGCTCAGGGCTTAGCATATATAAATATATGATACATGTATATCCTAATAGAGTAGAGATGGCTTCCTGCTAGGCCCCCTAGGAGCCAGGATCCTAATACAACAATTGAGAAAGATTAATAAAACCTCTCCATCTGATCACATCCTTTCTGTTAGGGTAAAGTCTAAAAATCCTAACGAGACCTGCAGAGACCTATGTGAGTTGGTTCTTCCTATGTTTTCAGGCCATCTGGCCATGTCATGCTTATTCGAAGTCCTCTGGTGGTACTGCTTTCTTTGTCCTCAGACGTGCTGGCCCCTGCGTACCCAGGGTCTTTGCTGGTAGTCTCCCCTCAGCTTATCGCCATCTCCCCATGTGACTAGATTACTTCTCCTGTAGATTTAGTGCTAATGTCTTTCAGGTCAACCTTTCTTGATCCTCCAGGATAAGTAGGATACCCTGTCATAGCACCCCAGGGCAGGGAGCCAAGGACACCCTGACTAAATCTGCGAAGAGCGATGAAGTCCTGAGTGAATACATATGGTTTGACATAGGCACAGCCATGTTGAGGAGCGATGCCTTAGGCCCATGGGAAACTGTCAAAGTCTTCCCCAAATGGGCCAGACTCAGGATTAGCAAAGCCTTTCTCTGGTCCAACTGTGAATGCTGACTGTGTGTACAAGTACGAGTACTTACTAACAATCGATCAGTGTGTATAAAAAGTAGCAACTGCAGCTTCCCCCTCCTGGAATGTTTGCCCGTTGGGACCTCCTGTCCAGACTAGCTAACCCTCCACCATGGTGTACATAATCGACATGCTGAGATTCCGGGTTGCATAGTTGGTGTGACTTTACCCGACCCCAGTCTTTTCTGAACATGCGTCTTTGTGTCGCTCCTTTTTTCATAGCCTCACCATCCTCGGGCAGATGGAAAGGCCAAGCCATTCACACAGCAACCTCATTTTTTTCCCCCACACAGCGCTATTACACTGCAGTTTGGGCAGTTCTTTGACATCTGACTCTCTCATTTGACAATTCTGTGAGGACATGGCCCTTGTCTACCCAGCAGAACCCCTTCTTCCTGATGCTTACCTGGGATCCCCGACACAGCAGGTACTCAGCTGCTATTTGTTATTTGATGTCAGTGAGTCACTGGGAGATTAGGGTTCTAACCACCTCTTCAGAGCTGGGTTGAAAGAGATGAGAAAGGGGAGTCAAGTGATGTGGTCCTGTGATGGAGTTTGCTTCCAATGATGTCTGAAGAGTTCCTCAGAAGGAACAGGACAGAACTACAGCGGCCAGCGCAGGGGAAACCCCGGAGCCCGGCAGCCAGCTCCTTTCCAAGAATAGATTTTTATAGACTGGTTTCAGAACAACAAAGTCTATCCCAAGAAAGAGAAACTTAAGTCTCCGTAGAAATAGGGGATCAATTCCTAGTGTTTTTCACACATGTGATGGCCCTGGTGAAGAGGATCTCACAGTCTCTATTTTCCACTGACCTGGAACCTGAAACTCAGAAGGAAGGCAGCTTACACTAAGGGATGCAGCTAGCTCCAGGTGACAACAAGATCTTGGGGCTTCTAGACCAATTCTCATTTCATTCTGACACATTGCACTTTGATTTGGGGCCACTGTTGGAGGTGAAAAGAAATCATTAGAAAATGAATGTTTCCTGAAATATCACCTGCAATTTATTGCACTCAGAATTTCACACTGATAAATAACCTCTTTCTCATTAACATGCAGGCTCCCTACAATTAGCACTCTCATTTGCACTATGTAAACAGCTTCTCACTGCGCCTTTTACCTCTTTGTTCAAACAAAGATTTCTGTTAGCAGAGCAACAAGGAGGGAAATTAGTAGCAGGTGAGAGCTTATTTTTAATTATATTGAGATTGACTGTTGTTCTCCAAATCTTCTCTAATTCCCCCAAGATATTTATTTGTAGGCCCGAGTTTTCAATCTATGAAAGCAGCAGCCATTTCTGAGCTTTATTTACTAAATGAAAACACAAATGGCAGCAGCGGTTTCCTGGCACGGTGCCAAGGGAGGCAGCATGGTGGCTGGTTGGGGGAGGTGGGCGGGGACGGAGGCGGGGCGAGATGCAGGATCCAGCTTTGAGAAGCCAGACTGTCACAGGGGAGTGGAGAACACAGAAGGTGCTGAAGGGCAGCCCCTTCTGCCAGGTGATGGGCTCAGAGTCCGCAGAGCAAATTCCATGCAGAAGTAACATTCAGCTCCTCCCTGGAGTCTTGCTGATGTACTTGTTCTTACTGGAAGGATTCTCATTGGTTCCCAAGGATGAGAAACGGTGTCTGCCAAATTTGAAGGGACTGGTTTATGGCAACGTGTGGTCAGAGTAGTTAAAGATTATCTACTACGACTTTTCTCCGAGGCCGAGAACACTCTGAGGCTTTTTCCCCCCCGGGCTTCGGAAACTCCTGACAATGGACATCCAAGCACGAAACCTTTGCACCTCTTACTATATTCCACTCTGAAATTTCTCTCCCCTGAATTGACATCATCTCTCCAGAATCTTTTACAAATCAGAGGAATTCCATTCTGGAAAAAAAAAATGATTTCCTGTCTACATGACAACTTTATGTCATTATACACAGCTAGAGATAAGCCGTGTCTCCTGAACCCGTTCCCGTCTATACGGGCCAAGTTCCTTTTAACGACTTTTGGACTCTGCAGGTCTGAAAGCCCCTTTTGCAGTGAGCTGTCAAGAAGGATGAGTACAAAACTCACAGAATTAACCCTTTTCCTGGTTGGGGACCTCACCTGCCCACTGTTCTCCGCGTCGTTTGTTGACTTCAGGTGTATACTAGAGTAGACTCCTTTTAAAAACCCACCAGTTTTACATAGAAACAGAAAAGCTCTCTTACTGAGGAATTGGTTATCATATGCAAAGATATTTTGGTTATCATTGCCGAGCTCTTCCCATCAGTTTGTTAAATAATTTGCATTGTGTAAAACATTTCATTTTTCACGAAGCACTTTTGTAATAACCACGGGAGAAAGGCAAGGTTGCGGCTGCTAACCCCATTTCAAAAGCGAGGAACTAGCCCTCCAGAGGTAATGACACCCATCGGCATCCAGATGTAGGCTTCTAATCCTGTTCTCTGATTGAAGGGCTAGCCCTGTGTTTGCTAAGCAGCTGGTTCTGCTTAACAGATTCATTGGTGGTGGTGGTGGGGAGAAACAATTTCTGGGTCAATGGATCAAGTCCTTTTTTCAAGTTCAGCATCCTCTACCTTCTGGCCCCTCATCCTCTGTCATTTGTCCAAAGAGTCAGGCTGATAGACACCCTATCATCGCTGTAAAGCTGTAGGATGAAATGTTCACCTTCATTTATAAGCCGATTGGAGAAGGTGCCTCTCAGATGCACGACAGAGTTAAATCTCAATTATTTATATCACAAATGTTCCCCGTCTGCTTTATCAAGTTTTCCATTTTCTGCCTTCATTATGTAATGTTTAAAGAAAAAGTTTAAGGAAAGGGATCGGTAATAAAAAGGGGGAAGTTTTACTTAGGAATCTAAACCAGGAAAAGTTACCATCAGCTTTTAGTTCTTTTGTGTCCAAAGCAAGAAATGAAACCAGACTCACTCACTCTTCTTTTCCTATCAAAGGAGACCATTAGTGAGAAGTGGTTGACAGGACTGGGGTCTATCACTTTCATCATTAGGTAAGCACCTCTGAAAGCACCATGACCCTGGAGCCAGTCACAATCCACAACCCCAGGGTTGGTGTGGTTCCATTTGAGGGGTCAGGGGTGCGTTCTGAGAATCTGCGCTTTGGAACTGCTTCCCCGATTAGATTAGCGGTCTGCTGCTTTAGAAAAAGCACCTGGGAGGGCTGCTGGAATGCAGATGGTTTGGTTCTGCCCAGAGGTCCATGTGGGCACCCCTGGTCTTCCTGGGACTTTGATCAGAATGGTAGTTTGGGAGATCGCCTGTTCCTTTCATAAGCTGGGATACAGTAGTGACGGCGATGAGGATGTTTTCACCTGACAGTTGGAGGTGAAATTTTCATCTTGCCAACACAGAGAATTACCCCTCTTCTTCACCAGCTGGTTGGATCTAGAGGCATGACTCACACCTGTCTTATTTGGGTACAGTTTGGCTTTTGATTAGTTGTTTGGGGGCCTCTGCAGCCGAAAGGTTTGATATCACAAGGCAAGAGAGAAGCGCTTTCATTTAGGGTCATTTCAGAAAGAGGGTCTTGTTGATCGTCTGTTGACAGAGGAGACTGAACATGGGTCTTGGGGTGTCCTGGTGTGAGTAACGCTGCAGTCATGCAGTTCTTCTGTACCCCTCAGTGTACCTCTGCGTAACTCAAATGCACCTGCTGATGTTTTTTTTTTTTTAATATCCCGCATCTGAATGCTGAAGAGTGTCTGCACATTAGAATTAATGTCAGTCTGAGACACGATAAATATGATTTTACTGCTTCTTCTGAGAAGCTTCACTGGGGTACCATTTTATTGTCTACTGTCTCAAAAGCTTAAATCTCTTTTTGCTGCCTTCAGTTCATACGACGCAAACATGTGAAATCACTGGGATTTATATAGGCAGATTTGGCAGCTCCTTTTTTTTATTTTTTTTTAACTTGGACTGTCAGATATAAATCAACATTACGGCACTCTTTCCAAGAATGTGTTAGAACGTGCATGTGTTGGGGGAGACAACATAGTATTTCTATTATAATTTTGTTTGTTCCGTGTGATTTGAATTGTTTGGTTTTGTTTTGTAACATTCACAATTTGTGGTTATTTAACTGGCTTTCCTCGGCTGCCCTTACCATTGGCTGTCAAATTCTATTTTTGCTTCCTGCCTTTATTCCAGCTCGTCCCTTCCCACCCATCTTTCAAAACCTAATTTTGGTACTACTTCCTCCAAAAAAGCTTTTTTTTTTTTTTTCTGATAGCTCTATACCCATCTTAGACTTTCTTAAAATTTCTTGCTAAGTCCATAATAATGAACATTTATTGTATACTCTCTAGTTATTAGCTATCTGTAGCATTTAATCTAGTATATCATGAGTTGTTCTGTTATCCAACTGTGCCATATTTTCCCGATTTGATTTTGAGGTCGTGTGTGTGTGTGTGTGTGTGTGTGTGTGTGTGTACCACTCTGTCCTTGATGGTCCGCACACAGGGCTAGACATGGGTGAATAGTCAGTGCATAGATGTATTTTAATCTGTCCTCAGCACACTCAATAAACGCTCTTTGCAAACTCTCTTAAGGTGCAACAGGAAGCATCTGATTATAGGCTCTACAAAGACAACAGTCATGTGTGTCTCATTCATTGCTACCTCGACGCACTTGGACAATTGCTGAATTGAATTGTCCAACAATTTCTTTTGACTGGATCCAATCTCGTCTGAACACATCTGCTGTGAACTTGAACTGTAGAGACGGAAAGGCAGTCGTTTCTGTCAAAGGAGAGCATCTGAATTTGAGATGAGCTGAGACCTCATCGTAACCGTCCACTGTCAGAGCGCATTCCTTCTCTCTGGAGCGTTCCAGAATGAAAGCAAGAAAAGAGGCCAGAGGGAGACTCTTGACTCTGTGACTTCATGGGGACAGCTCTAATTAAGGCCCATTAATATTCAAGGTGTTTCTAATTATTGTGCCAGGACCCCAAAGAATTTGAAACCTTTTAATGTTATCCTAGAACCCAGAGCCTGATGTGAAAAAGTGCAACTCCTGTGGATCTTACTTACTAGACAAGGTAAAGTCCAACTCTGTTGTGGATGCTCTGGGGGGGAACTGTTGTGGGCTGGAAAGCTGTTTCGGGGGTAAAGTGCTTGCTGTGCAAGTGCAAAGACCTGAATTTGAATTTAAGAACCCATGTAAAATCGGGTGGGACTGCACCCACCACCCATGACCCGCCCACCTGTGCTCCACCCACTTGCTCTCTACCCTCCTTGCTATGCTCCGCCCACCCGTTCTGTGCTCTGCCTACCTGTGCTCCGTCCATCTGTATACGGCAGTATATAGAGATGGGGAATCCCAGGGAGGGCCTGGGCCAAGTAGCCTATTTTATATAACATCAAATAACAAAGTGCCTCTGGGTGAAACAGGGTGAAAGGCGAGGATTGATACCCAAATTATCCTCTGACTTCTATGCATGCACCCATGCCCCAGCCCTGCCATGTATAAACACAGAAAAAAACATGGGGGAAAATGAAATGTCCTAAACATGGAAGAATGCTTTTAAAACAAAGAGAGCAGAGAAACTCACCATGGAAACATCTTGCTCTTCATCTTTAGTGGTGTGGGGTTGGGGATGGAAAAAGCAGGAACAAAGCGTCTAAAACTGTCCCCTATGGAGTTTTGACAGTTGTTTATTACAAGGAAATATGGGGCTATCCCTTCATCAACCACTCCGTCACCCCAGCTTCTGTTTCTGCAGTACACATTCCCCACCTAGTCAGAAGAAGCATTTCTAGAGAACTTGGAAAGTCTGGTGGCCACCTCTGCTCACGGACTTCCTTTTGCTTTCTACCAAGCAGGACTCGATTGGGTCCACAGAGCCTCCCTCAATATGGAGCCACCTCACTGGTGGTTGTACTATGTGGGTTTGGGTCATGTGAGAGCCTCACCAGGGGCCCTGGTGATAAGCTCAGCTGTAATGAACTCACTCCAGGTGTTTGCAGAAGGGACCAGCAACAGGAAAGAGGGAGGACTGCTTTGGGGTAGCTTCCCTGGGAAGGAGTTTGGCAGATGTTTGAGGCTTCTTGGATTGTCCTTCTATACATGCAGTCTAAGATCTACTAGAGGTTTGGGAGCAAATAAAGAATGAGAGGTTGTGGGAGGAAGGGGGAAGAGGCCAGGGAAGGCTTCTTGGAACAGATGTGGGGTTTACTCTGGGAAGGAATGGGTCTTGGACAAGTCAGCCAGAAACTGGAAAGAGGTATTGTCTTTATTGAGAAGCAGCGTTCCTCCACCACCAACCCACCAGTTAGCGATGGGTCACAGATACTTCATTCCAAGTCAAAGGCCCAGAGCAAAGCAGTTAGAGGGTTGTTGCATTCCAGTGAGGATTCCTAGGCAGGGTGGTGGTGGTGGTGTTGTTTAATCCCGGTGACAGTGGTGATGGGAACCACAGAGACAGTTCAAATCCATGACCCGTGAGACACTTTCAAAAGTCCTCTCAGTCCTCCAATACCCAAAGGCCACCATGGAGGAGAGGAGTTAGATTTTGCTGGTAATACTTACAAAGGTATGATGAGAACTGATGGACAGAAGGTGAATAGAGCCAGGTCTGGTTCGATAACAAGAATTACCTACAGTTTAATCTGTTCAAAGATGTCCTTATGGCCTCAGAGTGCTGTGTAGTCCCCAGTCCTAGAAATTATAGAAAAATGCTAGCAGATCCTACTAGTGACACTGGGGGAGGGAATTCTCTCTAACAAGTAACAATAAGAAAAATTAAAGTGTTCTCTCTTATCTACGGTTTCTTCACCAAACACTGAACAATGCCAAGACAAGACAGAGTCTGGTGGGCTCCGGCATTCTGAACTTTGGCTGGCAATGCAGGTGATTTGCCACTCTAGTTTCTTGGAGCATGCCCAGGTGATGCATCATGTTCTTTGAGTCCCTTAATTTGTGTTCTTAGGGAGAAGAAAGCTCATTGTTGCTTCCTGTGACCTTAAGTGTGCAGATCAAAGGTCATGGAAGCTCCCTCGGTTAGTCAGTGTGCTCTGGAGGCCACAGAATGGGATGCAGGAGGCACGGTTGCACTGAATAGGGAGATAACACTGGAAGAAAGCAGGTTCTGACCGGCTGTGCTCTGATTGTGCTAAGATTTCCATTCTCATAATTTATACACACCCCTATATCAGAAGTTACAGGAATGGCCACACCTGGGACCCAGAGGAGGAAAGAATGAGTGCCAGACGCTAGCTGAGAACAAGAGCACCTATAAATTTATTTGATTGTTTTTAAAGTTCTATTGAAGGACACCCCCAAATTTAGCTTTAAAGTTGTGGCTATGAGATGGTCGCCCATGAGTGACATACTGTGCATATTTTGGAATATTGCCAAAGCCACTTGTTAAGTGGCTAGAACAGCTTGTAAGGATCAGACTGGCTTAGTCAATCCTGATGGCTACTTAGCAAAGGTCTCTGCTAAAAACCAGGATGCTGAATAACTCTTACTTCCTGAAGTAATGCCGGCTTCCTCTCCAATCTGGCTTTGGCTGGTGTGTTGTCAGGCCTCCAAAAGTCCCAGGTTCAAAATCTTTTTTCTCCAAACCACTTAGGTGATGTAGTCGCTGGCTACAGATTCTGGGGCACTTTATTTTTCCCTTTGTGGAAGCAACATGGCATCTGACAATGAAGGCTCAGGAGCCCCTACCACTGGCTTTACTCCCTGCTGTTGGTGAGACCTTGTGTAAAGGACCTCGAACTCTAGATTCCTCTTTAGGTTCCTCACCTTTCACTGGGCTTTGCATCTGGACAGCTGAATTCTTAGAAGGATTAAATGAGTCACTGCAAGGTACTTGGGATTGCACCCAAGTATACACTGGTATGTGTGGTACACACTCAGTGATCTGTTACTGTTGTAGGAGACTCTTTTCCATATCTGCAAAATAGGGACTGTGTGGCTCACTTGTAACTTGGGGGGAGCATGTTAAATTAAATAAAATCATATGAGACCTAGAACAATCTCTGGTATCTGCTCACTCTCTCTATTATCAATACCTAACCTAAGATTCATTCATCCCTGGAGAGTTTCTGTAACATACCGCTGATAATGTTGACACAACACCAATCACTATGACTATACATGCTTATGTATACAGTCTATACATAATATACATGGGCTGTGTACGTAGTATACACATATGTATCCATACCAGGAGTATACGCTTTTTTCCAAGTTATTTATTTGACCCTATATTTACTTATTTATTGACTCTGCGTGTGTGTGTCTGTGTGTGTGTGCGTGTGTGTACAGATGCCCAGGGAAACCAGAAGTGGGCTTCCAATCCCCTGGAGTTGGAGTAACAGATAGTTGTGAGCTTCCCAACACGGACTCTAGTCCTCTGCAGGAACAGCAACCCTCTTAGCAGCTGAGCCGTCTCTCCAGCTGCCCAAGAATGTGTTTCTAACAGTTAGCTTCTCTGTGAGGGCGGGGCTATTTGTTACCAATTTTTCAATCACTGGCTCGTGACTCCATCCTAGGCACAGCTGATCGGCACGACAAGGAGCAGATGTGAACACAGCCTCTGGAGAGAGACAAGCCGGGGTCTGATCCTCTGCCTTCCTCTTGGCAGCTTCCATGTGGACAGATCACTTACCCCAGCCATGGACACTGCCCTCCATAGGAGGCCGGCTGAGGCGTGGACAGGGTGATTGAACAGAAAGCACGGGGACGTGATGTTGACATCAACTCCATAAATTTTACCTGACAGTGGGAGTTTGGAGACATTTGTTAACTTTCACCATTATCTTAGGGGCACAGAGGTTTCAGAGTTTGGTTCCGGCTTCCGTTTGTGTTTGAATCTGTATGACTATGATAGCTGCTGGACCCTTGTTAACCCTGACACTGCAAGTGCACAGACACTTGTTGACCTTCGGGATTGTCCTAGGAACATAGTCTTCGGGGCTCTGGCTCTGTATTGCTTGTTGTTGTTGAAAAAAGCTCCCACCCTGTAGTCAGGGCTGGACCGGAACTCACCGTGTAGCGCAGGTTGACATCTAGCTCACTGCACTTCTCCCAGTTCAGTCTCCTGTGTCTTGGAATTTCAGGATGAGCTACCGTGCCTGCTGATGCTCTGAAAATCCTTTGGCCTCTTTACTCCTTTAGAGACTTATGCTGAGGGTGGATGTGGTATAGAATTTTCCCATTTTCGGAGACTGACCTTTAACTGCTTCCAGAAAGTCCGGACCGAAGTGAGAAGCTCTGTGAAGCAGGGCAGGGAGAGGAGAGCCTTCCCCTATTTTCAATAACAAATAAGACAGAGAGAGAGAGGAACAGCCTTTCCTATCATATCTTCGTTGAAATTGAAGAAACGAAATGAACACTGACAGAGATGGGTGATGTCACTCTGTCATCTGCCATCCCCGAATACCACTTCCTCTTGGTGCTGGTATGTGGAGCCAGCACAGAGAGGCAGCTCTGTCCCTTGCTGAGGGATTGTCGGCTCTCAGCTGTTCATTTGGCAGGAGAGCATCACACCTGGGGCAAATGGACACAGTGTTAGGAACTCCAGAAGACACCAGCAAAAGAGCTATGGCCTTGCAGACAACGGTATCTGAAAGGGCCAATTAATAGATGATGCTCACCCCATTGCAGCTGCATGTGGATAGCTCAATTAAGTCATATAAAAATATATTCTGACCCATATTTGTGCTAGTAATGATTTGTTTGTTTATTTGCTGAGACAGAGTCTCACTACGCAACTCAGGCTGGCTTTGAACTTTCTATGCATCCCAGGCTGGTTTTGAACTTGTGATCCTCCTGCCTCAGCCTCCGAGTACTGAGATTACATATGTGCGTGGCTCAACCTGGCTTGTAGATGTTTCAGACAGCCAAGAGGCCATTGGGTGAGTTGGGGGGGAAGTGCAGATTTATTTGATTTAAGAATATTTGATTTATTTGGTTAAGAATTTTCAGGAACGTTTATGATCTAGGGGGTAAGACAGAAATATTGTTAAGTCACTGAAAATCTGTAATGTGGTACATTATTAAGCTAGTGAAGCTAGCTAGGAGTCACGAGACTGAGACATGAGGAGGCCTCCTGGGTGAAGAGGACCAACATTTCTTAATGAAATCAGTATGTCCAGGTTTACCCATTCCACTGTGTTCACGGGAGCACTGTTCATAATAGTCAAGATATGGAAGCCACCTATGGGATTATCTACCCACGGGTGAATGGGTAAAGCAAGCGAGGCATATGTACACAACAGAATACTATACAGCCTTAAAAAAGGAGTCTTGTCGTTTGCCGCACCATGCACAGGCCTGAAGCCTAGCATGTTAAGAGAAGTAAGTTGGGCACAGAATAACAAACGCCACCTAATCTTACACATGGAATCTAAAGAATGTCGGACTTCCACAAACAGAGTGAAATGGTTATTACCTAGGCATGAATGTTGAGGGGCTTGGGAAGACAATGGTCAAAGGCCACAGCATCTCAGGTAGAGAGGAGCCAGGGGATCTGAGCATCATCATGACCACAGCTAGTAGACTGTATTGTGAGCTTTGGTAAGAGTGTGGGTGTTAAGTGTCCTTACCATATAAAAAGACAAGCACGTGAGGTGATATGTATATTATTGAACTTATTTTAGCCATTCCAAAACGCACACATATGTCAAAATGCCATAAGGTACACCACAAATACATACATTTTAACCTGTCAGTTAGATTCTATTGTTGCTGGGTGCCACACATCAAGCTGGAGACTTTGCACACACTTGTTTCTTCTGTTTAAAAACAGAAAATGAGAGGGAGAGCAAAACTACCTTTTACAGCTGGTTCTGCTGAATTTGGGGTCGTTTGAATATCTCACCTCCGTTCCCCAGTAAGCCACGGTCAAGGTGAAGGCCAGATTCAAGGTCAGGTGGTTGTCAAAGGCTTGCCATTCCCTCTCCACTGGAGATGGGGCAGCTTTAGAACGGAATGTGACAATTTTCAGTAGATGACAGGAAGGGGAGCAGAAGGGACAGAAGTTATGAGAGTGCTTCCGGATTGTGTGTTCCTGATGCACAGAATCAGCCAAACTGTCTCAGAAGTGGAGAGGAAGGCGCTGTCAGAGGCTGAGGCTGAGGTGCCCAAGGACACAGAGTCTCGGTGAAGTGGGAGACACACGGTGGATTATTCTTATTTGTTTATGTATGTGTGTTTTGACACAGTCTGTGCTGGTCCCAGACTTGCTATGTAGCTGAGGATGGCTTTGAACCCTGGAGCCTCCTGCCTCTACCTCCAGAGTGCTGGGATTATGGTGGGATGCCTCTGTGCCTGGCACGTTTGATTTGTTTTTGAGCTCTATTGCTGTGGTGAATATGGTGACATCTGAGGACTCTACATTTGCATGCCACTGATCGATCTGAAGCGTTCTCCACACGCACAAGCATTTCAGGTGAGGGGTTAGCCGGATTGATTCACTTCACATGTGTTTGCTACTTTGCACAACTGTAACTTGTCTGCAGATAATGAAATGCCAAGAGGCTAGAACTTCACTTTTTTTTGCCTGCCCCAACCGTGACATCCACTATTTCGTGAAAACAACAATAAAAACATGCACACTTTCTCTGAAACCGATCCTGAGGCGGGCGTTAAGAGATTCAGGTGCTTAGCTGGGCAGTGGTGGCGCACTCCTTTAGTCCCAGCACTTGGGAGGCAGAGGCAAGAGGATCTCTGTGAGTTCGAGGCCAGCCTGGTCTACAGAGTGATTTCTAGGACAGCCAGGGTTACAAGAGAGAAACCCTGTCTCAAAAAAGCAAAGGGGGTTGGGGTTCAGGTACTTAAGACAAAAACCCACAATCAAACACATAGGAGCACAAATAAGCCCGATGAGATGTGTGAAGGAGCCACAGCTACCTGGTACCTGACACGGCGCAGGTGTGTTCTAAACCACAGTCACTGTTTGAAAGGAAATGGCGAGATTGAGGGGAAAACTCCGTGGCTCTGGGCTGGGATTCCAAAGACCTTAGTCCGATCCCAACTCCTGTGCTTCCTGATGCTGTGACGTAGGGGGAGTCAGTCCATCAAGTCTCTGAAGCCTCATCTTTCTAGAAGAGTTCATTATGAGTTCAAGTTTAGCTTATACACTTTTGACCATAAAGACAGACTCACTCAAGGGCTTTGCTAAATTCACTTGAAAATAAAAAAAAAAAATTATGTGTATGGGTATTTTGTCTGCATGTATGTGCATGCCTGCTGCCTTCAGATGCCAGAAGAGGGCATCAGATTTCTGTGACTAGAGTTACAGATGGTTGTGAGCCACCATGTGGGTGCTGGGAATTGAACCTAGGCCCTCTGGAAGAGCAGTCAGTTCTCCTAACCACTGGGCCATCTCTCCATTCCCAGCTCATTTTGTTTTATAGAGAATGTTTCTTCTGACGTTTTTCCTCAGTCTCTCCTCTTAGCTGGTACAGCACGGGGTTGAGGGGATGAGGAGAGGAAGAGTTGGGCCTGTGGTGAGTGTTCCAGGGCAGCATAAACATAGCTCCCTGGTGGTCAGCTGACTGAGCCACAGAACCCCACCCTGGAAGCTCTTAAAGGCTTTGCTTGCCGATTCAGGTGGCACTGCGGGTCCTGATTATTTAACCAGCTATAAACAGTGCTGATAAATCCTGGGCAATTGGCCACCACTGTACAAAATTTTACAAGCCACTGTGCCAGTGTGCTTCAGCCCAGTGGAGAAGACAAAAGGTGGGAAATGGATTCCTGTGAGCCTAAGGCAAGCATTCAGGTCTCTTACAACCATTGGATCGCTTCCCTCTGTGTTCCTACTAAACCAGCTGCAAGCAAGCAAACTAGGTTGCTTCTTCCCAGCTTCTAGGAATCCTTGTGTTTTTACAAGACTTGGGAAATCCTTGGGTTTGAACCCCACCTCTGACACTAGCTCCCCGTATCACTGTGGACAAGCACTAGCTCTCGGTGCCTGAGCTTTCTTGGTGGCGAAATGAGGAAGTCAGACACAACGTGTATCCCTTCATAGTTTTGATTGTATTTCTTACCGCTGACCTCACACTTGGAAAGGCTCACTCTGTGTTGCATAACGCTCGGCTTTTCCTGGGGGTTTCATCTGTCTGAGATTCTCACCATTTCTGGTTAGAACCTTTGATCACAGTGAAGTGATCTGGGTCAACAGAGGCGGCACACAGCATGGCCACAATGACCATGGGAATTTCTGGAATGGTCACGAAAGGCTGAGGAGAGCTGGTGAACCCCAAATGCCCAAAGCACAAGCAGATATGGGCTTAGGTGCCCACTGTCCATTGGGCAGCTCTGTAGTCTTGGCTGACCCATGTGTCCGAGATCGTTATCATTCTTAAAGGAAGATACTCCTGGGACTGAATCTGCCTTGACTTATCACACAGGTCTTTCTCTAGGAATTACATTAAAAATACACTTGGAAATCTGTTCAAAACTATACTCCCTGGTAGGAGTGTAATTTGTCATTCCTAACACTACAAACTCCAGACCCATGAGGTTTTGGACGGTTTGTTTACAACCTACAGCCTTTCAGACTGAAATTCCACCATCACCCGTTGGATGCTGGAGATGTTCCCTTCCCCCTCCGTCACCTGCTCATTTCCTGTACTCACGATGAGTCTTTCCCTACTATGGGAAATAAAACGAAAACAGACAAACTCACCTGTTTTCAGGTGTATGTTTCAGTATCATGGCCACTGCTTGGCTCCAAAATATTATCATTACCTCTAAAGAAAACCCTGTTCTACCTCCTCTCTTCTCCATCATTGGCAACATTAATTATTTCTGTCTCTGGATTTATCTGTCTTGGACATTGTGTGTAAATGGAATTCCTTAAGTCCTGGCCTTTTGTATGTGGCTTCTTTTCCTTAGCGTAATGTTTATAAACTTCATCCATTTATCCACGCTGTATTCTGTTTCATAACTTCTTTCCAGTTTACAGTTAAATAATATTCCACTGCATGTATATACCACAGAATGACTTTTAACCCTCATGAACTATTACTTTGAGACTCTAATGACTTTTCTCCCACACAACTGATATAGTTTCAGGGTGTTAATAGATATCCTCAGACTAAATTCTCTTGCTCAAATAAGATGTCTCTAGGCTGGAGGGAGGATTAAAATATTTTTTTTCCAGTCCCTACACAGCTAAGTTTTCTCAGTGATCTAGCTGAAGTGCACTGCTGGGAGGCAAACAACAAGCCAAAAAAAATGTGATACATAATTGGTGTGTGTGTGTGTGTGTGTGTGTGTTGGGGGTGGGAGGCAGATGTAGAGGAACAAGGACGAGTTCCAAAGGAGACACTGCGGTGTGAGGCAGGACAGTCAGTTGACCTTTGGACGGATACCTGAGAGGGTGAGGAAGGGAGCCTTGAGTTGGTCTTCATGTGTTAGGTGCCTGATCTAGAGTACACCTTAGTCAAAAGTCCAAGACATAGTTCTTTCTTCCTGTAATAGGGACAACACTGTCTTTAAATTGTGGAACAGTAATTTAGACATGGATCTCTAGAGGATTCCAAAGGCCTAAGCCAGGACCCGAGGAGATGGCTGAGAAGAGCACTGTCTGAGCAAGCGTGGGAATCTGAGTTCGAACCATCAGGACCTACATAAAAAGTGGGGTACCCATAGCATCCAGGGGGGCAGAGATGAGAGCTGGAGGGGCTTGTTGGATTCCAGCCTAACCTCGGGTACAGGGAGACACTGGCTCAGAGAGATAGAGCAGAAATGATGGAGCAGGGCACCCATGTCCTCCCCGGGCCTCCCTGCACACATACACACATATATCAACACATATAACACATGTTCACACGCGTGCACACTCAGAGGAAGCCTAAGTTGCTGCATTCATACTAATCTAGAGCACGTCTTTGGAACCTGGCTTCTTTCTTTGCCACAAAATATTTCCCTACTTTTTTTTTTTTCCAGAAAGTTAGTTACCTCTTTTCATAGTTTATCTCCTGTCTATGAACTGCTAATAATAACTCTGAGGGTTTCTTTTATGACATCCTCTCTTTCCAACAAACTCAGGTTTGCGGATCACCTAGGACTCTCAGGAACTGTGGGCATGCCTGACTAATCCCAGCACACTTTGGTTCTCTCCGAGGTAAAGCCCCTTTGCATGCTGCTTAAGGGCAGGAAACAGGAAGCACTCTGCAGATTCTGATCCTGTTTACTAAGACAAAGAAGGAAGTGGGATGGTGTGCTCTGCGACTAGAAGACCAGCCTTCTCATCTCCATGGATACCAAGGGCTGTTGTCTCTCCAGGATGCCTCTGTTTAAAGAATCTCCGTGGATTTTCCTGGGCTTTGAGTTCTCTGTATCTTGTTTTGGCCTTACAGACAGAACCTGCCCCAGCCAGCTGCTTCTCTCCATTCTTTCTGGTATCTTCTTCGGAGAATCCTTTCCTGGACTCGCTTTTGTCTCCACTCCTGTGTTAGTCACTTTGTTCATCACTGTGATAGAATACCCAACCGGAGCGATCAAGGAAAGAAGTTTATTTTAACGTGCAGTTAAAATAGTGGGGAGGTGTGGTTGCCTGGCAGCTGTCCACGTCACACCCACTGTCAGGGAGCAGAGTGAGGAATGCTCAGCTCACCTTTCTCCTGTTTATTCAGTCCAGGACCCCAGCTCAGGGGATGGTGCCACCCACTGTTAGGGTGACCCTTCCATCTCTGCAAACCCAACCTAGCTACTGCCCCACAGGCATGCCCAGAGGTTTGTCCCTAGGTGACTGTAAATTCTATCAAGTTGACAGTGTTAGTCACATGTTTGTACCTCTGTCACTCAACTCTCCCTGCCAGCTTCATTTTTGTTCCTAACATCTAATCCGTGATACTTCATCTTCAAGCCCTAACGCATTGTTTTGAAAAAGTCCCCAACCCTGAGGGTATTAAATCTATGTTCTCTCTGATAGGCTTTACTTCTCAATTTTTTAAATGTATATGGGCATTTCCTGCATTTGTGTATGTGCACCACATGTGTGCTCTGCTCGTGGAGGCCGGAAGAGGGTTTTTGATACCTCAGAACTGGAGGTACAGATGGTTTTGAGCCACCATGTAGGTGCTGGAATCAAAGGGGTCCTCTAGAGGAGAAGTAAGTGGTCTTAGCCTCAGAGCCATCTCTCCATCCCTGAACTTACTTCTTTATGTTCATGAAATAGACAATTATCTTATACTCAGTTTAGATTGCTGGAAATTTTGGTTTAGAATGTGGAACCACAACAAGAAAGACATTGGTTTTGTTATCAACATCAACACCATGATACAGGATAAAATTGCTTAAATTTACAGATCCTAATTTTAAAATCAGGAGACAATATGAAACTAGCCAAGATTCTTGTGGATGGATGTATTTTATAATTCAGAGTGTGTCAGAATTCAAAAAGGTAACATGTGGCAGCTGATGCAAGCACACATACACACATACACACGCATGCATACACACATATACACACATGCACACACATACGCACACACATGCACACACACATACACACACACACATACACAGACACATACACACACACATGCACACACACACATACACACACATGCATACGCACATATACACACACACATATGCACACACATGCACACACACATACACACACATACACACACATACACACACACATATACACACATACACACGCATGCACACACACACACACATATACACACACATACACACACACACATATATACACACATACACACACACACATACACACACACACACACACACACTCCTGGACCTCAGAAGCTATCCTCAAACAAACACAGCAACAACTCTGAAGCAGAATGCATCTGCATAAACAGAAGAGAGACCATGAAGCTTTGTTATTAGGTTAGTTCACCCAGAACTTCAGGGTCTTAAGAGTTTTTAAAAAGTCTGGGATGTATCTTATGGACCTGTGTCTACTTTTAGGTTTTTATAAAGAACAAATGAAATAATGCTTATAAGAAGAGTGTTGCATACAGGATAAGCATAACAATGAAGAGCTAATCTGCATACCCAGAGCTGGCGGTGCATTCAGTTCAACACTCAACAATAGTAACACACATCTGCATGCCTGTCTCTTCTGGGTGCTGGTCTTCATGCAACCAATGGATGAAGATCTATTTTTTAATTAGTGCCCACAATAACGTGCTTCATTACATCATTTTGTACATGTTCATCAATACAGTTTGCTCATGTCCAACCGTCTTTATTCTTGTCCTCTTTACCTCTTCCTGATTCTCTTTCTTTCCCAGGTGTCTGTTTTTGCTCACCGTCTTCCTCATAGGATGGATACAGGTGTTTCTGTGCAACCTATTCGTCTAAGGTAATTGTCTTGGGTGATTAACAAACAACAGAAATGTACCGCTCAGTTTTCGATCAGCAAAGTCTTAGATTAAGAAACCAGTGGATTTGATTCCACATAGGAGGTGGGTTCAAGCTGCATCCTCACGCTGCAGAAGGCAAATGTGCTTCTTCCTCCTGCAGTCTCGGCCACTGTGACCTAACCACCTCCTAATCCGATTGCGCTGAGACTTAGGCTTCACCGTGGGAATTTGGGGAGGACACGAACATTCACACCATAGCTGCTGCCTACTGTGTCCATATGGAGAAGAAGTCCTCCGAGAGCTTTTCAGGCTTACTAAGATATTTTATGAATAGGGACTTTTAAAAATATGTCGGATAAATTAAAACTTCTACCTTTTAGAACGAATTAGTCCTAGAAGGCCTTCTTCGAGTGAGTCACACTCTGGAGAAATCTGGCATCGAGGTATAATTAACAACCTGGTTGCCCCCAGTTTCTATGGAGATGAATCTAGCCCCTTAGGGGAGCACTGATGGATATGTAATCTTGAAGATAAGTAACTGACAGGTAAGAAAATTTCCTTTCTCATCTGCATTAATTATTCATCAAACACTGTGAATTTCTGTTTAGAAATTGGTCCAAACAGACAAATCCTCTCTGGCTCACTTCTTATAATCAGATTCTCCCAAGGACTGCTGAGTGTCTGAGGCAGGGTGGCATTTGGCCCAGCTTAATGGTGTGTGCTTGTGTAAGGTCACAAGAGAAGGGGTAGAGATGAGACACCTCGGAGGCTCCAGGAACAAAAACTTAGGGTGCTTCAAACATCCCAGTTACTGAAATTGTCTCATTTCCTCTTATAACACTGGTTCTCAACCTTCCTAATGCCGTGACCCTTTCATACAGTTCCTCAGGTCGTGGTGGCCCCCAACCACAAAATTTTTTTCGTCGCTACTTCATAACAAATTTTGTTTTTATTATGAATCATAATGCAAATATCTGATATGCAGGATGCTCTTAGGTGACCCCTGTGAAAGGGTTGTTCAACCCCCAAAGGGTGTTATAACCACAGGTTGAGAACTGTTGTCTAGAGCATGCGCTTAGTAAGACTTCAGACCTTATCTATCTTTTTCACTACTGTATCCCAAACCCCTTAACAGAGTGTAGACGCTGGGTAAACCTTCTGTGAGTGAATGAAGTTCAAGTCTGGATGAATTTCTGAAGGGTCACCTAGGTGATCCAAACTGAATCCTTCAGAGGCATTGGTGTCCTCACCTTATCCATGGCTCAAAGAGTGCACACAGTGAGTCAAAGTGCACATAGTGGGTCAAAGAAAGAAAGCTGATGGACAAGAGCCTGATCAATTCCAGGGTGGACGTGCCTTGGCAGCATTTAAAAGACTCGCCATTGTGAACGCTGCCTTTTCCAGGTTTTTTTCATTTCTCAAGTGTGGTGTGCATGCGTGTATGTATGTTTGTATGTGTATGTACATACACATGTGCAAATTCATATGTATGTGGGCTCAGATGTATGTGTGGATTCCCATGCCCATGTGAGTAGAGGGCTGAGGTTGATTCTGGAAATTTCCCCAAACTGCTCTTCTACTCTAGTCACTGAAGAAAAGTCATTCAAGCTCAGAGCTTTGCTGATGTGACTGATCTTGCTGGCCATCTTGCTTTGGCAATTCTCGGTGTCTGTCTTCAATGTTCAGAATCATAAGTAAGCTGCTATACCGTGCTTCAACTGCTGAGCCACCTCCTCAGCCCTTTTCAAAGTGGTGGAGTTGTGTTGTTTGTTTAAATCTAGAACTATCTGTTGCCTGACTTGTACCCAAGAGTCATGGTCAGTCAAGAATTGCTGGTGCTCAACAGCCAAGCTGTAAAATGACATCTAATGTACTCCCTAGTCCCAGCAGCCAACCTTGGCCCAAGACAAGGTCTCCAAGATTTAGTTTATCAAGTCAGTTCCCTGAAGGCCTGTTTGTCCTGTAGACAATTTGCCATCGTCACGATTTCTAGGACCAACTTACAGGGTCAGTGGCCACTGGTGTCTTAGAGGACAGTTTCTAATAGTGTCTTTTTCTCCTCTGCATCATCAGCACCATTTCTCCACAGTAGGCCAAGGCCTGGATCTGCGACTTTGGACAATGAAAACACCATTTCCTCATATTTCAATCAGGTATTATATATGCCTTAAATGTATGTGTGTGTGTGTGTGTGTATAAAATGTATATATAAATATAATATATATAGTTGACATCACTTACACACACACACACACATTAATCACATTTAAAACACAGATACTGGTTCGTTGGTTCAAACAAAAGAATATTTTATTTGGGGGTTTTAGCATTAGAGAAATGCTTCAGGACTTGGATTATCAAACACTGAATAAACTGGTTCTCAGTCCTGTTGGACAGACAGGATCAAGTGGCTGAAGAGAGAGTCATGGGAAAGTTGAAATATAATTATGCTTCTCAAGAGCATATCCATTCATTCATTCATTTGTTCACTCAACAACACGAGTCCCCGTTGAGTGACAGATGCTATTATAGTATTGGGAATTAGAGAAAGGGAATTTGGAGTTCTTGTTTTAGAGACAATGGAGACATACCTGCTATTTTGTAAGGCCCTGATAAGATGAAGGTTCTGTCGAATTCATTGACTTTTTGGCATTCATCCCTTTAGCACATTCCAGCCCACTAATTCTACAAGTGGCAAACGGAGTGGATTGAATGTAGGAGCTTGTGTGCACACAGGCGAGCACGCCACCATTGAGGTACATCCTGCCCAGCTTACATGTTTTTAATTGTACTTGTTTTGACCTTCAATGTTCTGTATCAATTCCATGAGGGTGCCTTTTCTCACCTTTCAGATGCTCACTCTGTCGTTACAGGTGCTGGTTTCTAACTCTCAGCCCCATCTGCCCCTTTGTGCCTTTGTAGTCCTGTGCTCGAAACAGCACAGGACTGGTCCAGAGGCCAGGAGTCAATTTCTGCTTTCATTTGTCAGCCGTGAGCCTCGGGGGGGATCAGTGAAGCTTGACGGACAGTTGCTGTACGTAAGGGACCCATGAGTGCTTTGGCATGATGAGGCACTAGCAGGAGACATGTCACAGTCAGAACACTGTCCTCTCTGAAGCAGCCAAGAAAATCAGTGCTGTGACAGCACCAGGAGACACCAGTTAGCAAGGTCAGCAGAGGCTTGCGAAGTGGCAGTGATCAACTTGGCTCTAACATTAGGGCTTCGCAGGTGACAGAGAACACTCTAGGCAGAAGATACATAGATACACAGAAGATACTCTAGGCATAGACAAAGTCTCAGAGGTGTGAAGAGCCCTATGTGTTTGGTGAAACTGAGCAGAAATCGTCACAGATTAGGAGAGAAATCATGGATATATATTGAGGAGTTAGTTATGTAGAAGGCACTTCTGCAGTGGTTTTATGCCATGGTAAGGAATTTGAGCTTTATTTAAAGGACACAGAAAGTTTTATTTACTCATTCTAAAAGTGATTTTTGTGTGTGTGTCTGTCTGTCTGTCTGTCTGTATGTGAGAGAGTCAATGTATGCCAAACACTGTTGTAAGCACGTCTATCAGAAAAGGAGAATGAAGAGGGGGCGGAGGAGGGAAGAGTAAGAGGAGGGGAGGAAGAAGAAGAAGAGGAGAGAGGAGATAGAGGGGGAAGAAGAGGAAGAGGTGAAGGAAAGGAGGAGAGGAGGGAGAAGAGGAGAGAAAGGAGGAATGGGGGGAGGGAGATCTAGTCTTCCTCAACTCAATTTAAGTCATTAAATAACTCCTACATCCTGCCCCCTGCCTCAGTGGGCTCCTTCTCTTTGCTTCCCAAAGGTGACCCCAAATGTACCTTCTCCATCTCCTTAGTTTTCATTAGACTTATTCACATATAAACAAAACAGCAGCCCCAAGAGTCGTTTGCTGAAATGATGAACATCTCAGTGGGTGATCTTGAGTGTCCCTTTCTGTGGATGTTGGCCTGCTTCAGGTGTTACTATCTGATGCTCTCAAGCATGCTTGGTTTTTACGCTGGTGTGTATCTCTTTGTAGTTCTTCTATTTGTTTGTAAAACAGTTTTACACATCTCTCCATCCTTATCCACATGTGAGTGGAATAATTATAATTGTGAGCATTTGTGCTTGGGGCTTGAATCTTTCACAACTCCATGTTTTACACGGTCTGTATTTCTTGATAATCTCTGCATTAATTATTTTTATAACTGCACAATATTCCATCAAGAAAATACATTACAATTTGTTTTATCATAATTAAATTGCTGGATATTCTGGCTGTTTCCCATCTAACGCTATTACAAGTAACATTGCTGTAAGAGCCTTTTTACTTTAGACTTTTTTTTTCTTTCTTTGAATTATTTCCTTAGGATATATTTTTATGAATGAGATTACTCAGTCAAAGGCATGATTAATTCCGTAGTTCTTATAACCCAAGGGACTTGCTTTATAATGAGAATTATTTACATTTTTATTATAAAAGAAATCATGCTCACTTCAGAACATACGGAATATGTACAAGGCTGGGGAAACCTAAATATCTCAGAATTCTATCCTACAAAGATAATCATTATTAACTTTTATAATAATTCCTTTAAAAATTTAATCCATTATTACCTCTGTGAGAGATTTCCTTCCACTTCACAATTCTGGGATTCTATGCTATTTTACATGCTGATTTTTAGCCTTCAATTGTCAGCTTTTCACATACCACTGAATATTAGTTCTGACACATTAATCCCCCCCCGACCTCTTTTTAAGATAGGGTCTTGGTCTAGATTGGTTTCAATCTTGCTATGTCACTTAGGTTGGATCCAAACTTGCTATGGAGTCAAGAAGGATCTTGAACTTTTGACACCCCCACCGCTACTTCTGCGCCCTGAGTGCTGGGTCTGCAGGATTGAGGCACTGTGGTCAGTTTATGTAGTCCGGGGGAACAAACCCAGGGCCTCCTGCATTGCAGACACTCTACCAGTGGAATGCATGCCTCGCCTGAGAAGGGGTATTTCTTCACTGCCACCTGAGACCGTGATGTATGGATGTATCAAGTCCTTACCATTGGACCTCTCCACTGGAATAGATAATGTGTGTGTTCTCTTGTGATCCTTTGCGAGAATTCTGGTTATTTTCTTAGCACAACTGTTTAGATGTAAAAGGGTAAGTGAAAACTATTAAGTGTCAGTTTTCTTCTCATGCAAGAAAAGTGCTTCCTGGCTGATTCTTCTGTCATTCTGTGAATTTCCGATTACTGTGATAACTCACTGTCACAAATACCGTGACTTAAAAATATGACATCTTTCATCTCTGGACATCTCACACCAAAATGATTCCCAATAGGCTAATATCGAACTGGCAGCATGGCTGCATTCCTTCCAAAGACTCTAGAAGAATCTCTTTCCTTGCTATTTTCGGTCACTATGTCCTCTTTCTTTCCCCATTCCCAAACCAGAGACGTTGACTGAAGTCCTCACCGTGTCCTGTCTGCCTCGCTCTTCTCTGCCTTGCTCTTTCATTTTAAAGCACCTTTGTGATTACAAAGGGCTCCCCTAAGTTTCTGTTTTTCCAGATGCTACGACAGGTACATAGTCAACATTTGACCAAGACAATGCAGCGTACTGCATAGAAATGAAACCTGGGCTGTGAGTCCCGCTGCTGCTACTCTGGGCTTGGGCAAGTCTGTTCTGTTCCTTTTCATTTGATTGGCATTCGAAGTCTGCCTGGGACATGTCCAGTCCTAGAGCACAGGGCGATGACATGAGGAGGGATGTAAACCACTGCTCTCAAATAACCTTCAACGTGTACCTCTCTTAACTTTAGACTTCTTCTACAAAATAGCAACAATAATTATATAGATCCCAAAAGGACATGCAAGCGAATTGTAAAAAGCAATTCAAATGTGAGAACTTGGCTATTTTAAGTGTTAACAGTTTTCCTAAAAAGATAAGGCAGCCGAGGAGGACGATGCATCTCTGAACTTCATTCCCATCTCCTGTAAGTGCAGCTTATGATATGAGAAACACACCTTTGCCAAAGAACCCCTGCCCTTCTTTTGCTAGATGTTTCCTTGGGAGCCAGGGCTATAATTACACCCCTGTCTTTGCAAGGGGTGATCCATTCTCCAAAGCCTGTCTAATGGATATTTCTAGTCTTGTGAACTGGCCAATAAGATTTCTTGAATCATCGCCCAGTGCGGACCCAATTTATATTTGGAATTTCATGCCATCTTGAAGAAATATCACCGAGTGCCAGGGTCTTCTCTAAGCTAATTGGGCTTTGGCAGTGATGTCACTCGGCGGTGGGCGTTAGTGGAGAAGATGGCAGAGACGACTCCAGTCCCGTTTCAGCAATGTGTGCCCATGTGTGCAAAGAGGCTGCTCCCTCACGTGCAGTCACTCCGCCTGCTGCGATCTCACTTCTGGTCCCTTTCTGAAGACGGAGATCAGTGGGCTATTTATACCCCAGGGCTAGAAGCATTTCTCTCCTTCCTTGCTACATACAACTGTTATTAGTATGTCTGGAAAATATGGTTTCAAAATTCAGTCTAAGACATCATGAGACTTATCAAACTTTTGCTAAGCAAGAGGCATCCAGAAGTAAAGAGAAAGTCTGCCCAGGGTTAGGATTTTAGTCTTTGGAATCAAGCACACTTGTTGAGGATAGCTATACAGAGTCTTAAGCCTTGTGGGTTAATCCACGTGTTTCTCAGTTCCCCTATCTGAAGAATAAAGGTAGTATTTAATTTTGTTATTATTGTTTATGTTCATTAGCATGATCCTGTGCTGCATAAGGACATTTTCACACACGTATATATGGTATATGAGCGTTTCCCCCTACCCAGAGATGAGAGCCAAACATTTTGCCTCCCTGTGTGCTAGATTACATGGAACCTGTATTCATGTCTGCCTTCCCATAGCTGATGACTTTCAAGATCTCAGATTTTGTTTTCTATCCTGTGAAATAATCCTCATGTACAAAGGCATTGGGCAATGAGAAAGGTTTTCTTGGTGATTTTCTAGTGAGATAGAGAAGAAGTATTTGCCACGTGTGCATGCTTTTGGCATTGCTAAGATGCCCCTGGACACTGTCCCCGGACTCCATTGCGCATGAATAATTTAGTTCTGTTAGTATACTTACCCAGCCTGTCACAGTGCTCCTGATAGCCGCTGACTGTCAATCAGAGAGACTCTATCCTTCATCAGCCTCACTTCACTGTGTCTTTTTTTTGTTATTTGGTTTTTTAACATCAAATGGTCTATGAAAATATTACTTGTGAACACATTCACGTTTTCATCCTGAGAGGTGTTCCAAAGGGGAACACAAAAGCACCTTCTCCTGTTTTCTCATAGGTGCTTCAGTTTACATAAAACTCGTCCATGGCAGTACTCGACCACGGGGTTCATTTCTTAAGGCACTGTGAAAGCTCTGAGCCAGACACACGGCTTCCATACAGGTGGAATGAACCAACATCTTCAGTGGTTTTCAACCTGCAGGTCCAAACCTAAGACCATCTGCGTATCAGATATTTGCATTACAGTACATAGCAGTAGCAAAATGACAGTTCTGAAGTAGCAATGAAAATAATTTTATGGCTGGGGGGGGGGGGTCACCACAACACGAGGAACTGTATGAGAGGGTCACAGCATTAGGAAGGTTGAGAACCACTGTGAGCCTTAAGTTCATGAAAGCCTATGTAACCCAGAAACCTCTCCCTATGAAAATCGTACACAAGGCAGAAAGCCCATCAGCTTTAAAAATAGCTTTCTCTCCTTTAGGCCACCAGTCTTAATTTTTTTCCATCCCTGCCCACGGTCATCAGGGACTTGGTGTGATCCTACCTTGAACCACACTTGTCATACGTTTTGCCTGTGGTCTCTCTATGGTCTACAAGCTGGAGTCACTTCCCCAATGGCTTTCATCCCCGTCTTTCACTTCATTTATTCTCCCACTTATTCAGGAATGATAGAGGAGTCTCTTAAGGATCAGAATTTGGGTCCTGAAGAAACCAGGGCCCAGAGCACAGACACAACCTCACCTCATGGAAAAACCTAGTAATAGAAGAAAAGTTATTCACATGGCCTGTGATGGTAGTTTTGGTGCTTGCCACAAAAAGGGGGAAGGGGATCATGGGATGGTGAGGCTGTTTAGTTGGGGATTTCAGTTTATTTAAGAGTCAAGACCAACTTCCTCAAGGTGGGTAAGCAGGTGAGGAGGGGGATGGGGAAAGCATGGTGATGCATTTAGGAGGCTGAGGCAGGAGGATAGCAGTCAGTTTGAGAGCTTCTTGGGCTCTAGTAAGTTCTAGGCCAGCCAACGCTATGTGCTGAGTCCCTGTCTCAACCAAACAACACAAAATGATTTAGGATGAGCATTCCTGGCAGCGGGCACAGCATGTGTAAAAGCCCAGAGGTGAGACAGAAATCTGCGTCCGCGGACGTAGAAAAGCTCTTACGGCTGGGATGGCCTGGCTCTCCGGCAGCCTTCCGGTGGCTTCCGGATGCACTGAACAGAAAACCCAGAGTCCTTACTACTGTGAACAACGCCGCATGTGTCCATGTTTCTCCGCAGCTCCGTTCTCAGTCCCTCCTCCCAAGTCTCATATCGCATTCCTCAAATATAGCAGAGCTATTTTTCAGGCACCTACATCTTTTTTCTCCCTGCCTACGACGCCCCCGTACCAGATATCCGCATATCGCAATGCCTCGCCGCTTTGGCGTTGGTGCTAAAATGTTACCTTACCACGGAGGCTTTCCATGCCTACTACAGAGTGCCCTTCACCCTCTCTTTATCCATGGGGAGAATTTTCAAGGCCCCCAGTTAGATATCTGAAGCCTTATGTGGCACCAGCTCTAAGCAAAATTAGATTTTTTTGCCTACATATACATACATGTGATTAATTTATGAATTTGCCTTTGGAAAATATTAAAATCAACAACTAATAACAAAATAGAATTGTATCAACAACTTGTAATTAAAAACTACTTATAGCTTATGAGTAGTTTGTTTCCAGAGTTTTCCATGTAACACTTTTGGACTGGAGTTCCCTCTGGGTAACAGAAACTGGAAAGTGAAATTGAAGAAAGGGAAGGCTCCTTGTACTGCCAGCTGACCTTTTCTTCAAGTCTGTCATAACCTATAACCAGTGTCTCTCTAGTACTTTGGCCAGGTTGTGAATTAAAGTACCTTGTGGATGGCCGTGTTCTCATTTAGCTCGGGAGCCTGACTGCAGAAGGCGCCCAGCGGAGGTGTGGTCACTAACAGCAGAATGGGAAGAGAGGTACAGAGCAGACCCCAAAGGCAGCTGGAGCCAGACCTTGTGGTTCACAGGGTCCTGTCCTATCCTGTGCCCTTCCTGCCTTTGGGCTCTGATCCCACTGCCTCTGTGGAGACATTCTTCCTCCCCAGCTCTGTCAATAGAAATTCCACCGGAGCCTCTTGCTCTCTCTTCTTCACCGCACTGATTTAATTTGAATCCAGCTGTTTTTCTCTCACTAGTGATTTGCTTAATGGCTGAGGACTTTGGTTTCCTTATTTGTCCGGGCACCCTCTCCTCAGACCATCATGAGAGGCATGCTAATTACCACACAGATGTGTTCAGAACCTAACAGGAAACAACAGATGCTGCATGTGTGTGTTGTTGAAGGACCAAGAAGACCAGGATGCTGCGGACAGGCAGGGGATGCCTAGACGTGGAGAGGTCTGTGGGGACTTGGGCTGTCATCTCTGTCACCTTACAGAAGAGGAGCTGAGCCCAGGAGAGGAAGGCTACCCCTGCTCCCTCTCCTGTAGTCCCTGAACCCATTCTAATGCTCCTCTGCTGCTTGCTTCCTCAGTTTATCAGTACAAGACAGAGCTGTGCCTCCCAGGCAGTGGTTTATTATTTCCATTTATTTATTTATTGCTTTCATTTTTGCTTTTTGAGACAGGGTTCTTTGTTGTAACTCTGGCTGTCCTGGAACTCACTCTGTAGACCAGGCTAACCTGGTCTAGATCAAACAGATTCGCCTGCCTCTGCCTCCCAAGTGCTGGGATTAAAGGTGTGTACCACCACTGCCTGGCTTATTATTTCCTTTTTTATTTATTCACTCTTTGTTTCTCAGAGCAGTTAAGGTAGTTTTCAGAAAGTATTCAGTAGAAAGGCATACCATGTACTGGAAAATTTTTTTTTAAAGGGACCATGGAAGGTTTATACAAGAAGTTAAACACTGGTAAGGTGTAGAAAGAGAAAAGGCATCCATGAGAAGCAGACAGAAGCAGCCAAGATTGCTGTTTCCTGATGCAAATTAAGTTATGAGCTTCCTGAAAGCCGAGGTAAAAGGGACACGTGGTCAGTTACATAGCAGAGAGCAGCAAAATGTTTTCCTAGCACTGATCTCCAGAAGACATTTCTGGGTTGTGCGGCCTTCTGAGGATGATGTGGGAAGTCAAACTCCATGTGCCCTCGGGCCACCTTGGTTGATCAGCTGCTCAGATTTTTTCCCTGGGGCGGCCACGACTTCTAGATTTACATGAAAAATCTTAGATCCTCATTCTCACCCTACCATTACGATGGGGTTCCCCTGATCTGCCGCACCACACTTATGATTCAACCTCTCAGAATACCACGGTTTTGAAAGACCTTAAAAGTCATCAAGTCCAACATCCCCACCCCGTTCCCCTTCTGATGTCTGAATTGCCTCAGCAACAACTCCATCAAGTGGCTGGTCCCAGGCTAGGCTTGAACGCCCCCGGAGACGGAGCACTCAGTACCTCCTGAGTCACTCTTACCCGGCCCTCGAGTGACTTGTGAGAGTGACTGACTTGTTCTGCCCAGCTGACATCTGCATCCCGGCCTACGCTGTCGAAAGAGACGTTGCAGTACTTGGGGAAAGACATCGAGTCACATTGGCCTGCAGGAAAAATCTCTTGGGAATCCTTAGCTTCATTAGAACTAGACTTTTGTTCAAAGGGAGCGTTAAAATTAAAGCAGTATATATGTGAGTGGGGCCAATTGGCATGAACTCACCACAGCATATGGTGTGCTTCCTTTTATATGCATGTTTAGCAGCTAGTGGGTACCAAACCTCACACAGCTCTCAATTGCTAGCACTAATGAAGGATCTGTTTGCCTTTGGGGATAAAGATGGTATCACTGATTCACAGTTGTTTTTCCAGGAGCGAAGAGCAGATTTTTCCCTCCTCATTCAAACTCTCCTTTTCTTCCCTCCACGCCCACTGCCCTAATTCAGGCCTCTGTCTCCAGCCAGGACTGTTTACCCGCTCCCTCCAGTCTCCCAGCCTCCAGTTCTGGCCCTCTTGGTCTAAGACTTCATCTCCAGAGGACCTTAAGAAAGCGCTGATCATGTGCTCATGTTGTGCGCAACTCAGACTCTGCAGAAGCTCCTATTAACTCCAGTGTGGCACCCAAGCTTCTTAGTAAGTCACATAGGCATGGCAAGGTCAGAGGATCATTGTGGTAACTGTCCCTCGTGCGGGGGCAGTTGAGCCTCCAAACAACATGATGCTTTCTGGGACAAATACAACCACAGAACTAAAGCTCAGTCCCTGTTTAGAAGCAGCAGGAGAGATACTGTCAATACTATTATGGTTGCCACTAATGCCAGTATTGAGTGTTACATAGCACTCAGTGCTGTTGTGCGAGCTTTCCAGACTCTAGTTCTCAGAGCAGTGGGGTAGCACTCACAGAACCCTGAGCGAGGGGGTTTTGAGCTAGTCCCAGCCATGACAAGGTCTGTGTGTCACTGACGTGGGAGACAGACCATAGGATGGCTGGAGGGGATCACAAGGACCTCCACAGTTCTGTGTGTGTCCTGGGAGCTGGAAGGCCATCACCATCCAGGCAGTTGTGGCGGGAAAGGGCTGCGGGGCTGGGGTCCAGGCTGGGTTCTTCTCTGTGTATTCCTGATGGGGCCACATATTAGTGGCTTCATCTCCAGGCCCGTTTTCTCCTCTGCATAACAGAATAGCAACCTTCGCCTTCTCTCCAGCTCCCATGTACTGTGCTGGTGTAGGTCTGATGCATGACAGAGTGGAGTGCCTACAGCTTGGGCAGGTGGAGAGGGTATCACACGGATGTGAAGAGCCCTGGGTAGAGCCGTCATCATTTCTGACTTGAGCTGAGAGCTTGGGGTTCCACGGGCCTTCCTATAGAAGAAACCTATCTCATTACTATGAAGGAAGCTGGTTTGACAAAGGCAACAGACCCCATGACCATATTAGCTTGATGGTGTGAGGTGGCTTCTGACAGCATCTGCCCTGCCCTTCCATCCATGGGCAACCCACAGTCAAAAGCAGCATGGTCTTCAAACCGGAGCATCAGTTTCTCCTCTCTTCTCCACCCAGCTTGTTTCTCAGTCTCAATGCTTCTTTCTTCTCTGACATCCCAGGACTGTGCCCATACCTGCCCTCAGACTGGGTTTTTGACATGCCATTTCCCTGAGACTCAGGACTCCCCAGCCCACCCAAGGAAGTGGGAGGTCCATATTGATAACCATCCAGAATGCTAACTGAAAATACCTTGGGGGTTGCGTGTTAGCTCTGTCAAATCAAGTAAGGAAAAAAAAAATCATCCTTAACTACCAGCAGTCACCAAATTAGCCCAGGACTTTAATTAAGGGACTTCCTTCTTAAGAGTATCTATCACAAATAATGAACGAAACCATGGGAGGCTTGTTTTATTCTGTCCAGCAGCCATAGTTCCATTTTACTGAATGTCTTATGGGGGGGTGTTTATCTTAGAGGCAGGGAGAAATTGGTCCATTGAGGTCAGATATTTTATTCTTGTATTTGTGTACGTTTTTTCCGGGTACCAGCTTAGCTGGAACAGGTCACTCTTACCCCCAGGTATGGATGAACTCTTACCCTTTTCTGTCATCATCTGACACTTCAAGGCTCAAACTGACTTCACGTGATAGACATTATCTATGGAGAAACTTCTACCCATAATCCATTTGCTATGTTCATAATGTGATGTTGGTTATTATCTTTCTATAGCAGATGAAGAACTTTAGAGTCAGAGTTGGCCAAAAGTTTGGGGAGGAGATGGCTAAAGGCTGTAGCCTATAAGGTCTCTACCACAGCTCCCCAACAGAAAGCAGAGCTAGACGTAAAATAAATGCTGGAAAAACTTTATTTTCAAAAACAGGAAGTGGGCTGTTTTCTGACCTCTGAAGCGATGAAATTGCTCCTGATGAGGTGAGAGATGGGAGAGGTATCTTATAGAGGCTCAGTTCCTGAGCATATGTGTTGGCACAGTAAGAGACTCACACATAAAACTCAAGCTGGTGGCCAGCAATGGGAAATACTGTGTGAAGCACATCACTGTGATGCAGTCTCAAGTGCTCAGAGCCATTAGAAAGGTGAGGGAAGTCAGCATTTAGAGCATTCTGGGGCATGGAGAGGCCTTCCTAGGGGCGGGGTGAGTCCATTTTTCTGGACTTTGAAGACAACTCAATGGAACTCAACCTTGTATACGGGGTTGGAGAGGCAAGCTTATTAAAGAGTCGGTGTGATTGTATGTCTACTCTATATTCTGTGCCTACTAGTCAGCAGTCCAGGGTTGGTTAGAGGTCAGGAAAAGCCCATGGGTTTACCAAAGACCACTGAGGGGTCTGGCCTTAGGATGGTGTTCAGTGTATGTGAGAACAGATCTGAATGAGGTCATGGAGGGAGGCAGGTGGATATGGGCAGTAGAAAAGGAGAAACTATGCTACAGGCATGCTCAGTGCTCAGTCACAAGGAGGGCCAGTTCTACAGTTGTGGTGGCATGGGGCCTTGTGTTACGAGTCATAGTGCTGTGGCTACAGCCCCTAGGCTTGGGCTAGGGCCAGAAGGAGTTCCCCACACCACCTACAAGGAGGATCTGGCTTTGAGGTGGTGCCACGATGCTATAAGATCCCAAGTCACGTTCACGACTACTGTCTGCTAACCCTTTGCGTGGATCAACCCCATTTTACAGCTAGGGAAACTGAAGCTCAGAGCAATGCACTGCTGAGCCCGAGGAGGTAAGGTAGGCTTATGTAACCTCACAGTCAGTGCTTTCTCGCTATCCTGTCCTGTCTGTGACACAAGCCAAGGTTAGAGACAGAAGAATAAGTGAATATAAAGTATATGTCTGAGTCCTAATCAGCCACAGCCATGACTATGGACAGAAGGTTAAATGCACGCTGTAGAATGGAAGACTCCTACCGGACTGGAGGCCCCGAGTCTTTTAGAATACTCTGCCTCCTTGAATGATGGCTAGAAGGACTGGGTGCATTCAGCTCCAAACTGTCAACTTACGGTTGCAGGGCATGTCCCCACTATGTGGAGGCAGCCAGTGGGTCTAGGAACCTTTCAGGGTTCTTGCCCTTTGCCTCTCATTTTCACTTGCAACGTCATCTCTCTGGCGTTTATCTCTTTTCATCGGACCCTTGGATCGTTCCTCTGGACAGTGTTTCTGGGTTCACTTCTCAGTACATTAGTAGCCAGCCTCTCTGTGTATGTTAGAAGGTCCATGTCCTGGCCTCCCATATGTCCAACTCCAGTTCCTATTCGAAACTCTTCTCCAGGAGGTTGTACACACAGGCTCAAGAAAGCACGGCTAAGCCCAGTGAAAACTCATCGCTCTGCTGAACATCGTGCCTCTTCGTGGGACTAGAACCCAGACCGGATCTGATGAACTGATCCCTATAAAAAGAAAACGAAAAAGGAACTGGAGAAATAGCTAAATGAATAAAGCACTTACTGTGTAAGCATAGGGCCTGGAGATCAGATCTCCACTACACACACACACACACACACACACACACACACAGAGAGAGAGAGAGAGAGACATACACAGACATACACATACACACACCTGTACATTCACATATGAACACACATACACACACATCTCACACACATATCTACACACAATTTTTTTAAGGAGAAGGGGGAATCTAAGATTGTCTTTGAAGAGAACACAGACATTACATTGTATCTGCGATTTCAAAGCTATGATTTAGCAACGTTTGCTTGGTCCTTTCCTCCCTGCATTTCTTACTTTTTATTGCAACAATAAAAGTCTCCAACGAGGAAGTGTCCACACTTTCCCTATGTCTAAGACATCTTGCTGCCGTGGCCGCCCCGCTCTCCGGGAGCAGGAAGTTGGTAGAGAATTCCAGCACTTGACTCGGGGCCAGCTCTTGGTTTAGCAGAACAGCCCTGAGCTCTGTGTCCCGAGTCGGAACCCCCTCTCCAGTCTGCGCTTCTGCCCACACTGCCTCTGCCTTCATCTGGTCCCCTTCATCTTTCTCTTGGACTGTTATTTCAACATTCTGGAATGTGATCCTTCTGTCACCAGTTTCTCTCCATCCACTCCACTTTCCACACTGCTCTCAGAGCCGGCACTATAAAAAGCAGAGCGAATCTGCCCTTCCGGGACTGCAGAGCCGCCGGGGGCTTGGTTTTGCTCCTGGTTTTCTTGGGTGGGGTCTCTGCAGCTGTCACCATCCGTGGAGACTGTAAGATGTCTCACGGGGACAGCACCTCTCTAGTCCTAGACAGAGAGCAAAGATGACTAAGGCCAGTCTCCCCACCGCAGTGTTCCTCTCCCTCGTGCTGCTCCGCCAGCCTCAGGCAGACACATCAGCTGGGCGGGTGTCACCCAAGGAGACCCTCTCCCAGATTCAGAAAGGGGCACACAGGGTTGACATGCAAAATCTGCAATATGTATCTGACCAAGAAAACTGTTTAGACACCTAATGAGAGGCCCCCTGCCTTTCCGTTGCTTAGGCCCTCTGTGAAATACTCAGCCTGTTTCCTCTCTTACCTCAGAGTGGACGCCTCACCTCACAGTGCTACCCAGAGGCTTGCTTTCTCTAGCTTCAGTGCTTCTCAGGCACAGGGTCCCAGAGCAGAGGTCTGGCCCTTGTCAGGGTAGCTATGAGGCTGCTGGTGCGGTCAGTGTCCTTCCAGAGACGCTGAGTCTTAGTGTCCTCAACTGCTGTCTAGACCCAAGGCAAACCATGGGGGCTTTGATCTTCCTTCCTCCTTTATCTCTCTTTCTCTCTCTCTCTCTCTCTCTCTCTCTCTCTCTCTCTATCTCTATCTCTCTCTCTACCCCCTATCGATTCTCCTTTGTGCATCCCTGTATTGTCTTATGCTCAGCTCTTCCTCTTTCTTCTTACTATGGGGACATCTGTCATGTTGGGTTTAGGGCCAACTGGATAATCCTGGATGAATCATCAGAGTTACTTAACTCGTTCTACTAGCAAAGACCCTGTTTAAGGCTGCACAGTCTCGAGTTCTAGGTTTTAGGGCAAGAACATTTCATTTAGTGGGCCGAGTACTATGAGTAAGGCAAAAATCACTCCTCTGGGTATTTCATATAAAATGTGCTGCCTGGCTGACTCCCCTGAGCCAATCCAATTAACTGTGTTAAAATCCAGAAGATTCTTAACAAATGCTGTTTGAGCTCTTCTTAGAAGGATCTGGAAGGTGATAAAAAATGGTGGTAGGGTTTTCCAGGTAAGACAGTAGTCTCAACAGAGGTTGGAGAGGTGTGATGACTGAGACACAGGAAGCTGTTGGCCCAGGATGGATGTCACACAAATGCTGTAACTAGGAAGTCCTGGCTCTCAGAGAGTTATACTGGAGCCACACCATAGAGTTGTCAATGGCAAGGGGTGGGGCACTGCCTTGGGAATAGTTCCAGGGATTCCCTTAATGGATACATACAATGAACCCTTCTTCATCCAACTCACTGCATCTAAGAAATGTCGAGCCTTAGCCGTGCTCCTTAGAATGCTTTTCTTCTGTCTTTGACACATCTCCTTCCTCTCTTGTTGACCATCCTCCAGCACCGCCTTGTATGCAAATCCTTCCCACACTGGAGGTGCCACCTCTCCAGGACCCCCAGCAGCTACTCACTTGCCTGGAGGCAACTTCCAGCCAGAGTTGGAGGAGGAACTAGGGAGCCAGCATACTCCATAGCACTAAGCAGGAGAGGAAGCTAAGGAATTTGCAGACAGCCACCACCTAACATTTCTAAACCCACTCAATGGCTCCTTTCACATATCTGGAGCCGATGTTCCAGAGATGCACATTGAGGGTAAGGAGAGTAAAGTGCAGAGCCATGAGAAAACCGTCCATCCTCTTTTTAATGCAAATTCACAAATCACTTTAAGAGAAGAAGGGCTTTCCCTTCCTGCCAAAGGTAAGATCAGAGCGTGATGACCTGCGTGTGTGAGGTTTCCGTCAGTGTAGTTTCTAGATGACTGGACGGAGGCAGAAGACAGGAAGGCTATAAAAGGTGGGGTGACAAACGGAGCAGAACAAAAGACAGCAAGGGCAGCAAATCTTCTCTGCTGAGAGAGGGCCCCTCAAGAGTAGAGAGACATGATCCCCAAGAAGGTGCTCCGTCCTAACTGCCCACAACTTCCTTTCTGAAGTCTTTTACTTCCTCCCTCTCCTTCAACATGGCATGGTAGAGCAGGCAGGCTCTCAGAACTGGGTGGCTTTGGAGCAGCTGTTATCAAGGACCACTTCGTTCTCTGGGTGTTGACTAGATGCTAGGATAAAACTGTCTTGGCACATGATATTACAAAGAGTGGTGGCAATTGCTACAGGCAACACATTTTTTCGGACTCACCGGAGAATTAACAAACTCGAATATAAAAATGACCCAAGACTACGAAAGGCACTGAGGACGAAGAACCCCTTGGCTCTCAAAGGATCTAACATAAGGGACGCATGCCTTCCAGAGTTAGTGTAATGCAGGTCAGACAATGATGCATGCTAGAGTAATTCAGAGTCCAGGAGGGCTTCAGGGACAGGGCATTCTAGGCGGGTCTTACAGGTCAGTAGAAAGCAAGCAAGTAGCAAAGAAGTGGAGGAAGTGTTAGTCTTTTTTCCAGCTCGACAGAGACGGGAAGATGTCCTGGCAGTTGGGAGATAGGGAACCACACAACTCTGAGGTCGGGAAGATGTCCCCCATAAAAGTGTTGATAACTCTGAGAGGAAAGAGGCTCCGCTCTGGAAGTTGGGAGCCAGAGAAACACACAACTCTGAGGGAGCGAAGACATCCCCAGCTGAGCTGGAACATTACAATGTAACAGCTCCACTCTGCTCAGCTCTGAGGGGAGAAGTTTCCCAGGTGTTGCAGCTTTGAGGGAAAATATCCCCAGCTGAGCTGAGGTGTTCTTCTCTTCTTTACTTGGACCCAACCACAAAGGTAACTTCATGCAGTAAATCTCACAAAAGAGATTTTTTTGGGTGTGGTTGCCTCTGCTTGGGAGGAAGGCAGCAGCAGAAGGTGCACTGCAAACTGAGCAGATGTGGCTTTTTATATAGCGTTTCTGATGGGGGTGAGGCTTTCCAGGGTAACCTGGGGTTGGTAGGGGGTGTCAAGGGGTTCCCAACTGAGATTGCCCAACCTGGCAGGGCGGGGGAGGGGTGTCATGTGTTAGTTGGGGCCACTTCTGCACCATTCTGCCAGGCTGGGAGACCCCATAGCCAGCCAGGAGTAAGGTCCTTGGTAGTCCCACGGATGAGCTTTCTTTGGGATGTCTCAAGCCCCAGAGCTCCCCACCTTGCAGAGCCAGACTCCTCCCTAGTGGTCCTTGGCACCATTTGGGACTCATGGCATCATGGTGGATGCGGGTGCAGCAGCTACCCCAGCAGGGAAGCCTAGAGAGCCAAGCAGTAGCCCTGAGAGGCAGCTGGCAACAGGAGGGCCCAGGCCCCTGGGAAAGATTGGGCTTGCTGGCAGAAGAATCACAGATGGTGGCTGTGTGCAGTGCCATTCAGCCAGTAGCCCAGTCCTCAATGTGGTCTGCTTGCTGCCTGAGGGGGCATATAGTCTTCCCTCTCAGTGTAGCTCTGAGAAAGCCAGCTGAACTGGTGGAACCTCCACCACTCAGCTGTCATCTGGCTGGAGCGTCCCTCCCCTAAGTAACTTTTGAGGTCTGGGTGCTGGGCATGGGGGGCTAGGTGCCCCCTCCACATGAAGGTGGGAGCCCTGGCAGCAGACATTGGATGAGTACAGGTGGTGGTGGGTGAGACAGGTCATAGGTCACCCTCTGGGGGAGGAGGGAGAGGGTGGGTGCCTACAGGAAGGAAGGGAGGAAAGAAGGAAGGAAGAAAGGAAGGAAGGAAGGAAAGAAGGAAGGGAGGGAGGGAAGAAGGGGTAAGGGAGAACAAATGGAAGGAAGGGCATTCAGTCTTGACTGAGTACTTGGAGTTTAAGGCGAATGACTTGTGTGCCTGAGCACCAACGAAGCTGAGATGAAGTTGAAGTCTTGATCATTTATAGTGCATTTCATTGTCATTAGCCAAATACGGCTCAAATCTGTTTAAACCTCAAAAGGGTGTATTGGGTGAGGGGACAAGGAAGTCCAGAAGTTGTGTAGATTTCGTTACTGATTTATTTCTGTGGCCCTACATCTGTTCTTGCAGTTTATCTTCTGTCTTTCTCTTCTACCTTCTGTAGTGCTGACATGATCCTAGGACGGCGTCTCAGCCAAAGGGTGAGTGAAGCTAACTCCTGCTAGGGTTATGATCCTCCCTGAGGACAAGACTTCAGTCAAGAAGTAGAGAGAGAAGTTCTCCTGCAAGCTGTCTTGCAGAATTAAGGTAGTCTCTTGGCAGGAAAGTCTCTTCTTTCATGTTATCAGCAGGCTTAGATCACACGCTCCTCCCAGAAACTGTAACTATGGTTCTGCTCAGTGACTTAGGTCAAATCACAAGCAACTATCCTCAGCTTGAAGCTAGAATCGCCTTCCTCTAGAACCAGTGGGCCCCTAAGGTAACAACAACCAAGGTAGTTTCTGAGGGAGAAGAGGAAATATATTGGGAGATGAGACAGATATTTATTCCAGAGACTCCACTGAAGTGAGGATTTTACCTGTAGCCAAGGATCTGTGCATGTGAGGGGGAAGTTATTCAAAAGGGATGTCAGCTTGTGTGGCCAGATCAGCCACGCAAGCTGATGGAGACAGTGATGGAGACATTCTCTTCTTAGGGACCACAGTAGAGTAGTTCATGTCTTCTGCCACTGACACATGAAGTGGTTGGCAGTTTCTCCTGGCAGAGTTGCTCTGTCGATCATCATCTACAGCAGACAAGCTTCTCTGACGAGGGTTTAAGAGATAACTTGAGCCGTGGGTATAATTGATAGGTTATTAGAAGATGTCCATTCAGTGGAATAGTAGTAATAGCTTCTCTCCTAGAGACTGTGATCTGTCTAGTCATAGGTTCTTGGTTGTGTCACATATGGATTTAGTCTTGTGGACTGAACATTAAATCCGGTCAGAAAGTGGTTGGTTACTCCCATGGCATTTGTACCATGATTGCACCGGTGGATGTGTCTTGTCAAGCTCTTGTGACTGTGGCTCATAGACTCATCTAGGTAGGACTGATTATTACTTTTCTCATCCAGGAGCATGAATAGCACTTGCAGTACTATGAAAGTCAGCCAGTGGGGATGAAGTTTATGGTCAGCACCAGCTTGATTTTTCAGTGTCTTGTGATTCAAGTATGTGATGTCATCAGCAATGTGATTCTACTGCCAATTTCTGGAGGATAACCAAGAACAGCGGCATCAGCCTGTAGTGTTTGGGGCCCCATAGTCCAACAACTCTGAAAGAAGTAACCCATTCCTGAGACTGGGATTTTTATTTCCTAGCCTCTGGTGTCTAGTAGGGGCCATACTGCCACAGTATAGGATAAGTTCACATTGATTCTTCTATGCATGTGTGTAGACGTATTTTAGGAAGCTTCCGGATATTTATGTGGGTGCTGGGGCTCCAAACTCTGGTCCTCATGTTTGTGTGGCAAGCACTTCACTCACAGAACCATTTCCCTGGCTCCTCTCAATGCATCAGCCTCCTGGGCTTCTGCATGGTCTTCTAATCCCCAAGCCTGTTTTACCTGCCAAGTCTCCTCTTTCCTTTGTCTGGAACAATCAGCTAATATCCCAGCCAATTCCCTGCTTGTCCCTAAAGCTCTGGTCTCAGTGTGACTCGTCACCTACAGATCACTCCACCCAAGCCACTTTCTGCCCATTATAACGCCCTCCTTGTTTTGATTCGCTTTCGTTAGGATTACTTGCACGTGAGAAACACTATCTGTTGGTATGTTCCACCATCTCCATCTAAGCCAAGGTAGGTGCTGCCTTGATCTCTGGGCATTTGCCATCCGTAGGCAAGGATCTGGCACCTCACTGTTACTGAATCTATATGCATCAAGTGCATGCGTGTACATTTTAGAAAAGTTGCTTCAGTGGCAATTTGGAAAACAGACTTGAAGGGAAGGAATCTGTGATTTGCAAGGTTGTCCCTGACCAGAGATGCTGTAAGCATGGGTCTCCAAGCCGCGGTCTCTTAGATACCAAAGCTTGGAGGGCATCTGGCAAGGTGAAGATTCGGAAGTGCAGCCAAGCAATGACTCAGAAGAGCCCTTGTGGACGCCAATGGGTGGGCTTCTTTTCCTGTGTGATTGCCTTCAAGCTGAACAGTGAAACTGTGGCCCAGATAGGTTTCTGTTTTTGAGTTGCTGACTACATGAGCGTGTGAAAACAGAATTAGATACTTTTCCTGCGGCGGCTCCTGTCCCCAAAATCAGGGACAAGAGCTGAGGGCAGGGGGGACAGAGTCATTTTCTAAGAGCGCCATCTGGCAGGGAAGGCATGAGAGGGTGAGTTTCTGGCTGTGTGTGCTCCACTCCCCACAGTCAGACAGCCTTTCTCCGGCCTTGTGGGAGACAATGAGAGGACATTTCCATTCTTGCCATCTCTTCATTGTCGTACAAAAAAGCACACAGGTCTTCAGAGAAAAGAGGTTAGCCCCCGATCCGTAACTCGAGGACTGCTCTTTCTCTCTTTACCCAGGAGCCTGAATCCTCTTCCATCTTTTTCTAAGCACAATGGAGATAGGAAAGACACTTAGAAGAGCACATAAAAAGAAAACAGGACAGGACTCTCCCAAATCTGATAATTACTGTTTTGAATCTCATGTGATTCAGAATTTACAGTTGGTAAAAATACTGTTTTTCAAAGCAAATAAAAAACTAATCCACTCAAATGCCAATTATCTTCTGTCCTGCCTCCCCTTCCTGCTTTTCCCCCACTCCCCTCCCTTCCACTTCATGCAATGAATTGAATTCCTAGAGCTTTTTTCATTGTGCTTAGTGGGAAACTGTAAACCTCATAACTGGGAGAACTGGGTGACCTGAAAGAGGAGGCGAGGCAGACTGGAGGAGCTGGCAGCGTGTGTGTGTGTGTGTGTGTGTGTGTGTGTGTGTGTGTGTGTGTGTGTTCTACATGGACCGTCCCCTTTAAAAAGGCATAGACTGTTCTACTTGGCAGCACAACACAGTTGAAAAGTGTGCAAGCAGAAGTCAGGGAATCTGGACTGTGGACCTCCCTGGGTGACCTCAGGCAAGCTGTTCATGTTTTCTGAGTCTAGCATTTCCTGTCATAACGTGAGAAATAACATGTCCTTTCCTACATGTGAGTCTGTTCGAGGATTAAATGTGTATGTGAGAATGCTCTGAAAAATGAAGGTCTCTCCACGCATAAGTCACAAGTTTCTAGTTTGTCCGGTCAAAGCCTTAATCTAGAAGGGATGGATCTGTTCACAACTGGTGTTATCATTAGACAGGATGATTGATAATGACTTGGGATTCAGGATTCAAACCAGAAGACAGAAATAAATCCATTCTGATGATGTGTTAAAGTATCTCCAGTTTAGAATGACTCGAACTGCACATTTTGGTACCGGACTTGACTATGAGACAGGGCTAACAGTGTAGCCACTGATGTTTGTGTAACTCAGGGTATTGAGTATCAAGAAGAGCTTATAACGACTCGTGGCTCATGCCAAATACTCAGTGGATTCTCACGATTGTTGTTGTCATTTTCCTTTTGCCATGTCCTAGACTAGACTTGGGGTCTGACATATTAAATTATGGCTTCTGTCCTCTGGAACTCTGAAGTTCACGAAGGGGGACTAACTTGTGAACAGGTTACTATGGGAAAATAAAGAAAGGGGTGTGGCCAGACCCTGGCTCAGGCCATCTGATTTATTCAAGTTATATCTACTCTCTCTCTCTCTTTTTTTTTTTTTTTTTTTTGCCCAGGTGAATTTGACAAGTGGCTTAACTTTTTAAACTCCATTTCCTTACATTTGTTTGTTTATGCGTTTTATGTGTGCATGTTCATGTGTGTGGGAGGGTGGGGGTAACGTGGAGAACACGTGTTAACATTGGGTATCTTCTTTGAATGGTTTTCACCTTGTTTGTTTGTTTTATACAAGGTCTTTCACTAAATCAAGAGCTCACCAACTTGCCTGGATGGCCAGCAATCTTTGGGGATCCTCCTGTCTCTACCTCCTCAGCTGTGGATTTCAGGCCTGTGCTACCACATGTGGCTTTTTGTGTGTCTCTTTTGGCATGGGTGCTGGGGATCAAACTCAGGTCTTCTTGGTTGCACAGTGAGCACTTAAGTGATTGATCCATCCCGCCTCCTTTTATCTTTAAAACAAAATAACAGTATGTTATGGAATTTCTGAGAGAGTCAATTTAGAGAATTACTCCTTTGTTTATCAAATATGATTGGCAGAATAATAATACCTTGGAGATGTCCGTTTTCTGATCCCTAGAACCCATGAGTTTGCTAGGTGATGTAACAAAGGAGAACTCAGGCTACAGACAGAATTAAAGTAGCTGATCAGTTGGTACTGTGTTGTATGGGTGGCCCAGTGTGGTTCATAAACCTTTAAAGGTAAAGTCAAGAGATTTCTCAGAGTCAAAGAAAGAGTTGAAGATGCTGTATAATGGATTTGAAAAGGGTGAAATGGGTCTATGAGCGGAAGTTGGCAAGTGGCTTCTCACGCTGGAATCAGTCTGGTAGTGTTTTCCCTAGAGCCTTTAGGGAAAGGGCCCAGCTGTACCTTGATTTTAGCTACATGAGACTCACCTCAAATTCCTGACAGCCGTATGCATATGATGACAAATTCCAGTGTTTTATTAGAGCAGCAGTAGAAAATGAATACAAGTATCTACTACGTGCCTCAGATTATGTTCTGAGTATCAGAGCTAAGGAGCTTCATTCATATATGAGAGGGCTGGGGAGAACATACGCACATCTTACTTATTTACATCTAGACTTTATAACCGTAAGTACATGAGTCCATATATGGTAGAGACTCTGAATGTTTTGAAGAAATAAAGCAAGGTAAGGGAGGTAGAATGAAGAGATTATTGTTTCGCACAGAAGTGTTAAGGACTGCTATGTAATGAGATGACATTTGGACAGAAACCTGCGTAGAATGAGGACTTGGCTCCCGTGGATATCTGGAAGAGCAACCTTGGCGGAGGCAGCTTCTTTCCACCAGCCATTCCTAAGGAAGGCTGTGGCTTTGAGCCTTCAGCATCCCCAACTCCCAGCAGTTAGGGAAATGAGTAACTGGCTCCTGAAGGGAGCGCTGATTAGCACGGTAGAGTATCCACCACAGGAGGCTATTACAATAGCCTGGGCAAGGGGCGATGGTAATTTGTTCTTAGACATTGCAGGGGAGATGGTGAGAAATGGCAAGACTTGGGATGTATTTTTAAAGGACAGCTCACGGAGTGATCTTCAGATGGATTTGATGGAAAGGTTGAGACGGAAAGAGAGGATTCAAGGTTGACTACGGGCAGCCTTGTCCCTTACTGACCTAGGGAACCCTTACTGGATGATGAACAGGTGTGGGGGAGAGACATCAAATTGAGTTTGGGATTGATATTGATGGCCTTTGAAATGCTTCCGCATCACCAAAAGGGGAGATATTGAGGTCAGAGAAGAAGTCAGAGCTGGGGAGGCAACTTCACCACGCAGCACTCTATGGGAGTGACTCACTTTAGGGAGTGAATGCCGGCAAAGCAGAGAGCCAAGGATGAGTCTCAGGGCCCTTTGTCAAATGGCTAGGAAGATGAAAAACAGTTCCTATGAAATCAGGACCAGACTAAGAATGGTTAGCCCTGAAAGTTCTCCAACGGCAGAGGGGTTCAGAATAGATAGCAGTACGTGTGCCTGGGGTTGAGGGATGCTTGCTGGCCTTACTCCACCACACATTTACCCATGTCTCTCTCGGGTCTCTTTTCTCTGCTGCAAACTAAAGGCTGGCTTTAGTTTGAATACTCTCTATGATTCAGAAATTGAATTGTTACAAAATAAGCATCATTAGTCATTTGTACTTAAATTGTTCTTCGTTTTATTTTTTTACTGTGGTAAAGAAGACATAACAAGATGATCATTTTAGCCGTTTTAAGTGTACACTTTGGTGTAAGTACTCCCACATGGCTGTATAACTGTCAGCACTGTTGACCACCAGAGCATTTCCATTATCTACACCCCAACTCTGAACGCTTAGACAGCAGGTACCCAATTCCTCCTCCCTCTAGCCTCTGGTCACAACAGTTCTTTGCATCTCCCAACTTGACAGCTCTGCATATCACATGTCAGTGCAGTCTCAGGATGTGTGTCTTTTTGGGGGTCATTCTCATTTTGCTGAGCTAGCATCTTCTTCAGTTTATCGAGGTGCCAGCATGTATCAGCATCTCGTTCCTTTTTAAGGCTGGATGAGATTGATCATGATGTACATGATTAATCATGGTCTACATAGTCACATACATGATCGAAATCATGAAACCACCTGTGTCCAAATTCCTGCATTTGTCCTGATGAGCTCATGTCATGTCACCTTGGGTGTGTCTTCCAATTCTCACTTCCTTCTCCTTAAATAGAAAAGAATACTCCCTTCACAGACATGCTGGATGGACCACTTCATGTGATGGATGTAAAACTTCTTCTAAAAGACTGTGATGTTAGGGCTATTTTTAGCTGGAAGAGGCCAGTAGGTTGGCCGCCAGGAGTGGATTCCTTTCTCTTGGCCACCCTAATAACATCTTTCCAAGCAGTTCCTCAGTCCAGCTGCAGAGTTGATCCAAGTCACTTACCGTGGCAGTTAAATAAATGGGCTTGGTTGTTTCCCTGTCAGTGTTTCTGTGTGCCACATCAAAACAGCCTAAGATAAGGAATGTCTGCGTCTGACCCAGACCCTTTGGACTCTGGGGTCTCCTTTTGCATGCCAGTGAAAACACAGTCCGTCCGGCACGGAGAAAACCCTCCTTCTAAGTCAGCTAAGCTGTGTGTGTGTGGTTCCATGAGGTCATCTTGTCTTGAGGACATGCTAGTGGAGGGTCACACAAGGGACCATGACTAAAGAATCAGGGAGCCTGACAAACAGTCTAAATCCCCTATTGGTGTCCTTGCTGTGTGGCCTCCAGGGTCATTTTGAGCTCTGACAGTCTATAGGCTGGGTTATTATCTCACGCTTAGCCAACCACTCTTGATCCCTGCATGTCCCCATTTTTTTTCACTCACTTTGCTCTTCTCCCAAAGATTCTCCCTTCAGATCCGGGCTTAAACTTTGCCCTTGTCTCTGAGCTGATCTCTGTCATTCTGTCTGTCTTTACATTATTTCCTTTCTGCTATCTTCAGTGGCTGGGTTTCAGTAGATGCTTCTGGTGCATGCTGGATGGTGGATGTAGATGGTGGCTTTCATAGCCATTGCACTTGGACTTGTGAAGAACAGCAACAGGTCAATCTAAAAAAAAAAAAAAAAAAACTTGGTTCTTTCACAGTAGAGTCTATACTCGGGGTCAGCAGACAGGTTCCAAAAGCAGATGGGGCCAGATTAAGCAGTCTTCCAAAAAGAAGGGGGATTTAGATGTCCTCCAATAGCAACAGGAATGTGAGTGGTTTTTAAGCTGTGTCTAAGTTGTGTTTTCAGACCTCATTTGGACAAAGACTGCATTCAAGTATAATAGCAGGAAAGCAGAGTGAAGCAAAAGAACGAATCTGGCATCTAGATGAGAGAGTCCCAGGAGAGTGACAGCTGGGACAAAAGGAGATGTGTTATAAGAAGCGATCAGATCAGATCTGGTCCCAGTAAACCTAGGGATAAGACAGGAGGTTGAAACCAGCACTAATATTTCTATCTGGGAAAGGTTGGTGCGTGGCCTAGCCTGTAGCAAGTTAACAACGCCCGAGCTCTCCCATTCTCCCTCACCTTACTCTGCTGCAGCATGCCTGAGTTGCTTCCCCCTCAGCAGCCCCTGCACTTGTGGATCTCTGTGTCCAATTTTAGCTCAAATGTCTCCTCTTGCAAGAGGCTTCTTGGGCCATCCAGTCTAACGTAGTCCCTGCCTCGCACCTGCTTCGTATCCTTGTCCCTATCCACAGATGTGGACTCTGGTCGGAAGGAGCTCATTTGTCTACAGTGTTTATTCCCAGGAGAATTTGATTCTACCTGGTAGGAGCCTCGTCTGTTTCTGGCACCTGAACAGGGTCTGACTCACAGCAGGTGCTCAGCAACTGTGAGTTGAATGAAATGGAAGGAGAAGGAAGGAAGGAAGAAAGGAAGGAAGGAAGGGAGGGAGGGAGGGAGGAAGGAAGGGAGGAAGGAAGGAAATTAGACTCCGATGTGAGATTATTTGAAGATGGTCACTGCATCCTTGTGCATCTTGCTTTCCATCCATTGCATTGAGTCTTTTCACATTCCTGTCATGTTTCTTCTTGGATTAGCATTGTGAGAACACCATGCTTCTGGAAAGCCCACGCCACAGGGAGAGGTCCCAGAGAGATAAATGGAGCTCTCCACTCAGGGGTCCAGGCTGAACCCAGCTCCCAGCGGCTCTGCCAGTGAGCCGCAGCCCTGTGAGGAACCCCAGCAGGCTAGCCAAGCCAGCACTCAGAAATCCTCACACTGAGTTTCTTTCTTCACTCTGGGCTTTGAGATTAAGGAAGTAGTGGACATGCAGATGGAGAGATGTAACAGGATGATGTTGTTGAGTTTGTGTTTTAGATTACATGGAAGTGAAATCCTGTGTTTTGTTTCTTTGTTTGGCCTATGTCACTAAGTGTCATAACTTTCAGGTTTATTCCGATTATTAAAAATGACTGAATCTCCTTCTTTAGGCTGAATAATGTATACACATTGTGTGTGTGTGTCTGTGTGTGTGTGTACATATTCATGTATATGTATGTACACATGCACATGTGTACAAGTCATCTGAGACCAGAGATCAACATTGGGTGTCTTTTTCAATGGCTCTCCACTTTATTTTTTGAGACAGGATTCTCATCGAATCAACTGGACTGGTTGGCCAGTGAGCATTAGGCCCGTCTGTCTCTGCCTCTCCAGCACTGGCATAGGGATTTGGGTCCTTATGTTCACCTGGCAAGCATGTTGCCAACCAAGCTACGACCCCAATCTAATGTGCTCATCTTAAAAATTAGGTATTTTATTCCCTGACTATTGAGTTGTATGAATTCTTTTTGGACTCTCTGGATAGTAACCCCTTTTCAGACTCGATGATCACCAAATATTTTCTCGTGATTGTTATGTGCCTGTGCATTTTGATCATCACTTCCTTTTGTGGTGCAGGGGCTTTTTAGCTTTCTGTGGTCCTGTGTAGTGACTTTTGCTTTTGTTTTCCCGACTTTGGGTGAGATGTATGAAGAAAGATTGGAAAGGCCAATATCACTGAGCTTCCTTCTACCTGTTTTATAGTTACACATCTCAGGTTAATCCGGAGCCATTTTGAGTTGATTTTTGTGCGAGATGAGAAGGGTCTAGTTGGGTTTTTGTTGTCGTTCGTTTTTGTTGTTGATTTTCATGTAGATACAGTTTTCCTAACACCATTTATTGTAAACTATCTGTCTCAGTTAGGGTTTCTATGGCTGTGACAAAGCCCCATGATGAAAAGAAGATGGACAAGAAAAGGGTTACCCTTCCACATCACTGTTCATCACTGAAGGAAGTCAGGACAGGAACTCAAGCAGAGCAGGATCCTAGAAGCAGGAACTGATGCAGAGGCCGTGGAGGGATGCTACTCACTGGCTTGCTCAGTTATAGAACCCAGGACCAGCAGCTCAGGGATGGCACTGCCCACAATGAGCTGCCCCACCCCCATCAATCACTAAGTAAGAAAATGCCTTTGCAGCTGGATCTTCTGGAGGAATTTTCTCAATGAAGGCTCTCTCCTTTCAGATAACTCTAACTTGATCAAGTTGACATAGGACTAGCCAGTTCACCATCCTTTACCTAGTATATTTTCTTGGGGACCTTGTCTAAAATTAGTTGACTGCTCATGTCTTGGCTGTCTGTTCCAGTGGTCTTTGTTTCCGTTTTTATGCCAGGCTCATACTGTGTTGACTGAATGCTATAGCTCTGGGATAGAATTTTAAATTGGGGACTATGATTGCTCCAGCTTTGCCTTTCTTGTTTGTTTTAGATATTCATGTTCATTAACTTTTAGAACTTGTTTTTATTTCTATGAAAAATGTCAGTGGGTTTTTGATAGAGGTCTTACCCAATCTGTACATAGTTTTGGATGTATGGGTGTGTCAACAGTGGCCATTACTACAATCCACACACATGGGATTTTCCCAGTTTATTTGTGGCCTCTTCAAATTCCTTGACCAATACGTTATATTTTTCACTCAGGGATCTTTTACCACATTGGTTAGAATTATTCTTAAGAATTTTATGATTTTTATGTTATTTAAGCTGAAATGGCTTTCTTGGTTTATTTTTCAGATGGATCATTACTGGTGTAGAGAAATACGATTCATTTATATATGTTGGCTTTTTTATTATGTTACTTCACTGAGTTAATTTATTAGTCCTCCCTTCCCTCCCCCCCCCACCCTGTGTTCTCTCTTTCTCTCTCCCCAGTCTTTATGGTTTTCTACCTGTAGGGTCATGTCATGAAAACATGTATATTTTGCTTTTCTCTTTCTGATTTGGATGGATTTTCTTTTGTTTTCTAGTCTGAATACTCTTTCTAACGCTTCCATTACTGTGCTGAAAGGAAGTGGGGAGGCTGAGCATACCTACATTGTCCCGGATCATAGAGAAAAAGCTTTCAATCTCCCCACCATGTCAGCTGTGGACTGGTTGCAAATGGCCCCTGTTATTTTCTTCTTGTGCCTATGTTGTTAGGAATTTTAATTGTTTTATTTTAATTTACTTTATTATTTTATGTGTATAAGTGTTTGCCTGCATGTATGTCTATGTACCGTGCGTGTGCGTGTGTGTGTGTGTGTGTGTGTGTGTGTGTGTGTGTGTGATATCACATGTATGCCTTGTGTCCTTGGAGGCCAGAGAGGGCATTGGATCATCTATAACTGGAGAGATTGCTGTGAGCCACCATGTGGGTGCTGTGAACTGAGCAGGAGTCCTCTGCGAGAGCAGCCAATGCTCTTAACTGCTGAGCTATCTCTCTCTGCACTCTAAACTCTCTCTAGTTAGAGAATTTCTAACAATGAAGAGATGTTGAACGCTGTCAAATACTTTCTCTGTGGCTATTGTCATTTTTATCTTTGATTCTTTTAATGTGGGATATTATATCGATTGATTCCCATATGTTAAAGCAATTTAGAATCCTAAGGAGAAGTCTAATTCAGTCATGGCAAGTAATCTTTTTGTTGTGTTGTTGGGTTCAGCTTGATAGTGTGTGTGTATGTTTGCGTGTGTTTGTGTGTGTTTGTTGGGGGTATGGACACATTCATGCTGTGTTGTGGAGATCAGGGTCACCCTCTGGTGACTGGTCCTCATCTTTCCACTTTCCTTGAAATGGATGTGTTCAAAGCTGTGCAAGTCAAGCTGGCTGGCATCCTGGTGTTACCAACTCTTGCACGACTCCGTTCAGCTTTTATGTGGGATCTGGATCCAAACTCAGGTGTCAGGCTTGCAGAGAAAGCATGGTACCCACTGAGCCATCTTCCCCAGGCTTCAGTTTGCTAGCTTTCTGAAGGTTCTGAATATATAGTCATCAGAGATACAGACCCACAGTTTTCTTTACATATGGTGTCTTTGGCTTTCACATTAGGGTGATATTTGTCTTATGAGTTTGGAAGTATTCCTTCTACTTCTCTTTTTTGGAAGAGTTTATGAAGACATGGTATTAATTAATATTTGATATTTGGTAGAATTATACCAGGAAGCAGCCTGGTGCTAAACAGCTTCTTCACCCTTTCATCTCACCTTCCTTCCCCCTCCTCCTCCTCCTCCTCCTCCTCTTCCTCCTCCTCCTCCTTCCCCCACCCCACCCACCTACTTCCTCTTCTTATTTTTCATCTTCTAAGATGGGGTCTGTACATACAGACTGGCTTGCAGCTTGCAGTCCTCCTGGCCCAGCCTCCCGCATGCTGGACTCAGGCCTGTGCCTCACCTTTGGTTTCTTTCTTTTGAAATGGATGAGTCTGTGGCTTCATTCTTGCTGCTGCTTTTAAAACTGCATTCTTTCTCAGTTTTGGTAAATTGTGTTATCATTTTCTTTTATTTCGAGTGTTTTTTAATGTTCCTATTGAGGTCCCATTTAGCCCACCAGTTGTATAAAAGTTCATTGTGTACTTCCTGCATCTTTGTGAATGTTTTCATTTGTTGCTTTCTATTGCTTTGATTTCTGATTTTATCCCACTGTGGCTGGAAAACATGCCTGGTGTGGTGGTGGCTGCTTGTGTTCATGGATTCAGACGTATGTGCCCAGGTACGTAGAAGCTAGAGGCCAAAGTGGGATTCCTTCCTCAATCATTCTTCACCCCAGTTTTCAAACAGTCTGTCACTGAGCCTGGCACTCTCTGATTCAGCTAGGCAGGCTGGCCAGCAAACCCTAGAGATCTTGTGCCCTCCTCCCTCCATGCTTTGGATATCAGGTGTGAGCCACTGAGTCTTGGATTTTGCTTGTATGTTAAAAGACCAAACTGGAGTCTTCATGCTTGACAGTGAGCACCTTACCAACTAAGTCATCTTCCAGGCCTGGCTTGTTATGATTTTGATCTTAAATTTGTTAAGACTTAATTTTGTTTTGTTTTGAGGGGGGAAAAAAAGGCCTCACATTTTAGCCCAGGCTGGCCTTGAACTTGTGGCCTTGGCCACCAGAGTATCCAGCTTACACTATGCTTTGTGTCCTAACATGGCCAATTCTAAGAGACAGTGGAATACAGAAAAAAACCCTGGAAGCCAGCCTTAAATGGAGGGCCATGTGATTTGCTCACACGGGTTTAATATCCCTGTCTTTTTCCTCAGTGGCCCCCTAGGATACATTAGGGTGTCATGTTCGGGGAGCTGAGCTGCCAGTTGTTTGAGATGCAGCTGGAAACGTTGAGGTGTTAGATGTGGATTCTAATTCTGTGCATCCCCGGAGCAAGGCTCTCAGAGCTAACTTTCCCTCCCTCTGCATTGAGCTGGGAGGAGGATGGGTCTGTGGCAAATGTTTGCGTTCTATTTTAAAAGTTATTCTTTGAGAATTTCTTACAATACTTGCATTTCTATTTGTATCACACAGTCTGAACTTGGAGCTAGAGCTACTGGAGCATGCCTATCGAAAAACCATCTCCTTGCTCTGTAGGCTACGGACATTCACAAACATAAAGAGAACTAAATGATTAAGGTCCAAACCTTATGTGAGAATCAGTCTCTTTGATGCATGCACTAACTCTGTCTAAGTAAAATCTATAGTGTTTTTGTCTCTGAAGTGAGCTCTAGAAGAAGGTACAGGCCCTCAGGAGTCTACTGCTCATCAGCTCCCAGATGGAGGCTTGCTAGAACAGCTGTTCTCAACCTGTGAGTTGTGACCCCTTTGAGGGTCACATGACCCTTTCACAGGGATCGCCTAAGACCATCTGCATATCAGACATTTATAGTTCCTAACAGTAGCAAAATTTCAGTTATGAAGTCGCAATGAAAATAATGAGGAACCGTCGTAAGGGGTCAGAGCATTAGGAGGGTTGAGAACCATTGTCTAGAGGCTCATCCCTAGGGCAGCATCTGGGAAAGTGTTGAGATAAACATATAGAGAGCCGGAGCCGGGCGCTTGGCCCACTCTCTGTATTGAGTCCACAAAATACAGACACGAGAAGCGCTAGAGAGCCCATCTAAAACCACATCTTTGTTCTCTGAGGTCTGTGAGGGCCCGTGTGCTCGGTTCCTAGAGGTTTTTGATTAAGGGTACAGTACCTCAGGTGAGACCTGCAAATCTCAAGATGCTATATGTATGGTCCACACAGTTCACTTCCCACGGAAAAAATCACAGGCCAGAAATTTCCTTCCTGACGTTAAGGTTCGGAGCTTGGGGTGGTTGAGTTCGCCTCTCATTTCCTACCCGTCCGTATGTGGATGTTTCTTCACTTGGTTGGTGCTTAGCCTTCTCCTAGAGGGAACTGGTCTGTGTATAAATACTTATGTGGTACAGACCTGGAGGAAGGTGTGTCAAGCATCTCCTACCCTGTCATCTTGCTGAAGTCACTCCTTACGAGTGTGATCTGACAAATGTTCAAGAGCCTCCTCACTCCACATCTCCGCCCTGCTTCCTTTCTGCCTCCCGGAACCCATTCTGTCTTTCCTGTGAGTCACGTGATCTAGACCCAGACGGCAGTTTCACAAGCACCGATTCCACCGCCTCCAGCACCAATAGCCTCCAGTGGTTTTCACTTTAAGGGGGATTTAGTCCTCTCCCTTACTCTCACAGTACCCCATAGCACAGGTCCTTCTGTTGCTTGGTTCTGTAAAATGCTTGGTTCTTACTACACCTGTAGCAAGCGGGTGTCAGCAGCGAAGGAAAGACCCTGCAGACTCTGAACCCCAGGGATCCATCTTTGAGACACCACCATGCTCCTCCTGGATCACAGCCTGGGAGCTTCATGGAGATTATTCAAAAGATGAAAAGGGATGGCTTTTGAGTCATCTGTTACCTGTCTTTGGAGATAGAAGGCCATCTTCAAGTTAGGTCTTAACCCATCCTATAAGTAAAATGTCCTCTCTGCCCTAGTGTTAGCCCCAGCTCCAGGGAACAGAAAGCAGAGATGCTTTCGCACTTTATAGACAGACAGCCTTGGCTTCAAGCACATCATTTGCTCCGTTTTTCCTCCCAAGAAATATGAAAAAGCAGATGTAAAGTTTTCTCTGTTTCTCTTAAAGGAAAAAAAAATTGTGGTTGTTTTGCACATTTTTAATTTAACATATTTAAAAGGGTTGAGACTTGATTTTTTTTTAAATGGGAAGATTTATTTTGGATTAAAAAATTTAATGTGGCATAAGCCAAGAATACTTTTTTTTGAATATCAGGAGGCTAGAGAAAGGCTCTGGATATCTCTTTGTAAACCTCCAGAAAACTCCCTGGCCTTCCTGAGGTCAGTCAGACGCTGTCTGAGACCTTGCCCCTTCTAACAGCACCGCACTCGGGCCACAGTTAGAGTGTTTGATACAGCGGTTCCAACCCACCCCTCTCATCGACACAGCTCTCCCACGGCCAGAGGCCATCACTGACTCTCCTTTTCTCCTGCTGCTCTCCTGCCAACGGTTCTTGACTCCCCTCTGCACCTCCCAATGGACCTTCCCACTCCTTTCCTCTGTGCACCTGGGCCCTTGCTTCTTCATCAGCAATGCTGTGTCCTCATCTGCTGAGCTCTGGATGCCTGACCCAGTGAGATTGCTTAATCCTCCTTCTTCCCACACACCATGGTGCTGAGAAAGCTGAACGTTACCCTGGACCTGTTCTTATCTTCCAGGCATGACACTGCCACTTGGTGAAAGCCACTCTTTGCCTTCCGTTCTCTCTGTTTATATGACCCACAGTCTCTTCTCTCTCGCTGCCACCTTCTTCCCTCAGTCGCTACCGCTACCGTTCATTGATTGTCGATTCAGCCCCGGGACCATTGTCTTTCATCTAACTTCCCACCATCTTGTAGTAGGAAATTTCAATGTCAAGAATGAAAGCATCCAGCATCCTGGCTTCAGGGTTCTAGAGGTGTTTCTAGAGGTGACCATACCTCAGGTACAATCACACTCTCAAAGGGATGTCTCCCAAGAGTTTCCCATTGCCTCCCTGATCCATTTCTAGTTTCTGCTGCACAATCCTTGCAGTGGAACCGGAAAATCTAACGCTATGCAAACCTGTTGAGGCCAACCCGCTTCACATTTACAGCTCTTACATAAGCCCCTAACCTCTATAGGAACAGTTCAGTGGTCTGATATACAATGGCTTCTGAGGTCTAACACTTGCGGATGGCCTCAGTCTTATGAGCAGCTCTCCTTTCCTAACATTTTCTGTTTCAACAACAAACAACATCAAGTCCCCACCTCCCACCACCTGTCCAGGAGGGATCTATACCCTCGCTCATGTCTTTCCTCTCCTGGGAACTCTTCATCATTTTCTACTCTTCCTTTATACAACTGGATCCAACTCCTTCTTCAAGACTCGTCTCAGAAACCTTCCCTGTCTACTTTGACTGTTGCTTTTAGGTGTGAGGAACCAGAATTCAAGCTTCTCCCTTCCAGGCATTATTCTGGAGATGCATAAAAGTCACCATTCCTGTTTGACTCACAATTCTTTATCAACAATCTACCTACATTGCAAGAAAAAAATCTAGCCAAATGAGAGATTCAGTTAACTGAGAAAATGTTTATATTCCCTATAGCCTGCAAAACTCTATGAAACTATTAGAATATTTTGGAAGACACAGGATTAAAAAAGCGCATCCCAATATTGTGGGTCCTGCACAAAACTTAACAAGACTTCATAGCCATTGTAAGATCTGCCTAGGCATTTTTATGTTGGCACATGCTATGGTTGGCATGTTGTGTCCCAGTGTCAAGCTGAAGCTGAGTCACCAACACAATGCTATAAGGTGTGGGGGCTTTGGGAAAGTGGTTAAGTCATGACAGAGCTACCTAGTCCTTGAGATTCTTCTACTCTTCTGTCAGGACATGGCACCATACAGAAGAAATGGGCTATCCTCATACACATGGAACCATATAGAAGAAATGGGCTAACCTCATACAAATGGGATCATACAGAAGAAATAGGCTATCCTCATACACATGGCATCATATGGAAGAAATGGGCTATCCTCATGCACTGAAGCTTCCAATGATCTTTTCATCCTCAGAATTTTGTAAGAAGTAAATGTGTTGGGTAACAAATTACCCACAAACCAGGCACTTTGATATGGCAGGAGGAGGCTGAGACAGTGCCGTGGTCAGCAGAAGTCGGTTAGCTCCATGAAAACCTAGCTAAGGTGCCTACAGGTGCTATGACTTGGCTAATACTTACTCCAGAGCTTTGACAAGAACACCAATTTAGCATCAATAAAAGCAAGACACTTCTCCAGAGAAGCTTAAAGGATCCACAGAATGCCTCTTTCACTCAGCCCTCCAACCGGCATGGTTCACACAGTTCTTAATTCCATAGGAACACCAGGCCTCGGGGAAGGACAGTTGAGATGCTATCTCATAGGAGAAGGACAGTTGAGATGCTATCTCATAAACCATCCTGGTTTACCTACCCTGAGTGGATACCACCATTCATCCAGTTCTTTCCCTTTTGGATTAGCAGAGGAACAGTTCTGCTCTGCCAGGACAAATCACAGGAATTAAAAAACATATCACTAAGCAATTGCTGGAAGTGGTCTCTTCTGGTGACTCGCATCTTCATAGCAAGTCAGAGCTATAAGATCCCTCATTCCAGGTTGTATAATGAGAAAACATTCTACAAGCATCAGGGCAAGAGGAACTTTGCCATTAGCCCTCCATGGGGTGGTGGGTCCATGGCAGGTGTTCTCTGAGCACAAGTTACACAGGTGGAGAGGGAGATGGGATTCATGTGTGTGTGTGTTGGGGTGGGGGGTCTGGCCCTGCAGCCCACAGATCGGATGACCTTTGGAAGGCTATTTCATCTTTCTGGACCTCAGTTTCATGTGGGGATCAATCACAAGACAAACCTCATGGGGTTGTTTTATATCTACATAATCGAATGGTATTCTGCATTATATAACACAGCAGGAAGCAGAGGAAGACAGACAGACAGAGACAGAGAAACAGAACATGCATGCTCCTGGCCTCTATTCATTAAGTCACAGATATTATTTAAATTAGAGGTGTGGAACAGTGAGAGTACAAGGACATAAAGAAGGTTTGCCTGTATGCTGGGATCTAGCTGTGCGGCTCCTGAGTTTCAGGTTACAGAGATTAGGTTTTGTTTTAACAATGGGAAGCTTTTGAAAGTTTTCAAATAAGATCATGACGGGTATACAGATGTGCTTTAAAAATGTTTGTGTACGTGTGAGTGTGTGTGTGTATGCATGCCTGTGTGTGTATGTGAGAGCATGTGGGTATTCATACCTGTGTGTGTGTGTGGATGCCTGTGTATGTGTGTGAATGTGTGTGTGCATGTATGCTTGTGTGTGTGTGTGTATGTGTATGTATGTGCATGTATGCCTGTGTGTGTGTGAGTGCATGTGTGTGTGCATGCCTCTGTGAGTGAGTGCATGTATGTCCGTGTGTGTGTGAGTGCATGTGTGTGTGCATGCCTCTGTGTGTGAGTGCATGTATGCGTGTGAATGTGTGTGTGCATGTATGCTTGTGTGTGTGTGTGTATGTGTATGTATGTGCATGTATGCCTGTGTGTGTGTGAGTGCATGTGTGTGTGCATGCCTCTGTGAGTGAGTGCATGTATGTCTGTGTGTGTGTGAGTGCATGTGTGTGTGCATGCCTCTGTGTGTGAGTGCATGTATGCGTGCATGCCTGTGTGTGTGCATGTATGCCTGTGTGTGTGTGTGTGTGTGTGTGTGCATGTATGCCTGTGTGTCTGTGAGTGCATGTGTGCGTGCATGCCTGTGTGTGTGTGTGCATGTATGCCTGTGTGTCTGTGAGTGCATGTGTGCGTGCATGCCTGTGTGTGTGTGTGCATGTATGCCTGTGTGTGTGTGAGTGCATGTGTGTGTGCCTGCCTCTGTGTGTGAATGCATGAGTGTGTGCATGCGTGTGTATGTGTGTGTATGTGTGTGTGTGGTGAGTGCACATGTGTGTGTGCAGGAATGCTTACCTGCACATGCATAGAGGTCAGGAAGATGCCTGGTGTCTCTGCTGTATTATCCTCTGCCTTATGCCTTTGACACGGGGTCTCTCACTAACCCTGGGGCTAGCCAGCAAGCTCCAACAACCCACTCGTCTATGGCTCTGTAATGCTGGGTTTACAGGTGTATGTGGTCATGCCCGGCTCTTTATGTGGGTGCTGGGAATTTGAACGCAGGACCTTATGCTAATACATCGATTGCTCTTACTCTGAGCCAGCTCCCCTTTTACATTTACAGTATTTACAGCTGCGCCTTTTGAAGATTGCTTTGGGAGCAGTGTAGGATGTGAATGAGTCCGGAGGGGGAAATCGGGGGCAGAAGAACAGATTTGAAAGCTGCTGTTTAGTTCAGGGAGACCCGAAGAAGGCGGAGCTAGGGCAGCGCTGGTGGACACGAAGAGGGACAAAGCTGCAGGAACAAGCTGTTACAGATAGCACGTACTGGTCGGCTAGCTGGCTCAGTGGGTAAAGGGGCTCCCAACCAAGCCTAACGCTGAGACCCACACAGTGGGAGAAGAGAACAAAATCCCACAAGTTCCCCTCTGAGAGCCACACCCCTGCCATGGTGTGTGTGCCACACACATATACGACACACAGATACATGCATAGATGTAAGTAAATACAAGTGATTAAACATTTCTGAAAAAGAAAGCACCTCTGCTTCACACCTCTGTGGCTGGGAGAAGGATAGACGCAGCTTCAGGGGGAGGTAATTGAGTGCTGAACCCAGATATGTCAGAGGCTGCTAAGGTACTGAAGTAGACAGATTCAGCATTTGAACACAATCGTGATGGGTGTTTTGGTATGCTTGCTTGGATCATCCGTTTCCATCTCAGAAGATCTTGACTGGTCTAAAAACAAAACAAAGCAGAAACATAACCGCCAACGATGTGGGGCTCTGTGGACAGAAACTCTGAAATTAGCCAGGCTAACTTTGGTGGGTCCTCAAGTCACAGCACGCCACCGTGCTGCCCTAAGTCGCTGGCGTTTGTTTGCTGCTAAGGTGTTTGAAGGTCACGATCCCAGGAAATTCTTGTCTCCGTGGAGTGCCAGTGTTCCACGAGAACTGACTGAAAACTGGAGCGAATGTGCTCCAGCCTGACTGCGGGGAACAATCTGATCGTTCATTCTCCTTATCAGAGAACCCGCCCTGTCCACAGAGGCTGAGGCTCCCCTGGGACAGCCGGGCTGACACCCACTGCCACATCCACCTTATCTGTGATGTACTAGTGTGTCCCTTTTATACTCTCCTTCTGTTGTCCCAACAGATACCGAAGTGGAACTTCATGGTCTGTAACCCCCAAGTCCCCAGGGGCGCCTCTGAGAAAGACTGGACTGGCTTTAGCAATTTCCCTGTTTGAAGCAAAGGTGCCTTCTGCAGCACCTTGTGTCTGTAGTTATTTCACATTTTACATCCATTCAAACCCCAGATGAGGGGTCTACAGTCCTTGCTAGCTGTATCTGGTCTCAAGAATCTCTTTCTGAGACAGATTTTGATATATTGGTCAATTTCCTTAAAATACACACACACACACACACACACACACACACATACACACACATACACACACACATACATACACACACATACACACACACACATACATACACACACATGCATACATACACACACATGCACACACACATACATACACACACATGCATACATACACACACATGCACACACACATACATACACACACATACATACATACACACACACACACACACACACGCACACACACATACACACACACACGCACAGTTCTGGAAGCCTTTCCATAGAGTTTTTATTTTCAAATAAGACTAAGATACAGTGTGGAAGATTGACACTTATGCAAATGAGATGAGTAACGTTTAAGTAGGGGTAGGTATGAAGGAGTGGAGTGGAAACCTAAATATAAATTAAACATGCAACCGTGAAGCTACCAGACCCACATTTTATATTGAGGACAGGGTCCTTGTGTCTTTTCCTCTAAGAACAGAAAGTCTCAGAAGTCTGGTGAAGGTCCCATTTTGGTGCCATCTCTGAAGCCTTCAAAGTATGGAGTGTCCCTTTGGGATAGAAGAATCGGCTAATGGATTTAGTTAAAGGGTGTGCTTGATGGTTGTTTGTTAGTTCAACACGAACTAGAGTCATTTGAAAAGAGGGAGCTCAACTGAGAAAAGACTTCCATGATATTGGCCTGTAGGCAAGTCTGTGGGGTCATTTTCCTGATTAGTTGTTGATGTGGGTGGGCCCAGCATTGTGGATGCTACCACCCCCCGGGGGGGAGGAGGGGGTAGGGGGTGAGGGTCCTTGGTTGTATGAGAAAGCAGGCTGACAAGCCACAAGGAGCAAGCCAGGAAGCAACACGCCTTTGCAGCCTCTGCTTCAGATCCTGAGAGAGGCAATAAGTGATTTATATTTTTAATATTAATCTAGAATTCAAGCAAAGATTCTACTAATTAGTTGATTCGTCGTTTTTCTGTACTTAGTTTTAGACTGAAGAACCCGTTAATGTAGCCTGCAATGGAAGATGAGATTTTCTGTAACACACTCGTGTGTCAAGTACATGCAACTTGGTGTGAGTGCAGCTGACATTCCCATCTGATTCACCCCCCGACCCTGTGCACAAGGCAGATTTTAGTGCAGGAAATAATCAAGCTTGTTCTAGTTTCGTCCTGAGCAGAGGGTCATTCACAAGTGGATAAGCACCTTCTTTCCTCCCTCAGAGTCACAAAAACTCTCAAGTGAAGGATGAGTCAGGATCACAACCAAGCTTCAAAATAAACAGAGCACCCAGAGAAACATCAACTCCATGCTGGCTCAGCGGCTCTTTCTGTGTTTAGGAAGGTGGACATTTGCAAAGGAGAAGGAGAAAAAGTCAATTCTCACCTCATTGTTAGATAAGGTTGAGATCCAAGCCCACTCAGGGCTGGCCTTTCTCCCCAAGCTACAACAAAGTCGAAGTGGAGAATTTTAGCTGAGACAACACTGCACCCTTTAGCAGAAGGCAGCGAAACAGGGGACTCAAACAGCCACAGCCGGTCGTAAGAGTCTTGTCTGCTTCAAGGTCTCAAAGTTTCTCCCACGCTTTCTTTTCTTCCTTTCTATTTCTAATTTCATTTCTTCTTTCTTTCTTTCTTTTTTTTTTTTTGTTTCGGTTTGTTTTGTTTTTCAAGACAGGGTTTCTCTGTGTAGCCCTGGCTGTCCTGGAACTCACTATGCAGACAAAGCTGGTCTCAAACTCAGAGATCCACCTGCCTCTGCCTCCCAAGTGCTCTGATTAAAGGGGTGTGCCCCCACAGCCCGGCTTCCATGTTTTCTTCTTCGAGTTCAATAGTTTTACTTTTTCTGCTATGAGGATTATTTTTTTCTTACACACGTACCTACTCATTCCTGCACCATTTACTGAAACTTGTCCTTCCTCTGCAGAATTACCTCAGTATCTTTATTAAAAATAAGTCGATGGTATATGAATCTATTTTGCCCCATTAATCCCTTTGTCTGCCCTTATCAATGCTGTCATCTAGATTACCATAGTTTATCTATTCATTCAGATAGGATCATAATGCATAGGCTAGCCTGTCACTTACCTCACCATGTCATCCAGGCAGACTTGAACCTTGACCCCTCTTCCTCTGGGACTGGGACTAGAGACATGTACTATCATGCTCAACCTAGGTTATTAGATTTGTAGTGAGCCTGGAAATCAGGTGAGTCCTCTAACTCGGTGCTGTTTCTCTAAAACTGTTTTGGATAATCATTATTTGCTATTGCATAGACATTTAAAAATGAACATTGAAGTGTTGGTCAGAGTAACTCTGAATCTACAGATCAACTTAGAGAGAAGTGGAATACTGAGACTTGCAGCCACAGTGGTGTGGTGCCCTTGTGGAAAGCTCACTCCGTTGGGTCTAGAAGATGCTTTCGACCTAGCTCATTCCAAAAGGCTGGCAGAAGTCTGGCCCCTCCCCTTTGCACTGACCAACCACAAGCCATAGCAAAACTCTTCCCACTTTCAAATGGCAGAATTGCTTACCTAAGTCCCTGGCCCCTGGGGATATGCCTATCCCAACATTCCTGTCTTAACTAGTGGCCTTTACCCCTGAGTACCAAAAAGATCCTCCCCTCCCTGTACCATATAAAATGTCACAACCCTTGCATTAAACTCAAGAGGCATTCCTCTGACAACTTTCTTCGAGAATGCTTTGCATTCCACCGACTCTTAGTCCCCCAATCTGGGACCATCCTGGATGCATTGACCCACGCCTAAACTTCCTTCCCTAGGGCTAAGCTAAGCGGCCAATAGCCTAGCCATGTACCAGGGAAGGAAGCAGGACCCTGTAGGTACAGAGGGAGAGAAATAACTGACACAGCGGCATGCCACTGTTGTAGTGTTCTTAATTCAGGGCAGCAGCATCTTACAGTCTTCTGTGATCGAGTCTTCAACTCATGCTAATATAATTTCTTCCCATTTTACTGTTCTAGCCGGCATTTCCCTTTAATTTCACCTTCTGTTTTCTCCTTTACAGTACAGAAATCAGAACTGATTTCATGTATTGAGTTTCTAACTGTGGCCTTACTGAATTTACGTATCGGACCCAGACGTGTTTTCTTCGGATTCCTTAGGATTTCCTACATATAAAATTGTTTCATTGCATATGCTTTTTAAAAGTAATGGTACGGTATGTTTGGAAGAGCGCTCAAATTTATGCCTTGAGTTGACCAATAAAATTGCTGGTGCCTTTGGGAATGTGAAAGCTGCCCTTCATGGAGGAGGGTATTGCTGTTTACACATAAAGTCAGTAACCAGTAGTCACTGGGAGTTTGGGCAAATTTCCATGACTGAAGAGACTATAAAAAAGCTGATGAATGACTATTGGTACCTCTGCTTTAAAAACAAAAAGAATATAGGGTAGAATAATAAAAACCAAAGAGGAAAATGAAGGTCTAAAGTGTCTGAAGGGACTTTAGTTTGGACCAACTTCCTAACCACAGGGAGGACTGACTTCTTGAAGCTGATGTGTCTGGACTCTGGAAGCGTCTGCAGAGGCAGATTACCCTTAATGATTCATCTGTGTGGGCAGGTATTGTCATCAAATCTCCGGGGACTCTTCAGTGCCGAGCAGGACACTGAAGAACCTGTGGGTGACGGTGCGGCTCTTTCTGCTGTGCCTGTGTTATCATCTGGAAGAGCAGCTTGGAAGGAGGGTTGTCTGCAACTGATCCGCCATCTCAGAGGCACGACTAAGAATAGAAACTGGATTTGAAGATCAAGATGTTGGACGCTGAAGAAGCGAGTTCTTGGTACGAGATGCAGGTGCCGTGGCCCTTTGGCGTTTTGGAAAGAGGGGAGGCTTTGAAGTTAGATTTCAGAAACCCCTGAGGGACATTCTCTGCTTCCCTTCAGACTCCCTTTCTACCCTATCTATCATGCTCCGTGTGCCGGAAGCCATGGGGCTTTGTTCTCTTGTTTCTTGTTGAATTCAAACAGAGAAAAAGTTTGACCAAGTAATCAGAGGAGGGGAGAGAGGTCAGGGCATGCATGCATCTAACATAATATTTCTATTGTTTGCTTTTGAGGCAAGGTCTTACTATCTAGCCCAGGCTGGCCTCGGACCCTGCCTCAGCTTCCCGAGCGCTGGGGTTACAGGTGTGCACCAACACATCCCGCCGCGGGTGGTGTATCCCCCTTTGCGTGCTGCTTTCTGACTAAGTTGTTTCTGACTAAGGACTCTTTTCTATGACTCACTTGCCAGCTTACAGCAACTGCCCCACCCACCCTGTCTCCTTCCTGTCCAAGGATGCTGAAAAGCTTTCTGCTATTTCCAACCTCAGCTTCCTTTATCATCCCTACAACTCTGGTGCCTTCATTAAATACCCTTTAACATTTCCTTTGAGGGTGCTATCTGTGCTTTGACTACTAGCTTACTTCATGGCTTTGGAAATTTTAGCAAGTTATTTAGGTTATTTACTGAGTCTCAAAGTAGTTTTTTTTTCTTGTGAAGTGGGGATTAACTATCCCTTGGGAAAAAAAGGGGAGAGGGGAGCACGAATGGTACATACCTATAATCCAAGCTACTCAGGAGGTCAGGGCTTGAAAATTGCAAGTTCAAGACTTGCCTGGGCTAAATCATGAGTGCGTTCTTGTCTCAAAATAAAAAACAAAAAGTATGGGAATATAGCTCAGTGGTATAACGTTTGCCTAGCACGTACAAGGCCTCTATTCATGATCTACCTCCACACACACACACACATACAAGGCCTCAGTTCACGCTCTACACACATACATGTACAAGGCCTCCATTCACACTCTAGCTCTATACATACACACAAGAAGAAAGGAAGAAGGAAGGAGGAGAGGGAGAGAGGAAGGAAGGCCATAGCATAAAAGCATTATGAAACAGCTATCTGAAACTGGTCATCACCATTATTAGTTACTAATGTACAGAAACACTGGTAAGACCATGATGTTCTAAGCAACTGTTGCAAAAATCTTAACACTGGTTACTTCTTGTCCAGGAGCATGAGAGTGAGGAGAAGCAGCTAGGGAAATAAAAAGTAATAATTGAGAGGTTAGAGAGACTTCTGAGTGTGTGATGTAGAAAGGCTGAGATGTCTTACTATAAGGGAGCTGTCGCTTAGGAATCTGGAGACTTGACGGTAGTATCCTTAGACCCGCACCAGAAGGGTATCACAATGCTATGTTATCATGAGCACACATTTGAGTAAAGTACATTGGGTTGTGAATTAAGTCTTTAGAAAAGAAAAGGTATGAAAGAAGTTGTTGTTGAAATCCACGAGAGTAGCCTACAGATTATCTAGCCAGCTGGGAGAAGTGACACCTGACCCATGCCACAGGTCTGCTGAGGGGGCTAGGCATTTGGGTGTTTGGGTCTTGATTATGCACAGCTGGCTCTGCTGTCCTCTGATGCCCACTGTTCTGACTGCTGGGTCTTTCCTTCACTCTTGGTCCAGTCTCCTTTGGGATCTCACAAATGATTTTGGTGGAGAGGCTCTTTAAGGTGACTCTCCACTTCCTCCTCTCCAGGATGCATGTGTCTGCCTGGTTGGAGGAAACAGAGCAGTTTCAAACAAAAGTCGTGCCCCACCTCACCGAAATCAGGATCTCTTTCCTCAGAGACCCTCAGGCCATGTCTGTCTCCTACATCGTACAAAGTCCCTCTTTGTGAAAAGCAATTCAGCTCCAAAAGATCCCCCAAGTCCTCTTGCCGTAGGGTGCCTCTACCTTGACGGCCACTCAACAATCACATATTCTGAGTTATTCTCTCAACAACATATAATTAAAACAAAACAAAACAACAATAGCAAAAAAACTAAAGCTAAAAAGCAGAGGGTAGCAGACCAAACAAAGCCTTGATTTTACCCACCTTCTAAAAAACCCTACTTGCCCCGAGCTGTTCCTCCCAGCAGGTTGGGTGATGTCATGCAGGTCTCTGGATTTAACCATAATCCAATGGGGAAAAAACCCTGGAAGAAAAAACTTGTGTTCACCAGGGGCCTGGGAGAAGAAACGGAGAGAAAAAATACAACTGCTTTAAAATTCTGAAGCGTCAGACATCTCGTGAGAGTTGGGAAGGTCGTTGGATATTTTGTTCCTGACATGTTATCCAGTAGACAGGCTCCTACCATCCCGTGACTTCACAGAGGCCATTATGTGAGCTGAGATTTTAAAAAGACATGACCAGAGACCAAAGAGCAAATATAAAAGATCTCAAATACTTGTGTATGTACTCAGAAAAATCAAAGACTCGTGGTCCACCATGGCTTGCAGAGAATGCTCAGGACCCAACCAAAAGAAATTCTGTTCGTAGTAAGCTAAAGAGTAAATGGGAAATAAAGAAAATGCTTTGAGTAAATGCTTTCAAAGCCATTCAAAACCTGGCCTCCCATTTGCTTTGCCAAGGAGAACAACCTTATAAACGCAGAGGGTAGAACATAGGAAAATAAAGTTAAAAGCAATCATGGAAGGACAAACTAGTGAAAAGACACAGAGCCTCCAGTCTTCAGGCCTGTCAAGATTATATTGCAGGATCTTGCGAATGAGATCACTGGATCACTTTGTCTATCTTGGAGGAGCTGTGAAATAGGTAAGATGGTGGGAGACCATAGAGCTAGCAATGGGTAGTTGTGATTTTCCAATAGGGACAGGTGGATTGCCTAGAGAAAACACAGACAAGATGTTTATGGAGAGACAAGGGTGGCCATGTCCTCCTGGGAGATAGTGAATTCAAATAGAAGGTCGGTACTTCTAGAAAGAGTCTTGGCTGACAAAACAAACAAGCCAACACACAAGAGCATCCCAACAAACTGTACCCTAGACTTACGAGTTAATCGGCCAATGTTAAACAATAGCAAGGCCTTCTCTGGCCACTTAAGGGTTTAGCACCCAGAAATGAACTCCAACATTAGCTGTGGCTGGATGCTGCCTAGTGCACTGAGAATAACCTTGCCCCTCGTCTCCGCTCTGCTTTCAGTTGATGGAGCTAGAGGTTGGCAGACTACCCCAGAGCTGAAATCTGTCTGCCACCAGGGTGTGTAATGTACGTTTTCCTGGAACATAGCCATGCTGTTCTTTTGTATGTTGCTTCTGGCTGCCTCTGATAGTCATCAGCAGAGTTGAGTATCACGACCCAGGTTTCTGGCCTGTTACAGTCTGAAATATTTCCTATCTGGTCCTGCACAGAAAAGTTTTCTGATGGTCTGCCATGGCTAGGCGTTGTGTTAGTCATGCTTGTGGCCCTATTACATCGCACGCTGAGTAGTACTGAACGTGAAAAGATCGGTTAGGAAAACCCCAGAGTCTACATCGCACAATCTGCTCTCAAGATTTGAGTTTTTAAATCCTAGATTTGAACGACTAATTTAGGGTGTTGTTTATGGAGGGTTTAGCCTTTTGTTTTATAATCATTGTAAGGCTTATTTTTATTATGTCTATGTATGTATGTGTCTGTGTGTCTGTCTATGTCTGTGTGATGGTAATGGGCACGTGTGTGGGAGTGCCTCTGGAGGCCAAAAGAGTATGCTGGATCCATAGAACTGGAGTTACAGGCAGCTGTGATCTGTCTGACATGGGTGGTGGGAACTGAACTCAGGTCCTCCGAGAAGGCATTCTACACTCCTGTGGCTTGGAGCCATCTCTCCATCCCCAAGCTTAACCTTTTTTTTTTTTTTTTGTCCAGTGTATCAATAATACTTTTCAGTTTTATGTCTAACCCATTCCTTTCTGACGGAGGCCACTGTGAAGCTCTTGTGGTAGGGTAGGATGCAGAGATTGGAGCTCAGACAGAAGCCCAGTCAGGTCCCTGATCTAACGCAAGTGTCGGATCAACACGAGGCTCCAGGAGAAACGAGGAGCCACGGTCATGTCCAATGTCAATGTGGTGGTAAAAGGCAGAGACCGGATGTGGAATCCCCAAAAGAAGAAAGGCAAAGGTTTTGTCCCTGAAAGGAAGAACAATACATAGGTTGTGTTTTTTTCTAGCTGAGAATGAGATGGAGCAGCTGAACAAAGGTTAGGCTGGATGGACAGGACCAAGCTCAGTCACAGGAGCGGGTTTCCTGGGGTTTCCTTAGGTTGTCCTCTGTAACATTTGAGGAGCCTGGAAGGTCATTAAGTTCACTTTTTGAAAACTGTTAAAAACACACACACACACACACACACACACACACACCTTAAACATCACCGTCTTGAGCATTTGAGGCACACGACTTAGTAATCTGTTGTTTATTTATGCTTCGTGTCAGTCCCCCAGAACCTTCTCATCTTGCAAAATTGAAACTGCACACATCAAACAACTCTACGAGTACTTTAATTTTACTTTTTAAAACAAAATTTACCAAAGCAGCCAAGCAGAAATACTAGCGGCTCCTGTGAAAGCCAACCGGTGAAGAAATGTGGGGTGCAATCTGGTATATTTTTGTTACTCATTAATCAATATCTCTTGTCCACATATACCTCAAGAGAAAAGAAAGTCTTCTTCCTGCCACTCACATCCTTCAGCATGGACAGCCTCAGGGGTAGTGCCCAGACTTGAGACTCTTTGTAGGAGAGCCCCAGTCAGTGTCCTTCACAGCTGTGCCTGGCCCGTGACGGAAACTCAAGAGGGCGTGCCTTCTCTGGTGGCAAAGCCAAGGGCTTGCTTTGACAATAACCAACAAGTGTTGCTGCGTTGTGCTTTTGACGGATGGAATTCCAGAGGGCTTCCTATGCCTTCTCCCTGTCCCTATCCGTTTCCATACGGCTTGACCAAACACCTTCAAGGAGCCCCTGAGGTGACTGCTACCACATGTGTTCTCTGTTTTGCAGAGTGGAACTGGTGCACGCACCACCCTGTTTTCATGGGCAGTATCTGTGTTTCCTCCATGACACAAGAGTATGTTTACAAGAACTCAGATTAGGGTTTAAGTGAATGTATTCCTGTGCGCTAAAGTATCCCTTACATAGTTGAAAGAAAAAGGAAAATAACAGTATTTAAGCAGAATTCAGAGACTTTCACATAAATTCAAAGACTTTTATCACATGAATTTTTTCAAAGACTTTTCTTTCCACATAAATTCAAAGGCTTTCACACGTTCACAGTCCAACAGAACATGTCTTTAACATGCGAATCATCCCTTCCACCATGGCTGAGTTGTATGACTGGAGTCAAGAAACCAGGACCTGGTCTTAGACTGTCTCTACCCCCCCATTCGGTGTTGTAACCCCATGCTGACAGCTTTGTTTCTGTAAGCCTCAGGGGCCTCATCTTCATCAAATTACCAATAATAACAGACTTCTGGAGAGTACGAAACTTCTGCAGAGCCTCCTGCAGTACCTGAGCTACAGCCCGTGCTCAGTAATAGTCACGCTGTGATTTCAATGACATTAATTTTAAAAACTTAGCTGGAAAATGCACAAGCTTTGTTTAAAACTGGCCATTGAAGTGTACAATTTGGTGATGTTGTGCAACTGTCTTAGTCCATTTAATTCTTACAACAAAATACTTAACTCAGAATAATTTGTAAGTAATAGAAATTTATTTCTCACAGTCCTAGGGGTTGCAAAGTTCAAGATCAGAGCAGCAGCGAATTCTGTGTCCTGTGAGAGCTGTCCTCTACTCCATAAATGGTGCTTCTTGATGCACACAGCGAAGGTGGGTGCAGAGAATGAGGGTGGATGGTTCCCTCACACTTACTTTTGACAGACACTAATCCCATCCGCAATGGCTCTGCCCTAAGCATTTCATCACTCCCCACAAAACCCCTCTCTTAATACTATCACACTGGTCATTAAGTCTCAATCTATGAAATTTGGGAAACAGCATTTAGCCAGAGCCTACCACCCATTACCACATTAATTATTGCTATGGCTTCTACCTTCTGTCCTGGGGGCTAGTCTTTTGATTTACCTATCTCCAGTGTGAGGTTTTACCAGAAGAGATTCCTTTCTTCAGCTCCAAACTCTTTTAAAATCTGCTCCTATCTGTATGTAGCTCAAGTTGGGAAACCCCTTTAAGTGAAATGTTCAAGACCCCCGACTGATCCTAGCATTATCTCGTGTTGGAAGCTGTCGAGGTGGGTGCTAAACAGACCCGCACAGCTCCTCCAGGGGAAAATTAATTCTCAAACGCCCTCACTGACACTTTGCAGAGTCTTCCCCAGCAGACGTTTCTGACTGCTGCCGGCCCCGTCTCTGCTAATGGAGGCTTATAAAGGCCTTCACCATTCCTATGGTAACCCAGGAGAAAGGCTGTTGCCATGGAGACTAGCCAAGCCTATATAAACCTTCCATCTCCACCAGACAGCTGAGAATGGAGTGAGAGAATGAATCCTCGCTAGTTCACCTTCAGAAATAGCTAATAATTATCACTGTTTTTTTTTTGGAAGAAAATTCATTGTTTCTTTCAGGCAGAAACTCATTCACATTTTGAACTTGAAATGAGGATTGTTCAAAAGCTTGCTTACTGATCTTGGTGTCAAAAAAATAAAAGTCATCTAGAGAATGAAATGGCTGGTGATTGAGTGGTTCCCAATCTCTACAGTGCTACCAACCGCTGAATGACATTCATCCCAAGCCTGTGAACAGCAGGCTGTTTCCAGAGAGCGATCTGGTTTGGTTTTTTTTTTTTTTTTTTGAGATGAATTAATTCTATGCCTGGTAATGTGCTTCCACACTGTTTTACAGTTGGGCCTTGGAGAATCTCGGCTCTTCTTGAAGCTGGAATATAAAGGCAGAGTCAGACTCGGTATTCCAACAGAAGGTCCATCATGCAAAGGGCAGTAGGACCAGCCCAAAACTGTTTCTGGGGATGGCCAAAGGGAGTAGCTAAGTTGCAGCAGGCAGCTTCTTCAAAGGACACCTGAATCCTTACCTGGAGGGAGATAGGAATGGGCTGGGATCCTGAGGAATTTCGACCTTTTCCACGGAGGAAGGAAGACACATTGAGAGCATGTTTTGCAGGCACCAAGTAGATGGCAGTTCAGGGGGTTGGAGAGGAGATGTCCTGGATGGAGTGACTAGCTCCTGCACAGAAAAGGCCCAGAAACTCTTTAAAATTATTTTTAAGATTATTTACCGAGTATTTGTTATTTGCCTTGAGATATGCTAGACCCAGAGAATACAGAGCTGTTTAAGACCTGAGTCTGAGGCCAGGTGTTTCTCTAAGAGAACTTAGAGATACTCAGGTAAAACACAAACGATTATGCAAGGGGTCTTTCTAGTGGGCTTGGCCCATGGATTACCTTTCTTGAACAAAGGAATGACTGAGAATCAACACTTTATTTGATTTTGGGGGATGGGATGAAAGAAAGTGGTTGATTTACTTTCTGTGGGTTGGTGGCGATCCCATAGGGCAGAAACACTGTGGAGATTTCTTCCGAAGGGTGCACAGTGCTCTCCAGCATCCTAAGCGAGCAGATTTCACATTGGTGGGAACGGCACTTTGGAGATCTGGAGCAGGTAGGCTACTGTGTGGCTCAGCAAATAAGGCAAGGAGGTGTTTTCTTGAATGTAAACCCTGCCAGACCTCAGCAGAGGGAAACACTATCGTGGCAAGCGCCATCCTGGACAGTGGAACCCTGAGCGTCTCATCTCAGGGGTTTTACCGATACCTAAGCTCCTCTGGTGTTCTATTGACAGCACGTACACATTATGATTAATCAAACATCTTTTACACAAAGCCAACACCTGCAGACTATATAAAATGCCAAGGCCTAGGTAGCCCTTCCCCCAACAATGCACAAAACAACCATTTTAAACTTAACTACAAAAAAACTTCTGTAACAGGGACCCTTCATGGCTTGTTCTGTGATGTATGTGGTAACCAGTTCTTCTGATGTAGAGGTGGCTACTAGCCACGTCGTTACGGACAGATGATAATGTTTCTTTAACTTTCTTCTCTGCAGACTGAGCATTCCTGGGTGAGGTGGTCCTGCGTACATCCATCACTCAAGCACTTGAGGGCCTTGTGGTATAAAGTAAGATGCATGAACTTACGAGTAAGAAGTCTCTAGGCTTCTGGGCCGCTCATCACCTGTACGAGTCTGGGCCGGTACTGGACGGTCCTCAGTTCGGTTTCCTCACCATAGCCTGGTAGGTAGCACAGGAAGCACGAGAAAGCTTGCATGGAGTACGATTTAGCGGAGTATTGCTGCCACTATTTGGGAAACTCACACTTAGCCGTACGCATCTTTCTGATGTGATGTACAAAGCGCGCACCTGGGCGTCTCTTTCTTCTAAGTCTCAGGAGTGGAAGATGGAGGTGACAGGAAGTCGAGCGAGGTGGCCTGCTGCTCGTGTACTTGGCCCTGCATCAGGTAGAAAATTTGTTTTTTCAAACTAATGGTACTAATGGTACCATTTTAAACTAATTTTAAACCACTTCAAACGAATATGATGAATTTAAAGAGGGAATGGAAATTATGGGTGGAAGCTTCCAGAAGGAAGATTTTTAATTAATACTAATAAAAAGTTTCTAATATTTGTGGCATAATATATTATATTCCTAATACTTATGGTACAACATAACAAATGGTAAAGGATCCTGGGAGTAGCACTGAGTAGTTTTAGCCCATTAAAAAAATTCTTAGTAAGTAATTAACTCATCTAAGTTATTTCATAGGCAGTGTGGTATCAGGGTTATAACTGAGCAAGAACTATAAAGTGCTATCTCCTTTTCTATTCTCAGGAATTGTGGGTTCTGTTTACATATTTAGGATAACTTCCCTCTGAAGCTATATGGGCATGGAGTAAGAGTCTTACTTTTACTTTTGATTTTTACAAAATGTCACTCAGGCCAATGCTATGCGGTTCCTTGTTCTCCTCTCCTATTTGTCCCTTTGTTCTCTAGTTAGTTTCATTTCCCCTTTCTCGGTTTGCATGTGTACAAGACTTAATGTAACTATAAGTAATTCAGGAAGCACAAATGAGAGAAAAATATGGCGTTTGTCTTTCTGGGATTGGCTTCATCTTTTAAATATGATTATAGGCAATCACACCTCTTTCCTGCAGACAACATATCTTCATTCTTCTTTTAGGGCAGAAAACTTTCCGTGGTGTAGACATTGCACATTTTCTGTGCACATTTTCTGTGTCTATTCTTCTGGTTTTGGATACCTAGGTCAGCTCTATAAGCTGTTGGGTATAACGCTATAATAAACGCTGGTAGTCAGGCATCTCTGGGCTCTTTTAAAAATCAAATTCAATTTATGTAAAATATGTAAGACTGTTCACATTTTAAATTATTTTGTATCAGCTTTAGAAAGTTGTTATCTAAAGATTCATCTATTTCATCTAAGTTGCAAGTTAATTGGCAGTTTTTCCCCTTAACATCATCTTCTTAACTGGTTTCTGTAGCGTCTGTAGTGGTGCCCTCTTCTTCGTTCTGAGTGCTCCAAATTTTTTCATCTCTCCTCTCCTTCCTGTATCATGCCCAGTACCTGTCATCTTATCCATTTTTTCAAAGAACCAGTTTGGTTTTTTGGTTTGGTTGATTCTCTATTATGTGTCTGTTTTCTTTTTCACTAATTTATCCTCTTCATTATATTCTTCTACCTTTTAAAGCTTATTTTGCTGTCCTTGTTTCTAAGTTTTTATTTTTTGTTTGTTTGTTTTGTTTTTTGTTTTCAAGACAGGGTTTCTCTGTTGTAACTCTGGCTGTCCTGGAACTCACTCTGTAGACCAGGCTGGTCTCTCACACAAAGAGATCTGTCTGACTGCCTCTGCCTCCAAAGTGCTGGTATTAAAAGGCATGCACCACCACCACCCAGATAAGTTCTTGCTGTAGATACTGAGGTCATTTATTTTAAGTTTATATCTTTCAATATAAGCTTTCAGGCCCATTTTCCTTTTAATGCACTTATTTATCCAAATTTTCATAAGCTGCATATAATCATTATCATTCTATTCAGCATGAGTTTTAATATCCATGGTCAGCACTACTTTCTGACCTAGAGATTATTTAAATGATGTTGTTTAATCTGCAAAAAATATAGAGTTCTCTTTTTGTAGTAGATATATATCTTAATTTGGCTGCAGTCAAATTTTTTCTTTAAATCAATCTTTTGATATATTTTAAGGTTTTCTTACAGCTTAGGGTGTATTAAATTTAGTAACTTCTCTATGCCTGTGAAAAGAACATATGCTTCGTCTTAATAGTGTTCTTCGTATGTCAGATTGGGATTGTGAATTACATTGTTTAGGTATCTTTTATTCTTTGTGATTTTCCCCTGTGTGTACAATAAATTATGAGAATTGTGTTAATGCTTTCCACACTGGTACACATTTTTTCTTTTAGTTTTATAAATTTTTTGCCTTATGTATTTCAAAACTCTATGTTGAATATGTACAAATTTAGAAACTGCCATATCTTCTTGGTAAATATAATTCTTTATAATTAACAAAACTATATTAAAATTCACCTTGGCTGTTATTTGTATGGCTCCATCAACTTTTGGCTGTTGTTTGCATGTGTCTCTTCTAACCTTTATTTTTCATATTTCTGCATCTCTCTCTGAAAGCTGTGCCTTTCAAAAGTAGCAATGACTCCATTTTATCTGTTTTTATTTAGGTTCAACAGTGTTCAATACTTGTAATTCTATAAATGCTATACACGCTTAAATTTATATCTTGGTGTGGTAATTTGTCTTCTATTTGCTCTAATGCTCTATTATATTTTTTTTTTTGCTTTTTCTTTTTGCTTCCCTTCTTTTGGATTAATGAAGTTCTTTTGTTGCTATTATTATCCAGTTTTCCTCTCTACTTAATTTTTTTCACTTAGTCTTTAATGGCTGGCTTAACAATGAGCACACAAATCTCTTCTTAGAACTCTTATTGTTCCATGACCATGTTAGGGGTTTCCGACTGACTAACTACATCTGTCTGTTCCTACATTTCGTGTTATTCTACATATCTTTTAGAACTCACAAGTCAAGTATCATCATTACACTAGAAACCCATATGCTTCTATCTATTATTCCATTGGTCTTTGTTCTTATATTTCAGTGCTTGGAGAAATAATAATAATTATTACATTTAGCTATTTAATAATTACAATAGTAAAGTTATTATTATTATTAGTTATTATTATTTTGAGGAACTTCCTTTTCATACAGATTTGCTGCTGCTGAAGTCTCTTAGGATCTTTTATATCTAAAATAATTTTACTCTGCATTCACTTTTTAGTAAAAGAAAACTTTTAAAACTTCAAATTAGTTTAAAATTTGTGAAAAAATTAAGCAATAAAACAAGATAAGATGGAGAGATGGTTTACTGATTAAGAGAACTTGCTGCTCTTGTGGAGGACCTGAACTCAGTTCCCAGCACCCACACCAGTCAGCTTACAACTACTGTAATTCCAGTTCCAGGAGTTCTGATGCCCTCTCCTGGTCTCTGTGGGTACCTGCACTTGCATGCACATGTCCACACAAAAACCCAAGACACACAGACAGGCACACACACAAAAAATTAAAAATAAAACAAATCTTTAAAATTATAATAGTACAAGGAATCCCATACTCTCATGCGGATTCCCCAGATGCTAGTATTTTATCACATTTTCCTTGTCTCTACTTGTGTGTATAATTTTAACTAATTTGAGAGTAAGGTATGACATGATGCCACATTACTCCTGAATATTTCAAGTATATTTCCTAGAAAGAAAACACCCTCCTAGAAATCCATAGTGCATCTATCAAAATTCAGATTCTCCATTAGAAATCTGCCAGTTCTCCCTAGAATATCCCTTACAGCTCACACAGTGCAGTTCAAGTCTCCTGTCATGAAAGTTGTTCTTTCCTTATCTTTCATTATATTAATATTTTGGGAAAATACAGTCCTGTTGCTTTATAGAACACCTCTCAGTTTAGATTAGTCTAATGCTTTTCAATGACTGGATTACAGCTCCGCATATTTGTTGAGAAAACCAGAAAAAAATGGTGATGTGTTCTCAGTGTCTAAGATCAGGAATCACCCAGTTAATTTAGTCCATTCTTAGGGTGTGAGAATTTGTCACCTGGTCAAACGGTGCCTGCACAGTTTACCTACTCTGTTAGTAATTAACCACTACTATTAGTAACGCATAACCATTTTGTATTTGCAAATGTTTTAAAGGACAAGCTTTGGGATGCATACATATGCTGTTTCCTAGCAAGCGTTCCCTCATTAACTTCACTCATTTATTGATGCTACTTTTTATTTGAATCAGTGTCTTCTATGCTGGTTACCAAATAATAATTTCTAAGTCAACTAATCATTCTTTATTTACTAGTTGGTGTCCTATTTTATGACTCAATTTTTCCTCCTTTCAATTAAAATAATAATAATTTCTGTCCATATGTCTTTGCTGGTTCTAATTCTACAGTCTGCGATTGTCCCTACTTGTTTGGATGCTCTGATTTGGCCAGGTTTGAACATGCAGGGTTGGAGACCACATGGCAGGTGGCAGGAAGATGTACTTCAAGCTGGTCTCATGCACTTTTGATATGTCCTTCAAAAGTTTTGAGCACTTTATTTTTTGATTCATTTTTGATTCACTTATTTTTTGATTTTTGATTCACTGGCTTATCTTGTACTTCCATTGCCCATCCCTAGAATCTTTCATCTTTTTGGGGAATCTAGTTCCTTTTAGCAGAGAACAGTGTTTTAGAAATCAAGATCTGAGTACTAGATACACTTGTATACGTGAATCGTAGATTCTACTTCCCTTTCGCAAAAAGATCCAGGAAATGCACCCCCATATACATCCACGTAGCCCATCAATCTATATCTGTTCATTTGTAAAGCTGTTGAGTTCCCACCAGCACATCCAGTTCCAACCCAATGCACTTCCATGATTGACACTAGAAAATCTGGGTCTATTGCCTTCTATATATTTACTTATTTCCCGGTCTCCCTGTAAGTGACCAGTGCTGTTCCCTGTGGAGTCACTGAGCAAGAACTAGAGGATATGCCCTTCCTGAATAAATGCTTTGTGAGAGGGGGTGGGTGGCTTTCAGGCCCCACTAACCGCTCAGCTGATTACCTACAATGTTCGTAACCTGCTGAAGTCCTGCCAATTTTAGCCTGATCCTGACAGTTAACCTATAATTCTTTCCTTAGTGTAATTAAAATTAAAGTGTGATACTGACAGGAATGGCACAGAGATAAAGCAATTTGGGTCCCACAAACCATTCCATTTTATTTTTGCTTAGCTGAAGTCTCATGTGTGGATTCTCTGAAGTTAATTATATTTTTAGGACTAGAAAGCTCAAGGAAAACTTGGATGTGTTACCCTGCTCTGCTCAGCCCTGGTGTTGCTGCAGCTGGCACACAGCATGCCTTTGGGTTCAGAAAGTTTAGAAAAGATAAAGTGAGGGAAAAACCTCCGAACGATATAAAGAACCATAGCTGGGAAGATGTGACAAGGAAGGGATAGAGCTCAAAATATACCCACCTGACAGCACAGAGGAGGAAGCTGAAGGCAGCCTGGTCGGCCGATAAGGAAGCTCAAGGGAGTTATGAAATTCTTCAATTTTTTTAATCTAATCTTCTGAAAAGCTCTCAAATAGGAGGAATTTTAATGCTCAACTTGAATGACTTTGCTTCATGAACACTTTCCAAGGGCTAACTACACAATTCCCGTAGACTCGGCCCCAAATCATGTCAAAATCTGGGTGTTATGTGTCACCAAAGTGAACCAGAGGAGGGAGAAGAAGGAAAAATCCGTCCAGAAATTCATCCGAGGGTCGAGAGCTAACATACACGTCCAGCATTCAGTGTGCACCAACCATCACGCTACACATATTCCACGTGTTCGCTCACTTCCCTTCACAAGAAAGCCATGTGTGAGGCACCGCTGCTATCGTCCTTGCTGTTGGGGTAACAGACTCGAACAAACTGAGTCACTTCTCTGCGGTATCACGGTGAATGAGTGGTTGTGGGTTATTCCAGACTCAGGAAATAAACCCTGGGAGCCTGACTCCCAGGTCCCTATCAGAGCACTGTGGGAAAGAGAATTGAAATCTCCCAGTATCTTCCCTCCAGGAATCCTGACTGTCCACATGGAAGTTATATTCCAGAGGCATGAGGAAAGGAGCTTAGAGAACCAGAGGCTGGGACAGGAAGACAGACCCAGATGTGTGACGCTCCTCCTGACTAATGTCTACTCACCACAGATAGGGGGCTGACAGTGGCCAAAGTAAGGATGCTATCAACATTCAATTTGGTGGATGACTTTTATTGGGGTTACTTACAGGAGCATCAATGACTCAAAGATCACTGCATCACCAAAAGCCCACCCCACCATGGGTGACAACTCATGAAAGCTGGAATCTGGTGTTCACTACACAACTTGCACACAGCTCAACAGATTAGAAAGTATCTCGTCCAGAAAGCTCGATGGTCTATATCTCTTCTAGGCAGCTCAGTTTGTTTGAAAGCGTTTCTACAGTTCTTACTGTTTACAGTTTTTAAAACTTGGGAAGGGAGGGGTCTAATGAATCTGACCAGTTTCAGGGATTTCCTGAAGTTACTGAGTTGTTTATTTCTTGAGCTTTAGTGAGCTTCCTTTCAGGAATGTTTCACCTCCCTTTAGAACATCCTGTATCTGAGTGAGCTTCATTTCAAGATGGAATGTTTTATGTTTTTATCTGTGGTTGCTATACAACACAGAGCTTGATAGAGACATGAGGGGAAACTCTAGAGAGGAGAATCTCTAGTGTATCTGTTCAATATTTTTTAGTGAATTCTAGGGGTAACTGTTTTTCTAGCAATGAAAATGTTGTGTCTTTTTATGCCAAAAAGAAAAGATTTATTATGTCTATTCAATGCATTATAACACCTCAACTTTAGGGTATTTTCTAAGAATTGTGATTTTTTTTCAGAATTAGATAGCTTTCAGGAGATATATCGAAGTGACTCCCTCCTAGGGGACATGACTATACTGTATAGTTTTCATTTTAGGATGCTATCTGTCCTGGAGTTGGTATATTCATTAGTTGTACTATACTGAATTTATTCCTCACACAAAGACAATAATGCAATACCTCTTTGGGTTGGTTAATTCCAGCTAAGAATATTGTTATAATTTCTACCACAATGTGCTTCCTGTATTGTTTTCAGAGGGTCCAAATTATATGTTGCTGGGCATTTAAAGGAGTCGGGTGGAAGCGTGAGTTGGTTGCAGCCATAATCTTGTTCATTTCTCTGACATTTTTGTCATCCCTACATGGATGCACCAAATGGCCAGAGGTACGATAGGTCAGCGTCACAGTGAGCTGGAATGCTGACATCTTCTAACTGCCCTGTAAAAGCTTCACTCCTTTTCTTAGAAATGCTTGGTAGACTGTGCAGACTTAATGAATGTGATGTATGGTTTACATGTGTTCCCCCAAAATGCGTGTGTTTGGAACTGAGTTCCCAAATTACAAGATAGTGCTAATACCTTTGAGTGAAATAGGATTAAAAGGAGCCATGGGGGAGGGGACCCTATGGCGTCATTTATGGTTTCCTAAGGACAGGAAAGAGCCGGCAGCACATTTGCATATCTTGCTATCCCATGACCTCTGCCATGTTACCATGCACCAACAATGCTGCTGACAGGTATTGAATGGATCCAAGTGCAGTGTTCTTGGACCACTCAGCCTATAGAGCCATAAAGCCCAAACCCGTGTATTCCTGCGAGTTACTCCGCAGTAGTGTTCTTTGATAGAAACAGAAAGTGAACTAAGACACACAACAAAGAGAAGTGGAGCAGAGCGTGAGCCTGCTGACATCTTATGTCTCTCTCAAACATTAGCATCTGTGGGTTTATGGTCTTGTAAATGGATAGACCACTGGACATGAGGACTGACGGCACCTCTCAAGTCTAGTTCAGTTCCACTGAGTGCTCTGGTCGTGCTGTAAACCTGCGCAGCTTCGATGAAGAGTTAATCAAGGAGTCTCTGCCTGCAGGGAGGTCACAGTCTAATCAGTAAGTATGTGGGTACCATAGTCAAAAATAAGGGAAGGAATCTCTTCTCAAGCAGCAGTTGAGAGATACTGGTCTTATCTTAAATACTCTTTAATTCTTCTTGGGTCTTCCCTTTGTCAAACCACAAACCACCACCATCACCACCACCACCACCACCATCACCACCACCACCATCACCACCATCACCACCACCACTATCACCACCACCACCACCATCACCATTACTACCACCACCATTATTACCACCGCCATCACCACCACCACCACCACCACCACCACCACCACCATTCTAGCCTAGCATCACCAGCATCAGCTCTGCCAACATTACAGGAATTAGCAATTACTGCACTTCTAATGTGCCTACTTCCACTCAAACCTCTGCCTATGATTCTTTTTTCTTTCTTTTTATAATACCTTGGAATTTATCTTTCTTTGGATCCCAGATGCATATTTTTAAAATGTTTATTTCTATATGGTCTAACATGTGCATTGGAAGCAGTGAGAAAAATCAGTTAATTCCAGCTCAGTCTGCCACATTTCTGGCTTTCTCCCATGAAGATGCTCTTATCCATTTAATGCACCTTTAGTGGTGGTCCGCTGTATGGTGGGCATCACTGTAGGTGTAAAGGACTCTCCCACCCTCAAGTCCCAAATTCTTGCCTTCGTTGAAGCTTAAATTCCTCCAGAAACACACACCAGACTTTTTATGTCACAAGGAAGTCTTGTTTGCAAATACCATTAATTCTTTTAACAATCACAAGACTTTGTGAGGGAGATGCTGTTTTCTCTGTTTTATAAATTAGAAAATGGAGTCATTCAGAGATTAGTAGTGTCGATAGCAGCAGAGCTAGGCTACAAACCCAGGCCGAGGTCAGGATTCAGCCGTCACTGCACATGGGTATCTTCATTACTTTTCTTGTTTCTGAAAGAAAATATCTGACAAAAAAATAAACAACAACAAGACTTCTAAAGGGCAGGGCTAATCGTGACTCACGGTTTAAGGGAGCACAGTCCACCACAGTGGGGGAGACTGTGAACGGGCTGGCCACACTGCTTCTACAGCTAGAATGCAGAGAGGTAAATGCTGCTCACCTGGCTTTCCTGATTCTTTTCACATTTTATTTAGTCTGTAAACCCAGCCCATACTTAGAATGGTTTCCTTCTCCAGTTCAATCTCTCTGGGAATCCCTGGGAGAAGTGTGTCTCCCCAGTGATTCTAAAATCTAATCAAGTTGACAATGAAAAGCCCTTTGTAGTGGGTTCCCTGAATGTAAATCTGTGCCAAGAATGTGGTAGGCTCTTGATAATTATTTGTCAAGTAATTAATGATAGTGTTGCTATTCTGCACGACCTGTCTTCTAGCAGATTCTGGGTTTCTTGAACCCATCTTTTGTGACTTTGTATCTACAGTGCCCAGCACAGGACCCGCATGGAGAACCCTCTTTGTACAATGTTGAACCCTAAGATGAAATTGTTAGTGATTTCGTTTTCATATTACATTACTTTTTCTACCGTTTGGAGACATTGAAGACTGGACACTGACTGCTGTGCTCGGGGCTGTGGGGAGTGGCTGATACCGAGGGGGATCTCTGCTTTCACATCACGTGCAGTCCATCTGGAAGGTCACCTTGAGTCCTGCTCGATTCCTGTCTTGCCTTACATCTTGCCTGATATGGTAAGTGACTTACGAATCAGCGGAAGTCTGAAAGCACACTGCACCCGAGCAAAGGGTGAGAAGAGCTGGGTCTTCCCGTGGGGAAAGACAGGATCCTGTACATTGTGGAACTGCAAAAGTCGGGGAAGAAGAGTGCTTTGATTAGAACTCCAGATCACATTGGAGACATTGGAGACAGAAAGTGGCAGACCCACCCGAGCCAGATTTGGGAGGAGGGTCTTGGAAGTCAGGAATTTCTGGGGAGGGCTACAGGGATCTCCACGGAGCAGTGCAAACAGGGAAATGTGTTGTTGGAGGGAAAAGGGAGGTGCCGTTCTAGGTGAGCGGTTTCCCTTCAAAGAGCATCACCAAAGATGTTCGACTAAAACAGGCGAGCCTAAGATTTAGTGTTGAGGGAGATGTCAGCTTTGGAGACGGATTGAATACAGGAACTCTGAGAGGCAGAAAGGGCTTTTTTCAGATGGGTAGGGGATTTGAGGATGAAGATGCTCATTGTATGGAAAGTGGGTGGCTTCAATACTGATATTAGTTAGCTTTGTGTTTGAGTATAAAGTCCAGAGGACCCAAAATATCAGCAAGAAGTCTGTGCTTCTGTCAGTAAAACCAGAAGCGAGCAGACAGACCGGCGAGGCTGAGGAACAGCTTAAACTTCTGTCCAAACCCCAGCATGTCCTCCCGGTGATCTTTGCTCTTTGTCTTCCTTTCACTTTCGTCATTAAAACTCAAGTTTTCTCCCTTCTTGATTTTGGACAACCATAGCCAGCTGGGAGTGCTCACCCTTGTGCCACCCACAGACTGTCTTTCTCCATCCCTTCCTTTGGCTCCTCCTCCCCAGCATGGCCTCAGCTTTCTCCTTTGGACTATTCCCCAGCCACCTTAAGTGTTCTTCTAGTCTCTCCTCTCTACACAGTGATTCCAAGTTGCCTTTCTACAGAGCATATCACCCCTGACACACAACTCTTCGTTGGTCTCAGAACCCTTCAGTCTGACACTCAGGACATAGGTCAGTTTCCTAAAATTTTTGTGCCAACTGAAAAACGTTTTTTCATTCCGTTTTAGCATTCATATTTGGATTTTTAAAAATTAGTATATGTAAGTGCGTGTGCCTGTGTGTGTGTGTGTGTGAGGTGTGCACACCTATGTGCATGGGAGCCAGAGGAGGTCTTGGGATGTCCCATTCTATCACTGTCTACCTTACTCCTTAGAGACAGGGCTCCTTCTGAACTGGGACTAGGTGATCACAGTCAGAAAGTCCCAGGGATCCCCTCGTCTCTACCCAACCCCACACAGTGCAGGGGTTATGAGCACCTGTGACTATGCCTGGCTTTTTTTTTTTTTTTTTTTTTTTTACAGCAGTGCCAGAATCCAAACCCAGCCCCTCATGCTTGGCCAGCAAGTCTTTTCATCTGCTGAGCCACCTCTCCAGGCCCTCGTTTAAATTTCATCTCACTTTCTGGGGAATTGAATTTTGGGTTTTAAATTCTTCTTTTAATTGAACGACAGTCAAGGTCAATAACGAGATGACTGCTCGCTACCTTTTCAAATGTAGTTTCTGTTTTGTTTTATTAGAATAGGACTGCTTTTTTAAAGCTTACCAGTGAGCCCAGAGTTTCCTGAGCTCACTCTCAGTGCCCACAAGCCCTCAGGAAGTCAGATCTGAGAGAGGGTGACTGTTACCCGGGAGCAGGCCTAGCTCAGCTGTAGGATGCCCTAAGGGGTCACGGTCTGCTGAGGTCTGCCCATTTCCATACCATTCACTTTTCCCTGCTTTGTCCAGACTGGAAAAAAAAAAAGAATGGACTGTGAAATCCTGTTTCACAGATATGATCTTAGGTAAACCACGCAGAAGGTTTATCTTGCCTGCTTTAAACTTATGGTTCAGTGTAATTATGTATATCCATGTTAATGTGAAATCTTCACACTGTTCTTCTCCAGAATTTTCTCATAAACTAAATGTATAATTTAAAAAAAAAATAAACATTTATTTTTTATTATTTTTTGTATCTACGTGTTGTATCTGCATGTGTGTCTTTGCACTCTGTGGGTGTCTGGTGCTGAGGCAATCATGAGAAGATGTTAGATTCCTTGGAACTGGAGTTAAAGATGGTTGTGAGCTACCACATGGGTTCTGGGAACCAAACCCACGTCCTCTGCAAGAGCAAGTGCTTTTAGCTGCTGAGCTTTCTCTCCAGCCTTCAATGTGTAATTTTTATATCCACATTAGAGGCAGGCAACTTCCTTTCAGTTCCTCTGGTTTACTAAGCCCTGGTCTAAGGTCTCCAGTCTAAGAGTTCTCAAAGGCCTAGTCTCTCATTTTATATATGGGGAAACTGAGACCCAGATGAGGTAAAGTCAAAGGCAGAGCTGGGAAGAGAATGTGGATATTTGGTGTCATTTCCACAAATCCACCTCCCACAGCCTCCTTCTGCTGTCTCCTTGAGTTAATATTCCTTATTTTTAATAACTCCTCCTTGTCCCTGTTGAAACCATCCCCCTAGACTGCTGATTCAAGCAGCTACCAACTCAGGTGTTTGTAAAACACGAATTTAATTGCATGTGAAGTTGTTGGAGGTCCAGCAATATTTTTTACACATGCCACCTCATCCCTTAAAACAATGCTTTTAGACCTTGACACCAGGCTTGACACCAGGCTTGACAGACCTCAGTTGGGGAAGTGCTGGCAGTGGACCTGAGTTCAATGCCCAGCCCCCATATGAACACAGCAGGCCCTTTGTGGTGGTGCACACTTGTGATCCAGCTCCGAGGAGGCAGAGACGGGCGGGTCCTTGGCATCGCTGGCCAGCCAGTCTAGCCTAGTTGGTGTGCTCCAGGCCAAGGAGAGATCTTGCCTCAAAAAACAAAGTGGATGCCTCCTGAGGAGTGCACCCAAGAGTGACTTCTCATCTGTACACACACATGCACACACCCTCACACACACTCATAGAGTAATACTTCTTCAGATTTCCATTTATTGATCACGTTAATGAGGTGAGTTTCTTTCTTACTCTCTCTCTCTCTGTGGGAAAACACAGATCTCTCCCCAAGGAAAGATAATTTTAGATTCCTTATCACCCGATCATTTCTTGCCTGGGAGAGACAGGGCCAGCAGGTCAAGTCCAAGCCTGTGGATCTGGAGGTGGGGCAGAGCGGGAAGGTCATGAAGGAGGAAGAATCAAGAGTGTAAACCGTCTGCAGAAATAGTGTCCCTTATCCTGGATTCCTTGTAGAGTGTTGGGTTTGGCCCTCAGCTGGTGCCGTCTAGTCTTATAATGGCATCTAATAGTGGCATCGAATCCACTGGCATCCTGGCTTTAATAATGTCTTCTTAAATTATGGTGGGCCCTACTGGAAGGAGGAGGAGGAGGATAAAGAAGAAGAGGAGGAGGAAGAGGAGGAGAAGAAAGAAGAAGAGGAGGAAGAGAAAGAAAAGGAGTAAGAGGAGGAGGAGAAAGAAAAGGAGGAAGAGGAAGAGGAGAAGGAAGAAGAAGAGGAGGAAGAAGTGGAGGAAAAAGAAGAGGAGGAGGAGAAGGAGGAAGAGGAGGAGGAGAAGAAAGAAGAAGAAGAGAAGGAGGAAGAGGAGGAGGAAAAAGAGCAGGAGGAAGAGGAGGAGGAAGAAGAGGAGGAAAAAGAAGAGGAGGAGGAGGAGAAGGAGAAAAGTCACAGACACACAGAAGACCACGTGAAGATGGAGTGATGGGTCCATAAGCCAAGGGCACCGAAGACTGCTCAGAACTACTAGAAGCTACTGAGAAAATGGAAGAGTCTCCTCTAAGGCCTTTGGAGGGATCATGAATCTGCTGACACCTTGACTTCAGGTTTCTGTCCCCTCCCCCCATAACTATGGGAAATAAGCTTCTACATTTTAAGCTGCCTCCTTGGAGCTTTAAAAGCCATCAAGCATGGCTTAGGGAAAGGGTCTCAGATCAGCGCTCTTGATCTTTATAGCAATAGTGTGAGGAGGTGAAGAACAGAGTCGGTTCTCACTGGGGAGGCAATGAAGCCAGAGATAGGAGGCGAAGGACGGTGAGCATTAGCATTGAAATTCTTAACACATTCTTGTCTGAGCCAGGCATGATCCTGGTTGCCAATCAAGTCCTCTCAGAGCTGACTTCTCAAGGGCTTGTAGGCACTGAAAGAGTCCAAAGAAACCCATGGACTTGGCAACTTAGAAAAGCCACCTTCTTGCAGAATCACTATGAGACAGAGGCAGCAATATGTTTGCTTAGTCACAGGGACACCAACCGAGGTTGGAAGCAGTGTGCCCTGCTGCAGCCCCCTGACTGCTGGTGTGCCGGTGTGTCATGTCTTGTGACCTCAGAACAGCTCACCCAGTGTGTGAAGACATGTGCCCTTTGGTTCCACATCACCGAACACTGAGTGTTTGATGACTGGCTCTTTAGGGTAGTGATTCCGACCTTGTATAGAGAAAGGAGAAACTAAGGAACTGGGCATGAGTCAGCTCGTGTAGAATTTTCCTAGCATCGACCACTGTACGCTAGGCACCGACCTAGGTTCTGTGGGCTTAGTGTGAAACAGTCACAACCACTGCCGTCGAGGAGTCGGCTTCCTGAGAAGCCAGGCACGCAAGCAGCTAACGACACTTGCTTAAGCAAGCTCAAGGGCGTGACGGGCCGCAGAAAGACAGTAGGTTCCAGGTGCCCGGAGATGGGAAGTGTGGAGTGGCTTTTTGACACTTTCTGGGATGCCTCCGTGGAGGAGGTGGAGGCTGCAGGGGAGAGCTGACAGAGAAGGGCTGGGACTGCTGTTGTGAGTGGACCACTCTTAGGTTACAGGAAAGGAGGGAGAAGCCTCCAAGGCAGATTCTGTTTAACTTCCTTTGTTGTGGCGTTGACTTCCTCAGAGGGCACCTTGAGTAAAGCAGACATTGGTTTCATTGTTATTTTTTGCCTCCTTGCACTCAAAATTGGATTGGATGGAGGAAGTTAATGTGAAACTCTAGTGCACTGTGCATTAATTAATTAACTAGTCAGTTAGCTCACCGTGCACTGACCATGAAAGGTATTTGATGTAAAGGCCTGGATGCCAGCATCTGCCAGTACTTGGGTGGATGCTGGGGGTTGGGTCCCTTAGACACTGTGAGGGTGTATCTGAAGGCTATGCACATGAGAGGGTTGAGATGACGGGATGAACAAATATTACTTCACACTCGTTCTCCTGTGGGACTCACCCTGTCTCAGTGGGAGAAAATCCCATTTCTGAGTAAGCCATCTCAGGAAACCATGGTGTGAGAGACACTGGACCACATCATCCGAAGGCCTTTTGTGGCCTTGCTTCTTTTCCCTGATAATTCCACAACCACTCCCCCACCCCCACCGTGTCTCATGGAGATGACCGTGTCTGCTTTATAAGATGAGTCCTCTGACTTTTTCAATTTTTTACGTCTTATATGGTGTGATGGCTTGAATCTGAAATGGCTTCCATGAGTACCGCACCTTGTCCCCAGATGGTGGTGCTGGTTTGGGAGTGGATGAAAGTTTTGGGAGCTGGGCCTGGCTGGCAGAGGTAGATCACTTGGAGAAGGAGGGCCTTCGAAGTTACAGTCCTGCACTGTTTCTGGACCACTCTACCCTCCTTGTGGTATGATCAAACAGCCCTTGCTCCCATCACCATGAACTCTGCCATGACTCCCATGTCACCACGAACTGCAATCCCTCAGAAACTGTGAGCCAATGCAATCCTTGCTCCCATAAGTTGGTTCTTGAGTCATTTTGTCACAAGAAATGTAATGAATACAATATTAATTGAACTCTGAAAACGTGGGGTCTAACGTGGTTAGAACATTTACTGGTCTTGTAGAAGATCTGGATTCTAGTCCTAGTGCCCACAGAATGGATCACAACAATCTGTAACTCCAGTTCCAGGGAATCCAACACCTTCATGGACACTAAACACATGTGACATGCATATATACATTCAGGCAGATACTCATTCTTGTGAAAAAAAATTTTAATGTTGTCTATGCAAAGTCACATGGCTGGTAGCAGCAATCAAGAATACAGTGTAGGGGCTAGAGAAATGGCTCGGCAGTTAAGAGCACAAGTTTGGTTCTAAACACCCATGCTGGATACCTCACAGCCACCTGTAACTCCAGCTCCAGGGTATCCAGTGCCCTCTTCTGGCCTCCAGGAGCACCACACTCATGTGTACACCCACACACAGATACAGACACATACAACAGTTAAAAATAAAACCAATTGTTTTTTAAAATTCAGGTAAAAATTCAGGAAAGATGCTTTGTCTCTAAATTCAATGTCCTCTCCAAAGCAGAGCTTCAGGCCTGTGTGCCATGGTATACCGATGAGCCACCAGTGGGTCCAGCGTCAAAATACTGATCTCCTGAGTGGACCATGGAAGGCCTGGAACTGTGAGTAGCTATCGAAGCTATCGCTACTGCATGCAGGGCTCTATAATAAAAGAAATCGAAGCCTTCGGAGGAGTTTGTTTTGGCTGTCATGCTTTAGTCATGATCACAGATATCACCTATATTGTTTTGCTGGCAGGTCACTGGTTGGATGTAGACTTAGCTGTAGTAGAACATTATCCTAGCTGCACCACATGCTTAGCACACTAAATGGCACAGACCAAATCTGTGGTCTGCCCAGATCTCCACTTCCCTATGAGCTGGGCAGCTGAAGGTCATGAGTCCTCACTCTCAACTGTAGACTCCCAAAGTTACTGTCTAGTCATGCTCGTGTCAAATTCAAATTGTAACACATTTTCCAGGGGTCACTGCTGCCTCTTCTCATTCCCATGGTCCTAATTCTAGACCCATCAGGAATATGCATTTGATGTTCCCTGCCCTTGTGTGGACTCAGTCCCACACCCTGGGCTCTTAGGTCTCCCTGCTTCAAGATAGAAAACATGGTTGAGTTGGTCTATCCTCTCCTTCTTCACTGTTAATTCCCCATTAAAAAAAATCAAAGGCTAGAATCAAAGGCAGTTCGCAAGAGACAGCTAATCAATACACATTATTCTGCAAACATTCTAGGAAATTCAAGGAAATTATAAAGTGCCTCCTAAAGACCTCTTCACATATCTGTGTGCCTGCCCTTCACCGAGAGAGCTTCCTCTTGGCACATAAAGAAGTCAAATTAGGCCCCGAAGAGACGATCCTTGTTGGAGTGTGAATGTCAAAGAAAACAATCTTCAGAAAAATCGCTTTTTCTCTCAGCATGCTCTGGAGAGAAGAATGGCTTCAGTTACTGGTAAGGCCTATGCAGAGCATAGGTGGGGAACACGAGGGATCATGGGAACTGATGTTCGTATGGGGGATGCTGTCTTTCTAGGTGCTGTGGTGGAAATCTTAAATGTCCCTCATAGTTTACGTTCTGAGCACTCATTCAGTGGTGGTATACTTAGGGAGTCTGAGGAACTTGTAGAGGAGGGTCCAGTTGGTAGAGTTAGGTCACTAGGGACAAGCTTTTGAAGGTGCAGCCTAGTCTCGCTTTCTGCTTCACGATCTGCAGGAGTGTGGGAAGTTGCCAGCGCACCATCCCACCACCTTGAACTCCATGCCTCCCCACCATGATGGACCAAAGCCATGAACTTATTATGTCTCTTCTCCCCTACGTTGTTCTGTATGGTACTCTTGTCCCAGCACCAGAGAAGCTACGGATATACTTAGTGAGGGCTTTTACTCATCCTGGCTTTGGGAAAGAACACCATCCAGACCTTAGAACTACAGAAGGAACAGTATCCAGCCTCTCAATAGGAACTCACCCCCTTCTTAGATATTTGGCACAAACATTTATTATTTCCTCTGCCAGCCTCAGGGCAAGGACTTGCTGGGACTCTCGGTCACAAATTTGTCTTCAGCCCAGAAGAACCGCATTGGAAGATATTTACAAACCCTTTGCTGGTGAGGGGCCTTCATGACTTAGAGATTTCATGAGAACTGGTGTAAAGCAAAGACAGGCAGTTCGTAGGAACAGAAACTTGAAAGAGTTTCACATCATCAATCCAGCCAAAGTTCACCTTTTCTGTGGGTGAGTCCCATGACTCTAGCTCAGGCTAGGGCTATGGGCTGGAAGTCGAGTCACAGCTGAGCACCATCACAAGCCCAAAGGGAGGGCATGTCTCACACACCCTCCTGGGTACCAGCTACTGTAGCCATCCGGGAGCCCTTGGAATGGTCATGGTGCTCCAGGCTCAGGGTCCTGCCTCACCACCTCTAGCTTGCTATCTGTTTATACAGCAGAAAAAAAGAGTTCAGGGGCCCAATTTACCAGTGCCTGGGGGCTAATGCAGGAGCAATCTAGTCCATCAAAATGTAACAGGAGCTAGAATTAATTAGAGGCTGGTTCCAATCTCAACCTCTCCATTTTCTAAATGTCTAACTTGAAGAAAGTTACTAAGTTCCTGTGAACTTCTGTTTCCCCATCTATAAAATAGAAATGAGGTTTGTTGGGGTTTTTTTTTTGTTGTTGCTGCTATTGTCTTTTTTTTTTTTTTTTTTGCTTGATTTGGTTTGATTTTTCATTATGTTTTTGTTCATTTGTTTGTTTGTTTTGAGACCAGGTCTCTACGTAGCCCTGGCTGCTGTGGAACTCACGGAGATCCACCTGCCTTAACCTCCTGAGTGCTAGAATTAGAGGCACGTGCCACCATGCCAGGCCCAGAAGTGATTGCCTATTTCTGAACACAAATACTCTAAAGCTCGAATAGTATTGGGCACAAACCCTGGGATGGGGGAGACCCTCAATAAACAACACACCAACAACATAAGAGATGGCGGTGCAAGTTTCTTCTCTGCGGTTGTTCAACAAGGTGAAGGTCTTCCTTCAAGGGGGTATGCCAATTACAAGACCATATGAGGGCCTCCTTGATTACTAAGATCTGGGAGGTCTGGGTTTGAGCCCTTGCTCTCTTTGTTATGCCATCAGGCTTCAAAAGCACTGAGGGTCAAAGCAGCTTCTCCCCACACCGTACCAAAGTCCAATGGAAACTGTATCCCTAATCACTCCCAAGTATTCCTCAGCTCAGTCCAGCCACATTTTTGTTGATATGTGGTACCCCCTCAGCCCCTCATCATACCATTGACCAAACTGGAGAAGGATGTCCCCAGCTGAAGGCCAGTTCTGGTCTTTTGAAAGGCCTACTACTTCATACAGCCTCTAAAAGCAGCAGGTGAATCTGAGTGCTGGGGATGTGGCAGCTGGTGGAAGAGACAAAACGCCTGCCTTCTGGGGCTTACATTCCAGTTACCAGAGAGATACTAAGCAAGAATAGGTAGGCCAAGAATTCCCAACCCTAGAGTCCAAAATGTTCCAAATGTTCCAAAAAATAAATCAATAAAATCAATAAATAAATGACATTTCAATGCTACAATTTAGAAAATACCACACACCCTCCAGTGATACATGAAAATGCATGAAACACTAACGACTAGCTTCAGGCTCTGAGTACAGGGTGCATACGAAACCTAAGTTAAATCTGTGTTTAGACTTGAGTTCCACCCCTAAGATATTCCATTCGTCACGTGCATGCAAATATTCTGAAACACACACACAAAAGAAATTCCCAACCTGAAACGACCTGGCTCTAAGCATTTAGGATAAGGGTATTCAAAGGATCACCTGGCATGGGGTGATCTATATGTGATCGTATGGTACGGTATGACATCACAAGGCGTGATACATGATGCACGGTGTGAGCACTCTGAAAATCAAGCCGCGGAGGGATGGGTGAAGGCCCCTCTGAGGAAAAGCTGTCTGCGTGGTTAACCTTGGATTAGGGAGCAAAGTACCTGACTATGTGTGTCAGGGTAGTCCACACTAGGGATAAGAAGCAGCACTTCTTGAAGCATGAAAGAAATCGGTGGCTTGCCACATGGAACTGAGCGTTAATGGAGCTACATAGAGCTTGGAACTTACTCGACTTGCAACAGGAAGCCGTTGGACATCACTGCGGCGCTCCGATGTGAGTCTTTAAACGATCACCCTGGTTACTGTAGGGAGAACGGCCTACAAATGGGTAAGAGTCGGGGAAAGCAGACTAGTGAAGAAGACCCTTTGGCGGTATTTCTGACAAGGGATGCTTGTGAACAGGGCGGGTTTGGTGGAAGATGTACGGAGTGGGTTAAAATGCAGTGAAGTTGCTTGAGACGTAGGTCAGATACGAGCGTCGAGGGGACGAGGAAGTGAAGAAAGGCCCTCCTCCCCCATGTGCGCATGCGTTTCGATATCAATACCAGAAGGAGATGAACTGGTGGGCGACGCCGACGGACAAACTGTAATCTCGAGAGATCGGTAACTAAGCGACAGGATCCTGCCAGTTGCTCTTAGCATCATTGGGTGGCCTTCGGGTTGTCAAAGCGCATGTAAGAGCAGCCATGGAACTTGCTTTCCCAAACCAGGGAGGCAGGCAGTGTAACAAAATGGATCTGCAGGCTGCGTTTCCTGCGTGCACATTCATAGAACTTCCAAAGAGGGGGTGACTGGTGCAGATTCCTGGTCGCATTAGACAGAGGATCTTCACCACCGTGTTTGGACTGTTTTTAATGCAAATAAACGAGGGGAACTTGGATTCTCATAACATCTTACAGTTTAATGGCTCTTTGCAGTCCATTACCACACATGTCCTAGTAGGCAGATGGATGGCTGTCTTCATTTTGGAGGAGAAGTCAGAGAAGCCCCAATGCCTGGGCTAACCCGAGGTAACACACCTACCAGGAGAGCGAATTCTCAAATCTAGGCTTGGGAAGTACAAACTACTTTCATTTTGCTATGATTATTACAGAGTTGTCATATGTTGACCCTGCCGGCATGAAAAGACTACATTAATTGTACCTTTGATGGGTGTAGAGGTCCTTTTTGTGCTGTGTTGACTATAAAGGGTCTGGTGTCCAACCCCATCCCCCACAGATTCCTCCCTAATCCCAAACTCTGTGACAGCTTCCCTCCCTTAACAACCAAGAGGCTCTGAGCTCTGCAACCTGCCCCCAACTCCTGTCTCTCTTTTAACAAATTCCTTTTTATCAATGGTTCATTTGCATTGAAAGAGATTTGCATGCCAAGCAATATTTTGGGAACATTTTTACAACGCCTGTTACTAAAGTTTTGAGAGAAGCTGCTTCCAGAAGGCCCAAGCTCTTTCCCAATTGGATCATTTCAAAACACAATGAAAAGCGTTTCTCAATGGGCGCTCTGATCACTCCTGCCAAGCATCACTTAGTTCCGACGGACAGCAGAGCTAACTCTGTGTGGTGCTGCTTGTCTGCGGGAAACAAGAAAACAGATGGTGAGGACACGTGAAGAGTGGGTGAAAGGTCTTCCACCTTTCAGTGTCCCCTCCGCACCGTCATTGGCTGCCCTTGAGTCACCTGCACCTCTTCTGGGTCTCTTCCCAATGATATCAGCAGATGAGGGACCAGACAGAGCACTAGACTTGATATAAGGTCAAAGTATTAATCTTGACCTTGGGGCTTCCTGGTGTCTGACCTCAGGCAGCCTCAGGTCCCTGGTCTGTGACCTGGACATGCAAATGCCTGTACGGCTTCTGTGACACTTGGGAGGAATAAATAAAACAGATTTGGTGCAAGGCAGAGATCATATTGCATTTTCCTTTGTGCTTTCAGTTCTGAATAAAGGCACATAGCAGGGACTGGGTACAACAGTGAATAATTTATGACTCCGTACAATGTAGGTAATGTTACAGCTCTAACACCTATTATTTATATAATTTTGCCCATGTTTGCCAAATCCCCCTGGTACTTAAACAAATTTGCTATTTCAAGAATACAAGAACACAGAACCCAGGAAAAATATTTACTAAAAGCCTAAAATGCACTGTGCTAGATGTAAATAATGTTTCTCCAGTTAGTCCGAGTGGTGAATAACCCCAGCTTTTGTTCTGTTTGGAGCACCTGTTTTTAATCCACATCATAAATATTTTCATGACTATTGCTCAGTAGTCAATGGGTTTCTTTGTTGGCATAGAATTTAAGATATTTCCCTAATAAGGACACCCAGTGTTTAAGCAATGAATTTCTATAGCTATGCAGTTCAGAGAGTTACCTAGGAGATGAGAAGCTAATCTGTCTGGAATTTCTGCCCTTGAGACCAAAGATACTATAAATTTGCTCTGGGAGAAATAATCACGGTAAGCATCTTAATTTCTTCCATCTCGTTTCCAAGCAGATGTCACCGTGTTTTAGACTGGAATTCATCACTTCTCTGATACATCAACATTGACATATTACATCTTCATCTCTTATTATGGAAAATGGAAACGAAACCACACTGCAAGAGCAAGTTGAATGGATTGCACTCGCCAGAGATCTGGGGGAGAAAAAAACACCCCCACCCACCTCTGACTTTCGGATTCTTGCTTCCTCCATGTTCGGATTGTACCTTGCACAGACCATCAGAAGTTCATTTTTTGCAAATACAAAGAGAACTTATTATCAAAAGTCAGACCTCCTGAGGTGGGAGCGCAGTTTGGGAGACGGGGCAGATGCCACCTCGAAAACCCCGCAGTTAAGGTGAAACTCTGGAGATGAAACTCCATTTATTTCCGCGCTTGGCTTTGCCTCAGCCCCTTTGAGTGGATGTGTGGATGTGTCTAGCTGTTTGCTCCTATCTATTAAGCCCTCCATTTAGAGGATGACTTTGGACAGTTGTCAACACCTGCAAATGTCATCAACCCCGTAATACTCTGCGGTGCTGTTATCAAAGTACCACTCGCTTACTGCCCGAGACTCCAGTCACCCCACAGTGGGCACCAGCAGACAGCTTTCCTTTTTCTGGCCTCAGGAAAACATTCTTAGGATTTGAGGATCCTATTATATGTTGAATGAACAGTGTTCTTCTTGAATTCCTTACGAAGTCACTCTGGTCCTTAGAGATTAGAAGTTTAAGCCTGGAAGGCCATACCTCGGTGAGCTTTCTTCACTTTGGCTCCCCAGCATTTCTGTTCCTGCCAGGCTTAATCCTCTGCAGACATATCAAGGCAACCATCAGTCAAGGTCGTCTTTACGCCCTCCCACGTGCTACAGAGATTAAGGCGGCCTGATTTCCTCATGTATTCCTTGGCACACTGACCACAGGCTTGGCTGATCTCCAAGCGGAACGTAAACAATGTTTAAGATTTGGCTCAAAGTTGTTGTCTATTTTAAAGAAGAAGCTATCTCATCTTGGAATTATAGGACAGTCAATGCCATCTTGGGTACAACAGGATAGTTGGGATGAATGTTATTAGCACTCCGGAGTCCCCTCATAAATTTAGAGAGTAGAAAAGAGAGAGAGCAGTGGGTCTCAAATCCTAGCTGTAGTAGCTGCTAGCTGTGTAAGAACTACAACTGTCGTTAGCTGCATCAAGTTGAAGGTGGTCTGGTGAGCATTCAAACATCACGCTGTACTTGTATGGCAGCCTTTGAAACTCGTCGAGAAGTTTCTTACCGCTTCACTGGGCCTGGATTTCTTTACCATAAAACAAAGGAGTGCACTCCCGCGGCTCCTAGGCTCTGAGATGGAGGATGAGAGTTGGCTGAGGTGGGTGTAAAGAGCCCAGGGTGCTGGATGTCCCTCTACGTGTTTCTGGGTCTGCACCTCTCACCGACACCCTCCTGGAAGCTCCTGGTAACAGGGTCACTGGCTTTGGTACCGAAGAACTTAGAGAAGGAACAGAACCTGGGACAGCAGCCAGTCTTTGCCCTGAGGTGTGATCTTGTTCCTGCCACCCCTGCCCTGTCCAAACTGGGAGACTGTGAAGTCACAGCAAGGGGAAGTTCAAGGGAGTATAGGCAGGGCGAGACTGGTGTGAGGACGCAGTCGAGGAAACAGTCAAGGGATACTGGGTGTGAAGGGAAGGATGCGTGGGGTTCCGTGACAAACACCTGAGAGAAGTCAGGTTTTCCACAATTTTCAGTAGCAACCAAAAATAAGGAGCACATTCTCTATCAGTGTCGTCTAAGTTTATATAAATCTGTGGACCAGTGCACCATCCATTCTTCGTTCACGGTAGGAGGTCTCGTTCTGCTCCGTCCTGTCCTCTTAGACGCCTCCCTCACTATGATTGTACTAAATGCGATGCTGGATGTGACTCGCAGAACCGATTTTATGACCCTGTAATGAAAAGTATCGGTATGGATGGCATTCAGCATCTCGAAGGGGAGAACCGGAGCTTTGAGTCGGAGATCCGAGCGGATTTTCATTCAGGACAAGAAATTATCAACAAGCAGTTACACACAAATATAGACTGAGCCTCTCAATGTAATGAAATTCACTCATGGATGTTTTCAAAATGAGACCTACTATGCGTGCTGGGTCTGTGGAATAAGGGCCTTCAAGTTCAGAGACTCAAAAGCCCACAATTCAAGCCAAAACAAAAGAGAGACCCCAAATGGAAGACATGCATTTGCTTAAGTGGGGTGTGGAGACAGCAGAAAGAATTTCTATCAGACTGCTCGCGTCTCCCTTGTTCATCGTAATCACACGAGGCTGGCTGCTGTTTAATACACACTTCCAGATGCGTGTGACAAGTGTAACACAAGTACACATGTCCTATATATCTACATGCGTGAAAATCACACCCAGAGAGACACAGCCACACCGTCCATTTCCCCTCCCTGCCCCCCTTCTCTTATGAAGTCTTCAGTTGATAATCCCCTCTTCCCTGTCAGCTCAGACTTTAAAACACAAAATACCATTTAGCATTCATCTTCGTGGAAGCCCGCTGTCACTTGGTGAGTCCTTTAAAAGTCTGGTTCCTTCTTCAGCAGGGAGCACAGCTTTCGGTCCCTCCCGGAGCCTGGGTACTGAAGAACAAGACCCAAGTCCATTTTTCAACGAGACCCTGTATTATTTCATATTCCCAGTAAAGTGTCACGGGAATGTAAAGGTACGTAAATTAACAAGTTTTGATTTAGAGCCTCGAGAAGTGCAGGGTGTAGCTGGGGCTTTAAATGCATCTGATGATGCAGTTAGGATCTGGGGGCCTTGCCACCGCACCCCACAGCTTAGTACTGTCTTCATCACTGCGCCCTCAGAGTCTTAGACTCAAATGAGTGCAGTTGGTGCTGGAGAACGAGGGCTGGGGTACAGGGCTTCACGTCGTCAGCACGGACTAGTTAGAGCAGGGCAGAGAGGAACTCACCCAGGGGTGAGAGGTGACTCCTGGAGCAAGTACTCTAAGCAGCACCTGTTGTTTATCCAGTGAGAAGGAAGAGGTCACAGTGAGCTAGGCTGAAGGCAGGCAGGAGAACTGAAAGGGAATGTTATCAGTGGCCCAGGGAGGGGATTTCAGGAAGTAGGGTGTGGACTGCAGTTTCTTGCCACAGAAGGGGAGAGTGAGATGAAGCACGCTCTCGGCTATCTGAGTTCTTGGTGACGTCAGCAAGGCCAGTTTCCGTGAAGTGGTGAACGGGTCCCATCACTGCGGCTTGTGGAGGGAGTCGGAGATGAGGCAGTAGAGAACTGAAATGTAGACCCGTGATTCGCAAACGCTGGCCCGTAGGCTCACCTACACCACCCTCACCAGCAGGGCTTTAAGAAAACACAGATTTGTGGTCCTGACTCGTGTTTTCTGAGTATGCCTAGAGAAGGCCCCAAGGATCTATATAAAAGAGTCAGGTTTGGGAATTGTAAGAATTAAAAATAATGGCACCGAATTGCCCAAATATTGCAAACAACATCCTTGGAAAGTTAAAACAATACGAAAAATGAAGACTACATGAGAGGTCTTGTATACCCTGAATCTGCCTTCCCAAGGCAAAATCTGTAAATAATAGTAACGGAGATATGCCACGGCCAGGAGCCCATGCTAATGACACCTGCTCATCGCACTGCTCGGATGTAGGGGAGGGGAGGGGATACAGGATCCTATGATTCCCTCAAAGACACACCCATGTGAAGGTACCCTGATAATATTAACCACGTCAGTCAGTAAGGATGCAGCGGACCCTTGTCCCCAAACTCCAGTTAGCGAGTAGGGATGCTAACACAAGCTTTCAGTATCATTCCTTCAGGCTCACTGCATCAGCCCTGAGGAGTAAGACAGGGGTCTCTAATTGCTCCGGGACTGCAGCAGATTGGCATGACAGACTCATTAGAATTATTCCTTTGAACGAGAAGGCCCATTTATATAGCAGGCGTATACTGTAAAAGACGGGACATTTTGGGTCTATTGGAATTAGTTGTATCTCACATCCAACTTGTGCTATGGCGGAGTCTGTGAATTCGGAACCCCTAAGAGCTTAAGTAGTGAGTTCTAGAGAGGTGGTGGGGGAAGATAATTCATTTTCCATAAGCATTGTGTGAAGACGGAATAAACGTATCTCCGAGGATGCTTGCCGATGGTCTATCAGAGAACATGGGCCAGCCAAGTTCCCATTACTACGTCAAACCCCTGGGACAATCAGTTTACAAAGAGAAAGTTAGAATGCAACTTCTCAGGTGAGAAGAGAGTGGAGTCCAACGATCTGCTCAGCGATCCGAAGACCTTCCGCTTAAAATTTCCTCCAGTTCCAGTTGTCTCAAGCTGGGAACCAAGCCTTCAGCACATGGACTTGTGGGACAGCACTTATGGTTCAAACGATATCAGAGCACATAGGCTACTCCGGGAACACTGTATCTTAGAGACCCCCGAGTTCGAGACTTAGGTTGGATATTGCCATGTTATTGCCGTGTGTCCTACGACTACATTTTTGACTTTGTCAAGCAGAAGATAGAATCTAAGTTATGATCTTGGTCTTGTGGAGATGAGTCAAGACTCTGGAACCATAGAGGAGTTACATGGTGGCCAGTCTCCATGATGCCATTCGTTATCTGCTTCTCCTGGAGCTCGTGTATAATACATTTCCTGTGAATGTGGGCTGGGCTTAGTGGCGTGTCTCTAATAGGTGAGATACTGCAGAAGTGATGTGTCCAACCAGTATTAGGTTATGAAACAGTTGTGGCCCCCATGAGTGATGTGCTCTCTCCTCCTCTCTCTGCCTCCTTCTCTTGTACAGCTGCCGTGTAAGGAAGGTATTTGGGAAGAGCAAAAAAAGAGAACCTGATGGGGTTATGGGAATCATGCCATATACCTGCAGCCATAGGGAACTGAGCTTGCCTCCACAGTGTGTGCAAGAGCCTGGTTGAGGCTTCAACCTAGGTGAGACCTTCAGTCCTTGCAGTCCTGGTGATAACTGATCACCACACGAGAGACGCCCGGCAGAATCTCTTAGCTAAGCTTCCCCATATTCCCGACTCTGAAATTGCGCACTGAATCTACATTTGTTACTGTAAGTTTCTGAAGCCGGGGTGGTTTATTCCTCAGCAATAGATTATTAGTATTGCTCCCTATTTCAAAATGTTGGGAAGCAACAGTTAAACCATCTCAAGCTCAAATATGCTTCCACATATATTCTTCAATGGGACAAGAGTTAGCTGTCTCATTAATGAGAAGACCGAGCAACCTGCATTGGTGGGGAAAGTATGGTAGAGCCAAGAGGTCTGAATATGCATCCTAGCCACACCCCATTAGCAGTGTAAACTCAAAAGATTCCTGCTTCCCCTCAACTTCTCTTACCTCCTAGACAAAATGCAGACTACTACAATGCCTGCTCTGTCTGCGCACGCTCTGCGACGTCCACATTCAGCATACCTGCAAAGTGCTACTGACATACTAGTTTTGATGGTTCGACCTCATCAGCTTTCAACAAAGTTGGTCTAGACGACCAAAGTCATCTCTCTACGTCTCGGGCTCTGTGGCACCCGGGGAAGCCTTCTTTACTACCTAAACTGCTTTCCCCTAGCTGTATCCCCCGTGTCCCCAAATGGATCGGTTACATCAGATAACTTGAGATCGCTTTTCATTCAGTGTAGTTTCTGATCAGAATATAAGGGAAGGCTTCTTCGTCTGGGTGGCTATGTTCCTAGAAGGCTGGCTGAGGTGTGCACCTGAAACCTTGGGTACCTTGGAGCCCCGTCGGCCAGTGTGTTGACACTGGCAGAACTGTGCAAAGTGCAATGAATAGATGGCAGCCTTGGTGGCACGCAAAGGCTGTTGGTACCACTGCCTGGGAAGATAGAGCTCATTCTGCAGCGGATGCTGCCAGCCCCCACACAAGCCCCTACAATAGCATCCTGTCATTTGTCACTTCAAACCCATACACTTTGGATTTGCACTGTGCCGGGAGAATTCGTAATGAATCTAGTTCCTATTCATGTGGGAAAGAAAGTAGAGCATGGAAGAAGAAAAGATCTGTGAACATCGAACGCCTTGGAGTTCCGTAGAGGGTGGCAGAGTGTCACATCCGAGTAGGGCCGAGGAAGCCACGGTTCAACCTGGAGTGCACTTGGAAGGGTATGGGCCTTGTGATCACACTGTTAATCGGTGTCCGTAGTTTATCCCACTCAATTATAAACGCTTTCTCATTTGAAGCTAATTATCCTCCTTTTTAGCTAAGACATTAGACCTCTTGGAAGTCACGTCAGCAGGGGACAAGACAAACTCTGCTCCCGTTGCCCTTCTCACAGCTATCTTCTTCTGGGTCTCCTGAGCTCCCATTGTGGTAGGTTTTCCTCCATTAAGGAGTAGTGATTTTCTTGTGTTGCTGGTCTTGTCTTCCAAGAGTACTAAGCCACCAAAAGCAGACACACATACAAAAGAGGATTTGGGTGACATCACGAGAGAGATTTATGATTGGAGATGTCTAGGCGATGGCCCATCTGCGGGGTGTTTGAGTCCTGTTTGTGGACCACTAAACACCTCCACGTATGGAGCGGCATTCACGGGGCTCAGTCCTGGGTCTGTGGATTGAGTTCATGGGATCAAAGTTTCTTCGGTAGGAAGCCTGAGTTCATCCCTGTTTCATTAAGCAGAATATGGTCCATGTCAGTTCCTGGCCAAGGATGGGTCAGAATGGCTGAGAAAGGAGACCTGAACCATGGGATTGGGAACTCAGAGGTCTGGGAATAGACTCTGACAAGAAAGAACTAGCTAGGTCTGGAAACTCTGCTTGGGGAGGAACCTGACTGGAAGTTGTTGCCGGGAGATCTGATGAGGACCCAGCTCTCCCTTTCACAGCACTGTGGCCATGGGCAAGTCACGTCACTTTCTCTGTAGCTCGTTTTTACATCTAACAGCTGGAGACAATGCCAGTGCCTGTCCTGGATGCCAGTTTCTTTCGACCATCCCGTGAAGGCTTGAAGCCCTGAATGGCTGTGGAGAAGCATTTGGCAAGCCACAGCCATGGGCCAAATCCAGCCTCCTGCCTGTTTTTATAAGCCTGTGAACAAAGAATGGTTTCCACGCTTTTAAAATGGCTTAAAATAAAACAGATGAAGATATCATATAAAATAAAATAATGCATAGGTTATCACATGTAATTGTGCAGCATGCATAAATAATACATAGTGCAAATATAAAAATTTTTGTAAACATGCACAAGAATGCATAAATGTAAATGTGAAATTTATTGTATAATTATATATTATGATTATTATACTACAATACACAATATATTATATGTGCTATGATTCTTGTCCGGTACACAGCATTTCCCAAATGCTGTGTCATATTGCTTATATCTATAGATAGATATAAGGTATCTATCTTGTATCAATCTATTAAATGATCATGCATGAAGTACAGATGTATAAGTGTAAAATGGACATCCATAAGGAAAGCTTTGTTGACTGGAGCCGTGCCTGATCACTTGTATTGTCTCCGTTGGTGCTATTTCATGCTACAATAGGGTGGGTGAGTGGCTGTGAGACCAGGTGACCCATAAGCTTTAACTAAGGACTCTCCCAGTCTTTGCAAAGGAAAGCCAACCTGACTCTTCCTGGCCAGCGCTGGCCAGCGGGGAGTGGCGTGAGAAAAGAGACTCCCAAGAGAAAAAAGGAAGTCAATGCCACCCAGCTCTAAAAACAAAACAAGCAATAAATAAGCGAAAGTAAAGCCAGAGTCTGTATTGGAACCCGAACTTCTAACGGAACGTGACATTCTCTTAATCTATGAGTATAAAAGGCTACCCAGGTTTCTTCGCTTTGGTAAAAGAGTAAATAAATTTAGGATCCAATGATGTTAGAGATATTAGGAAAATAGGGTATAAAACTGGAGCATAGGAGACAGGTTATGAATGCAGAAAACCAGATGCAACGAGATCTGCAGAGCTGAAATTCTGTCACTGTCCAACTGTCTAGAGAGGAGGCTGGGATGCAGCTTAGTTGGTAGAGTGCTTGCTTAGCTTGTAGGAAGCCCTGGGTTGGGTCCCAAGCACCAAATAAAGCAGGTGGGAGGAGGGGAGTGTATGTATGCATTCTCAACACTGCAGAGGTGGAGGCAGGGTAAGAAGTTCAAGGTCATCTTCAGCTACACATTAAGCTCAAAGCCAGCTTGGGATATATGAGACCTGCTCAAAAAACACAAAGCAAAACAGATAACAACAGCAACAAAGCACATGTGCGTGCACACACACACACACACACACACTCACACACAAGCATGCGAAAGGACATGCAATTAGTAGTAAATATCATAAAGAGAATTTGCAAAGCAGGATAACATTTCTATATTCTAACTTAGCAAAATGTTAAATAATCATGGTAATCAATATAGAGATGTTTCAATAGAACTGGAATAGTTGTATACTGCCCATGGCCACATTAATTAGTTAAAATACCTCTACAACTTTAACTAACTTTTATATATCAAGAACCCTTTCTGGCTCATAGAGGCACGCGCCTTTAATCACAGCTCTCGGGAGGCAGAGGCAGGCAGATCTCTGTGATTGGAGGCCAGCCTGGTCTACAGAGTGAGTTCCAGGACAGCCAGAGTTACATCAGAGAAACCTTGTCTCAGAAAAACAAAACAAAACAAACAAATTCAATTTCTCTCTTTCTTTCTTCCTTTTACATTTAGTGTGTGTGTGAGTGTGTGTGTGCGTGCACACCTGCATGTCCTGTCACACCTGTAGACATCTGAGACAATTTGTGGTTCCCTCTTCTACCATTTAGATTCTTTGGGTTGGAGGCAGGTGTCTTCACCCAGCTGGGACATCTTTCTAGCCACATTGGTTCTATTCCTTAAAAAGATCTGTCTTTAGAAAGTAATTTTAGAGTCAGAAAAATAATATCCATCAAGTTGTACATTGGATTGCAGTTTTCACATTAATTTGGAGATAAGGCCCTCCTTTCCCAAAAGACAGAGAAGGAACTAAGCAGCTTGTGGGTGGAAACCCTGGGGGAACATGCTACAGATTATAAGGGTTTGCAGAGGAAAGGGACTTACGGTGAAGAAAAAAAAAAAAGTAATTTTCTGTTATGGCTTAACTGCAACAAGGAGAAATGATAATGGTTTCTTTTGTGCATATGTGTGTGTGTGTATGTGTGTGTATATGTGTACGTGTATGTGTGTGTGCGTACATGTGTGTGTGTATGCACATGAATGTGTGCATTTGTGTGGGTGCATGCGTGTGTGTGTGTATGTACGTGCATGCATGCGTGCATGCATGTGTGTGTGTGTAAGTATGTCCATGTGTACGTGTGTGTATGTGTGTGTGTATGTGTGTGTATGTACGTGCATGTGTGCATGTGTGCGTGTGTGTGTGGAGGGGGGGCTTGTGGGAGGGTGGGAGTATGTATGGAGGCCAGAGGACAACCTTGGTATTGTTCCTCAGGTGTCACCCACATTTTATTTCTGAGGCAATGTCTCTTATTGTCTTGCAGCTCCCCAGTGTGGCTTCCAATGTGCCCCAGAGATCCTACTGTCTCAGCTCTCTAGCACTGAGATTACAACAATATGTCACATTGCCAGCCTTGGTTCTGGGGAAGGATCTCCCCAAGCCCGAGGCTGGTTTCTTAAGATGATAGTTTTCTATAGCTCCTCTTGCTGTGTCACTGACTGAATATGAAAGCCAGGAGATCTGGTCTCCTGGAAGGTAGGTTGGGGCGTCTAAATTGCCAAGCTGGCTTATGTCTTTCTAAAGTCTTATGCCTCTCTCATAGGCTTCAAGGTAGGATATGCTGGCAGATAGACTGAGCTCACAAGAAGGTTGCAAAGGCTTTCCCGTTAGACAGATGAGACAAGATGGGATCGGGAAGCGGGCAAGGCCTCTATCAGCAAATCTTCACCATCGGAGACTGCCATCTTACAGGACAGCTGATTTGCTTTAGATGAGAGTCTGGTCTCGGAGTCAAAGCCCAGTGACTGCAACTAAGGAGAGCAGCTCTGTGGCTTAGCCTGCATCAAACCTGAAGACAGGCAGGAGAGAGACTGTCCCCAGGAGCCCATGAAGGAGTAGTTACTACGCTGGAATGTTAAACGCGGGGCAGCTGACTGGAGGGGAGGCCCCCAGCACAGCTTGACCATCTCTGCTGTTGTCTGGGATTCAGCCCTGGGCCCAGCTGATGAGGTTTCTGCCCTGATTGAATGCTATTGTTTATTCCACATCCACATCTAGCTTCTTGTTATTAATGGATTTTAATCACGGCCTGGAGAACACAGCACATTCAAAGCCCCGTGAGCCCGGTTCACGTCTCTCCTGGGTAAAGCTTCTCGGTGCTTTTTGTTCCTTTGGATTCTTACACTGGACCAAATTTTCCCATCAGGAAAATCCTGTCTGAACTTGGAGTGATCCTTCAAGGCCAACGCACCCTGACTTGGATAATTTCTGTCCTCTTCCTGGTTCTTCCTTCTTCCCGGTCGGTCAGTCGGTGGTACCACCTGAAGCTCCCTCGGAAGTCCCGTGAGAGGATAGGAGCAGGTGGTCTTCCGCTGGAGGTTTCTAGGAGAGAGGGTGACTCTTCGAAGACGGTAGGACAGAGCCAAGCGCAGCCAGCACTGCAGGCAGGGGACAGGATGGTGGGCCTTGTGTGAACACACAGTCAGAGGCAAGAATACAGGGTGGGGTGAGGGCTTATTTGGGGAAGGGTGAGTGTCTCTGTCTGGAGTTAGTCCAAGGGTTTTATTTGTATTAGTTCAATTTTCTGGAGATATGGAGCATGGTATAAGAAACGGGATTTATCTCGAATGTCTCCCTAGGAGAAAAGCAAGTCACCTGGGGGGGGGGGGCTCTGCAGTGTTTCTCTTCTTAGATCTGCAAATGGCAAGGCCCCAGAAATCCTTGTGCTTACTAATGGAGTTTCTGGGACGCAGTAACAATCCCCCCAGGAAAGTAGCAGAGGACTGTATGCTGCATATACAAGCTCCCTGCATTTCCATACTACAATCATGCTGCCTCTACCCTACAGATGGGAAAACTGAGGCAGACAGAAGTTCTGAGACTTGCCTAAGGTCCTGAAGCTAGGTAAAGTCTTGATGGCAGGACCCAAACTGGCAACCACAGTACCTAGTTGGGTGGGCACTGGGTAGTGCAGCTGCTAAGAGCTGCCTAGATGAAAGCAGGAACATGCCAGAAGGACCAAATCAGCTCAGTTCTGGACAGTTCCTTATGGATTGCAGAGCACCGCCTGTATTCTAATTTTCTAAAACCATCCTAAACACCCTAGCCCTTTTCCATTCTGTTTCCAAAAAGAACGACTTCTTTCTTTAAATGTGTGTGTGTGTGTGTGTGTGTGTGTGTGCCCATGTGCATGTGGACAGCATTTGTTCCTGCCCCCCTGGGGGTGTGTCTCATTCAGTTCCATGGTAGCAATTCACTGCTGCCCAGATTGCCGGGTCTGGCTAATTCCAGAGAACCAACCTGCACCAGTCCCTTGGCTGTGCTTTTGGTTGAATTCCATAAGCTTGGATGAGTAATATACATGAATCCTATTCTGAAGATGCTAATTATTTCTTAAAGTGCTATTATAGGACTGTCTCGGACCTTTTTATAGAAGTAGCCCAGTGACAGTTGCCATCAGTCCCCTAACCCGGAAGAGGGTGTTTGAAGAGCAATTTGGTTTTTCCATCCCATGAGAAGTTTAGCAGCTTCCATACTGGAGAACATCACTGCATTACTTGTCAGTTTTGTCTGTGGCGCTGGGGACTAAACCCATGGCTTTAGGCTACGCAAGTGCTGTCTCAATGAGCTATAGCCCCAGTCCAAATGTACTTGTAAAAGCATCTCTAAATAAACAGCCTGTGGACGTGAGTTGGGCCGTCTAGCCTGTTGGCGACATTTGGAAGATGCTGGGACGACTCGGATGTTTCAGGATGACTTCACTGAGAGGCTCAGCGTATGTACTGTGGACTTTCACAGATTAAGTGAATGTGGCATCCTTGATTTCTCAAGTGGCACTCAACGCTGCCAGGCTCATGTCCCTTACCCACCCCCTTCTCCAGGTGTTGAGGGAATCGGAGATCTTAGGAAAGCAATAGCCCCCTACAAAAGACCCGAGGCACATGAGGGAGTGGTTTGACAACGAATGATAGATCTGAGCTCACAATCATGGCTGTATAACTTAGCATGCCTGCACAGTTCACCGGGCCCACTGTCATAAGCTTTCCGGGGGTTTCTTGTCTATGGGACATCTCCCTGAGGGCCCTGGAAGAACGAAATGAAATCATACACGTGATATACTTGACAATGAGACACTGTGAGTAAGCATGACTATACTTTAAAGAAATTTGAAACGAACGAGAGCCCACTCAAATCCAGAATGAGTGCTAGAAGTTTCCAGAAAGCTCTAAAATGTAAGTAGATCCCAATGAGATTGGTTAGGAGAGCAAAGCCGACTGAAGCTGCTCTGAGAGGGAGAGACATTAGATGGGTAAACAGGCTAGCTGCCAAGTGGACTCCCAGCCTGACTCATAAATAAATGCCTCCATTCACAGAAGGCCGTCCTAGGTAGGGGAGAGGAAAACATGTCTGATGACTCAAGAGGCCACAGCTAGAAGCAATGGTAGGAAGTACAGAGGCCAGAGGCTAGCACGGTGTGAGGCCGACCCTTCAGCTGGGCTGTCAAAGACGGGAGGGCTCCTCAGAGACACCAGACCAGAGGCAGAAGGGGGGAAGGGGAGGGGCGGCTCACCTCATGCAAACTTGCAGGGCCTTTTCCTTTTTCAGGTGGGTTTATAAATTCACAAACTTTTATCCTTTCTATGGTAGTGAATGATATTAGGAAGCTAATTAGCTACAGAGCTAATTTTCATGTCAGAGTGAAATTACAGGTTTCACAGCATACAGCAACATTCCCTTTCTGTCCCTCTCCATCCTCCACGGCCGCCCCACCCCGCTTCCTTCTCCCAGGGCTCTGTATGCCCTCCCCTCTGCTGTCTGGTCACAAAGGTCAGCAGAGAGGGCTGTCGGCTGTGGAGTCCCTTTCTCTTTGGTGTCAGGCATATTTGCATCTGCAAACAGCTTTAATTGAGTGGGGTTTCCATTGCTCTTTCTCTTTCTCCCGTTTTTTAAATGCAAATGTTAATGTTTGGTTAGCATGAGTTCAGAATTAAGCCGCTGCTACCTGTGGCTGCCGCCTTCCCTGGGTTCTAAGTAAGCCCAGGTGGAGTGGTGCGACCCGCTGAGAGCTTGTAAGTCCTGGAAGGCTGCTGCAGTCCAGCTAATTGCCAGTCGTGCTGAGAGGGCTGGGCAGAGCCTCGGCTCAGTTACCGGCTCTCAGGAAGCCCTGCTTCCTACCAGCAAGGAAAGAGAACAAAATGAGTGTGCAGGGAGCTGGGGCAAGGCTGCTGTTTGAAATTAGGCTCTGGACTTTCCTTTGTCATCAAAATGTTGTACAGCTGATAAGGTCATCAGAAGTCATCGAGTTTAAACACCGGGAATTTGACTCTTAGGTCAAACTCTTAATAGTTTGTTATCTGACCTCGATTGGAGCATTTCCGTCTAGTGGGGCTCACCAGGCAGCCCTTCCACTGACAGCCAGCTCTAGCCGTCACAAAGGGCGTGTTTAACATTTAAGCCCAAATTAATTTCCTATTTTCTGGCCTTTGGTTTCAGTGTTAGAACATGATTGGTCCCACCGCCGGATGACAACCGTGGGGTGACAATTGTGTCCCTCTTCGTGTTGCTATGGGAAAATGCCGGACAGGAGCAACCTAGAGATGGAAGTAGAGATGGAAGAGACAGAGAGAGAGAGAGACAGAGAGAGAGAGACAGAGAGAGAGAGAGAGAGACAGAGAGAGAGAGAGAGAGAGAGAGAGAGAGAGAGAGAGAGAGAGAGAAATGTTGTTCTCCATTCTTCTTGTCAGTTTTCCAGAGCCGTAGTCTATGGGATGGCTCTACCTACATTCAGGAGAGGCTGTTCTCCTCAGTTAAACCTCTTTGGAAACACCCTCACAACATGACAAAAGGTGATTATATCCAGTCTAGTGGACATTCATGATTAACCATCCCGATAACTCTTAGGTCCTTAGAGGTAGTTCTTACAGAACCCAAATGCCTCCTCTCCTACAAGCCAGAGACCCAGGGAGATACATATATATTACATCTAATCATTTACATTACTGATCATTGTGAATTCTTACTGATTCCATAAAACAAGGATGTGTAAGGTGTTGTAACCCAATAATACTAACTAACATATGGTAGACTGGAGCTGATTTTCCTCCCACTCTGTGGGGTTCTTCTCTTTTCGCAAATCTGCCCAAAGTTCCATAGACATGCTACACATTCACCACTGTTCAGCCTATTGCAGCCCAAGTTCTCCCTTTAAGAGAAGCTTTCCAGGCTTGTGAACCATGTAGAACTCTTAGTTAGGGAACAATGAACTCTTAGTTTAGTGACATGGGAAGTGTGTTATTCCAAAGCACTAGGCTGAGCTCCTCTACCCAGTGAGGGAGTGTCACAGAGGAAGACATGTTTTAAAAATTTGGGACTTAGATGCTCAGGAGTCTGCCAAAGCAGAATTCCAGAATTCTGCTACCTCCCAGGCTTATGGTTGGCAATGTGTGGCTTTGTTGGGGAGTGAAAACAAATCTAGAATCCATTGGTGGTCCTAAGAAGTTACCAGTCTTCGGGGACTAGACAGGGGGCATGTGAACATAAACTGCAGTATAAAAATGTGTGTAGCAGGGAAGGACACAGTGAAAGACACGGGGACAGACAGCAGAGAAACTAAGGCCCCAGCAAAACTGCCTTTTTACCTCTGGGTTCTGTGGTCACGCTATCCCCAGCTCCAAAACAACTCATGTCATCCCTCCATGAGAAGTAACATTTGTAGGAGAGACAGGAGGTGTAAACATCTCCTGTGCTCCTTTGCTTCCATTTCTCTTCCAAAGGCTCAATTCTATTGTCCTTGTTTGGACTTTGACTATGTTAAATTTTAGAGTTCCAGAAAATCTCCACGAGGCTCTAGCCCTCCTGACTTCTTAGCACTGAAGAGATTTCTCTTGGACTTGTATATGAACCCTACCAGGTTTTCAATCAAGAGAGATGATCAACTCCAAAATTACATTAATTCTACACATTAAACAGTAAAAATATGTGTTCTCCATGACTGGGTTCTACACACACACACACACACACACACACACACACACACTACACGCACATTAAAATTTATACAAATGTTCTGAGATTCTAGGTTACAGGTTTATTGCTCTCGTAGTAAAAAAAGGAGATCAGACTCTAGGGTAGGGGTTGGCTTGTATATGTGGGAAGTATACATGTGTGTGTGTTTTCTCCCATGTGTGGACTCACATGTGTATGAATATATACATATGCGTGCATGCAAATGTCAGATCTTTATGTGGTAGATTCACATTAAGTCTATCCATGCACAACCTGTTGGCACCATTTACACATTCCTACTGCTAGAATGGATCTCTCTCTGACACATGGCTGTCTATGGTAATAATAAGAGCATTTGTTTTTGTTTCATTTTATCACTATTCAAAAAGGACATGCCAAGATCAAATAGGCTATATACAACATACATATGAGTTGCATGTCTGTAGACACACACATAAACACCACACACATACACACAAGACCAAAAAAAAAAAATCCTTAACCCTGGAAACAACTGTTACACTAGGATTTTAGAAAATGAGCCAAGTGTGGGTCCCTTGTCTGGAATCCCAACATTCAGGAAACTCAGGTCAGAGGATTGCTGAGTTCAAGGCCAGCCAGATCTAGGGGCTTCCCCAAGGTGAACTGTGTTATAAAGCATTTGCTTTTTATTACTTTCTGCAGATTGTCATTATACACTCCACCTATGGAAACTCAAACTCTTCAGCCGGTTTGCTGCAGACACGAACATGTTGTGCCAGGGTGATTGTTTGGAGTAGAGATGTTGTAAATGAGTCAGACAGAGATGGTTTAAAAAAATAGAATTATCTATAGTTAGAGGAAGAAAAAAGTCACCTTTTTGTGCTTCCCTTGCCTCTGAGCTTTATGGAGCATTCCTGAATTCATACGGACTCCTGTGAAGTGCTGTGAGATCACTTTTTGTTAAAAATCAATTTCTAAGGCAAGAAATGGATTAGCAACGGGCATTTTCGGCTTGAACCTAGGGCTCCCCACCAGCCCCACACTAATTTTTTCTTTTCCTTGCACTGAAGCCCTAGAGGTTGGAAGCTCTAGGCTTCCAAGATTCTAGAACTCGTGACTCTAATCAGAGTCAAGCCGCCCTCAAGGATTAGATTTTGGATGATCTTATTGATTCAGTCAGAACTTGTGGAGAGAGAACAAGTCACTGAAGATGTGGAGATGAATCCAAGAGCTCAGCATAGATATCCCTTGCCTTCAAGAAAGCTCTAGTCTGCAGAGCCACAGAGACCCACATTTCACAGCCTGCAGCGGGGTCAGCCTGTTTTATGTTGCTTTAAGATAATGCCACAGACTGCAGAGTATATAACACATATGAATGTGTTGGGATTATGGTTCTGAAGGCTGGATGTTAAAGATGACACGAATTTTACTGGTCCTGATGAGGGCCTTCCTACTGCTTCATAACGTGGGAGAAGGCATCACATGATTGAGAAAGGGAATGAAACCAGACTCTCTTTTTGTCATGACAACCTCTTCGGCGACGATGGCATGAATCAACAGTCATGTCTTAAAGGACCCACCTCACGTCACAGCGCTGTGGATTAAGCTTTTCATATGACCTTAGGTGGGAGGGGACATTATGGTATACCATAGCAAGGGATGCAGAAGAAGAGAAACATGAAGAGGAGCATGGACACAGCACTAGCTAGGAGTTCTGAGCCAAGTGACTCCAGAGAGAAGCAGGAGGGTTGGGTGCTTCCTGGGGGAGGTAAAACCACTGGACGTGGAGATTGAGAAAGGGTCGGAATCGAGAGTGAAGGCCTGAGCACAGTATGTGCTGTGCTCACATGCACAGTAGGTGTACGAGCACAGTATGAGGCTATGCTTAGAGCGAAACCTCCACGGAGTGTGGCTACATGGGCCGTTATGCAGCGCCCAAGTGGGAAGACAAGCCTCCGTTTCCTCTTGTATTTGTTGGACTTCAAAACTCTTTTTAAAAAAATATCTTCTATGAAAACCCCTTATATAAATCTGATACTTGTAAGCCAATTTAAAAATGTACATTGTAAAAAGAATTAGAAAGGAGATCTGTACATGTTTGGATGATTCTGTTCTGAAAACTCAAGGATTATTAAAACTTCTATTTCTGGGTGAGATATGCCTCCTCACAAGTTGTTAATTAGGGAGGCCTACGGGCCCCAGAGTGACACGGGCTCTTACTGTTTCTTTCAGTTGTCCAACAGAACTAGTTAATAAGAACTCATTGTTGAAGATGCGGTACATCTTTATTGCAAGATAAAGAAATTAAGCTGTAATGGAAACAGGAAGTCCGTCTCTGTTTAATAGTTGCTATAATAGCTGCTGTTTAATAGTCCAGAAAGGAGCTATATAAACTGCTGGGAGGAAAAAAGGTACTAACTAACTTAGGCAGCTAAGACCCTTTGAATTACAATGCCAACCTGCCAGCCAAGGTGAACCCATTGGTGCAGTAGTGGTACAAGTATTATGGGGGTAACCAATCAGTCTCTGACTGAATCTGAGGTCCTCTCCACAGGAGGGAATTCATGCCTGGTACTGTAAACCCGGATACTCTGCCCCGCATCCACACACACACAAAAAGTCCATGGAAATCCTAAGCTCTAAGGAGGAACTTACTACTGTTGTGTGGCTAAATTGGCCCCAAACTGCCTTCTAAATCAATATTCATGTTTATATCAATAGCCAAATGCTACTCTCAGCCTTAATCAGGGAAGCTTCTTGCAATAAAACAAAAAGACATTGAATGTGAGAAAGGGACTTTCAGGGAAGTGGGTAGGGTTAACAGGAGTGGGAGAGGGAGAGAAGGGTAAAGAATGAGAATAACCAATTCTGCACTTTATGCAGATGTGTGAAATTGTCAGAAAAACAAATTAAATAAAGATTACAGTAAAAAAAAAAAAAAAGTGTCTTGCTTCTCTGTCCATGGTGGCATACCCAAAGGGCGAAGAGCTAAGTGGAAAGAGGACCAAGCACAAATTAAAAAACAAACTGTCCTCTCCAATCATGTCAGGAAAAAGAAATACATTTGGCAGCTTTGCCCTTTTTTATTTTTAATTTTTATTGGGCTCAGTCAGAGGCCTCTTCCTAGAAAGGTTGCAGACAAATGGCTTTGTTTCAGGACGCTGTGATGTGGTGGCATCTGCTACGAGCCACTAGGACTAGTTCATCATTTGTTTCCAGTATGCTAGCCAACGTGCCAAACCGAGCCATGCGCACAGTGCGGTGGTAGAGGTCCATCATGACAGAAAATGAGAAGAACGGAAATTAAAAACTATCAATCAAAGGCATTTCCCAAAGAATAAAACCAGGCCTGACGCGTCAGTAGTCACAGTTCATCAGTATAAACTAGTAAATGAACTCGGTGAAGTGGGGGCTACACAAGGTAACATGCAGAAATAAGTTTCCTTTTTCTACACAAGTAGCAACCATCTTTAAAGGAAATGGCTATGACTTCAGTCCACGTGGTCCCACAATTGCCCGTGTGTTGGGAGCATGGTTGCCAGGCGATGAACTTTTGGGAAGTGATTGAATCTTAAGGGCTCTTACTTAAATTCTCAATCCCTTTATGGATTCCTAACATGTGAGCTTGTTGGGGAATGTGCATCAACAGAGACATGGTCAGGAAAGACAGAAATTGTCTGCATTCTCTTCCCAACTCCTCTGTTTCTTGGCTGCTGTGAGGAAAGAGCTTCCTCTCCAGTGCCCTTCCTCCATGTTGGATCGGACTCACCGATCACTTAGAAGCTCTGAAACTGTGAACCAAAACAAACCTTTTTTTCTTTGAATTTTTTCTCATGGGTATTTATCACAATGGTGAAGAATCTAACACAGAAATTAAGGAAACATTCCCACTTATAATAGCATCAAAAAGTGAAATATAAGAATATATTTAGTAAGGAAGAGGAATATTTATATATCGAAAAGTATGCTACCTTGGCAAGAAAAATTAAAGATACAAATGAGAGGAAGGTTAGCTGGTATTCATGGATCAAAAACCTTTAAAATGCCCTTATTACTCAAGATTATCTAGCTTCAGATTCAATAAAGCCCTCAGTGAATTTCCAAGTGCATTTTTATAGAAATGGAGAAGACGTTTCTAAAACACCTGATGTAGCCAAAGCAACCTTGGTAAGATTGAACAAAGTTGGAGGCATCGCAGTTCCTAATTTCAAAATATACTATAGTACAAGGCTGCAGTAAGTGAAGCAGTGTGTCACTGGTAAACAATCCGATTATATGAAAATGAACAGAATAGGGAACCCAGAAATAAACTTGTTTAGATATGATAAACTCTTAACAAAGGTTCCAATGGCATAAATGAAGAAAATATAATTTGTTTAACAAATAGTACTGGAAAACTAACATTCCCAAGAAAAAACAAAATTGAAAATTGGATCTTTAGTTTGCATAATAATCAGCTCAAAATGGATTGAAGAATTAAACAAACCTTTAAAATATCTAGAGGAAAACACGGGGACACAGCTACATGATAAAGGTAAAGGCAGTGGTTCCTTGTACCACAAACACAAGCAACTTACAAAGTTAGGCAGGTTGGACCACATTAGTCTACAAGGCTCAACATGGCGAAGCAAACGACACAGTAGAAAGGAGACTTTGAGAATGAGAAAAAATATTTGTAAGCCACATATCTGATAAGGTTTAATGTCCCAAATATGCAGGAACTCCAACAACTCAGTGGAAAAGAATGCAGTCATGCTGTGTACAAATGGGGAAAGAACTTAGATATGTTTGAAGGGTTCAACCAGTCATTAGAGCAATGTATGGAGAGCACATTGGCATATGCCTTACAACTGTTAGGATGGCTTTTGTCAAAAGCCAAAGGGTAACGGTGTTGGTCAGCAAGGGTGTGGAAAAATAGGAACCTTGTACACTCTCTGGAGGTTCCTTTAAGAATTAAAAATATAACTACCATGTGATCCAGCAATGCCGTTTCTGAGTATATATACAAAAGAATTGAAATCAGTATTATAAAGAGATATTAGCACCCCCAAGATCATTACAGTGTGGACCACAATAATCTAACAACATAGATGTACATTGGCAGTAAAGACACACACACACACACATACCTACAGTGGAATTTTTAAGAGAGAAATCCTGGCACATAGAACAGCATGGGGTGAACCTCAAGGCCATCATACTGAGTGATGTGAGAGAGCCACAGAGAGCAAACACTAAAGGATTCCACAGGGTTGGAGTATTAAAATAGTCAAATGTATGGAGGCAGAGTAGATAGCTGGCTGCCAGGGACTCGGAAGAGAGAGAGAAATGGAAAGTTGTTTCTCAGTGTGTATAAATCAGTTGTGGTTTTGCAAGGTGACCGAGTTGTAGAGAGCTTCTGTCCACTGTGTGTCTGCAATTAGCAACAGCATATTGCATACTTGTAGTTCTTTAAGAGAGTAGGTCTCAGGGCTGAGGATGGAGCTTAGTGATAGACTGTTTGTCTAGCATGTATGATGCCCTGGGTTCAAGGCAAGCATTGAGAGTGAAGAGTGTGCAGATATCATGTAATATTAGCAGATTCATAATAAATCATATGCTAAAGGCCCCTTCTTTCTGGACTTTTATTTTCTCAACTATAAAATGATCCGTCTAGATTTGGTGAATCTATATGTTAACTTTAAAACCATTCATATTAACTTGACTCCATGACTTAAAAAAAAAACAACTCAAAACACGACTGTAAATTAGATGAAACTTTAAAAGATACTAATATGAATTAAAAGGAGTAAAATCTCCTTTTAATTTTTCAATGATTTTTTTTTCAATGATATTTTTTCCAAATTAAAATGATCCTTCCAGGAACAAGAAATCCCATGTCCTGCTAGGAATGTTTTGATGTTCCTTTGTCCAGAATTCTGTTAGTAAGTTCTGTTGATTTTACATGTAGCTTTTTTAATAATTAAGGTTGTGCTGTGTGTGCAATTTTGGGTTCCATTTCCAGTATAATTTTTGACATTAATGCAGCCAACAAACACTATTGATAAGCTGTTCTACTTGAGCACCACGATAGGTGGTTGGGAAGCAAAGATGAACAAAGCGGCTCCACCCTGGAGAATTTCATAGTCGAGATGGGAAGATGGATAAGGATTCAGACAATTAAGATCTAGAGTGGTAAGTACTGTGGGAGGGGAGGCACGTTGTCTGTGGGAAGAGCACTGTCTTGGTAGGTAGTTACAAAGCAGGATTGAGACAAGCTGAGTCAGCACACAGCTGTCCAGCCAAACACCAAACTTCAGAGCCACTCCAAAGCCAAATGTTCACAAGGCACTTAACTACGGCCAGCAGGATGTGGTTGGACACGATACACTTTTTTAGCTCTCCTGTGACCATCTCGTGTTCCTTTGGTCTTTCACTGCTGGCTAGAATAAGAACAGAGGTGAGAGACTCAGAAGACCATCTGGAAGAGTCGTATTCAGAAAACAAGAGCAACAGGACACAAGGCTTTTAGACCTTAAATGTGCTCAGGATATCTGGGCTACAGTTACAGATTTAAGAATCATCATCACAAGAATGGTGGTTACCAGTCATGAACCAAAGGAAACTGTGTGAAACAAGGGGCCTTTAACAGAGACAATACCTAGGGGAGAAGAGAGTATTGAAAGAGACCAAGAAGCAGGGAAGCATGTGTCCTTAGAACCAAGGAAAGGGAATGATGTAGCCAAAGGCAGTGGCCAGCTATGCCTAGGTTGCAGAAGCCAATTAATCCGGGGACGCGAGGCATGGTGTCTGTGAGCTCAGCATTTATTCAATACACATCGAAGGGAATGGCTAATTGGTAAATCACTAAATTGATGCTGTTGTTTTTAATCTAATTATTTGTTCTGTTTTGGTTTTCATTAGAAACAGCACATCCAAATTGTATTTGTGGAGACAGAGTGGGAAACCCTGATTATGCTAATTCTTGTTTCTTGGGGTAAAAAAAAAAAAAAATGAACTTAAAATTTGGAGAAAAAAAAACTTTCTGACAGATTGCAAATGTATTTTTTTATTCACTAAAGAAAGCTTGACAAGTGGGGACAGGAACACAGGAAAGAACTTAAGATGACATCGGACAAAGAAGACAGTTGTGGCTGACTTTTTGGTCATGTTCTCAAAAGCCACATCCAGAGAACTGAATCGGAGGCCCAGTAGAAGTCACAGTGGCGCAATTCCATGGGATTGCTCTTCCTCTTGGTGGGGCAGGCCTGCTTCTGAGAACCTGGCGAAAGCTACGGACTTCTTCTCCAGAAACTTATACCCACAGCACAGAGGTGTATATCTTTGCCTGGATTTCCGGGCACCTGTGACGTCTGAATACTTGCAAGCTCATCAGGAAGCCGTTCTCACTCAGTACCTCTTTCAATCTTCATCAACTGCTCTAGATGCTGCAGACCATGCCCCGGGGTTTCTACATGTCCCAGAGCGTCTCTATTCTTTAAAAGCAGCCGTGGAAATTCTGGGTTCAACAAGGACCCTGGCTTTCACTCAAGGTCACCCTTACCAATTGAATTCTACTCCAGGACACAGTGACAGCTCAGAGGGCTAAGTGGCACTTGGAAGTGACCATAAGTACTTTCTTAGAAGGAAAAAGGTGAGCTGGGAAGATGATTCAGTGGGTACAGTAGCATTGATTTGAATGTGAGGTCAGTTAGGGTTCTCAGCACCCATGTGGAAAAAGCTGGGCCTGGTGGCCTGTCTCTATGACTCCAATTCTGGGGGGACAGAGACAGTGGGATCCTGGGGGTTAAGTAGCCAGCCATTCTAGCTGAAATGATGAGATCCATATTTAGTGAGAGACCTTGTCTTTAAAAAAACAAGATGGAGACATAAAGGAAGACGCCTATTGACCACTGGACTGCACACATCCACGGGCAGATGCGCCCACCAATTTCTCATGTGTGCATGTGTGTGAGTTCTATGCGTGTGGTACATGTGTGTGTGTGTGTGCATAGAACATGCGCGCACACACACACACACATCAGAAGTGGGAAGGGAGATAAAGAAAGGAAAAATAAATCCTTGAGTCTGAAAAGGGAAGGTGTGTGCATGTCACCCCTACTTTCTCGTCACACTGTGACCTTGATCAAGGCGCCTTCCCGTTCTAAACCCCTTTTCCTCATTTGTCAGAGAACAGCCATTCACCTCTGTTCTTCCTTAGATCATAAACCCAGAGGAGGAAGTGTTACTTAAAGTGAAAAATGCGACACAAACAAGGGCTGCTGATGATGATTAAAAGAACAAATACTGAGAGTTTTTGGTAGGCTGGCCCTAGCCATCGCATTAAATGCACCGTACTTATCTCATTTATTCCCTCCACTCTATGAGGTCCGCACTCACTGTTATACCTAGGAGAAAAGGCGAGCTCAGAGAGGTCAAGTCTCTTGTCTAAGCAGCGGAGCTGGGATGGCACTGGGGCAACTGGGTCGTGTCAGATCAAAACTAGGCAGACATCGAGGCTTGCTGAGTGCCTGTTAGTGAATCACCTTAGGAAAATTCTGGGAAGGCTGCATGTAATACATCTGCAGAGAATATGCAGCAGTGAGTGACTGGCGTATGATAATGCTTCCACTGAGTATTGGTCATGGGTGTGTATTGTTGACCCAATGCCTATTGTATGATGAGAAACCCAAGGCTTAAATAGACCTTGCTTGAGGACCTACAGCTCATGAACAACGGAGCCGGACTTGGTAGTCATGTGTCTGGGATCTTTCGTACTCCCGGGTACTGTCTCTTGCACCAAGCACATGAAAGCCGTGTTTTATTTGTTTTCCTCTACTCTTTCGAATACCCTCATAACCTCAAAGCCTCGGGGTCGGTAGCCTGCTGGACCTCTGGCCTTTAGCATTTCTTGGCACCTCGTCAGCCTTGCTACACTGAACTGCCATACTTCAGAACTGGTACCATCCTGATTAGACATCTACTGGCCAGATTCCTCATCTGTCAGCATGCCAGCTGATAGGCTCACAGGCACAAGCCTCCAGCCCAAGGGACTGTCTGGTCCGAGCGTTGAGACGGCCTGCTTAAGGCTGGCTGGCCCCACAGCCCAGCCCGGAAGACTGGAGAGGGGAGGGCTGGGGGCATCGCCAGATGACAGAAAGGAGACAGTGAGTCTGCACGGGGAGGAGAGAAGCTTTCTCTCCGGCTCTGGTTTTATTTATGCCTCATTCAGACCCCAGTGACTTCCCAAAATAATTTGACGTTGGCTAATGGCTTAGGTTTGTCTAGTGTTTCAGTTTACAGAGCTTGGGGATTTAGCGATGGGATTTGAATCATGGAAATATCTCTGGAGATGGATGGTGCAGTTTCCATTTTACAGATGAGGAACACTGAGGGAAAGGCAGCAATGGTCAGTTGGATTGTTCTCCATGCTGCTTTCTAGCATGGAGATTATGGGAGGTGAGGAGAAGAGGGAATGGACGTAGAGGGATTATGACTGCTCTGGGACCGACATGACAGTAGGACACCTGGGCTGTGAAATATCTCATTCTGCCCCTGCCTGAGATTGGGGGCCTTCGTGGATTGATCCAGTGCTGTTCTATGACCTCTGAACCCTACAGTGCACAGATTTGGCTGATGACCTCTAAGTTTGCTAGCTGGCATGAGGAATCTGGCCAGGTTAGAGAACAGTTTTCCTGGTGTCTTATTGGAAAAGGAGCCACATGGGGCACCCACAAGTTCCCAGTGACCGCCCTTACTCAATGTCTTCAGCTTAATGGGACTGTCAAGCATCCTTGTCTTCCTCTCCAGAGCAGCCTTGCTTCCAGTCATAACACTTGCTCCAAGTTCCATTTGGAAGGGAGCCTTAGAAGTCACCAGCTTAAATCTTTACACCTTGACGGTCAGGGAAATGGAAGATTAGTGTGATGACAGCACGTGTTTACCTCTGTCGTGCTGTGTGTCTGAGTGTTAGTCCCAGGATCCCTAGACCGTACTCCCATTAGCTTTGGCCCTGCCATCAGTCAGAACCTATCCAGAACTTTTCTGGATTGTCAATGCCCAAGCTCTAGCTAGACTCACCTTGACTCAAGAAAATACGACAAGGAGGTTGAATGAAAACCAGCCTGCCAGCCTGATGCAGCTAGATGCCATGGACCTATGCCCTCCTGGGAGCCAGACAATGAGATTGGCTTTGGCGAACCCAATATACAGACAGAATACAGACAGAAAAAGTTCCTCCTCCAGGCCTTTCAGATGCCTTGCCATTTTCAGTGAGGTGCATAGATTTTACCCTAAGCAACAGGCAGAGGTTCTTTCAGCAGCGTATCAAGAGCCTTTAAAAAGAGCCTGTATGGTGGGCAGAGATTTCGCTCTTGCTCTTGGGTATGTAGGGATAAGCCCCAGCTGAAATCAAATATCCTTCAGGTCTCTTATCTCAAGTCTGAGGGGCTGCAGGGAGGACTTAGGACTTATATACAACACAAAGGCATTGCAATCTTTCTTAGACCTGTACTTGAAAACTAAAAGAAAACTCGACTTAAATGAGCGAGGGAATGTATCTTGTAAGCATACTACAAAATAGATTACTGCTGGCTTCATCCTCTTAATCCACCAGCTTGCTCCCAACAAAATGCTGGAAAGGAAAAACTGATTCTACTGCTAGTGAATATTTTTTTAGTGAGAAATACCTCTTTCTTTAAACGCAGAGTTCATGACTTATTTTGCCTAATCAGAAAAAAAAAAAAGTCATTTAATGTTGTTTAAAGTCTTCAGGTATTTGTTGGGCTGGGGATGTAGCTCAGCTGGTAGAACGCTTGCCTAGCATGTAGGAAACCCTCAGTCCCAGCGCTGCACGCACTGGGTGTGGTGGTGCACACCTGTAATCTCAGCAGCGGGAGGTGGAGACTGGTGGTTCAGAAGTTCAAGATCATTTTAGGTACATAGCAAATTCCAGGCCAGCTTGGGCTACAGGAGAGCATGTCACACACACACACAGGAACACACACACACACGCACACACGCACACACACACAGGTACACACACACAAAGTCTGCAAGTATTTACTGAGTGCTGCACTGCATAATCAACACTGCTGAGTTAGAGGTATAGATACACAGACAATGAAGAAGTTTCTGCATCCACTAACATCCCCTAAGATCCACCTCGATGATGGAAGAGACATCTTCCATAGCCCCGAATCACAGGATGGCCTTGGGAAAAGCACATAGATGGCTCCAACAGCTCCTCAGGAAGGCTTCTTGGAGAAACTGGCGGTTGGGGTGGCGTTTCCTCATTGGTGTGGAAGATGGAGAGTGGCAAGCATCACCTGTTAACAGTTGGCGGGAAGCCCAGAAGGGTCACCGGGACTGGAAGGTTGGGACTGTGGACTAGAGGATAACACATGCGTGATGACCAGAAGCTGGTGATGATGAGGATGTGTCCAGAGGTGTCTAAGGGCACCAGGCAAGGGCTTACCCGTGTCACTAGAAGCTACTGAACACAGCTGAACAACTGGAAGGGCTGCTACATGGCATGTGTGTGCTGCTGGTGTAGCCATTAGGGTCTCAAAATGGCAAGACCCTTTATTCTAACTTATTTTAAATATACACACAGCAAAATTCACACTTCTTTAAAATTGAAAAGAAGTGGTGGAGTCTGTTTTTGTACCCTTAAGTTCAGAGCCTGTGATACCTAATAAAGAGAAGGGGGAGAGAAACTTAGTGAGATCGGCGAGAAGTTCTCAAATATGGAGAACATGGCTCTCGACCTTCTCCTAAATCAATGACACACAGGTTAGTTAAGAAAGGGTCCAAATCCACCCCCTTCTGCAGACTGTTGGCGTCTCTAACCAGGGTGCCACCATCATTAGTAACTTGCCTTTTGTGAACGTGGATTTGTTAAATCCAAAATGGCATCTCATGAGGTCCCCTAGCCCAGGCTTCTCCCTGCAGTTCCACAAACACATCACAGAGCCTTGGGCAAATCAATGCCTCACCAGCAACACCTGGAGAAATTCCCTGACCTCTACCTGTTCCAGTGACAAGTGGGTGGAGCCCTGGGGCCGCTATGCCAGTTTGTTAGGAGCATAGGTCTCTGAGCTGTGACCAGAGAGACAAGTTCCAAGCTCCAGCTCTGGGCATCACCCCCGACATCTAATAGGTGGCCAAAAGGCAGGTGGCTTACACAAAGTAAATCTGGGTTCTCTGAATCTAGAGGGTCGTGACAGGCCGTGACTGAGAAATTCTGCAGTGTATACCTTCAGAGCTCCAGCGGGTGCTGAGAGAACTCGGGGGAGCAATAGCATCCAAGGACGAAATCCATACAGAGGAAGAAAGCAGATTTGGTGAAGAACTCGTGGGTAATCTTTTCTGACTTACGCACTGATTTATTGTGTGATACGTATGCAAATGTACATAGGCAGGTGCACTCACCCCTGTGGCCATGTGTGGAGGCCAAAGGTCACTGTCAGGCATTGTCCTCTACCTTACATGCATTTAGTGAGAAAACTCTCTCCTTGAACCTGGAGTTCAACCTTCAGACAAAACTGCTTGGCCAGTGAGCCCCCGGGATCCACCAGTCTCCACTCCCCAACATCTCTGGGGTTAGAGACCTGTTCTGCCATGCTTGCTTTTCACGTAAGTGCCGGGGACCCAAACTTAAGTTTTCATGCTTTTGCAGCAAATCGCTTTACCCATGAAACCCTCTCCTGAAGCCTCAGTATGTATTATTTTTTTATACTTTAGACTATTTATGAAAAATATACTTAATTTCTATGAAAAAATTAATTCTGGGTGTTTTGTAATTTTTACAAAATTAAAGACGTATTCTCATAGTGAATCAAAGCCTTCCTTTTAATCAACATTTTCCAGCAATTAGTTTTCTTTGCATATTCTAGAAGTCTCTTGGATATGTACAAACATATATATATTTCCTGATACACATCAGATCATAATACATCACATGGCAATGCCGTTTGGTGGGTTGTTTTCTTTTTTTATCATTGGTGTCTATTGGACACCATTCTATGTCAGAACACAAAGCTCAACCTTGTGTTTCTAGACACTTCCATGGTATTCCATCATTTGGATGCACCATAATTTATTCTATCTCATCTCCTATGGAAGGGCTTAGGATATTTCCATTTCTATTACAAATAATGCTGCAATGAGCATCCTTGCACATATGTCTCCATATACGCCTTCAAGTCTCTTGCCAAGTATCAGCAAGAAGAAAAACAGTTTCTTGAATTCGCTTACTATGTTCAAATAGTCTTGCCTTTTGTTCCTGTGATGGATGCCTCCAACAGGGTCCAGCCACCATTTGAAGCCTACCTTCTAATAAACCCAGGCTTCCTTCCTTCATTTCTCTCCTCTGTACCTCATCTCGGTGGAAAAACCCCAAGCTACCTGTTTCCCTTGGTGCCTTTGTGGTTTCCTCCTCCAGTGGTCTGAGCCTTCTGTTAACTACAAGCACACAGAAAAGTCTCAAGATTTTTAAACTCATAGATTCTCAAGCAGGACACATTTTAGCTTATGAACTATCTAGTCTGTCCTGTCTGGTCAGAGGGGATCTTAAGCAGCTTTGAACTTGGTTGAACAGTGAAGCTCGGATATAGAGGGAAAAAATGAAAGAGAAATAATTGTCACATTTCTAGCAAGAGTGTTGTGGGGCTCCGACTTCCCATCAGCATCAGCTGGGGGAGGAGAGGGAGCTGGGCCGCCTGCCACAGCGTTTGGCATGGCTGGGCTTCCAGATTGCAGCTATTTTTGTAGCTCCACGAGTTGGGAGGAGATTAGAGGATAGTCAGATTTCCTGCTTCAGGTTGTAAATTGATCAAGGGGTGGATGAGCTCGAGCTTTGGAGTCAGGAGACCTGGCTTCTACTTCCAGATTTCCCAGATACCCATAAGGAGACCTTGGGAGAGTCCTTTTCAAGCCCCACTTTCCCTCAGCTCTGAAAACAAGAAGCTGAGGTAATCAGCAGGAATGTCCCTTCAACCGACTTTGCATAGTTTTGAGGTTCCAGAAAACATTTCCTGTTTTTTTAACTTTTGACACTATGAGAATGTTTACCCATTTATCAAAAAGATCCACTGGAAATATCTTTATTGACAAACTCATACAAATCTTCACCCTCACCTGTGTTCTCTCTTCTGAGCTTTGCCTCCAGTGGCAAAGACTCAGACTGCACAACACATCAGAGACACGTTGCAAGCTCCAGACAAGGTTGTCTTGATTCTTGGAAGCACAAAAGCCTGCTTGCGCCCCAAGAAGTAGCCTGTAAACTGATGTCACTCTGCAACCGGCACACTAAGGTTTCTAGTCCTTCACTAGCCTCCTGTAGGGCCACACATTCTGGATACATTAGCACATGTGTACCCCACACTCCAGGTAGCTCTCCTTGGCCACATAAGTCCAAAAGTACCTCTTGGGCTGTGCCCTCTTGAGAATGTTCAAGTCTCTCTAGAGGCTACAGCTACGACACCTCTGCCTTCTACACCTATGATGCTCCCAGGGCTCTCCCCACTCCAGGTATTCCGTGCTTACAGAAATGAGAGTGTGCTCTCAGAGTCCTCTTGGAAAAGTTCGGGGTGTTCTGTTTTTGATTCTCTTGCACTCTCCAGGATTCTTTGACCTCTTGGGAAGCTGTCAGGTTAAGCTTCTGTATTAGCCTGTTCTCCATCACTGTACCTGGAGTGTTTATAAAGAGCAGAAGGTTGTTTGGCTTATGGCTCTGGATGCTGAGAAATGCAAGGGTGTGATGCTGGTGTCGGCTGGGCGTCTGGTGAGGACCATCTTCCTGCAGAAGCATCATAGAGCAAGTGTGCTGGCTTGAGTCTCTCTTCCTGCTCTCAGAGAGTCCTCAGTGGCGCAGTGGAGCTCCATCCTTGTGATCTCACTGAATCCTAATTACCTTCCAAGGCCTTACCTCCAGATGCCGCCAACAGATCAATTTGGCGAATAGGCTGACAAAACTTGAAGGAATCGTTCAAGCCATAGTAAACCAACTTAACGAATTTTATTTTATTCATTCTTTAAAAAAAAACGGCCTATAATACAAGCCTTAAACAGTTACCTTTAACAATATACATATGTGTGCATGAGCTCATACAACACACGTGCACGCGCGCACACACACAATGAGAATATAAACAATTCCTATACAATAGCATATTCTTCGCTAATGAAAAAAGGCATTTAAAAAAGGACCGACTTCTAAACAACACGCTGTCGTTACAAACACTGCCCCAAGTGTGTCTGCGATAGGCGCCTAGGAAGTTCTTGCTTCTTTGGTCACCTGCTATGATCCCAACCATGTTTTACCCACAGTGCCTGGGTATGGTAGCTGCTTACTGAGATCCTACTGCTGTTATTCTGTCCTCATTTGCAGTTAAGTGACTGAGGCATGATGGCTAAAAATCACAGAGCGGATACACATCAGGGCCGATACGTGCTCCAACATTGTCTCTGTGGATACCTGTGTCCCCTCCAACCTGCTCAAGGTGAAAGATCACACCTTGCCTTCTTGGTGAGTGATGGCTTCTTGAAATGTCAGAACAGTGTATCTCTTGTGAGCTGCCGTCACAGCTCACATTCCACAAATTGTAATGCTACAAGCCAGTAATCCCTGCACTGGGAGGCTGAGGCAGAAACACTGCGTTTCTCAGGCCGGCACCGGTGGCATAGAAAGACTATCTCAAAAGGAGAAAAAAAAAAAACAAAACACTGGAGAAAACGGTAAGTTTTCCTACAAAAATGAAGAGCATCCCACACTGAGCCCTCAGAGGCATGTGAAATTGGGAATACAGAAGTCATCGCCACCTTCAGCTCTGACGTTGTTTCCTCGCCTGGGCTGAGATGGTAACTACCCAGGAGAGGGCTAGGGTTACTAACTCCCTAGTGAAAATCTGCCTCCGCTTCAAGTCTCTAAAGGCTGCTGCACATTTCGGAGTCTTATTAGAAACTGTCTTCCCTGCTTCGCTTCTGAAGATGCTAATTTGATGGGAGCACTTCCTCAGAAGATGGCTGATTGCTATTTGGCAGCACCGCCACACGGCTGCTCCTCACTGCCGACGCAGGAACAATAATCAAATGTTAAGTTTCTCAAGAACCTTTCTTCCAAAGAAAATCAATCCACTTGCCCTTTGTTATCTCAATTAACTGCAGAGCATCTTGGGAAGAGCTTGTTTATCCCTATCAGAGAGGGGGTTATGAGTGGAAGCACCTCCCACTCAGGCAACCTGGGCCAGAATCTCTCCTAGCTACTGTGAGGATCCCTGAGAATCCTTTTAGCAGTTCCTGTTCAGTGGGGTGGAATAATTTCTTGCTTTCAGTAAGATGGTATATATAAAACACAAAACAAAATGAAATTGATACTATAAGGGAATCAAAGAAAACCAGCTTAGCATATTTTCACGCGCATGACCCTTGGAGTCCACCAGATCCTACATCTATGTACTGTGCAAACCGGGGCAAGTTCCATGATCTCTCTGTTCTTGGCATCCCTGTCTGAAATAAAGAAATGCTAATAGTGGGCCTGCCTCAGTTGTTTCGTTGGTTAAATGAGATGATACACAATAAAGATTCTTGAAAAACCACCTGGCCCATTACAGTGCCTACATAAGAGGGTTGTAAAAGTCACGGAGTATTGTGCAAGGAACAAAGGAAGTGGGTTATAATGCAAATAGATCTAGGCTTCATGAGTGGATGGAGATACAAAGATATGCACGCACAGCCCCGGCCTTCTGACTGGGCTACAGCGGAAGGCGAGCGAGCAGAGAGTTATCTCGGATGGCAAGGGAGGGGACAGTGAAGGAGAGACTTCAGCTTCCTGGAGAGGTTGGTCTGGCCAAGTAACCTTTCTTTAACCACAGTAGTATTCCAAGACTGCTTTATTGTTTGCCGCGGTCTTGTGGTATTCTTCCCTCAGCTCTGGAAGCAGAGTGGGGAAGACACGGAAGACACTTGGCAGTGATGGGCAGAGAGGGCGATGCAGATGAAGCATCCACAATGTGTCCCTAAGTTAAGAGGTGAGCTTTCAGTTCCTCCGGCCCCTTTGTCCCAAGTTGGTCCTGGAGACCATCTGCCCCAGTCAGCTCTTTCCCTCTTTTCTGTTGCCCCTTACAGGGTCGAGATAGTCTGCTGGCACATCTGTGTGTGGTATTAAGGAAGGGAGGAGAAGCAAAGTCTCCCTGGTCTAAGCGATGATGCTTTGCAGAGATGGCAGGTATCTCTGCTTTCATGGATTCTTCCCTGTGTGACTCTCTCTTTCCTCATCAGGGACATGGGTTCATCAAAAAATCCTTGTCATTCAGGATTACTCAAGAATTAAGAGGTAGACTCAGAAAGGGGAGGTCCCTCAAATGATAGAGACCTGGTGCTCTTCATATGTCCAGGGATCTATGGTAACTTCTCTCGTCACCAGTCAGGAACAGTCAACTGAATATACCTAGCGAATGAGAGGGAAGTGTTCATATGCTTCCCTGTGGATTGTCCACTGGGCTTCATCTCTGGACTCTATGAAGGAAGAGGAAAGGGCACCTCACATTCTCCTGCCCTCAGGTTGATCTCTGTTTCTTATTTATCCATGGGAAGTGGCCAGATAAAGAACCCTGCCTCCCAGTAGAAGACGCACTTCCAAGGCCAGGTAGACCAGCTCTCCTTGATTTTGCCTTCTTCACTTTAAGAGGTCCTTTCTATCACTTGAAAAATACCGGAGTCTTCTAGACCCTTCCTGGACTAGCTTGATAAATTTGCTACTTGAATAACTCAAATGACAAAAGGTTAGTTAGGTAAGTTTTGGTATTACTATTTTGAATTCATCTGCTTTCTTTTCCATTGATTTTCCTATCATTCCTCCCCCCTCCTCTTTCTCTTCCTCCTCTCATTCCTCTTCTTCCTCCTCCTCCTCCTCCTCTTCTTCCTTTGGCCAGAACAACATTAGGACACTGATGAAGTAAAATGGAATTGCCTTAGGCTTCCTACTCTAGGAACGTAGATTAATTTAAAGAAGTCCCTAAGGTAAATACCAGATTTGATCCATAGCCTCTTCAGGAGGAAATGTCCGTGCCTGACCCTCATCCTTCTCCACTGCAGCCCCAACCAGTTTCTCTGCACTAGCATAAAAGCAACCTGGATCCTCCCCATCATTCTCTTGACTAGTGGACAGCCAGTTCAGGAACTGACCAAAGGCAAATGAGGGGGAAAGCTGAAGAATTATGGCAATCATATTTTCTTTATCTCTTGGAGAGTTTAATGAAAGAACCTAGAGAATAAGCCATTGGTATTTGGGACCAAGACAAAAAAAATTTCAATGAAATTTCAATTTTCAATGAAAGACACAGAGACAGAGATAGGATTCTGGCAACAGAGACTTGGGTTAAGAATGCTTACTCTGCTGGGCGGTGGTGGCGCACACCTTCAATCCCAGCACTCGGGAGGCAGAGGCAGGTGGATCTCTGTGAGTTCGAGGCCATCCTGGTCTACAGAGTGAGCTCCAGGACAGCCAGAGTTACAGCAGAGAAACCCTGTCTTGGAAAACAACAACAACAAAAGAATGCTCACTCCATTTCCATAGCTGTTGGTGCCAGGCCCCTTCTATTTCCCTTTTCCCACTAGGAATTTGGTTAGGTGGTTTTTCTCCTCCACTACCTTATGATTTGGCTGAAGTGACAATCTTGGTGTCTTTTTCAATCAAGTACTTACCCCTGAGATAACCTGAGTGAATCTCTATTCTTGTACCAATAATGTCTAACTATCAACTCCCAGTGACTCCATGTTCCCTGCTGGAGGGGACAAAGCAACAGAAGCCCAGCAGGACTGTCTTCAGAGTGGCCTTCCTTGACCCCTGGTTGAACTCCATTGCCTGTGCCCACTGCAGCCAATCACAGGGTAACAAGGTTTTACATTATCTTCACAGAACTCTCACCATCTGCAGTGACACAGGTGACTTCAGACCACAAAAATGGGCTCTTTTACAGCTCTGGAGTTCTGAAATATGAAGGGAATTCTATGGGGCTACGGTCAAGATTCTTGCAGGGCTAGTTCTTTGGAGGATCCATAGAGAATATAGAGAACATGATCTCTCCCAGCAGTTGGAGGCTTTTCTTTCTTTCACACTGGTATACTTTGTTCCCATATAGGATCACATTTATAAATTCCAGACATAGGCAGCTAATGGGCACTTTCATTCAGCTTACCACAGTTTTCTTTGCATATTCATTTACTTGCTCATGTGCCTTTTCTGCCTTCATCATTCCCCAAAACAGAACTTCCTTTCCTGGAAGAAAGAGCCTCATCTATGCCATTCCTCCCTGTTTCCCTGGGGTGGGGGGGGCGTAAGACTATGATGTGGTCTAGCATATATGGTGCTTGTGCCAGTTAGTCTTTATTGACAACCTGGAGTTACCTTGGAAGAAAGAAACTCAGTTGAGGAATTTCCCTGATCAGATTGACCTGTGGACTTGCCTGTGGAGAACTGTCTTGGTTGATGGTTGATATGGATGCGCCCAGACATTGTGGGCAGCACCACCTTTAGGTAGGCTGTATAGGAAAGCTGACTGAGCATGAGCCAGTAAGCAGCATCCCTCCAAGGTTCCTGACTCTGAGTTCCTTCTTTGAGTTCCTGTTTGACATCCCTTGAAGATGGACTGTAATCTGGAACTGTAAGAGAAAACAAACCTTTTCTTCTCCCAGTCATAATGTGTTTCACAGCAACAAAAAATAAATAAACAACAGCATTGACAAATATTTAATGTGTGAGCAACAACAACAACAAAAAAAGAGCTCATGGGATGGCCAGAATGTCTAAGATTTCTAGAATCAAATTTGGTCTAGAATGTTGATGCTGTGGGTCACAACCCCTTTGGATGACCTTTTCATGGGGGTCCCCTAAGACCATCTGCATATCAGATATTTACATTACAGTTCATAGCAGTAGCAAAATGACAGTTATGGAGTAGCACTGAAAATAATTTTATGGTTGAGGGTCAGTCACCACAACACAAGGAACTGTATTAAAGGATCACAGCATTAGCAAGATTGAGAACCACTGGGTCTAGAATCATATTATCAATTGGATCTTCTAAGCCGAAAGTCTCTAAGTCAATGTGTGTGTGTGTGTGTGTGTGTGTGTGTGTGTGTGTGTGTATATATATATATATATATATATATATATATTGCCATTTTTGCAAGATTACTTACGTGGGGAGAGTCTTCTGGTCAAAACTAACCTGAGAATATTAATTCTAACTTGCTGTTAGAGGCCTTCACTGTAACTTCAGAAATTTCACAAGATAGTGCAACCCAGCAATTCTAAAATTCAGTCTGCCAGAGTTGCTCTTTTCTTTCTCAGAACATTACAGAAAAGCCTTCTTCAAAGAGCCTGTGCTGGAACGCTGCTCTGTCGGATACGTCATTCTTTCTCTAAGGCTCCTGATTTTTCTCCCTTTTTCCTGCTCTCTTTCTTCCTCCTTCCCCTCTCTTTCTCTTCCTCATTTTCCCTCTCTTTAAATGTCTCTGAGCTTACTTGGGTCCTTAGCTTGCTCAACTCTGTTCCGACAAGTGTCCACTCCCCTCTGTGCTGTCCTTGTTCTCGGGTCCTCGGAGGAGAAGGGACGCACCGTACCTCTCCGACCCCTGGCTTTTCCAGGACACTGCTCTTGATTATCCCCCAGGCTTTTGCATTCACATTTGGTTATGCGACCTTCCTTCTACCGTTTAGATAGATCTTTAAAAGTACTGACATTTCAAATATAAAAGGAAACTTGCCCTTCATGGTAACTCGTGCCTATAATACATTCCTTGGGAACGAGGGAAGAGGTTGGAGAATTTCAAGTCAGCCTGTGTAGCATGAGACCTCGAGGTTTTGTGGTTGTGGTGATTAAAAAAAATTTAATAATCAAAGAATGACTTAACCTGTCCAGTGTCCTTGTGCTTAAGGTCCAGAGGAGACACATTTCCTGGCTGACAAGGGGCTTTCATGTGCAGATAGGCTGATCCTGGAGACGTGGGCATCCAGCTTGGGCCCCCAGTAATGCGCTAGCCTGATCTGAACTCTGTCACTGGAACAGAAGCAGGGGAGGGCTGCTCAGTGGGCTTCCTGGGTAAGAACCTGTGCCTCATGAAACGTTTGCTCTTAAACTAAACCGCAGCCTCTGATTAACCTGTCAAAAAACCTGGCACATCTCCAGGTCCGACAAGTGTCATCTCGGCTCCACAGGCCCGGAGCTGTGCTTGCGTCATGCTTCTCTGGCATCGTCTTTCCACACAGACCGCCGTCTTACGTAGTTCTCGCACACCCTCTGAGACAGTGCGGCGCATGAGGCCAGTGAATGAGGATGCGTAAGACTCAGAAGTCAGTCTCTTTTACAGTTACGTCGACTGAAATTTTTCAAAAGAGAAGCTATCTGTAAAGTGCTCTCATGTCCTCAGTACATTTTTATATGTCTGATAGCACTTAATTCTTGAAAGTACTCCAGAGTCTACGGTAAGGGAGATTCTGTTTTTCGCTTTTGTTTGTTTGGTTGTTGTTTAGGTTTGGTTGGAGTTTTGCTTTTGTCTTTGTGACACAGTTTCATGCAACCCAGCCTGGCCTGGTCCTCATTATGTGGCAGAGGTTGACTTTGAACTTTTGACCCTCCTGCCTCTTCCTCTGGAGTACTGGGACTACAGGTATACAACAGCATGTCTGGCTTTTGGGATCAGGGTTATAATTCTCATTAAAAAGAAAACTGGGTGCAGTTTTATAAAACGGAAAAGCTGAGGTTTGGGTCATGTGGTTACCAAATGTAGTGACTGGATTTAAAGATCTTTGTGTCAGACACATTCAAATGGCTTCACTGTGAAGAAAAACATAAAATATATATAAATAGAAGACAAGGTTTAAAAACATAAGCCAACATCAGGAGGGGGGGAGAGGGAGAGATAGGTTTTCTTTGTTGGTGTAGCCACTGGTAAGGTCTTATCTCTGTTCCTAGTCACCAGCTGCACCAAGTCAGGAAGCTCTGCTTTGATTTGTAAACGAATTTCCTCTGCTGCAATGTGAGTCCTTTTCTTGTTCTGCCCAGGAGGAGAGAAAGCTGGCTTGCCACTCCCTGCTTCCTTTCTGTGTCACCTGACTTGACTAAAGCTGCCAGGTTCAGTCTCCCCAATGCCTATGTCTTACCCTGAAGAATTCAAAGGCTGGGTGCTCTCCAGTGAGTGACAGGGTCTGAGAGGAAGAGATGACACAGAGCAGGGCTGGAGCAGGATGCTGACAAGGTCTGGGATAGGCCAGGCAGCCATGTCTCTTGCAGTACAAACTTGGGCCCTAGCTTGTCCAGAGTGCCAGAGTGTCAGACTGTGGTAGGGGTTGGCGGGGGTGGGGTGTGGGGGGAGTCACCCTTCTATGAAGATCACTCTCCTGAAGGGAAGTCACCCAGCAACTCCTAGTGTGGAATTTTTTCACCTCCCCATGTGGAATAATTTACATCCCCAAAATAAGCTTCTTAAAATATCCAAACAATGTTGTTGTTGTTGAGAGATTTTTTTTTTCCTTCCCCCTAAGCATTTTACATCCAGGCCTCCATCAGGCAAATTTCGGATAAAAAGGTGATTAGTGTTTTGGCAGGATTTTCATGAGGCTTTCTCTTGTCTTCCTGCCAAAGAGCTTGCCAGGCCCAGATTTGATTAAAATGGCAGTGGGCTCTGCTACTTGAATGTAATTAGAACCATTCATTAAAGCTTTTTCTGACAGTTTGGCAACCTGTGCATTTTTCAGAGTATGGCCAGCAGCCCGTGGAAACGGCTTGGGTGGAGCAAGGACCCCACCCACAACCCAGCAGAGCTCCAGGAATGGGGTGCGCTAGCTGGTAGGGGGATTCTGCATGGCTAACCTGACACTCCCAGCCTCAGAGAGATCTGTAATTGGATTAAAGAGGTGGACATGCTGCCTTACAGACTCTCCAGAGTAAATCAGGAAGTTTGGGGGGTGTCTTTTGTGGGGAATACAGAGTGCTGAGGTTCTGATTAGTCCATCCCCCAAGCAGAGCCACAAGCCACTCCATTGCTAGGTTGCAACTTTCCACCTCTGGTGCCTAATTCAGGGTATGATTTCCAGTCAGTCAATGTAGTGAATCAGTAACAGATGAGCAGCAGGGAGTGAGAAGATAGCTCAATCAGTTAAGTGCTCGCCATGGACTGTGAGAATGTGAGTTTCATTCCCACATTCCATATGAAAAAAAACAAGTCCAATGTGGTGGTGCACGCTTACAGTCCCAGTGTTTAGGGAGGCAGAGATGGTGGACCCCTGGTGCTCACTGGCCAGTCAGCACAATTCCAAGTCAGTGAGAGAACCTGTCTTAAAGAACTAGGAGACAGCACTTGAGAAATGACACCCAAGGTTCACCTCTGGCTTCCACGCGTGGGCGCACACACACACACACACACACACACGCACACACACGAAGTAGAGTAAATTATACTTATCCTGAAGTCAGCTTCAGAAAGTATGGCCTACATCCCTTCCACACTCCCTCCAATCCATCCTCTGTGTCATCTTTTTAAAGTGCCACCCTGGCCATCTTTGGGCTTAAAACCTGCCAGTGTCTCCCTGTGATCTCTGAGTCAGGACCCACATTCCTCAGGCTGGTCTTCTCTGAATTGGTTTGAGCTCTCACCCCTCCCCACCCTGACTTCAGCTCCCTCCGTCCCTTTGCTCTGACCAGTCAGGATTCCAAGCACAAGCTGCCTCCCCTGCCCCCACCACTCCTGTGCCACCATATCTCAGGCGGTTCATTTTTGCACCTTTTGATTTCTTTGTTTTGCTGTTGCTTCCAAGAGGATAACTTCCACATGCTATTGGAGAACATTCCAGAATAATTTCTCTGGCCCCTGCTGTGGTGACCAACAGTATGGCAAATTCTCACCAAGTATTTTTTTTTAATGAAGGAACAAATGAGGTTGAACAGATTACGTAGGTTTGAGTACCCAGGGACTTGAGTTCTAGACCTTGCCATTGTGCAAAATGATGCTCATGTCATAGCTTGCTTCACAGATGGTTGGTTGGTTCAAGTCTTAGCAAATGGTGGAGGGTGCCTTTAAGACAGTATGCAGAATAATCAGGAAGACATGTGCTTGGCTCTACAAAGCAGCCTCATGCCAGGGAATCACAGCCAGTGGGCAGATCCTCCAGGACCCATTCCCCGATTCATCATGGCCTTGACATTGGCTGGGTTTCGTTTGACTCTGCTCTTGGCATTGTCTCTCCTGATTCTAGAAAACAGCCTTGGCTGAACTCTGCCTCCCCATCCTTGTCTCTTAGAATGCTTTGTCCACTGTTATTCTGGAACCGAAACGCCAAATTCCAGCCACACTGTACTGTGCTTTTCAGTTCCACTTCACAGGAAGTATACTGAGATACAGAAAGGCTGGGTCACAGAGCCCAGGAAGTCAGCGATACAGCAGCAATGCGCACCCTGTGTTTACCTCGAATACCATAGCAACAGCCAGAAGGTAGGGAGGGCACCTTTGAAGTTTTGACCAAAAGTATTGGCTTTCCACGAGAAAAACACAACAGCTGTGATCACCTAGCAATGTGTGTCTATCCAGGTGCCCGTCCCCCAGTGATCCCCATGTCTGGGCACCCACCCACCAACACTCTCCACGTCTGAGCGCCCACCCGCCAACACTTCCCTCTTCCTCCTGAAATGGGAAATGTTCAAAGAGGAATTCACAAAGGACCTGAAGTCATGGCCTTTGGCAATAATGCTAATGACCCATATTCTTCCCCATTTTGTTAGCACCCTTCATGCCCTTTTAATTTACGACTGAGTGTCTGGGCTGAGGTACTCTCACCTTTGCCTTTCTTTTTTGATAGCTAATGTTTTCTCAAATGCTATTCCTCAGGTCACTGAAAACAGACGGCGGGGCGGACATGCCTTGGATCGGTAGATATCTTTCGATTTGAGATTCTAGGAATCTGTAGGGCCATCAGGAGCTTAAATTGTCACCAGTCTTATGGTCGTGACAAGTGACCTCGGTCGCAGAGTGCCCACCTGAGGCTCCACAGTGAAATTTCTAAGGACAAGCATACTCAAAGGAAACAAAGGTCGTTGCTTCTCTGTTTCCTCAGATAAAGCCCTGCTGTGAGGCGGAGTGTCCAAGGAACAGTATCCTGGTGACTGGAAGTGGAGAATTAACTATGACAAAAGGGAAATGTCTAGAATTAGTGAGATCAGCTGACATGTAACCTTGGGACAGTGCTGGACCTCCCTTGCCTCTGCCCTGATATCAACACGATTTCTAAGTTGCCCAGACTCTGTCTTTCTCTGTTTTTAGAGTGTTCCAGGGAGTCATGGCAACTGCTGGGAACAGCCAGGTGCTGATCCTTCGGCAATAATAATTATGGTACGCAGCAATCAGCTGAGAAGGGCTGAGAAGAAGCAAGCACAGCATTGAAGAGTTCAGGCCTTGGACCCTCTTCTTGCTGCTGGTGTGACCCTAGGGTTCGTTACAGTCTTTATGGCTCAGAAGCCTATCTGAAAAACGTTTGCCCTTAACTTCTGCAGACTGGAGCAAAGAGCCAGATGAAAACCCTCTAATCATGGCCCGTCTTTTACAACCACCCCACTAACTCTTGTTCCATAAAAGGCTTAGCATATAACTCCAAGTGCACGCGTGCGAGCACACACACACACACACACACACACACAGGCATTCACACTTTTGCCTGCAAGCAACTTCCTTGTTCAGAACCTCAGGCCTGGGATGTTCCCACCAACATGGTGGTATCTCTTGGACATGATCTCAGTAGCAGGACAGTAGGAAGGTGGAAGACCTGAACAAATGAAGCCAGGACTGCTTGTGCTGGGATGTCAGTGTGTTTGGAGTTGGTCTAAAGGAGAGTGGGTCACAGGTTTCTGATGAGCACATCTCATCGGCTTCATCGATGACTCATCCCACAAGATGTAGTAGCATAGAACAAGGCCAGAGTGTATTCTATGAGCCCCTCAGTAGAGGCTCCTAATACCCAGGACCAAGGAAGTTATTCATAAGGCTGAGATGTGTATTGAGATATTGGGCTTAGAATAGATCTTGACAGTGTAAGTACTTAATAGGGCTCAGCTGTTGGCAGTATTATTATGCATCTCTTGTGTATAGGAGAGACAGACACTGGTGGAATTGCAAGAATTGATCTCATACCTGTGGTACAAGACCTCACATCGAAGAGAAGCAGACGGACAACCAATTGGAGAGAAGTCATCACTGATTTTCACCTCATCCATGGCCTCGAGTCCAGATGCACAAACCTCCTTGATGTCTCTGAGACAAATATGGACGAGACACAAGAAGTATTGCTGAGAAGATGTTGAGCTGAACATCTAGTTGGAACCCATGACTGGCAGACAGAAATGGCCAGAGAACTAACGGGGACCAAGCCTAACTCTGTGTCTGACCACCTCTAAGATTCTGAACAAGTCATCTCACCTCTGAGCTATGTTCTCTTCATCTGTAAATTGGTGTAAGGATCCATAGTGAGTCCACCTCCCAAGACTGTCAGTGGGATCAGTGGAGAAAATGGCGCCCTCAGAACATGCCCACTGTCTGTTTGCCAGTGTCTGCACACTTCTTAGAGATACTGGTGGTGAGTCTGCAGAGTCTCAATCTGGGACTTCACTGTACTGGAATGATCCATGGCAGTGGAGAATCAAAAGGGACATACCAGGCTTGAGGCCACCTCCTCTACTGACAGAGAATATCCTCACTCATCTCCAGCATCCCAAGACTATAGGAACACCACAGGAAAGACTCACATCCAGGTCGTGGGTTGGTTCCCAAATAATCTTCCAGCCCTTGGGAAGGAGTTCCCCATCCTCAAAGCAAGGAAATCCTTCACAATCCCTCCTACCCCCTGCAAGGCGCTCAACCCCAGTGCTGGCTTCTTGAGGCCAGGAGAAAGTCTTGCACAAGCCCTGGGAGCGGGGTAGCATCAGTTTATGTGTTTATCAGACGCTTGATCCAGAGAGAGGTGGGTCATGGGTTCCCAATGGGAACATCTCATTTGTTATGAAAGCTTAACGCCAGCCCCTTTCAGGAGGAAGAGGGAAGTGTTGGCGGGTGGGCGTTCAGACGTGGAGAGTGTTGGTGGGTGGGTGCCCAGACATGGGGATCATTGGAGGATGGGCACCTGGATAGACACACATTGCTAGGTGAACACAGCTGTTGTGCTTTTCTCGTGTAAAGCCAATAATATAAACAAAGTGAATAATGTATACAAATTGTGGCCATATATTCGCTAAACAAGTCCACATGTATATACATAGACACATGCATTGGCTTGTGTCTTGATTGAATTAAATATATAATTGTGTATTTAGACATTTATAAATGGAAAAATATAAGTGTGACTCAAATGGAGTGGAACACTCACAGAGCTCATTAAAAATACCTAGAATTTGAAGCTTTAAACTTTATTTGTGTAATTGTATCTTTGTGTAGCAATTCACTTTGAAGATTCTGTTCCAGGACACACACACACACGCACTCACACACACACACACACACACACACACACGCACACACGAATATTTATCGCAGTACCATTTATGTATACGATAGAAACCTTGGAAATAATTTTCAGCCATGGATACATATGAGTTGGATAAACCATATTTTTTTACAATGAAATTCACGCAGTCTTTAAAAATAATGTCATAGGAAAAAATATTGGCGTGAGAAGTCACTCACAATATATTGTTGAGTGAAAAAAAATCACAAGACAATATATACATTCCGATACCATTTTTGCTTACTACATCTACACAGAAAGAAGCGGAGTCTAGAATGGCTACAAGCAAATGTTATCTGTGGTTTATCTTTAAAAGTATTTCAATTTCCTTTTGTTATATGTATTTTCCAATTTTTCTACAATGGGAAGAAATCACATTTATAATAATTTAAAAAGTTATAAATCAGAACCGTGCCGCCTGGAGTTTAGCACAAACATGGGGCTCCAACTGGGGCTCTGCCATTGCCAAGGAAAGCAGGGGAACCAACTGCTTGGCTTCGCACATGGCGCTGGTGCGGCCGCAGCCAAGGGCAGCATCGTGCCTGAGCGTGAGCGTGGCCACCGAGACCAGTGCCCGGGAGCTCGATCATCATGCACGCCCACATCCTTCCCAGACTGCTCCCAGTCTGCTGAAGATGCTGCTCCCAACATGCAGATTTTCCTCAGGAGAGAAAAGTCTCCGTTGAGCTGGGTCCGTTGCTAACTGCACAGTGCGTTTGCACCAACATTTATGCCATCTGGTCTAAGAGTCTGCTCTCCGTTGCTTACCAAAACTGTCAATGGCTCCCCATTATTTACGAATTCTTTGGCACAGCACACAGAGGCTTGTGAGGTTTTGTCCCTGGCTTATTTCTCTCCTCGGGGTTTCTAAGACCTTCTGCTTTAGCCAACCTGGATTGCAAACCGTTTGCTAATGATTCAGTTGGGTTACATTTTTCCGCCATGATCAGAAACCCGACTAACTTCAACAGAAAGGAAAGATAATCCCACACACTAGGAATCCCAGAGATTAGTTGGGTGCCCTGGGATTGGATGTGTTTGTCTCCTTGTTTCCTGAGTTGGAAGCTTAGTACCCTGCGTGGCAATGTAAGAGGTAGTGGGAGCTTTAAGAGCCAGGGTCTAGTGGAGGCTGCAAGACTAACCCCCTCCATACTCCCTGGCTGAAAGTCTTGCAATGTGATCTCTCTCACACACATGCTGCCACCATGCCGTCTGCCACGATGTGACCCAGCCAAGGGTGCCCTCACCAGAAGCAACTGAATGGATGATGCTGCCCGATCTTGGATGTTCAGCTAAACTGTGAACTAAATATACTTTTTTTTTTATAAGTACCCAGCTTTAGGTATTTTGTTACAGTCATGGAAAACTGTCTGACAAAATGGGCCAAGGATATCACTGATTTAGCAGTTTTGTGATGACATCCTCCCAGCAACCCCCACCCCCATTTCTCTACTCTGCCATTAGCATTGGAATCATAATCCAACCAGAATCATGGCTATAGCAATTCCAAGAATTATATCCAAATGTGGCAAAGGGTCACCCTGTTTTTCTGTTGGGTTAAGAAAACTTACAAGAAACTCCTCCTCACATCTCACCGGCCAGAATCAAGACACACACAAATTCCAAACTGATCACTGCCAAGCCAAGAACCACTGTCTTTGGACTGGAGGGACAGGCCTTGCTGAAACCTGGGAAAGGAGTCAGATCTTTGATGCATACGGGTGCTTAAGAGAGAGGCGGATCCCTAAAGACGTCTGGGATTCAGCCGTAAGGAAGGGCTTCTGATGGCCACTTCAATCAGATCTCATTCTACCACCCAGGTCTTCTCCCTGTTTCTCCTCCCTGGGGAGGCCTTCTTTCTAACCATCCTTACTCATATTTTGTATCCCAGTGTGCCTTTCATGGCCAGACTCAAACTACAACTTCCATGAAGCTGACCTTGGCCTTGCCAGTTAGTTCATTGTATTACCTTTTCCCCTGGAACAAAATTTCAGTTGTTTTTTCCCCTAAATCCTTTCAACACAGGCTGCCGTACGTGTGGTTATTTGTGTATCGGTGTTTTCAACCTTAATAAGGGTTACGAGGTAAGCGAAGGCATCTGGGAGAATGCCCAGTACTCCAGGTCCATACGACCAAGGTAATTTCCCATGCAAAGCAGGACTTGCACCCCTTGCTTTCCTTCTCCTGTATGCGACAAGACAGAGCTGACTGTAACACCTTCTTGGACCTTAGAGTTCTTCTCCACACAGTGTTCTGTGAAGCCATTACTATGTGAGCAGACCTAATGCAGAAAGTGAAATCTATTTGCTGTTTGGGGTTACTGACTATGCAAGGTACAGAACAAGCTTTAGGATAGAGATAAAGAGTCAAGGTGAGATAAATACAGAGATGAGCAGGGCGTGTGTACACTCAGGAACCTGTGGTTTAGAGAAGCACACACGCACCGGCACACACACCCTTCCTTCCTTCACGGCGGGCTGGGGAGAAATCTCAGTCGCCGAAATACCTGCCATATGTTGTAATTTGTTCTCTGCGGCTATGATAAAAGACTGACCAAAAGCAACTTGAGGAGGAAAAAAGTCTATTTCCTCTTACACATCACAGCGCATCATCGAGGAAACGAAGGGAGAGACCCACCAGGAGCTGGAAGGAGAAACCATAGAGGAATGCTGCTTACTGATTTCTTCTGGTTCTTTGTTCAGATAGCTTTCTTTATACAGCCCCAAACCACCTGCCTATGGACGGAGCTGCCCACAGTGGGCTGAGTCCTCCCACACTCATAGTGAATCAAGATAATCCCTCACAGACACAGGCAGCCCACTATGATCCGAGACATCTCCTAATGGAGACTCTCTCAGATGGCTCTGGGCTGTGCCGTGTTCATAGCTGTAACTAACTAGAACACTGTGCAAGCAGGAGGACCGGAGTTCGGATCCCCGGTACTCATGTAAGAAGTCAGATGCAGCAGCGCGTCTGCAGTCTCGGGGGCTGAGGAGATCCCGAGACACAGGCGTCTAGAGGAGTTGCTGAGCTCATGTGGAGACAGACCCTGTCCCAAAAAGTGAGGTGGAGCTAGAGGGAGGCACCCGGTGTCAATCTGTGACGTCCTCAGTCACACACTCACCACACGTGCATCTGCATGTACACGTGCACACAATAACACACCGACATGCAGGCACGCACACACGTGCACACAATGACACACAGGCACACACACAGGAGCACACAATAACACACTGACACAGGCACGCACACACGTGCACACAATGACACACAGACATGCATGCATACAAGTGCACACAATGACACACTGACACACAGGCATGCACACACACATGTGCACACAATGACACACAGACATGCATGCATACAGGTGCACTCAATGACACACTGACACACAGGCACGCACACACGTGCACTCAATGACACACTGACACACAGGCACGCACACACGTGCACACAATGACACACAGACATGCATGCATACAAGTGCACACAATGACACACTGACACACAGGCATGCACACAAGTGCACACAATGACACACAGACACACAGGCATGCACACAAGTGCACACAATGACACACAGACACACATGCATGCACACATGTGCACACAATGACACACTGACACACAGGCACGCACACACGTGCACACAATGACACACAGACATGCATGCATACAAGTGCACACAATGACACACTGACACACAGGCATGCACACAAGTGCACACAATGACACACAGACACACAGGCATGCACACAAGTGCACACAATGACACACTGACACACAGGCATGCACACAAGTGCACACAATGACACACTGACACACAGGCATGCACACAAGTGCACACAATGACACACAGACACACAGGCATGCACACAAGTGCACACAATGACACACAGACACACAGGCATGCACACAAGTGCACACAATGACACACAGACACACAGGCATGCACACAAGTGCACACAATGACACACAGACACACAGGCATGCACACAAGTGCACACAATGACACACAGACACACAGGCACGCACACAGGTGCACACAGACACACCGACACCCAGGCACTCACACAGGTGCACACAATGACACACCAACATGCAGGCACTCACACAGGTGCATACAATGACATGCAGACACTTAATATAAATAATAAGTCTTTCAAAATCCAGCTACAAAGTAGTGAAGCCATGGAGAGGTGCTCCTGGATGAACACAGACCACCCGAAGTCACCCTTTTCCTACTCATCAGTTTCACCCTGCATTAAATTTTCTGATAAAATTGGATCTGTTTGGAGAGTTTCTTTTCTGTTCTTTCTATGTCAAGACCACACTCTTAATCACAGGACCCACACTCTTTTGGAGAAAGTTCTGTCTGATTATTTTGCACTAAGGATGCTCATTTTGATCAATCCACCGTTTCTGGACATTTTTGTTATTTCTACTGTCCAGTATAATTAATGATATTAGAATGAACATCCACATAGCCAACTTTTAACGTACTTTAGTTTGCGTAGTATACATTTCTAGAAATACAACGGCCATGTCAAAGATTATATATATGTTTGAGCATGTATATGTACATTGCCCCTAACACACACATATAAGTATTTGTCCACTTCTCTTTGGGCCTAAATTTTGTAATGTATCATAGGCTGTTCAGTCAGCTAATGTGCACAAGGACACAGCAAATCATACTACAACGTGTAGTCTTGAATATACGTACCTCGTCCTTTGCTGAGTGTGTCTTTACAACGTGTTACTAGAAGTAGGAAAGTTGGGACAAAGAGTCAAAGGAACGTGATGTTTCTATATGCTGTCACTCCCGTCCCTGGGCGTCACACGGCTCTAGATCCTATCAGCAGTCTTCCCTGATCTTACCAATTGCCAAGCTTCCGGAATGGCAGCTCAGCTCTCTCCGCGCCGGTGTTTTCTCCTTGTAAGTCACTGAGCGTCTTCTCATATGACTAAGAGCTGTTTGCATTTCCCTTTCCACGCCAGTCTGTACATCTCTCTTGCTCATTTAGTTCTATAGGTTGTTGCTCTTTTTAGCATCTTTCTTAGTTCTTTATATGTTAGGAATATTAGCCTGCTGTCTATGGTGCTCATACGTTTTTTAGCTTCTCATTTGTATTTTACTGTCCTTGGATAGGTCCTTTGATTTGTATACAGGCAAAGCTATTAATCCTTTTTTTTTTTCAGGGTTCCTGGGTTTTGGAAGACAGTTTGAAATCTTTCCCCTTTGCCCTGCTCCCCTCCTTCCCTCCCTTCCTCCCTCTCCTGCCCCTCCCATCTTTGATGTAATTACAATTTATCCTACTCTGTGACATGAGGAATGGGTGAGGTTTATTCTTTTCCACCTCGCCATCCAGCCACCCTGAGTCATCTTTTCCCTACTGATTTGTTTCATCCTGTATTAATATTTTTATAAAATTGGATCTGTTTGGGGGTTCTATCCGTTCTATTCTGTTTCTATGTCAAAACCACAGTTTTAATCACAGACCCACAGAACACACTCGGTACCTGCCTGTGCTGGCCCTGTTTAATTCTGCTTCTTCTCCTTGCCTGTCCTGTTACTTTTGTCACTGGCTTTTAAGATGAATTTTATAACTATCCTGTCCAGGGAGAAGTCTGATGATGTTATTAGGATAACAATAAATTCATGGTTTAACTTAGGAGGCTCTGACATCTTTCTGAATTAGAATCTTCCTGAACAAGAATATCTTTGTTAGCCAGGCAATGGTGTATGCCTTTAATCCCAGCCCTCAGAGGCAGAGGCAGACAGGAGTTTGAGGTCAGTCTGGTCTGCAGAGTGAGTTCCAGGACAGCCAGAGTTACAACAGAGAAATCCTGTAGAGAAAAATAATCTTTGTTTATAAAAACACTTTTTGCATGTGTCCCCCAAAGGTTCATGAGCTAAGAGTTTAATATCCCCACCATGAGCTCCAGCCTTACCCAGGCCCAAAGCAACAGAGCCAACCAACTATGGTGTGAAAACTCCAAGACCATGAGCCAAAGAAAACCTTTTTATCTTTCTATGTGGATTGCCTCTGGTATTTTAGTATAGTAACAAGAATCTAACTACTACATGTGCCCTCTGGAGCATTTCCTTTTTCTCAGTGTTTTAAATAATTCTTTTTAGGTTTGTGGCAGGTGTTTGCTGGCTCGTACCAATAGGACATATCCTCCATGGTATCTTCTAGCAGTTTATAGTTGCAAACCTGAAGGTGCAAATCATTTAGGGAAACTTTCAGTTTTATGTCATTTTAGACTCAGAGAAATCTCCGGAGAGCTGTTCTATACATGTGTCACCATACTCACAGTCGCTCGCCTGTGTTTTGATCCATTTCTTTTATCTTCCTCTCTCTCTCAGTTTATCATCATGTAAGTGTATCTACAGACAAATGCAGGCAGATAAGTATATACATAAGGGTATATGATATATAAATTTATAAGCATGTGTTTTCTCCCAAACAGTTTAAGCACATGCTAAATCCTGTGCTGAAGATTTCCCCTCCTCCTCCCCCTCCTCCTCCTCCTCCTCCTCCTCCTCATTTTTCCTCTGCCTCTTCTTTCTTCTCCTCCTCCTTCTTCTTGACATAACCTCACTATGTAACCCTGACTGGCCTGGAAGTTGCTGTGTGTGATAGGTTGGCCTACCTCTCTGGAGTACTTGAATTAAAAGCTTGTTCCATCACACCCAATGCATGTTCTTTTATCCTAAATAATTCAGTATAAGTTTCCTTTTCTTTCTGTCTTTTTTTTTTCTGAGACAGGGTTTCTCTGTTATAACGCTGGCTGTCCTGGAACTCATTCTGTAGACCAGGCTGGCCTCGAACTCACAGAGATCCGCCTGCCTCTGCCTCCCGAGTGCTGGGATTAAAGGAGTGCACCATCACCACCTGGCCAGTATAAGTTTCTAAAAAATAAATATTTTTTTATATCCACATATGCTTATCAAGTTAGAAATGCTGTCCACAAGCTATACAAAGCTATTGAAGAATTCCATGATGGTGGTACTCTCTTGTGAGGTAGAAGCCCCTTATTTCCCAGTTCAGACATTCTAGAAAAATATGGTAGAAGGGCATATATTTGTTGATTTTTATGTTACAGTTGCACTTTCTTCATTTTTTTTTTTATTTTGAGTTTGAAATGGCAGGTGTTAGCTACTTAGCCCAGGTTGCCCCAAACTCACAATCTTCCCACCTCAGCCTCCCAAATACTGAGATTGCAGGCAGGCATTGCCTGCCTGGTTCCAGCTTTCCTTCCCCTGTAGTCCATGTTGTCTGGACACTCACAGACACAGAGTGGGGCTGTCTGCATGAGGCAGCTTGGTCTCTTCTTTCTGGATCCTCATGCTTCTCTTCACTGGCATGGTCCTCCGAGCATCTGGACATCGGTCTCCAAACCAGCACTAGGACGTCAGCACCCCCGTGAGTCTGTTGTAAGTGAGAAGTCCCATCCCAGACTTACCAAATCAGAAGCTCTGGGGTGACGCTCAGAATTCTGCTTTCTAAGAAGATGATTCCATTGCATGCTAGAATTTGAGAACCGCTAGTTTAAGCTACAGCTCAGGGAGAAGAAATTAATAGTTACTTTCCATTGTATTTATCAGTTTTTCAACAGGTATTGACTGGTCTTTGGAGGCCATTCTTTGCTCCATGATAGAAGACAGACCAACAGAGCCCCTGTTCCGTCACCACGACAAGAAACTTTCATATGTTTTCCCCATAGCCCTTTGGGTGGGCTCTAAGCAAACTTCCGTGCAACCAGTCAAGGCCCAGATCCTAAGCGTTGCCTATTCCTTTCGCACTCTCCCTTCAGAAGTGTTGTCAACTCTACCTTCAACACAAAACAAGACTTTGATTTCCTCTTGTCACTGTGGTACAAACACAGTCCACAGGTTTTTTTTATTGTTGTTATTTGTTTGTTTGTTTGTTTGTTTGTTTGTTTGTTTTTGGTTTGGTTTACTCTGGCTATCCTTGGAACTGTGTGAACCAGGCTGGTCTTGAACTCACGGAGATCAGCTTGCCTCACAAGTGCTGAGGCTAAAGGTGTGCGCCACCACCACACCACCTGGCTCAGAAACCATGTTTTGACACTGTCACATGAAGCTGTCATCCACAAATATGTTGAGCCCCCTTCATAGCTGTCTGGGGATGCACACAGCCCACAGGTCACAGGACAGACATGTCTGAATGATTCAGGTAAGAGATGATGGCTTTTCATGGGGCCAGAGTGGGAGCGAAGGCTGAGTGACAGCAGACATTTGTCTACACACGGCCACTCCTGTGACCACAGCACTCCTTATGGAGCACCTGTCACCATCTCCCACTCGGAGCAAATCCAAGGTCCTTCCAGAGCTATGCAAGGGTGTCCCGGGCCGTGCACCTTGTCTCTACCCCAACCCCAGGGTCTCCTCAGCAGCTCTGCTGGTTCCCTTATGCTCCCACCCAACAGGAAGGTTCCCCTGACAGCTTTGTGATGTCACATGGACACACTTCTCTCACGTAGTCACATGACCAGTGTATCCTCCTTTTCCTCAACTCCGTTGCTCCTTTCGAAGTATTTGCACCGCCTTGTGGAAAGTGTCAGTGCCTGAGGCCCAAGCCCTTCTCCCTGCTCCTGGTGCTCCAGGTACAGTGGTTGAAGGACTATCAATAAACTCAGGCTCTGCTTTCCTCCCTCCTGCAAAGAGCATTGGCTCCTTTGTTCTCTGCTGTCATCCCATGGCTGTGAACATGGCTTGGCATGTAGTATTCACCTCATAAGCATTTTTTTGAATTAATAATTAAATGTTTAATGTATTGCTATTGTAATTCAGAATTCTTTTATTTTTCCTTATCTGTCCATCTACCTATTATCTACCTACCTACCTACCTACCTACCTATCTAAACAAACACTCGTGTAGCCCAGGCTGACCCTGAACTTATTATGTAGCAGAGGATGGACTAGAACTTTCAGATCATCTTGCCTCTACTTCCCAGTTAATAGAATTACAGATTTATGCAGTGCTGGTGAATGGACAAAGGGCTTCAGGCCAGCTAGGAAAGTGCTCTGTCAACGGAGCCATATCCCTGGGATCACTTGCTTTCAATACTACTTTCTGCCTACATATTTCAGGTTCTTGAGAATGTTTTCTTTCTTCTTTTTCCTATTCTTTCTATCTCTCTCTCTCTCTCTCTCTCTCTCTCTCTCTCTATCTATCTATCTATCTATCTATCTCATCTTGAATCTACGTGACAATCTGCCCCTTTGATTACCTTCATGGGTTCGGGAGTGATTCTCTTAGATTTTTCAGAAGGTGGTATTTTTTTCTTTTCATTTCCATGGGAATTCATATTCATGAGCATCATCAGCCATAGTCAATCTCTGATCTGTATTAAGAAGTACAATATCCAGTTACCACGAGGGCCACGCACTTGTATATTCCTTGGAGGCACTGTGATCTACTAAGAAACTCAAATGTTTCCAGTTCCAATGATGTTTATTCAGGGCGAAAAGCTTTTATTCTTTTGCTAATTCAATCCCCAATCCTAGCCCTGGAGCCCTGGAGTGTTTCAGCCTCCATACAATCTACTCTTAAGCCTTGAACTGGAAGGCTTCAGCCTCCATACAATCTAGATCGTTTAAACCTCTGAGACTTACTGCTGACTGAACCACTCTAACTAGCTCCCTCTGAACTCTGACTCTTCTGGTTCAACTCAACTCACTGTTCTGGGCTGACTCCTGTAACTTCTCTGACTGAAATGCTCTGCTCGGCTTCAGACTTTTCCGTTCTTCCCATCTGATTTTGAGTTCTTCTGCCGATCTGCCCCCGTGTCTCTGCCTCAGATTCCTCAGACTGCTTCTGGGTCTTATTCTAAGTGCTCCAGACTACTCAGACTACCTCAGTCTGACTGTTTCATTGTCTCTATGTCTTGTCCCTTCTCTCTGAGCTGCTTTTATATTGTGAGTGTTGGGCATGCCCTGACTGTGACTCACTCTGCCAACTCTTCCTCTGATTCATCACTTTACCTGTCCTTCATTCTGATTCATCTCAGATGTCACTTCCTTTCTAACACTGACTCCTTCTGATCTCTGCTTCCCGTCTCCCAAGTGCTGGGATTAAAGGAATGTACCACCACTGCCTTCTGAATATTGGGATTAAAGGTATGTACCAACATTCTTTCTACCCTAGAGCAGCCATGCTGCCAGATTAAAGGATTAAATATCCCTCTACATACAACTGCTTCCTTCTCACAAGAGGCTGAAGCAACTCCCACCTCTGGAGCAGATTTCTTTCATCTTTAAAATGTAGGTCTGGATAAGCTGATCCAGAGGGAGTTGTTTCTCACTGTCCTGATGCAGCCTCAGAACCCAGTGTGTGGCTGTGTTATCTGTTGATATGATAGATTAAGCTAATAAGTGTCCTTGTGCTGGACCAATTCTGCACTTTTGATGGACTCATTCCTTACCACAGTCCCTGGCTTGTAAACAGGACTACCTGAAAGTGCATCGAAGGAGGGAGACAGGGAGGGAGGCAGAGAGGGATGGCAATGGAAGGACCGTGAGGTTTTGAATAGAAAGGGGCAGGTTTATAATCTAATTTCTCCCTGATACAGGCAATAAGACTGAGAGTTCCAGTGTCATCTGTGGAGAAAGGAGATGCTCATCTAAAATATTTATTGTGACAGTTAAATGAGATCGTAAATGTGAAAGAACTTTGCAAACTGCGAGAGGCCCTGTGTGTGGTAGCATTGCTATTAACGCGACAGACACGTGAAGGCTTGCTACTGTCCAGCCACTCTGTCAACATCGCTAACGACAGAGGGGCCTCAGATTCGCTGCTATTCTTAGCCTATCGTCTGTCATCTGAATATCTCTGTCTTTTGTGTAAACCCCTCCTCCCTAATAGCCACTGCAAAGCTAGTTTACCAATATGATCAATGTGTTTCTCGCCTTTTGTGGGATGTTCTGCGCTCCCACCACGAGAAGCACGGTGGTGTCTGTATTTTGGACCATTTCCATGGTGACACCTGGAAGCAATCAATACTTGGTACCATCGTTTGAATGACTGGGTGTTGGCAGAATCGAGGGGGTCACTGCCTTTTTCTTTTTGTATCCACATTGGCAGATGTGTTCTCATCAGAGGTGGAGGTGATTCTCAGGGAATACAGAGGTCCTCTGGGTAAACACAGAGCAGCGGAAGTACCTGTGACACGAGGGGGAAAGAACCCACTTTTCCTAATTTCAGCCTTGGCATTAGCTTGAGAATGAAAACAAACCTTTTAAGCATGTTGTCCTCAGCTTTGACGCCTGTGAGAAATCAAAGAGTCTTAAAGACAGCCCCAGGGCTCTTCCCAGCTCTGAAAGTCCATGATTCTACTCTAGAGCTCTCAACAGCACCCAAATAGAGTTAATAAAATTTTAAAGGCACAACGGTAAAACACTCTGAGGCAGATTAAAGCTCCAAAAAAGTCTTAATTACATTTAAAAAGTAACCAGTAGGGAAAAGGCATTACATATCCAAACTAAGCTTCACTATACCTGAAGAATAATTAAAATGATGAATAAATTTCCCCCAACATAAACTTGTTAAGTTTGAATACCATCATAAAGGGCTGGGGAAAGAAGCTGTTTAAATTATTAGTTTTTTTTAAAGCCACGCAAAACAAATTCAACATCACAGCAAGGCATGTTTGGAATAGTCACAGACATCAAGTGAGACCCAGTGAGTCCTGTATTTCCAGGCAGGGGAGATTCATCGGTGCTAACCCTGCCCTAACAAGCCACATGCCATCTCAAATAACTCAGGCACTTGAAGCTGTGTGCTCCCGGTAGGCTGTGCATTGCTCTAGTCCCTGGAATGAGCACAGAACCCTCCCGATTTAGCTGGCCTGAGCTTACCCGAACTCCTGTGGGTCAGAGGGAGAGGCATCAGGTGTACCCGACCCCATCCCAGCATCCCCTCTCCTGGGCCATTAGAACTGAACAGAAAGACAGCACTCAGACCTGTTGACTTCAGAGCTCACTGCTACTTATTTCCTGGCAGTCGATTAAAGCCTGAGCAAAAAACGGCTAAGAGCTTAGGCAATGTGTGAGAACACTTGATCTAAGTCCTCTGGCAGCCCGGAGAAATTCAGGCAATGCCATCTCAGCTTGTTAGCTTGAAGCCCACAAGCCTCCAGGTTGCATCTAGGGTTACAAAGTGGCTACCTGTGAAAAGGAACTAAGAACACAAAGTGAAGCAATCAGACTATCTTGGGCTGTTTTCTGTTGCAGAAACTGAACACCACAGCCTGACTTATTTATAGAAGATGACAATGTGTTCAGATCCTGGTTCTGGGGAATCAAGATCAAGTGCCCACATCTGGCCAGGAATTCAGAGTCCCAAAGAATCGTGGGTCTCACATATGGAGAAAAGGCAAATTTGTTAGCTCAGTTTTGACAAAGCCACTTTGGTCAATAGCCTAATTTAACGTGAGGGACTCCTTTCTTCCACCCTCAGTAGAATTTCCTATCTCCAAGTTAGCTTCTATTCCAGTGTGGGTACATTCTGTGTTGGTAGGAACATAAGCTTGGATATGTCAATCATTCTTTTGTTCAACCAGTATTCATTAAGCGTGTTCTATATGCAAGATGTGTAGCAGTACTCCACTGTGGCAGCTCAGCAAGGACAACAAGGAGGCATTTTTCATAGGTGGAATCCCTTCCAGACCTCATCAGAGGGGACCACTATCCTGGCCAGTGCCATAATAGACAGTGGAACCCTGAGCATCTGAGCTCAGGTGTTTTTATTGTTCCAGAACTCCTCAGGTGTTCTACTGATAGCACATGCAGATCACGTGCAATCAAACGTCTTTTGCATAAATTCAACACCTGAAGACAATACAAAATGACAAGACCTAGGCTAGCCTCTCACCCAACAGTGTACAAAATAATTATTTTATACATAACTAAAAATAAACTTCCATAACAAAAATGTGCAGACAGGCACTGCTAAGTTGGATGATACTGATGGCAAAATGGAGCACGTATTCTTCTTCATGACCTTCATTAAGCCCATCTGCTCTAATGTGACCCTAATAGATGTATACACGTCACACTGAGAAATCAATTTACAGCGTGTTTGTATGTTGCTATTGATATACAATCTAAACAGGAAAAAAAAACAGCTTTCTTTAAAACTGAAGTCTGAAATTTGAATTCACAATTTAGAGTCTGAAGAATAGTATAACAACATTTAGAAAAAACGAGATATTATCACGGAACCAACTAACTAGATATGACGTGAAAATTGACACAGCGAGTCGGGGGGACTCTGATGGGTGGTGTTTAAGCTGAGCATGAAGTCTCAGAGGGATTGGCTGACCCAGGGGGTGACAGAACTCCCCAGAGGGGAGGGCAAGCAACATGAGAGTGGGTAGAGATTTGGGAGAAGACCAACTGAACGGTGTCACGGGAAAGAGTAAACTGGAGGGACCGAGCGCTGAGGATATTGAGCTGTTTACAGACCACTGCTGGCAGTGGACTGAGAGGAAACTGTCCTCCAGTTTTAATTTTTTTAAATAGTACATTGTACTTCAGGTTAAAAAATGTTCACTGTAGTCTGCACTTTGTAACCTGTAAAATAATCCAAAGAAACAAAATAGAGAAGGAAACTATGCCAGCAAATAATAATAATTGTAAGTAGAGGTGTGGCCCCCGACTCATAGACAGTGGGAAATGACTGCTAGATCAGAAGAGTTTGGAGTCAGTGTGAACAGGTATGCTGACTAAGATATGATCGGCAACCCTCCAGACCCCAGACACAGTCCAGGACTAGCATCTTTCAGTTCGGAGTTTGAATGTCCCACAAGGCCTATGTGTTTAAGGAAAAACCCTTAAGGTGGGGCTTCTGGGATGTTCTGAGACCTCTAAGAGGAAAGCCTAAATGGTCTTTGAGCCTCTGGGGACATGTTCTTGGAGAGACTCTGGGTCTCTGGTCCTCTGCGTCCCACCCACGAAGCCATAAGTTTTGTTGGACTACTTGTTCCTGCCATGACATACTGCTTCAGCATAAACTCAAAGCAGCCAAACCAATTGATCACGGATTAGAGCCTAAAAAAACCATGAGACAAAAGAAACCTTTCTTCCTTATAAGTTGATTGTGTCAGGTATCAAATTATAGTGTTGAGAAGCTGAATAACACAGACCTGGATTGTGAGCTGAAGGTCACTCTGAGTCAGACTTGCCCTCAGTCTGAATAACATAGACACATCATTCTGAAATGGACAAATAGTAAAAATTAAGAAAACTCTTTATCCATAGATATTCAGAAGCAGTGAATCCAGACCAGAGCCATCAGTTGCTCCCGAGCAGGTCTCTGCCCCAATCCTTCATTACCGTCCTAGACCAAATATGGACTGGAGAAAGATGGTCTGTTCTCGAGGAAGAGATGAGCTCAGAGACAGCCACTGTGAGACCCACTCAGAGAACTAAGAGAGCCAAAGGGAGAACTATCTGATAAAAGGGAGAATTATATAATGGAATTATTTCAAGAAAGGAAGAAAATTACACCAGAGAATACGAAAGAAAGAACGAGAGAGAGAGAGAGAAAGAACCCTTTGGACAAATACTGGGCCACTTGGTGAGTTCTTTGAGGGTTTCCTTTTCTCTCCAAATGACTCTTAAAAGAAAAGGCCAAAAGAAGGAGGAACTGCTCAAGGAGGAGACTGTGAGGTGGCTGGAGAAGAAGTGACTTTGGAAAGTTGAACAGAGAAAAAAACAAACGAACAGCAACGAAACCCATCACAGAAGGCGAGCAGCGGGCAATGAGTGGCATGGGGAAATGGGGAAAGGCGCAGCTTGAGACAGACCCGGAGGTGCTGAGTTCTGAGGATACAGGGAGACAGGGCACTCTTGACTCTCTGTGAGCTGCACTCCCTGCAAAACTCACAAGCTCGTCGTTGGCTTCTCCCTTGTAACGCACTCAACCTCAGAAGACCAATGGTGCTCTTGAGGAAAGTTCTTAGACAAAATTTCACTTCAACATTTTGTAGTCACGGGATTATAATGCATGTTAGAAGGCTGTCATTCAGAAAGAGAGATGGGGGAGGAAGAGGGTTAGAGAGGAAAGGGAGAAAAGGTAGAAACTATCACTGGGACAGAGTCCATCTTAGGAAAAACTACCATCAACCTATAGACAAATTTTAGCCACTGAGACAGAGACCGTAGCTCAAAGGACTGCTTCTTCTCCGAACACCCACGCTCACTGCGCAACAATAGCCGGAGCCATTGTAGCAGTAATAACCACTACCGTTCCTTTGATGCTGGCTGAATTCTTGGCATATTCTAGCTGTTGTCAAGCGCGGACCTTACTGTAGGTGACATTCTGTCTGCAGGAATACCCGCAACTTGGAAGAAGCAGAGTCTTTGAGCTGGTAAGGGGCAGCTTCCTTGGGTTTTAGCCTCCATTTTTGTTTCTCCTTAATCTGCGGGTCTTTGTCTTCTGCATTTTAACTTCATGCTTCCCCTCCATATCACAGATCTGATTTTCTGGGAAGTCAGTTCTGTGTTTACTTTGGTTAAATATCAAATTACTACCCCTCTCACCAGTGTGTCTGTGTGTGTGTGTGGTGTAACATATCTGAGTGTTTGGTCTGTATTTGTTCAAAATTAAGGCTACTTGATTTTTCCTGGGTCTTGCTTGGACGAACCTGGCGTCTCTCAGTTTTCAAGGGGAGGATATGTCAGCTCAAAGATGCAGCTGCCGTGAGCTCTACAGGTGAGAACTTATACCAGGTGAGCTTTGAGCTATCAAAATGTTCTGCACTGAGATCTTTGAAGCTTGTTAGTCAGTATCCCATGGAGGCATAACGCCCTTGTCACAACCCTCACAAATCCCTTTCTGCTCCAGAGAAAGCCAACCCTGAGAGAAAATGGCAGGGCTACCAAAAAAGGTATCTGGCTACCTGGGCTTCTGTTGGGTGAGGCAGGTTCCCTGGGCTATAAGCACAACAAATTTCCAGAGATTCACCTGTGGTAGCCAATGTGTTTCCAACAGAAGCGTCTTGTGGTCTCATGGCCCCACCTCTCCTCCAGCCACACCCTTCATGAGTTGGGGCTGTCCTGTGCCTTAATTGGGTATCTGGCTGTTTCATTTGAAGAGGAGGAACTACCAAAAAGTCATAATGAATTCTTGATGCCTTTCTAATAATATAACTAATAATAGCTAATATAATATATATTATATCTGTATATATCTATATATAATATAGATATTATATCTAATAATATAACTAATGATAACTAATAAGAATTAGTTAAGTTATGCTAATTGTCCCTATGATAAAAAATATGTTAATTTCAGATAGTTGCTCAGGGCAGCCCAAGGTTACTATTTGCTGAAGTGTTTCCCACTCCAACTCTCCCTCCAATCCTTGGGCTTTTGACATCTGTCTCTGGTTCAGTTCCTCTGTGGTGGCAACCTCGTCAGATGTTTCTCCCTGGGTTATTGGATGCAGATCTACACATGACATCTCTGAGCCCAGTCTCCTGATGCCAGTGAATGCTGCCTTTGGCGAAAGAACTTTTAGCCAACCAGGGTTCGTTGTCTCCTTTTAACTGGATGTTTCTGTCCCGGCTTCCATTCAGAATCGGAAACTTTGGATAGCTCTATCTTGATTATTTACTGTGATCTTAATTTTCATTACATTCTAATTAGATCTTTATTTGATGTAGATCTTAATCCTTCATATTAACTGCTTCAATTATTTCTCTTTTGTCTGTTCTTTTTTCTTTTTAATGAAAATTTTCTTTTAAAAGTTGTGTGCATGCATGTGTGTTTCTGTGGGAATTACCGGCACGAGAGTAGAGTTGTCTACAGAGGCCCCAGGAGGATGCTGGATTGGCTAGAGTCAGAGCTATCTGTGGTTGTGAGCAGCCAGACATAAGCTCTGGGAGCTGAACTCTGGTCTTCTCCGCAAGAGCCACAGGTACTCCTTACTGTTGATCCATCTCTCCAGAGTCCTCACTCTGATATTCCTTCTTTAAAGAGCGCATCCCTCCTCCCAAGGCTCAGGGATCATTATTGAAGAGAGGAGAGAAAGATTCTAAGTGCTTACGGCGGCGGATGGCTACGAGGAAACAGTGTCTTCTGGACACAGCAGGACAGTTGCACGTATGAGCTCATCGCTATTGTGACAGCATCCATGAGACCCATGCGAGTTCAAGTCAGACGCAACCCAGGCACGAAGTGGGGAGGTAGACATGAAGTCCCACCCCTAACTGAGTTGCTGTCGACAACCCATAGCTGTTGGGAGAGGGAGAGTCAGCTTTTTAAAAGTGTTTGTCTTCTGGTAGGTCGGCCATGTTTGGGTGGAAGGCCATACATCCAAGAGCATATGGGCAGCACAGATTGGATTTTATTAGCTTAAAAAATAGGGAACAAAGAGGATATGAAGCTGGGTTGGTAGAGAAGGAGGGGTAGATCTGGGTGGAACTGGGAGAGGGATGTGAATGTAACAAAAACACTTTAGATGCAATTCCCAAAGAACTAAGCAAAGCAGAGGGTGGAGGTGGACAGGGAATGCATCAGATGGAGTCTGGGAGGAGTGGAAGTATGCAAATTAGGTGTGTATGATCCAGAGACATTGTATGCATATGAAATTATCAAAGAATAGCTAGACCTATCTTTTTAAATGATTTGTATTTTATTCTATGTGTATGAGTGCTTTGCTTGCTTATATGTATGCATATTATGCATGCCTGGTGCCAGCTGAAGCCAGGAGAGGATATCAGATCCTTGGAACCAGAGTCATGGATGACTGGATGGTTGTGAGCCATTATATGGTGCCGGGAACTGAACCCAGGTCCTCTGAAAGAGCAGCAAGTGTTCTTAACCACTGAACCCTTTGAACAGCCCCAATAAAAGTATTCTCAATAAGAATAATAAAAGATAAAATGTTTAACTTAGTTTTAAAGTATTTTGTAACCTAAAAGGGACCAGGGTCCGGTGGGATTCAAAGTTAACTTAGCAAGTGAAAGGCCGTGCCCATATTTCCTCGGCAGAATTGAAAGTGACTAAGAGAGTCTGTCAGTGTGATTCAACTCAACTATTTTGTAAAGCCCTAGGTATGGTAATGGTTGGGGGAGCACTCCTAGAAATAGCATCCTCATCAATCATGGTGCAAGTTACCACAGACACAGTCAATGAGCAAACCTGTTCTCCTAAAGTCTACTTCTGCTGAGGTCAAGATGTGCCCACAGATAAGGACAGGGTATGACAACCTCTACCAGGTGAAACACTGGCTCCTAAGAAGGAGGTAAGTCAGGCTAGTTTTTAAGACAAAAGACAAAACAAGAAACTTGGGACTTATATTAGAGTGCCTTCTCCCCTAGAAGTGGTCCAGAATGATGCTCAGATTCTAAAGTGATTCACCCATTCTGGTGGCCTTGAGACTTTGGACCAACAGCCAAGGCAGGAATACAGTGACTACCCAAGCACTACAGCTCCCTGTCCTCTGCCAGGGCTGTGGCTGGAATCCCAACAAAGGGTTCTGGAGCAATGACAGAGCAAAGCATCTGCTGAGTACCAGAGGGCCGCTCTATTCAGCCAGATGGGAGCACAGGATGGTTTGAATGAGAAATAGCCACCTTGGGCTTATATACCTAAGCATTTGGTCTCCAGTTGGTGGCTTTATTTGGCGAGGTTGTGGAGCCTTCAGGAGGTGTAGCCTTGCGGGAGGGAGTCCGTCGCTGGAGGCGGGCCTTGGGAGTTTATAGCCTTGCCTCACTTCCAGCGAGGCATGTGGATGAAGGCGTGACCTCTCAGCTTCTTGCTCTAACCAACCACCTGCTCCCCCACCCTTGTGGACACCCTTCCTCTGGAACTCTAAGCCAAAAGAAACTCTTCTGAAAATTCTTCTGGGTAGTGGTGTTTTATCACAGCGATGGAGAAGTAACTGATACAGAGCAACAGCTATTTGGAATATAAGGAGGTGCTGATGCAGACAGCTGATCTGAGCTGGGGCAGCTGACATGACATCAGCTCTGGCAGGAGAGGCGCTGACAGCAGCGGTTGGGACATGGAATTGTGTTGACAGAAGTTGAATCAGCAGACACCAGAGCAGCAGGCAGGAGCTTGCACAAATTGTCCCAGATACATTTCTCTCTTCGTGAACTTCCAATGTCTAGCTAGTACGAGGGGGCATAGAGTACAGATGCTGCCTACCACCCAGGGAAGAGCCCAGTGCAAGCCCAGGAGCTTGCACAAATTGTCCCAGATACATTTCTCTCTTCGTGAACTTCCAATGTCTAGCTAGTACGAGGGGGCATAGAGTACAGATGCTGCCTACCACCCAGGGAAGAGCCCAGTGGTTGGATCTCTTGCTGCCACCTGCAAACAGTCTTTCTGACGCCAGGCCTGGGTAGCATGCGTCTGAGTGCTAGTGAAATGCCAAGTAGATGCAGGCTTCCTGCTGTGATGGTCACTTGTGAGGCACCCAGCACGTTCCTTCACATGTGAGATACTGTTGATTATAATATACACAATCATCTCACCTTGCATCAGAAAAGAAAATACTAACAGTGCCATACTAGTGATCGAAAGATGCTTCCTGACTTCAGAGAGACAAAAGCATGAAAAAATGTACAAGTTAGAACTGACAAAATACAGCGTCACATACTGCTGTTCAGCATTTATGTATGTATTGTGTATGTATGTATGCATGTATGTATTAAATGCGTTCAGCATTTAACACAGGGCTGTGGCGACAGTAAAGATCAAGCCTAACTTCAGGATGCGTCTGTTCCAGCAGAGACAGATGACAGAAATGAAGTCACCGGTGTGATTCGGGATCTTCAAGGGACTCGGAACTCTCCTCAGAAGAAGTGACATTAGAGCTGAAAGCTGATGGCTGAACGGGCATTGCCTGGGGGAGGGTGAAGGTAGGACTTCCTAGGTGAAGGATTTGATTGTGTTTGTAAAGGTTCTAAGACAAGACATCGTGAGCACTGACGGGAGTGACTGCGGTCAGGCAAGGCGGGAGGGTGAGGAGCTGCAGCCTGGCTCGAGAAACTAGACTTATCTGAGATCATCTGAGCAGGAGTGAAACAAGACCAGTCTGTGCTTTAGAAATCACTTTATTCCTAGTGCTGACCTGAAAGAACCCAGGAACAGGTGCAGGGGATCAGCTAGGAGGTGTTTAAGGCAATTCAGTGAAGAGAGGATAATGGGGAGTAGTGGGGTGCGGGTGGGGGGGCATAAGGACCCAAACATAGTCTGAAAGGGACTGTGCCAGAGGGAGGAGTACAGTGAAAAGACAGCCAGCCCTGCACTCCAGGGATTGCCGGCCCCGAAGGGAATCAGATAGCAGAAGTGAGAAAAGATGGTTTGTTCTGAGACAGTCTCCTTCTGCCCTAGAACTCATGGTGTAGACCAGGCTGGCCTTGAACTCACAGAGATCTTCCTGCCGCTGCCTCCTGGATATTGGAAATAAAGACTGCACCCCTACATTAAACCGAAGAATATTTATTAGTATTTTATTCTTATTTTAATTGTGTGTGTGTGTGTGTGTGATGTGTGTGTGTGTGATGTGTGTGTGTGTGTGTGTGATGTGTGTGTGTCTGTTGTATGTGTGTGTATGTATCTGTTGTATGTCTGGTGTGTGTGTGTGTGTATGTCTGGTGTGTGTGTGTGTGTGTGTGTATGTCTGGTGTGTGTGTGTCTGTTGTATGTGTGTGTGTGTGTGTGTGTCTGGTGTGTGTGTGTGTGTGTGTGTATGTCTGGTGTGTGTGTGTGTGTGTGTCTGTTGTATGTGTGTGTGTGTGTGTAGAATGTCACATGTGCCTGCAAAAGCCAGAAGAGAGCACTGAAGCTGGAGCCACAGGCAGCTATAGCTGTATGCTGCCCTTCATGGGTGCTTGGAACCAGACTCATGTCCTCTATAAGAATAGCAAGCATCCTTAACTGCTGAGACCCTAAGAATAATTTTTAAGAAGTTAACATTATGACCTCTCAAATATGAAATGAACAGATGTCAAAGATTTTATTCAACTCATTAACTAATGAGGGACCACTAAGATGCTAACGTCATCCCAAAGTCATTCCAAAGAGCATTTGAGAAGCTAAGTTTTGCAGAAAATGTTAGGATAAGTGGGCTTGTTTACGTATAAAGCTCATCCAACAGGGCCACTGCCATAATCTATCAGGGGGATTGTTCCATCAGGGGAAAAAAAAAATCTACAAGTTGGTCTCTCTGCAATAGAGAGTTGAAAGGCAACCCGGTTAAAAGACGCTTCTGCCCCAATCCACATTGTAAGAATGCTGAGTCATCTCATTTGTGAAACTGTAAGCTTTGAATCTGTTCTCTAAGAATCTCAAGATATTTTTGTTTTATTCCCCTGAAAACTCATGTTCATGTTTATGTTGGAATCTTTTGTGATGAGGATGTATTTACAATACTTACGTCCTTAAAACACTTGCTGCAGCTGTAGTGGGCATTCCACTGGAAAAAATTTTTTTGTTTTGTTTTAACGCAAATAAACTGGGGCAAAGGGCTGTAAACGAGATGGCAAATGCAGGCCTGGGAGAAATGTGATAAGCAACTCAAGTGGCCCCGGGGTGCTGGGGCATTCCGGGCTGCAGAGCCTGCTCACAGTAGGTTACTGTTCACAGCAGAGCTCCTTTAGAACCTGCCACCAAAAATCGCCTGGCACATTTCCTCCAACATGTCAGCGGATAATAGAAGTAATAGTTCCCAGATGTTAATGCTGGTTTGAGACTTTGCTCACGTCCTATGGGAAGCCCAGTGTCCTCCCCTCCCCTGCGGTGTCTATGGCTTCTGGGACGGTGCGTGATCCAGCTCTGATTTCTTCCCCTATTGAGTTGTGTTCTCACACACATCTCACCTCCACCTCCTGTTACTCACTGCCCAGAGCAGACTTTTCTAAAGTAGGGTGAGGGAGGAAAATGCTCTAACCCCAACAATCCATGATGGGATGTCCTGACAGGACTCTTCTGTGTCCGCTTTGTTTGGGACCACAATGTCTGGCTAAGAACAAAGCAATGGTCTCAAATATCTCCACATCCCAAAGCGAAGTGTTTAATAGACAGTGCGGAGAGATGGTGAAAAACTAGTTAACTAACTCTTAGCCCATCACCCACACTGGAGGCATCAGTTGGAGAGGCTGGCATGGGATCACTTCGGACGGAGTCTGTTATGTGTGTGTTATTTATCTCTCACGCTCCACAGGAGAGAGGTTGGGGTTTCTTCTCCTATACACTAAGAGAGAGGACCTGAAGGGAACCATGCAGAGCTGTAATGCCTAAAGTTTGGGACACTAAATTCTGTGCCAGATCCATGACTCACAAAGTAGATCCAGCCTGGAGAGATGGCTCAGTCGAGAGAGTGTTTGCCACACCATCATGGCAACCTGAGTTCCCATTCTAAGCATCTGTGTAAAAGCCGGGTGCAATGACATGCATGGTAATCCCAGTGCAGAGGAGAGAGAGGTAGAGATAGGAGTCTTTGTGAGGTCTACTGGCCAACTGTCTGGCCTAATCAGTGAGCTCCAGGATCAGTGAAAGCCCTGGTCTCAATAGAAGAGCTGGAGAGTGGTTTACAGAACACACTGGAGTGAACTCCCATCTCCATACACATGAGCATGCACACTACTGCACACATGTGCACATGCATGAACATATGCACATATGCCACATACAGATAAATCAATATTCAAGCAAGAATATATCCATAGGCAAGACCATATTGGAGGAGACCGTGGTAACAAATAAGAACTGTGCTGGAATAAATTGCACAAGAATGGACACAAAGATCCCAGGTGGGCAGGAGTATCTTAGGGACCAGATACGGCCAGACAGGAAGAAGACATCTGGAATCAGCATGGATTACTACAGTAAAAACTACCTGTAGGGTAATGGGATGGGCCTCCTGATTCTCAAAGATTGAGGGGAAACCTCACTTGCAACAGGCAGGCAACAGAGGCTGCAGATAAAGATGTCTCTGGTCAGCCCTGAAAGCATCCCTCGGAAGCAGAATTGGCTGTCGAATCTTAGATGATGCAGCCTGACTGCCCTCTGCCAGCAAGGAAATACCTTTCCTATTCCTTGTTCCAGCATCATCTCTCTGCTTCCCCTACACCATTTCCCGCTCCTCGGGACCCAGACACAGCCCGATGATGTGGCAGAGAATGAGTAGGGAAGAGGTGTCTGTCAATGGTGCCAAGTTTGAGGAGCCAGAGCTGAGGAAGGAGGGCACCTTAATTCTGAATACAGACAAATGTCACCAAGTTCACATCTGTGGGTCATTTTAGGCCCTGAAAGGAGAATGTCGTTGTGATTAGGGACATTAGGATTTTTTACTACTAGCGTTTCTGAAAAAAGCCAAGGGACTTTCTTAAACTTCTGAGTGGGAACAGAGAAGAATAAGCCCTCACACTAGCAAGTACCATTAGCCTTGCATGCTTGGGAAGGGGCAGAGGCAGCAGAAGGAGGCTTAGAAACCACCTTCCTGTCTGTCCTCTGGGAGCTAGAACTTGTTAGTGCTGGTACCTACTTACCTACCTACCAACCAACCATTTTGATTCAGTGATGACTCCAGCATATAAGTTGATGAAGAGCTCCCATCAGAGAAGCTCGATGGACATTAAAGTTGACTGGAAAGATTCATCAGAGCATTTAAACTGAACTCCAACAGGTGGACTTTCTACCATGCCCCTCTGGTGCAGATGCTTCTTTGTCCTCCGTGGGCATTAGGGCTGTAATTACCATTTGTACCTGCACATATAAAGACATCAGAGAGCGTCTCTCCTACCCACTGGGGTAGCACAGCCCAATGTGAGATAAAGAATTAAAAGACCAGCTCCTCTTCCCATGGGGACCACCTTCCGTTGTGATGACTGGAGAGAGGAAGCACACGGTTTCCAGGAAGCCTGAAAGGCAAATCCCTTTAACCTTCCCCCAAATGATCAATCCCTCTCAATATGTACAGCCCCACCCAAAGAGCAGACTCTCTCAAACTCAAGGCCTTCCTATCTCGTAAGTGAAGAGGGTAGGTGGTAGATTCTGTGCCTAGCGTTCTCAATAAGCCCATACTGTTTGGCTGAGCCCAACCTAGGCTTTTTGGAGAGATTTGGACTGGTAGGCAGGGTACAAAAAAACATTTGTTTCCAGTCAGTCTCAGCTATAATGCTGGGGCAGCAGGCAAACCCCAGTTTCCAATCCTGTTATAGTTGCTGATGAAGACCCCCCAAGGAAAGCTGTGAGCAGCCCTGCCTTAACAGTCGGCTCTATCTTGCCCATTGCCAAGCCCACCTGTAGTGCTCATCCATAAAATACCCAAACAGTTTAAAAGTCCATTTATATTTCCTGTCAGTGGCCATTCTTGAGTTAACGTGCACTACACATTTATTATCTGCCGGGCGAAATGGAACTGCAGAGAAAGAAGCCGAGGATAAAATGGAAAAAAGAAATGATGGAGAGAATTTCTCTTTGGACATTTCTTTTCTGTAAAGGTCAGTGGACTCTTAGATGCCCAACCTTTGCAGGTAGGAAGTGCCTGTTTTCAGGGCAACAATTTTCGTGTTTGTGTGTAAGCAACTCGGATGATAATGATTCCTTGGATTAGTTTAAATGTGCCTATTCCTCCTCTGTGACTAATTAAGGCTGAATTCCGTGCATCCAGGAAGCTGGTTGGCATTTGCCAGTATCTGTGCAGACCTGCTGCGCTTGATTACCCGCTATTAGTTCACAGCAGTTGGACAGACCAGCCAACTTCCAGGATCGTCTCAATTATCAAGATACCTCGCCACCTTTCCTGGCCAAGTTCTAACATCCTCCCATCACCCCCATAGATGGTGTGTGCTTTAGACTTGGCCCCCACTAGGGGATTAGTAAAAACACCAGGTGCTTCTTCTTTAGGTGGCTAATGGAGGCACTAGCAATGACAACAGTATAGATTACCTTAAAATAGTTCCTATTTTTGTCAGGGCTAAAAATACTCTTCCATTTATATTTTCTTCCAGACTAATGTCTCTGTCCAAAGTGAAGAATTGAAAAGGGGAGATTCTGAATACCAACGTTAATAGACTAACAACACAACATTTAGGAGGATAGATTACAAATGTGTCTATGAATTATAAATAATGTATACTAAGGCTGTAGGATAGAGGCACACTATAAAAATACTGCTTTTTTTTTTCCTCAGGGGGTAATTTAATTTTTTTCCCACTTGTGGGTTGGTATTAAAGTTCCAAGTCCTGGCGGTAGGATCGATAGGCAGAGTTTTAATTGGGGCTCTCTGGCGATAATCTAGATTGGCAGCTGATGTCAATCAATTTCTAAAGAAGCTTCTGAGCCAATGATTAGGCCGCTCCTGGAGATGAGAGGCCCCTTGGGGTCATGCAAAGGCTCCCAAGCACAAGAGAACCCGCAGGAACAGCCCAGCTATCATTTTCAAAGTTGTGACTTGCCTAGCCACACACTGGTCCTAGCTTTCTGGCTTGAACCAACTAAGATAATATCATCGCACATGCTGGTTCCAAGTGATTTTATAAGCAAAATAATGTTCCAAGTTCTTTAGAAGCTCCCATTGCATAAAATGATAATATTTGATGTATGTTCGTGAAGCAGTTTACAGTTTTACATTATGTAACTGGGTCCTCTCATTAAAATAGCAATGTGGTGTTCTTTTCTGAGAAAAAATATCTAAAGTTCACAAAATTGTGCCCCCTCTCCTGCACGTCACACTGTTTTAGAGGTATTCTTTTATATGAATTAGGAATCTAACCTAATTTGGGATGAACATTTCACAATGGCTTAATCTTGTTAATTCAGATCTCACTAATTTAATTCAAGTTGGATTGAGCTAAATTCATTTCTTTTCCTCATCCCTGAATTGTGATGAATAATGAGAAAGGTTCTGGTGGGAAAAGAAAAGTAACTGCCCGTTTCTCACAAAGCCAAAATCACTCACCTTATAACCTCGCAAATTTCACTCTTTAAGTATTTTCCTGAGAAAGTGAAAATACAAGCGCACCCCAAGATTTGGAGTGTCCAGAGCAGCTTTAGAGGGGAATACCTAAAAACTGGAAACACTTCAAATGCCCATCAAGCACCCACTTAAATATATGTAAAGAATTGAGTATTGCTCAGCAACAAAATGTGACCAGCTATTGGCACATGAGAACGAATCCCAACTACACCATGCAGAGTAAAGAAAGTTACACACAAGGATCCTCTGCTGTACAGTTTGTAGATACGACATTCTAGAATCTGTGGATTAGTCCCCCATGATAGAGAACAGGTTAGTCATTACCTGGGCCTGGGGATGACCTTACGGACTGAGGTGCGTGATGGAGGGTTTTGAGGTGTTAGAAAGGATTCTCATCTTGACTGGAATGACACTTGTATTGGTACACAGCTGTCAAAACTTACAAACTATACATTTAAAATGTGAATATCTTCTGGGCAGTAATGGCACACGCCTTTAATCCCAGCACTCAGGAGGCAGAGACAGGCGGATCTCTGTGAGTTCCAGGCCAGCCTGGTCTATGGAGTGAGCTCCAGGACAGCCAGAGTTACAACAGAGAAACCCTGTCTCAGAAAATAAAAAGTGGATACTTTATTTCTTTACAACTTAGGACTTAATACATTAGATTGTTTAAGTTACAGCCTATCACACATGTTCTTTACTAACAAAGTCCTGCCCTGTCCCTGAGTCTCATACTTCACTTCTTTCTGATGTTACAGTCTAAGGTCATACTACCCTGAGTGCATACAGTCTCACCTGACGTTACTTTGTTTCTTGGCAAAACCAGTTCCAGCAGCCAAATAGTATAGAGAATAGCAGAGTGAGTTCCACGGGTAGCTTAGAAAGAGAAGGTCCAGTCGTTCTCTCCAAGACCAAAGCTGCCCAGATTATAACTGTTCCAGTTCCTGAGTGTTCCTTCTGTCTTTCTGCAGCTGACCAGCTCCTTTCCCACCGCCTCCATTTCGCTTTCACGTGTCTCCTCCGAACTGGTGTCCTCTGCTCTGACTTCATTAAAGCAAGAGGATCCTTCACATCATCTTCCAGTTGCCAGACAGCAAAATGGTAGCTGGAAGCCCTGAGGTTTCAGCAAGGCCACTGATTTGGAGGAAGAGAAGCAAGACAGGAAGAGGGTGGGGGTAGAAAAGACATCAAGGAAGGAGACAAGGTGGAGGTCTCTTGTGCTTGCTCTATGGAGGTCTCAGAGTCAAGATGTGGTGGTCTAGAATTAGCTGTCAGCATTAGTAATATTTACAGTGTGTGAATGCACGTATGTTTGTGTGTGCTGATGCTCGTAGGTATGTACACAGTGTACATATGGAGGGCAAATGGTAATCTTGGGTGCCATTCCTTGGATGCTGGCTACTTTTCTTTTTTTGAGGCAGGGTCTTTCATTAGCTTACCAGAGACTTACTTACCCAGTAAGACACATTGGCTGCCCAACCAAGCCCATGGATCCACCTATCTCCACCAACCCAATGCTGGGATTTAACATTCACCCCCCCCTTTTTTTTTTTAATATGGGTTCTGGGAATTGAGCTCAAGTCCTTATGCTTGCAAGGCCAGTACTTTGTCAGTTAAGCTATGTCCCCAGCCTTCAACACTATCAATATTTTTATGCTTATTTTCTTAAGTGTTAGTGAAGTACCCGTGGAATATGTTAATCCATTTCAACTAGATCCAAAGAAAGAGTCAAAGTTTGGGCTCCCTGGGAGCTGGAAAGTGTGGTAATGACTATGGGAATTGAAATCAGAGAACTCCTAGTAGATATGAACCAAAGCCCAGTAGCCCTGTCCATCCCACACCTAGCATCCGTTCAGCCTTCCCAGTTTTCTCCAGATCTTGCTTTGCTTCCAGCTTCAAGATTTGGCCCTGTACGCATATAGCAGGGAGGGGTCTCCTTCATCTGTCAAATTCTTCTCTGGTTGCCAGGGAGGTGTGATGGAGGGTGGTCACCTGGGAAGATAAAGGTGATAAGTTCAGGCTGGCTCAGTCCATTGAGAAAGGTCTGTAAGGCCTTTCCCGTCTCTGCAAGTGCCTTTTAGCAGGACCTGGGACAGGAGAGCCTCCACGGAGAAACTACACTTCCCATCGATTGTGCACTTATGAGGAGAAACTCAGGCTCAGCTCAGAGATTCCCACCTGGAGCATTCCACGGAAGCTGCTCGCTAAAGGTTCTGGAGCCGAAGAGCCACAGAAAATCAAACGAGTGAGCAGAAAATGAATGTGACTTTTGGCCTCAGGGGTAGGAAAGACGGAGATGGAAGCTGACAGGTTTCTATGTGACAGGTCTCTGCAGAGCCCAAATGGGTGACTCACAAATCAGAGCAGCACTTCCTCTTCATGGGCCATCCTTCAGGCAAGGCCTGAACACCCCTACCTAGCCCCTTAGCACAAATTCTCCCAGGCCCAGTGGCAGGGAATCAGCAGGCAGGCCCTGCTTCCTACAGTGCAAAACACATCTCCATATGCAGAGGTTTAAAGATGGCTTCCAAGACAATTGTTGGGCTTAGCCCATCGGAGAGCTCTCAGTGGTTAAGAAAGCAGGAGTACGTTCTATTGCACGGAGTCTTTGGGCGTACCCTCTGGTTTCAGATACTGCATAGCACTGGTTGTTATTAGCAAACTGAGTGAACCTCAAGTCATTTAGTCTTGGGAAATCTGAGTTTTGTTTTGTTTTTTGTTTGTTTAGTTGGTTGGTTTTTGTTTTGTTTTGCCTATGAGATAAAAGCTCATTGTCCTGTGGAAGAGTAGAACACAGAAACAGCAAGCATTCTAGAAATTAGTGTCAACAGAGGATAAATCTGGTCTTGGGAAAGGGTTTTCTGGTCAGGAAAGAAAGGGGAATATTCTATACAAGGTAGAAAGGTCTCAAAGGAGAGCAGCAGGAGAGGAGAGAAGAGATGAGACGTCAGTGTGTAAGAGAGTCTGGGGACTCAGGAGAATAAGAGAGGGAGGAAGGCAGGTGTTTGAAGTGGCATGGGGCAGGGACAGCTACCATGTCCACAGTTAGCATATGTTTCCCGCACACAGCAGAGGGAACTGCCGGCTCCTGGATAGATAACGGAGCAGATGATGATAGTTTCATTAAACAGAACGCCCAAAGCAGGAAATGGTGGGGAAATGATTAATGAAATTTCTGACATGCTGACACGAAAGTATTCATGGGTCAACCAGTGGACACATGCATCCAACAGGCAGACAAACGAATCTGATGCTGAGGGGTGTGGCCGAAGCCGGAAATGGTGATCTGGCGTCACCAGCTGACACTGACCTAGAGAAGTCCAAAGTCTCTTTTTCAAGCTGAAGTCAAGATATTAGTGATTCTAAATTTTATACAAGGGGGGAAAAAATCAACCTTTCTCTCTCCCCAACATATTAATCAAATAACGTACTAAATATGCCACTCCCCAGGGGACTGTTGTTGCTTGGTTGTTTTTAATTATTTCAGCTGTCCCTCTCAGTGGCCACTGGAGAAGGCGCTCAGCCCTAACAAACAGTAATCTGACATTGATGATGGATCTTGAAAGAAAGATTATCCTCATTTCTGAATTTTCTGTAGAGCACAGACAAAGCTATTAAATGTCCTTGAAATCTCAAGACTTCTCCTCCCTTACCCCCTCCCTCGGTTTTCTCCCTCCATCCCCTACCCTGATCACTTGCCATGTTTGTGCAGCTCGATGGAGGGGTTCTCGTGATGAGAAGCTGAGGTCACCAGCCACACGATGCAGCTTCCCTGGCCAGTCAAGTCTTAGTCAAAATCCTGGTTCCCTTTCTTAGCCTCAGTCCCATTAGAGACCCAGATCCAGAAGCACTTAGTCAAGCACTGCTGAATTCTGAATCCTGAGAAACAAGGAGATGTTTGAAACATCTAAGTTTGAGAGTAATTTGTTACGATCAAATCAGAAAGAGAAATTTGTTTTTCTAATAATACATGGGGGATGGGTCAAGAACAGTTTGTAGTTCTTCCAGGTGTTGGAAGACAAAGAGTTCAACCCAGTTCTCCTGCTAGCTTGTTGAGTGGCCTCGGCAGTGTCTTCTTTCCCACTTCCTCTCCATTTCACTATTAAAAATGGAGCTAGGGCAGCAATGCCAGGATCTATCCCAAAACCTTCTGCACACGCAGAGCTTTCTTGTTTGGACCTGGAGATGACAAAAGTCCTTAAAACTTAAAAGTCAGGAAAATGAGATGGACTTTGGGGAGTTAAAATGAAAATCAGTGCATATAAGTTAAGACAGGAACACACAAAATTAACTTCAAGCACCGTTTACAGTGTTTTCTGAGGGTCTGTACACACACCCAAAATATAATCGCTTCTTATGAATGCATGATGGGAAACGCCATGAAAGCGCCATTTGTTGTCAAGGAAAAGTCCTTCAAGACCTTCTAGAGCATAGCAGGCATGTAGAACTTGTTGCTTTGTTAAAACTATGGCCAAGGAAACTTGGAAGATGAGTTAAGTTTTACAGCAAGATATGAAAGATTTAATATCTTTCTATAAATTGTGAGAGTTTATTATGAAGGTTAATTTAGTGTCCTAAAACAAGCCAGCCTGTTATGCACAGGGCCTGGGAAGCGTGGAAAATGTTCAGTCCTGTTCACACAGCAGCGATCTGGGATCCCTGGTGTGCTTAGGCGGGGTGCTTTCCCACCAGGGTGTCATCATAGACGTTTTGATTTGGGCATTTATTTATATTTTGACTTATTTTCTTCTGTATTATACTGTGGACCAAACTTAGTCCTCTAGTCCTCTACCACTAAGCTATTTCTCCAGCCCTCCCATAACTTTTTGAAAATATATTTACTTATTTTTGTTTTGTGTGTATGAGTGTTTTGCCTGCATGTGTACACATGAGTGTGCAGTGCCCAACAATGCCAGAAGAGGGCGTCAGATCCCCTGGAACTGGAGTTCTAGATGGTTGTGAGCCCTATATGGGTAATGGGAACAGAACAGGTATTCTGTAAGAGCAACAAGTACTCCTAACCAATGAGCTATGTACCTAATTCCACCACCGCCCCCTCTACTTTTCATTTTGAGATAGCATCTCAGTAAGTTGCCCAGACTGGCCTTGAATTTACAATCTTCCTGTCTCAACCTCCTAAGTAGCTGGAATTACAGGCTTGTGCCACACCATCTGGCGCTTCCTTGGTCTTTCTCATCCACTTATCTCCATCGTTCTGACGCCAATGACACGAGGGGAAAGTGTTAGTCTTCTGGGGTCCCTAAACTCCTGAATTCCACCCCAATACTCTCAATGATCCTGCGTCCTGGTTAGAAGAGAAATTACCAAACTGCCCAAATTCAGAGAGGAAAACAACGTTCACGTTATTATCTTGTTATCCTCTTCTCTGGGAACTGATTGAATCCCTGAGCGCTCTCGAGGTGCCCCTGCTGGCGGTGAGGCTGGGCTCTGAGGGGGAAGAGGCAGAGCTTGTGCAGGGAGGTTTTCACACCTGTGTCGGAATGAAATATGCACGAGAGAGCGGAATGGGAATACAGATACTGCAATACTGCGGGAAATGCCTTCACAGCTGGTGTGGGCTGAGATTTGGTTTGGTTACAGAAGGATGAAGGGAGAGGACCATCGAAATGATTCCGGAGCACTGACGACTTCAGAGCATGGTGCGGTGGAAAGGGTGCATTTGAGAGACCGGAGCAATATCCACCTGTGCAGCCCGCCGTCAAGGGATTACTTGGTCTTGTATTTCTCTCTTTCTATTATGTGTAACCCGACCAGACTGGAAGAGAAAAGATGTTCCTGGGGCTTTTTCTGGAAATAATGGCTCCACCCCAAGGACAGGACAAGGATTGATGTTAGGAATTATCCACTTGTAAATGGAAATTAATACTCTAATTAGCAAGGTAGAAAAATCCATCTTACTGTAAAGAGTGATACTTATAGACTGCGATAACCCTCCGGGGATTACCGGGTTATTTGAAAGGAATAAATCAAGAGCCTATAAAGACAGCCGGAAATACCCAGAACAGGCACACAACTGAAACCAACAGAATCGTCACCAGGTTGTAAAACAATAGGCAAATCTAACGTTTAAAGACACACAGTTGTGAGTTTTGACACTTCGCAGGTGGGAAGGGTCCTCAGATTGCCTTTTGAATTTTAAAACAGTCATCTACAAAATTTTCTAGCGAAACATTGGATTTAAAAAAACTAGTATCATAACAAAGGAGACGAATGCTACATTTCAAACAAAAGCCGGAGGCTCTAAGGCTGAAACAAAAACATTCAAGAACCAGACTGAAATTTATCTAGTGGCTGGCCCCCCTGTGGCTGTTTAAAATGGCAAGCCTGCGTCCTCACCCAGTAACTCATCTGACCAAGGGCAGCTCAGAAGGATTCTAGCTCGTATCCTCTCCCATAGCTGAACCAGAAGTAGAACACACAGCACTTCAGGTGGCGACCATGATGAACACAGCATTCCCGCCACAGTAAGGAGGTGACTTTAATATAAGTTTAAGAATGAACCCGGGTGAGCGGTTATGAAAACTGCTCCCGTCCTCTTCATAAATATGGATTTAAGAATGCGTAGCAGAATTCCGTCCTACCGATCCTCTTATCTCTCACTTACGTGACATTGATTCAGGGTTCTGGAGACCACACTGGACATGATGACCCCCCTCAAATCAGTCCTTTTTATGCACACATGTCTTCTCTTCTGGAACCTGGAAGCCCACAACAGAGCCTCGGGTCTTCGTCTTTCTCCACTGTGCATTCTTTGCCGTGCCTAGCACAAAAGAATAGCGTCATATACTTCTTCAAGGGTTGAAAAACTCAACAGGGACAGACTTTCCATTGCTAAGAAGTAGGCTATATCATTGGAGTGAAGAATGGAAGACAGTTTCTCCCACTTGGGGAGTGAGAGGTGTCATGTGATCCTTTGCAAACCATCTGACTCAGCTCTTGTCCTTTTGTATACTTAAAACTTTTATATACGAGAAGATGAAGATAAGACTCCTTCTACATATATTGAAACATGTGTCTGTATGTCACATGGCAAGCTCACACAGAGTCCTTCTGTGTTTCTGCTCTCTGACACTTTAAACCCCCTCCCTGCCAGGCACACTGAGTCCTGCGGAGGGGTGGAGAGACTCCCGGGACCCCCACCCCCACCCCGAGGGATGGTCCACGCTCTAATCCATGCCGGCCTGGTCCACCCCCATCTCCACTCACTGACTCTCATGGAAAGACAGTCAGCACACACTCCTGAAGCATCGTGGACCAACTTTACAAGGGAAACCACCACACCGCAAGCCCTATTTTGCGTAAAGATGGAAACAGACAGCTGAGTTTAGACAAAGGCTAGGGAACAAATACATCAAATCTGCAGGCAGCTTTTTCTAGGTAGTACTTTTGGAGCTTACTCTTTGTTTTGTATTGCCTTTATGTAATATTTTAACATATATAAATTATTTTAAACACTTTATATCTACTTATAAGACATTCATTAAAAATCTTACTGAGGACCAATGAGACAGCTCAGCAGGTAAAGGCACCTGTCACCAAGCCTAGAAACCTGAGTTTGAGCCCCAGGACCCACACGGTGGGAGGAGAGAACCAACTCTGCCCCCCACCCCGCACCTAGTCTTCTAACTCCCGTCCGTGGGCTGTGGTGTATCCCTCCCCTCCATTTTATCACACAATGTGATAAAAACAGAACCAAACTTAAAAATATTATTGATGAGGTTAAAATTCCTCTTTGATCGCCATCCTCAAATCTACTCAGCTACCCAGAGGTAACCCCATGTCACTTTGCCATGACTCTCTCTCTAAAGCTTTGTGATATGTTTTGATGTGTCTATAAAAACACACGTATATGTCTCCGTAGAAACACACTGTGTTGTTTTATTTGTACATAAACAGCATTGCATACGTTCTTCAGCTTCCTGTTTGTTTCTTCACTCATCTGGCTACCCCAGTAAGTCAAACCTAGATCTAACTCGGGAAAACCAGTAAAAGGTACCGTATTCTATGACTGCAGAGGCTTCTGATGACCCAGTCCAGTGGGATTGTACTGGAGTCCTGTGAGGAACCAGCTTCAAAATCAAACCAGAGCCCAAGCCCCACCCCTGGTGATTCTCCGGCAAGTTAGTCTGTTTCCCCTCCCCCACCCAAGTTGACTTCAGTTTTTTCCTGTAACTAACGTATCCTCTGTGCAGTCCTGCACGCAGGTGTGGGTGGTACTCCAGGAAAACAGGGACAATGCATTTATATTACAGTAGCAATCCTGAGTCCCGCCAGCAGCCTGGACTTTTCCCTGTGTTTTCCTCCGTCTTAGATATTATCTAAATTAATTATTCTAGTGTGTTTCTGTTTGGGTGTCTTAAAACCACTAGAATTTAGCTTGTTTGCATATGCTATTGTAAGGTTTCCTCTTATGCTGAGCAAAGTAGTAAACACTAGTTTATGTCCCAGTTCTGCTACATGTAAGAAAGCTAGTCGCTCAATCTCTCTGTACCTCAGTTTGCTCCTTTGTAAATGGGAGACTAATAACACCAACTTCATGGGCTTGTGGTAAATATTCAATAATTTAATATACTTAAGGTTTCAGATTCATACTTGGCATGTAGTAATTGTCTTCGGCCATTCATATTTTTTAAAAATAGTACATAATGAGAAACCGAAATTAATTTTTAACTATTGACCCAACCAGAGAAAGCTCTCCAGGCAGTCTCTGCGCTTCACGAGGTTCTCTGACGTTTCTCTCTATTGCTCTTTTGGGCCTAGGTTTTATAACAGAGTTTAATTCGGCAGATGGGAGTTGTGCTCAATAGTAATATGTTATGAGAAAGAAGTTGAAATGTTTTCATTTTACTAGATTATGAAAAATAAAATAATCACAATTTGTTATTTTAGACAAGATACGAATGCAAAAATATATTTAAATTGTAATCACACTGGCTTATTAGCCTTGGACAATTCCTAAGACACATCTTTCCTAGACAATGATTTCTTGTCCTGAAAGACTTCCTTCAAGTAATTTATATAAACAAATTTATATAGTTCAGCATTCACATATTGAAATTAAAGCATTTATACAAGATATATGAGATTATTACTGTTATTGTCATTGTTACTATGATTATTATTATTACTATTTTGAAAGTTAGCAAATACCTGAGGTCCCAGTATGATTGTTTTTCAAAGCTTATTCTTGGGCTGCAGAGACAGCTTGCTGTGCAACCATGACGCCCAGAATTCAGGTTCTCCCTCCATCCACACAGCAAATCACAGTCAGCAAATACCTGTGATTCCAGATCCAGGGACAGAGAAAGATTGCCGGAGCTTACAGGCTTCCAGTGCAGCCTAGGGTCAGGGAGAGATGTTGCCTCAAGGGGAGAGGCAGAGAGTGACAGAGCAGGGCACCCACTTCTGCGCTCTGTGTGTGCTCGCAGGGACACGCACCTGCACACATATGCACATGTGCTCCTACAGGTGTGCATACAGACATGCATAAATAAATATATCTTTTTAAAAAATATCACTCTGGAACTGGAGGTGGCTCAGCAGTTAAGAATACTGGCTGCTCTTCCAGAGGACCAAAGTTTGGCTCCCAGCAACCACGTAGGAGGCTTAAAAAGTCATGTAAGTCCAGATCCAAGGACTAACTCCTTCCCTGGCCTCTGCCAACACTCACACACTCATGGGATATATTCACACAGGGACACATACACACACACACACATACGCACACATAAAAATAAAATGAATCTTTTAAAATACATTTTATTCTGATCCAAAGATAAGGGAATTTGGAAAACTCTAAACTCTTAAAAACAATTTAACATATCCCTCAAATATCTGTTAAAGCAACTAATGTTATGAATACATACTTATATATTCATAAGAATATATACATAAGTATATATAATACAAGTACATAAATATATACATAAAGTATAGGTATACAAGAATATAAATATATACATATCATGTATACAATCACAAAATATGAGGTTTATCATTTTGTTCAGTAGGATTAGTTGTGTAAAATATTAATGAATTTTAGCTGGGCTGTGGTGGCACACACTTTTAATCCCAACACTCAGAGTCAGAAGCAGGTGGACCCCTGAGTTTGTTTGAGGCTAGCCTGATTGATCTACAGAGCAAGTTCCAGGACATCCAGGGCTACACAGAGAAACACTGTCTCAAAAAATATATATTAACGAATTTCTATTCATAATGCTTTTGGGGTGTATTGGAAGCAGGTTATAAGAAAGAAAACCACACACACACACACACACACACACACACACGCACACACGCAAATAAAATCAATGTCTGTTATTGTCTGTCCTCCAGCAAATCCTTCAATTAGCGTATGCAAAAACAGTGAAGGCGGTTCAGCAGGCTTACGGTGAAATGTTAATGAAATGCTGACATGTTGATGCTAGTGGGGGTGAGGTCTCCAGAGTGTCATCTCAGAGCACACTACCCCAAATCCTAATTTCCATAAACCAGGGACTGGAGGAAAATCTTCTGGGGTCCGAGATTTCCCATCTTCTGCTGGTGCCGACATTGGTGCTGGTTTGCTTCTGGGACTCATGATTTGCAGGAGCAGTTGAGGGAAGAGAGCAAATCATTTAAAGAAATACATCGGAAAGGCTATGAACTAAAAAGTGCATTTTTAAACGTGGAAACAGCCCCTAAGAGAAACACAGAAAGCACTCCTCTCCCCACCCGCTCACTTCCTTCCTCATTAATTACCCACTGCTGCACTGTAACAAACTACCCCGGAACTGTCCTTCAAAACAATAACAAACACTAGTTATCTCGGTGGGTCTATGGACAAGAACACAACCTGGTTGGGTGGCTCTAGAACATCATCTTAGAGCACACTGTTAGGTTTGGTCTGATTGTCTCATGTCTGAGAGCAGGTCAGGCCTGTGGGCCAAAGGTGGAGTGAGGGCTATAATACCATGCGAGCAATCACTCAGCAGTCTTCAGAGTTCCTGGAGCCTGGTAAGCAAGCCATGCCCTAGAAGCTCTGTTTCCAAAATGGCTCAGTGGAATAGATGGTAAACCAGTGTTGTTGGCAAGAGGCCTCAGTTCCTGGCCACATGGACTTTGCCACCATGGAGTTTCTTAGGTGCAACATGGTACTGCCCCTGTTTTAATCTAATCTCCCATTCAATCCCTCTCTCTTTCTTTCCCTCTCTCTCCCTCTCCCTCTCTCTCCCTCTCTCCTTCTCTCTCTCTCTCTCTCTCTCTCTCTCTCTCTCTCTCTCTCTCTCTCACACACACACACACACACACACACATCTGTCTAAGCAAGCCATATAAGAGAGAACAAGATAAAAACCACAGCATTAACGGGCCTCTGTGCTTCCGTGGAGAAATGAGTGAATTGGCCTAGATCAGGGGTGGCAAATTGGTTTCTGTTCCCACACTGTGCCATGAGGAAGGTGGCACCTTCAGAATGTTGATGCTCAGTCTCAGACAGAAGGAATGATGACACCCATGCAGGCAGTGACATCGATGAGGTTTGACAGGAATCAGTGGCATTTCTTTGCCATCCGTGGACTAAACCATCCATCAGGCCCTGGGTGTGTGCAGTAGGAGATACTCTAACCTTCCCAGGCCTTGCAACACACAACAGGACTGTTCTGAAAGAGATTTCTGCATCATCCAGTTCTGGATGCCCAGATCAGTCATAATCAGCATGCCTTACAATTCTCTTTTGTAAATAACCAGCTGGTTGCTTAATTGAATTCACCCAGTTGTTTTCAAAACAACCAAATTCCGTCTTCTTTTCAAACTAGCCTGCCTGTCGGCGAGTATGTGATGATATACGTTATTTTAAACTCTCCTTCTTTTTAATGATGTAAACAATGAAAACCAAAGCAAGAGAAAGGAGTGAACACATTTCTTCCATTTTACCATCTGTTTAAAGCCGCTGATGTAATTCCAGTTTGAAATCCCATTAGCACTCGCCTCCTGGATTTCTTCCTTACTTCCTTTTGCATTTCAAGCCTTCTGTACTTCAGAGAAAGCTCTGTCTTGAGGATGCTGGTCAATTATTGCAAAGCTACCATGTGGCTCCGGCCATTTTCAAACTGGTCTCTGATTTGGATTTCCTTCCCCAGGAGCCAGGCTGACTGTAACCGGAGCTCTCTGTGCTTAAATGTATTTGGTACTTAAGGTTTGATTAGTGATGTTTTCGGCAATATCATCAACATCAGCAGATTTGTTTACACCTCGGAGGATGGCGGAGATGAAGAGCTGTGGTCCTGCATACTCAATCGCTGTACATGAACTGTTTGGAGTTTTAGCTTGTGGATTGTGCTGAGAGTTTAATTTTCATTTTGTTTTCAAACACACAGCTGCTTTCCTCTGGTTTGGGTAGCATTGTCAGAGAGAGTTTTCTCACGCTGTGTGAAAGTTTATACGGGGAAACTGTCACGTATGAGGATTCATTCAAACTTAAGTATTCACAGGGTGAAGCAAGCACGTGGCTGGCTTACTTGAGGGTGAGCTAGAGACACAGATCAAGCCCTGTTTCTCTTCGTTCTGAAATATCCACTCAGTGGTGGTGGGTGTGGAAAGACACGTGGGATCAAATCAGGAAAACCAGAAACACAGCAGTCACCAAGTTAGGGGCACTGCTGGGGAGAAGGTATTAAAGTTCATGTGAGAAAACACCATCAGGGACATGCAAGTCTGGACTCGGACAGGACCTCAGGATCCTCCCCAAAGCCTTTTCTCGGGTTCTCAGCCAAACTTACCCTCAGAACCTAACAACACGGCCAGTTTAAAGCAAAGGAGCAAGGCTGGGCTGCAGCAAGCTCAGCTCTGACAACCTTTGCTCCTCAGAGCCCAGATTCCTTATGATGGCCGAGGACCACCTGCAGATATGTGTTCTTAATATCCATATCTGGGTTCTACACTCATCTGGCAAATTGGAAAACTGAGGTAGTGGGGACCAGGCGCTGGGTGAGTGTTAATGCATGGCCGATTCTAAGCCAAGAGAAGCAAGGACTCTTGGAAACAGCCGGCAGAACGGATGAGGGAATCTAGAGACCAGGAGCTCAGTCATGACCCATATACTAAAGGTCCTAGGAAAACACAGAGGAAGAGAGAAGACTAACACAGCCCGGGGAATCCAGGGTTCCCTGACCGAGGCAGTAACAGCTACACAAAGCTTAAAGAATAACCTGGGATTTTCTTTCTGTGGGGAAAGAGGATCATGGAAAGTTGCCACCCTCAGAGTGTGATAAAGCAGGCCTGACAGCCACGTGCCTCTTCATCTGCTCATCTCTTCTACTCTCGTGGGAGTACTCTCTGCGAGAGACAGACATCGCTTCTCCTCCGTGGAGCTTTGGGCTGGAACTTGGAGAAGGGACCAGCTGGAACGGAGCAATCTCTATCACGTGATGAAGAGTCGGGACTCCCAGTAGTGCAGTGAGAATCGGCCCGATAAGCCTTTGTTCACAACCAAAGGTCACGGTACCCCAGCATGTTGCAATCAACGGTCTGCGGTTATGAGTAATGCATCGGTGGCGGTGACACAGAGGCAGCAAAAGAGCGCCAGCCCCTCCCACTATCCCCTGGAGGAACTCAAGTCCTCAAGTCTATCTTCTTCCTCCTACAATGGAAGTCAGGATGTCCCCAAGTTCTTATAAGCTAGTGTGATCACCACTACTGCTATTATTGATGCCATTCGTAGATGAGACCCAAGTGCATGTCTCATTCCTACCCACTTGCTTTGTTACATAGCAGAGAGCATGAATATGGAGTAAGCCTTTGCCTAACGGGTTGCACGTGGTTATGGTAGTACCCAGGACAGAAAGCAGGACCAGCGAATACCCACAGAGGTCAGCTAGTGGCACAGGCATCCTGAGTGGGGCTGCCAAACGAAACACAGGACACTGAGTGCTTGCAAATTTCAGCTGGGCAATGAGTAATTTCTCGGTTTATTTGTCCCAACTATTGACATGGGATATATTAAAAATATGTAAGTGAGGAGGAAGGGCGTCCATATTTTTAGGCCATGGCTCACTTCTAGAGAAGATGGGTTCTACGACCTTCAGAGGGGGATTTCCACAGATGGGGATACGTGTGTCTTTACTGAGAAATTTCCAGGAAGTTGGTGTTAGCCCCTAATGATTGAAAAAGATTTTTATAGATGGGAAACATACTGGATAGTGTATTCTATCCACATACACAGACACACACACACATGCACATACATACAAACACACAAACACATACACATACATACAGACACACATGCACATACACACAAACACACACACACACAGACACACACACATACACACAATCACACAAACACATACACACAGACACACACACATACACACAGACACACACACACATGCACACACACACACACATGCATACACACACAAACACATACACACACAATTTAAGGCTCAAGAGGGCCTTCAGGGTTTCAGAATCACTGCTGAGATACAAGGGCAGAGAGGTGTCTGGATGAGTTGAGGTGGAGCTCAGAGAGACATATGGTCAGGGAAGTATTTAGGGACCAGGAGATCAAGACTTTAAGAAATTAGATTGAATGAGTTACTACCCAGTTCCGGAATTACTCATTCTGCTTCCTTTCTTAATGGCCTTCATTAAAGACATTCGAGTTCCCCCAAGCATGGCATTTTTCCTTTATTATGATGAGTTTGTTTGTTTCTTTGTTTGTTATAATCCCTCTATGCTCAGCTAATGAAAGGTTGTCCGACAGATAGGAGCAGCAAGAATCAATGATTATTTAACAAGTAATAAACTGAGCCCAGTCAAACACACTGTCATTGGAAGTCTTGTTCCGCTCTCCGAAGCATGCATGGCAGAATGAGTTTATTTCATTAGAAGCTGCTTCCACTGGAAGCCGTCCAAGAGGACAGTGGGTGTGTGCTGTGGCAGTTCAGGGCTCCTTCGATTTTAAAGGCTTCTCAGAAATGAAATAAGAGGACAGTTAACATAAAACCCCTGTGAATAGTTATTTTCTCCTTGTGTGTCTATGGACTCTTCCTCCTCCCTCAGCTATAAGGGATGTGGGGAGACCTTGGTCCTCAGAACAGGGCAGACACAAACTATATAGAGACACACCACGTTCTACCGGTGGTTTTCCTGGATTTAGAAGACACACATCTCTTGATTAATTATTTCTCAATTAATTACTACATGGAAGTTACAGAGAGGCAAGCTCGGTACCACATCACAAAGGGCTGTCGTGTGGTCATGGAAACACTGCTGGGCCTGGTGAGGAGGCCTGGGGTTTGGGGTTTCAGGCACTTCACCAAATTTTCTTCTGAGCTTGGCAAAGTTGCTTCTCCCCCCTGCGCTCCAGCGTCTTTATTTATAAAAGGGACCTTTATACTTCCTTTCAGCGGCCCCTTCTGAAATCCTGGGACACGGTGACCAAGAGGCTGGTCCGAGAGGCGACATCAGACAATCTGAGAGCATCAGGGCCCATTCTTAGAATGGCAGAGGTTGGAGGGGAGGAGGCAGACCGTAAGGGTAGGTATAAATGACTGGGAAGAACTTTAAAATTGTTTTGTTCTGAGTAAGCGATCAAAGTGTATGCAAAGACTGGTCCAGAGGGATGAGGTGCTGCCGAAAGGCTCTTTGCATTGCTTATTGTGGTTATTGTATCAAATGAGTCGGAGAATGTGGTGTGATACACCTAACATAGACCCCATGGGAATCATGAAGTAGGCCATTACACCAACTTCCCTGCTGGAAACAACTGAAAATACAGATTTTTAAAAAGCTGTTTAAAAGTGCCAATGAGATGACAAGAAAAGAAAAATATATCATATGAAAAGTAAAGAGAAATAGAGACAAATTAGAACCAAGTATAATGCACATACATATGAAAATGCCATAAGGAAGCCCGTGACTTTGTAAATTAACAGTAAGAAATTTACTTTAAAAGGAAAAAAATAAAGAGAAGGAAAAAAAAACAAAAAAACCTCACCCTACTGGTGTAAGCAGGCATCACAAGGCTGTTCAGCCAGCGGAGCCTATGTGCGGGACCTTGGAAGTCAGAAGCTTTGCTCCCCAGCATGGAGAGCTGAAGAATACAGAATTAAAATCAAAGCCCAGGGCCACACACTGTGAAGCATCGGCAGGAAGAAACCCCTTCCCCACCAACCTAGAACCCCAAAAGCACCACCCTCAAGGATGAGGTAAGTAAGCCAGATGTGGTCCCGCACCAACAGCACGGACGCCTGGCTCCTGGCTTCACAGTCAGCTTCCAGCCTCCTGCTACTCTAAGTGTGGCCTATGGCTCTGCAGTCCAGGGAGTGGAAAGGAAACGTAAGTCCTTGGGTTCTGTCCTAACCACTTGTGTGAGAATCTGTATTCTAGCAAGGTCTCCATTTGCTGCTTAGTTGTCAACTTGACAAAACCTAGACCTCTGCTGAGGCACTGCCTCCATCAGGTGACCTGCGAGCCAGTCTGTAGGAGCATTTTCTTGTTTGCTGACCAGTGCAAGAGGGCCTAACCCACAGGGGACTTAAGGGTGCAAAGAAAAGCAAACTGAGCAAGGACTGGCGAACAAGCCAGTAAGCAACATTCCTCCATGGCCTCTGCTTCAGTTCCTGCTTCCAGGTTCCTGCTTGAGCTCCCGCCTCGGTTTCCCTTCATGATGGACTGTGATCTGTATGTATAAGCCAAATAACCCCTTCTCTCAAGGTTGCTTTTGCCATGGTGTCTTTATCACAGTATCAGAAAGCACTAGAACACCCCAGAAGCAACCCAAACTCTCTTGAGAAAAGTCTACTTTTGTTGTAGGTTTTATTCCTGGAAATAACATTTTTCCTAATGCAACTTACAGTAAATATCAAAGATAACAGCACAGAAAGAAAATGGGCTCCATGAAAGAAAGTCAGCACGGACAACAGACGAGAGAAACAAGCCCGGGGCCAGGGTTGTCAGAGGTAGTCCATAAAATAATCCTTGACGCTTTAAATAGTAAGTCTGAAGGAATGCACGGAAAATAAAAAGTAAAGCTGCGGATGTCCCCAGTAACAGGAACCTATAGAAACAGACAGTAGACTTGATAAATAGCCAAGGAGAAATTCTAGACATGTTCAGCAGAACTCACCATTTGTGGGTGACTGTCGCTGAAGGTGCATGAAGCAGTTATTACTGGAAAGAACCCCCAAAACACTTTTGGTCACATCCGTGGGAATCATGAATAAGTATTGCTGTCATTCCCATCTCATATCAAGAGCCATCCACCATAGAGAACTTAGAAAAGATGTTTGAACAATTGCAAATGAAGCAGATTCAAACCTCCTCCAATTTTATCACCTAGAGAGACAACTTTATCACTGTGGATATTTGGTCTATTTTTCCTTCGCTCTATTTTTTCTCACTTGTTTGAGAAGGCAGCCGGTCCTTTGCATGTTGAATAACAATTTTATAGCTTGCTTCTATTTGTTAACAATAGATGGGGAACCTCTTCCTAAGTTAATAAATGCTCCATGTTTGCCCTGTTAAGCTCTTCTATGGGTGCATGACAGCCTATTTAGAAAACTTTCTATTATCAAGCATTCGAATTAATTCCTAGCTGTACCATGAAAATACAGCTCTATCTTTCTGCATACTCTCAACTACTTCCCATTCCTAGATGTGGGAATGGATTACGCTTTGGATTTTGATAATTTCTCCTTGCTTAAGGTTCCCAACAGCTATGTATGAGTGTGAACATTCCCCCGTATAAGTAAAACAAACATTTTTCTTTCTGCTTCTTTGCCATTTGATTTCTTATCTTTTTTAAGCTAAATAGAGTTCATGTGGTAATACGTTGTCTGGCCCACAGAAATAAAGACTAGCCAATGTCATTTACCATCATCACCCGTGTCATTGTTATAAGGTAGAACCCTCGGTCATTGCAAGTGCCAATACCAAACTTGGCATCTTGTTTACATTTAAACACATTTCTTTAATTGACCAGAGCCACACGTATCTACCTTTTTATATGAACACATTCATGAACTTTAATCCTTTTTCTGCCTTTGGCAGCAGACTTAGAAAGGCCCTTTCTGGTCTCAGCATTTATAAATGTTCCTTAAGTGTTCATTTTACAGAACTTTGTGGCTTCATACGTTATATGTAAACCCATAATACAACTGCAATTTATTTTCATGTAGAGGTGGGGGAAAGACCAGAGTCTTTCCACAAAAGGACAAATGGCTTACCTACTCGATGCTTAGAGTATTTTCCTCCAACTGGAACAGTAACATTTTGAATCAAGATCTGCAAATAGCCCCATCTGAGTGGAAAGGAATTAATTGCTGTGTGTCAGAAGTCAGCATGGGGCCAGCGCTGTTAAACACACTAATGGCTGGATGGGGCTCTGGCAAGCAGGCTGCAAGCTTCTCCCTGACTTAAGTGGGTGACTTAGAGCCCAACATGACAGCGAGGAAAACCAGACAACCCTCTGTGTCGGCAGAGAGTGTGGCCGAGGTGTCTGGCTGTCGTCTGCCTGGAGGCTCGTCCCACTCCTCGGCCCTTGCTGAGTAAATCCAAAAGAGGAGAAGTCTGCGAACAGCCAGGGCCTTCAGAAGCACCACCTTCCCGGCCAGGCCTGGGAGGGCCACACCCAGAGTCTTCTCCTGGCGAAGATTCAGCAGCACCTTGTGTCAGAACCTCCCCTCCAACATGGCTGACTTCCAGAGTGTGCCTGCTTTCCTACAAGCGATACTGTCCTTTTCTTCAAAGTTCGCATTTCAGATGAAAGCGATTCTTCTCTAGAATGTGCTTCCATGCTACATGGCTGACTCGCTGCACAGCGTTCCCGCCTTTGAACTGTTGGTCTGGGGGCTGCGCTTTGAACACAGCTCTCGTCACTCTGCTGACAAGAAACAAGGCTATAATGGCAATTCGATCCCATGTGTTCTAATTTAAACCTCTAAGTCACTCTGGCAACCAGGAGGGAAAGACCCCAGAGACGATGTGTCCAAGGGACACAACGGGTTAGAACAGATCTGGAATTTGACACAAAAACTGTGGCCTCATTTAATACTCTTTTTACAAGCTCGGTGGCTACCTTCCCCCTCGTGTCAGTGTTTGGGGGAATCCTGTGCTTTAACAGACCCTAACAAGAGCTGGCTGGGCACAATGGCTCAGTTAGTAAGGCGTTTGTTTTGCAGGCAGCCAGACATCCTTCTCTTAGTTTGTCCTCTCTTTCTCAGAACTCAATGCAGGCTCGGGTCTGGAGTCCACGCAGTTCCGATGATACATCATATTGGAGTTTCTCTTAATTCTGTTGGGGTAAAATTATGCCATCTTTCTACAAAGATGGCTGATGCTGGTGGCCATCTTGTCTTTGAAGAAAGGACTTGCCTAAAAACGGAGCCCACACACAGACAGATGAAGCTGAGAGAAACAAAGGAGGTTACAGAACTTCTGAATGCTGTGTGAACTCGAAATCCAGGCACCCTAAAAGAAAACACCTTCAGTTTCATGATTCTTTCTCTTCTGTATGTAAACCATTTAGAGGTGAGTTTCTGTCACTTGCAACTCACATAGATCTGAGGCCCTGTGAGTCTTTGGCACTCATAGGTGATGTCGGCACTGCCTCCATACCCAACCCCTCTGCATTTCACACTAGGCACCTTACAGTCCCAAAGCGATTGCATCAAGACCTCTGATTTAGAAATGTGAACTTCTGTTCCTCAATGACATGAGATTCCAGACCAACAGAACTTCAACTCTCCCTTATCAAGACAACTACTGAAGCATTGCTATCCGGTGGGCTAGCTAAGGGCTAGTTGATCGTTTAGAACAGATGAATGGAGCCATTGGTGGATACAGCTCTTATTCTGTATGAGGAATAGGCTCGAAAGAATGGGGAGGCTGCACAGAGAGAACCTGGAATGGGGGTGAGGCCTGTGGAGATGGGCAAGTAAGAGCAGGTGGTTTTCTACTCCTGAATATTATTTGCCATTGAAATCTCACTCTACCAAATTTCCTTTGAAGAACCAAGCCAACTTAGCTGAACTAAATATCTGTCATTTATAACACAGAAGGCCTTACCCAGCTCCAGAATGCTCTAAGGCCAGGCTTGCTTCCATTAGCCAGCTAGCCACCCATTAAACTGAGAACTTAGTCATACTTTACATCAGAATTACCAGACTCATTTCTGTGCCTTTTTGAGGGACAAGCCCAGGGGTAGAAGAAGCTCTCTAATGTATATGGAAATGTGAAAAACACTTCAGAGGTGATCATCTCACTCAAACTCCCTCTAAATGTGACACATGGCAACAGGCTGAGGGCAAGACCGCTGGGCGGACTTAGCAGCCGAGGGGCCGCATGCAGACCACATTTTGGTCACAAGTTCCATGACAGTGCGAAAGTCTCTTGCTCAAACCACAGGGTCCCACGTGCTACATGGGAATGACTACTGTGATGTTTCCTTCACGGGGACCAAGAGCGGAAAGGCGTAGGCATGCAGGAATTCCAAGCCTGTATCTCCTAAAACAGACTTCCCATACTCCTCATCCAGGGCACGGGGTACTGAGGCTGCATCCCATAATACCTAGAGTCCAGATTGAAACCTGAGGAGGGAGCAGATGCACACAGCGGAAAATGTCCCCGCTGCGTTCTCCTCCTTTCCCGCCCCGCTCTCATCCTTACGATTCCTTGCAGAACACCTCCATGATCCCTGTCGACAGCCAGCCGCCCATCAAGGCTACTTCATGATCAAATCAGCCCTCCCAGGCCTTTTCCTAAAGGATTTTAATCTCTGTCCTTGTTCTCCGTGAATTTTTTTTCAACCACTCTTCGGCTTAATAAACACCTTTCTAGAAGGCTTCAGCGCAGCTAGAAGTGTCCTTGAACAGCAATTCTAAGTCCTTATTAGCTCTGTAGTCATCAGGTGAAGGAATAATTGATCTCAATCAGGAACACCTGGTTTCATAATTGCACAAATGATTATAATTCAATAATAAAAGTCAGTTTAACTAACTTAATTCAGATTGCTTTAACCTCTCACAGGCAGTTAAGAAAAGAACAAGCAAACAGGAAAGGAAAAAAGAAAACAGGGGTCTGTCTACGCCACCTGGCCACATGGGGCCAAAATGGAATTGGGTTGTCTTTCCCTCGCTGTCGGTAAACACGGCTTCTCACTTTTGAGTTTCTATTTATGATGCTTTCATGTGCAGGAAGTCCTTCCCCCATCTGTTCACTTTTCCAAATTAAGCTCACCTTGTCTGGAGTAGCTTGGGAGTTGGAGGAGTTGTGGGGACATCCTGTGCTTCCCTGGGACTTGAAGGAGTTGGGGTTCGAGGGTTGGAAATGTCTATCACCAGAAGTTATGTCGTTCTAACATGGCTTCATGGGTCTTGTACTGATCTTGTAGAGAAATGGTAAACTGAGGCCCAATTGAGCTTACGGATTGCTTAACATTGCACAGCTGAAGACCAGGGCTTTCTGGCTCCCAAGATTGAGCCCTTTGCTCCCCACCAAAAGCAGAGAACCCCGAGCTTTCTAGGTTCTTGAATCATAGCAAGACTTCAGCTGGCCCTGGTGAATTTCAGTTGCCACCATATGAATCTGAGCCACAAAGACGCGGACCAAGAGGCTTGCCAGTCAGAGAAGCCAGTCTCTGTTGGCATTTCCCCTCTTGGAAATAGCTCTCCTTTAAGACTCTAGCAGCCATTGGTTCATGACAACCAATCAAAAGTGAGCATGAAATGCTGGTTTGGGGATACCTTCAACTTCATAAACCCTGGAGACTGAGATTCAGGGAATGTGACAGCAGGTCCTAGGGTAATGTGTCAAGCTGAGGGGAATACTCAGAAGCCAGGTCCTGCCTCTGCTTCTGGGTGGAACAGAAGGAGAAAGATCGATTGTACAGGTGTCCTTGCTCATCCACATCACTCAGTAAACACGCTTGGAGTATTTACCAGCTCCCACTCTGCACACTCAGGGCTGAGTGCCACCCAAAACATGCTACCGATAATAATGCCACCTGGCATTTAGTATGCAGCGATCTATGTGCGGAGTAACCTATGCTTTACTGCACTGTGTTGGTCCTGGCAGAACCCCCTTGTGTAGCTGAGCAAAACTGGGATTAAGAGAACTGAAGCACTTTAACCAGGATCTCAGAATTCACTAAGCATGTATAGAGTTTAAGACTACAAACCTAGGTACATGAATTTAATATCTGAACCCTTAACCATTCCTCTACATAATATTTGCTTGCATATGCCCTGCTTTTAAAAGCCCAAAGACTATCGGGGGATATGAGCACACTCGTGAATAATAATGACTGGACTGTAGCTATACACCTGCTGAGTGGCTCAGCCAAGAAGACGAGGAGGCATTTTCATAGATGTAAACTCTTCCAGACCTCAGCAGAGAGAACCACCATCATGGCCAACACCCTATTGGACAGTGGAACGCCAAGCATCTGAGTTCAGGTGTTTTTATTGACCCAGAACTCCTCAGGTGTTCTACTGATAGCACATGCATATCATTAGCAATCAACATCTCCCACATAAATCCATCACCTGCAGACAATACAAAATGCCAAGACCTAGGCAGCCCCTCACGCAACAGTGCACAAAACAGTATTTTAAACACAACTGAAAATAAACTTCTACAACACCGGGCCGAGACAAAGGGGCTGCGATGGTAGAACTTGGAGGAGATCTGTATTTCTGCTAGGACTAATTGGGAGATGATCCACCAGGGGAGGCTTCTTGTAAAGAGCTGACACTTCAACTTGTTCCTGAAGGAGTAGGATTGTTCCAGACGTGGTAAGGTGAGGAGGGCATTCTAAGACATCTGACAGAAGTGGCACAGACCGGGCTGGGAGAAAGCCCGGTACCAGGGAAACTTTAAAGGTCTGGCGCACAAGTGTACAGAACACTGGTGCCTGGGCTGGGTTTGAGGAGATGGAGTTGAGGCTGGAGAGAGAAGTGATACGTTCTCTTAGAGAACCTTCTAGAACCTCAAGGCCTAGTGTTAAGTAGGGAGTTTAAAAGATGTCCATACTTTTTTGCATGGCTGGGACAAGCCAGTAGGGAGGAGGGCTCTCGGTCCAGGGAGGAGTGAGAAAGGTGGAGGCTCATCCCTGAGCAGTGGGTCTCTCTGTCCACTCCCCAACCCCAGCCTTTCAGGGTCATGTTCTCAGACCTCGCCAGACACTTTGATGCACTTTGAGATGGGCTTCTTGGTGAATTCAGAATAAATGTCCTTTTCTAGACATTTTATGAAAAGTACTTCTTCTGAGAATTTGCTGCTATCCAGCACCCCACCCCCATCCCAGCCCCCCACACACGTACACAGACCCTTGACTACTTCTCGCAGAAGCAGTGATTTTTACTTACGATAGACAAATCAGAAAATGAGAGGCACAGGACTTGATTTAACAGATTTCCAGAAATTCCATAACCCACGTCACCGAGGCCACCAGCACCGTGGTGTGTGCGCTCATTCAGAAGTTCACAGTGACTTTCGAGAACACTGCACTGCACTTCTGTCTGTGATCGGCCTTCTTCACCCAGCAGCAGCCAGCAAGGGACTCCTCATGGGCTCACAGTTTAAGTAAGTGGTTTCTAAATTCCTATAGGCTTTGAAATTGGCAGGAGTGGGGTGCATAGGAAATAACGCGCAGGAAGTGGCAGGGACTGCGAGATGAGCCCTGGTGTTTTAAATGTGTGTGTGTGAGTGTGTGTGTGTGTGTGTGTGTGTGTGTGTGCGTGTGCGTGATGCACCTACATTTTAGTATGCGTGTATGTGCATATAAATGTATGTGTGAGCAGTCAGTGTCAAATGTCATTCCTCAACCACTGGAAAGTTTTGTCTGTTTGGTTGTGATGGGGCCTCTCACTGAACCTGAAGCTCGTTCGTTTAGCTAGGCTAGCTGGTCAATGAGCATCAGGAATTTTTTTTTTCCAAGACAAGGTTTCTCTGTTGTAACTCTGGCTGTCCTGGAACTCACTCTGTAGACCAGGCTGGCCTCGAACTCACACACCCACCACCCATCACCTGCCCCCAGAACCGTTACAGGAGTGCCTGGTTGTGTTGATTTTTACATGAGTTCTGGGGATTTGAACCCAGGTCCTCACGCTTCCCTGGCAGGCACTTTACCGACTGAGCTCTCTCCTCAGCCCCTCATCATGGTATTTTTTGAGGTCTAGTTCTCCTGTAGCTGGGTGCCCCTCTGACCAAGTAGAACAATACACAGGGCTGGGGTGACACTCCCTATAGGAATAGAGGGATAGACATAAAGTGGTCACCCATGGGGTGGGTGTAAAGGTGTGCTTGTGCTCAGAATCTTCATCTTTTGCTGATGGATCACTGAGATGATAACCCAAGCATCCCAGGACTTCAGGGGCATCCTGGGGTACTCAGTGACTGCTTCCCTAGTCGCAGTAATGATGCTCTGACAGTTAATCAGGGAGGAGTTAGTTCAGGCTGTCTGCCTTGACAATATTGTTTCACTGCCTGCCTCCCTCCCTCCTTCCCTCCCTCTTTCCTTCTTTCTATTTTCTTATTGAAAATGAATTTTTCCCATACAATATATTCCGATTATTGTTCCCCTGCCCCAACTCCTCCAAGATCCTCCCCAGCCCCCTCCCACCCAAATCCACCCCCTTTCTGTCTCTCATTAGAAAGCAAACAGGCATCTAAAGAAGAATAAGATATAAAATGTGATAAAACAAAACAAATGTTTGTATGCACAGGAACACAAAACCAAAAGCCATAATACATACACAAAGGACCTGTGAGATTTTAAAAAAATAATAATTCCCTGGTAAAACATGAGACAAAGGACCTTTAAAGATGCCATTCAGTTTGTTCCGTGTTGGCCATCCACTGCCGAACACGGGTCCTGACCTTAAGAGTAGCTTGTCCCAGTGAGAGTCCATCGGAGAAAACTGATGTTTCGTTTGTGTGTGGTTATCAGCTGGAGACAGCTTCTGAGTCAGAGATGGGGCTTGTGTCCGCTTCTCTCGGTGCCAAGACCCCATCTGGCACAGAGCCATGCAGGCCGTATGTTTGCTGTCACAGTCTCTATGAGTTCATGTATGTGTGTGCGTGCCTTGTTTCCTTGGTGTCTTCCGTATCCTCCACCTCTTACGTTCTTTCTGCCTCCTTTTCCTCAGTTCCCTGAGCCTTGAGGGAAGGATTTGATGGAGACGCCCCACTTAGGACTGAGTGTTCCAAGGTCTGTCACTCTTTGCATAGTGTCCAGCTATGGTCTCTGTATTTGTTCCCATCTGCTGCAGGAGGAAGCTTCTCTGATGATGGCTGAACAAGTCACTGATCTGTAAGTATAGCAGAATTTCATTAGGAGTCATTTCATTGCTACATTCCTTTAGCAGAACAGTAGTATTTGGTTTTCCCCCAGGTCCCTGGGCCTGTCTAATCTCAGATTCTTCACTACCAAAGCAGTGTTAAGGATGGGTTCCATCTCATAGCATGGGCCTTAAGTCAAATCAGATATTTGGTTGGTTCCTCCCACAAGCTTTGTACCACTGTTGCAATAGCACATTTTGCAGGCAGGACACCACTGTAGATCTAAGGGTTTGTAGCTGAATGCTTACCTTTGTCTTGGTGGCATCAACTCTCGTAATTTCTAGTGCTGTGATGACTGGCAGTCCCGTGTTCCGAACAGTATAAGCTCCCATCACAGACTGCACCTTCGGTGATGTGGTCAGAGCTGCCAGGTCTCCCACTCCCTTTCAGGATCTCACCAGGCTCTGCCCACTGATCCTGCCTGCTTGTTTACACACCTGTTGCTCATCCCCTCCAACTTCCTCACTCCTCTGCCTACTTCCAGAGCTACTAGGGGTGACTTCCTGGGGTTCCCCAGTTCTCCAGAGCTCCCCCTGGAGCAGCACAGCTTTACATATCCTACTTGACAGATGGAAATTCATCGTCAGCAGTGAAACCCTCCAGTGATCACCCTCAATTCCCAGGGTGACATCACACCAGAAAGAGCTGTGAGCAGAATTCCAAGCTGTTCCCTCCTCCTCCATCCACCTCCTGTGCGGTTCCCTGCTCCCTGAGCCCGTCCGTCTTCATGCCTCAGCCAAAGCCATACCCCACTCTCTCACCCCATCGACTTTTCCTTCCTCATCCTCTGAATTCAGCTCAGACTCAGGGAAGATCAGGGCCCCATAACCCACATGTGCCCTGAACTCCTGATTACTGGGCTAAATTTTAGTGTCTTCTTTTAAATTAAAGCTCTATTATTATTCATGTACATGTGTGTGTGCATTTGTGTGAGAGTATGTGACATGTGTTCAGCTGTCTGTGGGGGCCAGAAGAGGGTGTTGTAGCTAGAGCTACAGGAGGTTGTAAGCTGCCCAACATGGGTGTTGAGAATCACACTCAGATCCTCTGGAAGAGCAGAAGACACTCTTAACCATGGAGTCATGTAAAAATAAATAAATAAATAAATAAATAAACAAACAAACAAACAAACAAATAAATAAATAAATAGTTTTGTGAATGCCGCCAAAATGTAAAGGGTATTTTTTATTTAAAAAAAAAAAAAAAAAAGAGGGTGTGGGTTCGGCTGTTTTGCCATTTGGGTCTGGGCTCAGAACATATTTAAAATGTGTCTCTAATGTAACCATTTTCCTCTCACTGGCTACTTGACTCCGCCCCTCTGTTCCCAGCTGCTAGATTTCTAACTTGTAATTTTTAAAATCTCAGTTAGCTCATAGGGTTAGAGAGGAAATAAAAGGATAGGAAAGAAAGAGAGACCTTTATAGCACTTTTTTGGCTGTCTTAATCTGCCTATGTTCAGGGAACTGAACTAACTCTATCCTACTCTGGTTCAGCTTTTCCCAGCACGGCACTTACTGAGAAAATCTAAATTGTTACTATTCTAAAACCCCAGTTAGTTCAGTTTATCTGTCCTTATTTCTGCCTGCTTCTCTATCATCTGCTCTTTGTGCTCTCTTTCCCTATCATGCAGAACTCTTAGCTCTAATTCTTAACTTCTGTCAACTGCTTTCAATGACCCCTCTTTTATAACCCCTCCAAGCTGTTCCCAGAAGTCCAAGCAGCATACAACCACACGGGGGAAGGGCTTTTTCCCCGGCAAAGCTTCACTCTACAGAGTCATCTCTCCAACCCAAATTTAAATGTTTTCTTAACCTGGCTCCAAGTTGTAACTTTCTTAAGGATTGAAGTGTGACTTATTTTCCATTGTCATTCAGAGCCGAACATTTAGCAAATACTTAGGAACTACACTGAACCACCTTGGTAACTTCTAGAACTATCAGAGTGGTTCTCAACCCTCCTAATGCAGCAACCCTTTAATACAGTTCCTCATGCTGTGGTGACCCCACCCATGAAATTATTTTCCTTGCTACTTCATAACTGTAATTTTGCTGCTGTTATGAATCATGATGTAAACATCTAATATACAGATGATCTTAGACGACCCCTATGAAAGGGTCATTTGACCTCCAAAGGGGATACAACCCACAGGTTGAGAACTACTGCTCTAACGCACCGTCTCTGTTCTGCTGATTTCTTCCTGGGAGCTGCCGGGCACTGGCTTGTTTTCCAAATGAAAGTGAGTTCTGTTCATGTCCTGAGAACTTCTGGGATGTTCGTGAAGGTAGAGATGTTCCCTGAAGTGTCTACGTGGCCATCAGCAAAGCTTGATCAGAACTGAGTTTACCTTGTTTGTGCATGCATTCCTGAATACGAGGAGTATCTACTGCCTGCCCTAGCTATTGGTCTCGGCCCAAGAATCCACAGCTCACTGTAAACACATTTTACTTCTACCACTGGCCAGAGAACCTCATCCAAAGTACTTCCTTCTGTTAATAGACTTATGTAATGACTAATTAACTAGAAATTCAGCCCCTGTGCACTTTCTTTTTTCCTAAAGTTTTAGGGATTGAACCTAAGGGCTAGGCACATGCTAGGTGTATTAGCCAGGGTTCTCTAAGGAATAGAACAGGTAGAATGGATATATGTGTGTATGTATATATATATATATATATATATATATATATATATATATGTATATGTATATATATATATATGTATATATATATGATATGTGTGTGTATATGTATGTATACATATATATGTATATGTATATATATATTCGTATATTCATTATATATGTAAAGGGGATTTACTAGATCATCTTACAGGATGTGATCTGGGTAGCTCAACAATGGCTGTCTCATGCTAGAGAGAGACTGAGGACCTAGGAGCTATTCAGGCCACAAGGATGCATGTCTCAGCTGTCCCAGTCAGCCATGGGAGGATTCCCAGAGAGTTACTGGTCTTCAGTCTCCATTGGAATCCCAAATAAGTCCGTTCTAATATTGGTGAAGGAATGCAATGGTACCAAGATAGATGAGCTTGACGAGAGTGAAGGCAAGCAGGCAGTTCCCTTCTTCCATAACCTTTGATGTGGGCTGCCACCAGAATGCCACCATAAGTAGGGGTAGGTCTTCCGGCTTCAGATAGTTTGGTCAAGAAAATCCCTCACAGTAGTGCCCCTCAGCTGGAGTTTTAATTGATTCTAGAAGCCGTCAAGTTGACAACGGAAATTAGCCAACCACCAAGTGTTTTCCCACTAAGCTAGATTACCAGCTCTCTTTTTATTTTGAGATAGGTACATGATTTAGTGTTTCAGTGATCTGGTTCTTTGTATCATTCTGGGTTTTGTATGTTTTGCTTGTTTGTTGCATTAAAAGATTCATTCCAATAGTGATTAGATAAAAGTTTATGTAAGGAGCGTACCTTAGAACGTTTCCTGTGCCAATTAATATGTAAAACCCTAATACTTGAAAGGTACTTTGAAGACTGGAGTCTGTGGCTGTTGATCTCAGTGATTCCTGATCCTCTGGCCTGCTGCTGCTGGCACAAGGCAGGGAGTTTATTGTTGGTTGAAGTCAGGAGTCATGCTAGAAGCCTGCAAAGACAAGAATAAGTGGGAGAGGATATTGTGCAGTAGTTAGCCTACTGTGTGGGCTCTGCCAGGAAAACAAGGAAGCATTTTCATACCTGAAAGCTCTGTCAGACCTCAGCAGAGGGAACCCATGGCCAATGCCATATTCGATCGACAGTGGAACCCTGAGCATCTGAGCTCAGGTGTTTTATTGGTTCAGAACTCCTCAGGTGTTCTATTGATAGCACATGCAGATCACTAGCAATTAAACAACCACCACAGAAATCCAACACCTGCAAACAATACAAAACACCCTAGACAGTGCCTCACCCAACAGTGAATAAAACAATTATTTTATATGTAACTAAAAATAAACTTCTGCAACAATATTGTCTGACACTCTGAGGATCTAAGGACCAAGTCCTGGGGGAAGGTGTGATCCTGAGGGTCAGGTTCAGGCTGGTCCCTTACCCCAGCCTGAGCAGAGGAGCACAGACTTCAGCTCTTCTCACCTGGGGTCAAGTGCCCCCGAAAGGGAAGGCTTGCAGAGGGAGAATTTGAGAGGAAACTGAGGTCAAGGTTATAGGCCCACATACTATGGAGCAGAGACGGGGGTCTCTAGGATGAGCTAAAAAGCTAGAGAAAGGGAAAGTTCCTGAGCATGTCTGGTCATCGGGGCAGATTAAAAAGCCTGCACAACTTGGGTATTAATATCACTGGGCCTTGAGTTGAATGCCTAAACTGCTAAGACTTGTATCCGAACTACAAGATACCCTCACGGATACAAAAGAGCTTCACGCTTCAAAGAATGTCAAACATTGAATTACTACCATTGGGCACACAAAATAAGTTGTAGGTGCCCTGCCTTAAAAGGAATAAACATGGGGGCAAGGGAGTGAGAAGATCCTTATTAGGCAAGTCGGTCTGTAAACTGCTTCTTTGCAGAATGGCTTTAAAAAAGCAAAGGGGGTGCTGCTTATCCCCAGTGGTGGGCCAGAGGCCTCAGCACCCCTCTGTGGGATGACCCCTCTGTTGCATTTCTTTTGCACAGACAGATGAGAGACCTTGGAAACAGTGCGGATAGGCTGTTCCTGTCCACACTGCTAACGAGGAGAGACCTCGATGTCCAGGCAACACTCTGGTCCAGAGGAGCATGAGCCTAGGCCAGGGTAACCTTCCTCATGACGTCAGAGAGAAACAAAGGTAGCCAGGCTGGGGCTGGAACACACAGGCTCTGCTCCCAAAATGGCCCCTGGACACTGCCCAGCCCTCTCTGTCTGCTTGGACTCAGGATAGAGGCCCAGCATAGCAGACTTGGAGACATCCTTGCTGCTTCTAAGAGCCTTTACCCTGGCAGTTGTATAAACCTTGAGCTACAAAGACTCTTAGGAATTATCTAGTCCAACCCCCTCATTTCCCAGACCAAGTTGCTGAGGCCGGGAGAGTGGAAGGAATTTGCTCTCTATCACTGGGAATGTCAGTGACGTAAATGCCCCCAGCCGGGTTCAGTGTACCACACTGAACCCTGACAGGGGACCCTGGGTTTCCATTGGCTTCATGAGGAAAATCAAAATAGTTACATCACACAGTGTTTTCCAGTGGGTGGGAAAGTCTAACTTTGTTCAATCCATGAAGCAGAAACATCTGCCAAACAGAGAGCCTACCCAAGCGATCCTGGATTAGAGCATCAGTAAAGGAAAGAAAATGTGTACACGCCACTGCCCACCTAGGTGGGGCTTATATCACATTCCCTACAAGAGTGTCAAGTCAATGGCAGTTCTCACTGGCTGGGATTTAAACCGCAGGGAATTAGAAGGAGCCTTCAGGAGGGTTTTACAAGCAGCAGGAGAAGCTTGGGATTAGAAGCCTGGAGACTTGCCTTCCCCTCCCCCTCCAATCTGCCACCCCAGGGCCCACTGCCCAGTGTCTCTGAGCCTCAGTGGGTTCATCCCTGAAAGAAATGGTGCACCCCACCATGGCCCACCCCAGAATTGTTACAGAGATAACATAGGGTACTCCTTTGCAAACATATGTCGCAGTTTTCTCCAGACGCTCTGTTCAGGGGATCTCATTGTCACCTGCAGAGAGGTCAGCAGCCAAACCTGGCAGGTTCAGTGACAGCCACAGGTAGGAACTTTGACTGAAGCAGGACCAGAGACCAAGTGTCTGGGGGAATTGCTGGTAATGCTAAACCAGCAACTGATGGGATCCTCTGTAGATGACAGGTCTGTAGAATCAGATAGTCTAGGGTCTCTAGGTCTTTCTGGTCACTCAGCCTTGGGAAGTTCACATTATATAAATGAGTAACAAAACACGCACCTGCAGGGTTATCATAAATATTAATAGCAATGAAACTGCCATTACCAAGCTCATTATAACTAGAGGCACTATCAAAGAGCTAGCCTGAATTCACTGACTCAGGCCGTATCAACCTATGGGTCAGAGGTCAGCACTATCCCCTGGTCACTGTGAGGACTACTCAAAGTCACACGGTTACTATAGGCAACGGGGCAGGCTATGTGCTTGTGCACCCGACAGGGAATCTGTAGTTTTGTCTACTTGCCTGTGTGCAGGCTGTGCTATTGTCACAAATGACCACATCTCAGTACTTAAGGCAACAGAGATTTGTTATCTTGCAATTCTGGAGATTAAAAGTCCCGGAGTCTGCTGGGCTGCACTCCTCCTAAAGGTTCTGAGGGAGACTCTGATCCCTTGCTTTGTTCCCAGGAACTGCTTCCTTTTCTTGGCTCTTGGTCCCCTTCTCAACATCATCCCAAATCCTGCCCTTGGGGCCATACTTTTCTCTCTCTTAACCTGAGAGTCCCGTCTCTCTCTTTTAAAGACCTTTGCATCCCACTGGGACACTCATTTACTTCCGACAGTCTCCTGTACACACCCGGGAAGATATGTGTATGGATTTTAGGGACTGAGGTGTAGATATCTTTGGAGAAGTCATTATTCCAGCTACTGCCCACAGTCTTGAGTAAACGCCTTCACATGAGAAGCTGTTAAGCACTGAACCCAGTCTGAAATACGGCAGGTGCTGAACTGTCACTGATGCCACTAGACAGGGAGGTAGCCAACAAGACTTCCAAGAGGCCTCCTCGGCTGCCAGAAGCCAGTATGTAGTTGTTGCAGGTAACTAATTCATCAAGTGTTTAATAAAAACAAGGAGACGTTTTCATATCTACAAGCCTCCAGACATCAGCAGAGGGAATGGCCTCATGGCAAGAGCCATCTTTGACTGCCTTGTCCTCAGGAGCTTTATTCAATGGAAGACCCTCCTTCCTGACCCAAATGTCTATTTGCATGCTGAAAGAAACCTCATAGGTTAACTCCTCCCACAACCTTCAGCAGCAGAACTTTGTCACCTTCAAGGTAGGGGGCTCAACACCTGAGGCAGGGGTGAATGCCACGAGACTGCCTCCACAACAGCTTCAGAGTGCAGCTTCAGTTACTCTGCTCAGGACTTTTGGACAGGTAAAGGAAGCAATCCTTTAACAGAAAGCAGCCACCATTAACATCTATAAAGCCGGCCTTTTCAGCTATAGAAATCACACATCCTGCCAGCGCTTCAGGCGTAACGATTGTCTCTAAAGAACAGGGGCACGCGCACACAGCAATCAGTAAATACAACATCTGGAGATATGTTCAAATATCCCCCAACATGGAGGACCACAAGGAGTCTCGCCACACACTGGGTCAGACAGCCCTGGGCTTTAATCTGTGCTGTCCCAGAAGCTGATAGATGACTCCTGTGCAGGAAGCTCACATAGGAGGTGGACCCAGGAGAGTAAAGCTTGAGGCTGGGAAGAAAGTCACAGAGGATGCAAGCAAGTTAGTCATCATCACTGCAGGCAAATGCCACTTAATCCAGCTGGGGGCGGAGTAGTGGGGGTCAGTGTAGAACTTGCCGGAGGGCTGTCAGCTGGGCATGGACACAGCAACCCCCTCAGTCCTTGTTGACAGCTGTTCCAGGAGTAATGGCAGTGGGTTGAGGTCACCTGCACACCCATCTGCTCACACACAGATGCGGCAGGCCCCAGGGGCCAGGGAAAGCTGCATGCAGATGCCCACGGATGCTGGAGGCTGGCAGTCAGGCTAACACTGAAGTGTCAGGGAGTGGAGGGCTAGGGACGCCTTCCATCCAATAGATCTTGTGGTTCGCTCTCTTTGTGTGGACACTAGAGTGTCTGCCCTCAGCCAAACTGACACAGAGAGGTTAGAAATCAAGGAATCTGCACCAGCCCAGTGTGAAGGTCAGAGGGTAGCCTGGAACTCCACTGCCTACCAAAGCTCCAGGGAAAATTGGCCTGAAAGTTGCTTTCCAGAGATTGTGGCTGAGGACAGACACTAGGGGCAACAGCGGCCACCCCCAAACTCCTATACCATACATCCCCGCTCTCCCCGAGGCTTTTGTCCACCTTTCATTTCAGTTATCACAAAGTGTAAGTGCCAAGCTCCGAACAGTGTTGTCATTCTCTATTAGAGAATTGTTTTTCCTACCTTGCTGCTGTTTGGAAAGGTTCCTGGCTGTCTTCGGTGTGGTTTGTGTTGCATCCCCAAGTGAAATAAACACATGTCCCTGTCGCTTGCTATCCGGCATCCTCACCTCTCCTTCCTTCCTCGGTACAATCTGGCTTTCCCTTGCCTCTCCATGGAAACAGCTCTCCCCGAAGTCATCAATGAATTCTGAATTCCCAAACCTAATGGCGTCTCTTGCTGAAGCCTCAGTGGGCTCTCTGAGCTGGCCAATGCTCACTGGCATCTCTCACCACCCCTCTCCTACACTGGGTTTCCATGGTGCGACTGAGTGCTGGTTGCCTGCTGCCTGCCTACTGCTCTGTGTCCTCCACCGAATCCGTGGACCCTTGTAAGCTCCCCTGGGGTTTCATCAACTTCCTTCCCTTAACCCCCTCCCCCACCACTTCCCTAGGGTAGTCTCAGCCAGATCCACAGATGCTCCCCAAATCCTGACCCTCATCTAAGTGGTTCCCCCATTCCCTATAGGTCAGTTCCACATAAACAACATACTTAGTAGGATAGAATTCAACCTCATCTATACCACAAACCTGGCTCTACCTCCAGTGTGGGCTGTCTAGGTAAGTGATACTTCCGATCTCAAGCCAGATCTGAGCTTATTGTCAGGCCCTTCCCCTCCCTCACCTCCCAGTTCCAACCAACAGTAGGTCCTTCCTTTGGGATTTTCCCTCTGCCAGTGCCTCTTCTCTGCTGCCCAGCTCTCTTATCTGTCTTATCTTTCGCTCAGATCTTCATCAGACTGTTGCTGGCCCGGGGCAGGTGTGTCTGTGGCTGTCATTTATAGAACAGCAAATCAGGATACAGGGGGAAGTGACAAGCCTAACATGCAGGCCTCTTGGCCTGTGGTGGAGGAGATAACAGTGTTCAAGGCCTCTCTCTGCTCCTTGCTGATCTGTATTAGTTTCCAGTTGTTGCTGCTGTAACGAATTGCCACCAAGTAACTTAAAACAATACACATCTAATATCTTACAGTTTTAGGTCAGAAGTCCAAAATGGGTCTTATAGGAAACCCCACCCCCACCAAGGAGGCTCCAAAGAAGGCTGTTCGTCACTCCTAACTTATTAGCCACCTGCACTCTTTGGCTAGTGACTCCTTTCTGAACTGCATTGCTCTCACTGTAGAGCTCTCTCTGACTCCGACCCTCCCACACCCCTCTTGGAAAGAGCCTTTGGATCACACTGGGTCCACCCAGATCATCCAAGATGACTTCCCCTCCATGAGGTCTTTAACTTAATCATAGCCACAAAGCACCTTTTGATATGAAAAGTGACACATAATTTTGAAAATTACAGTGTGGATTGCATTAGTTACTTTTTTTATGGTTGTTGTGAGCAAATGCCCAGCAAGAAGAGACTTAAGGAAAGAGGGATTTGTTTGGGCTTTGGGTTTGAGAGGGTGCAGTCTATTGAGGTGGGGAAGATACGGAGAGGTTCTTGGTTGTGGGATCAGCTGACTAAAACTCTTCACATCTCAGTAGACTAGGAAGCAAAGAGCTAAGGTAGGGACCAGGCTTGACTACAGCTCATAAGGCCTACCCCCGAGCAACCCACTTTCTCTAGAGAGATCCCACCTCCGGAAGGTTCCACAGCCTGCTGAAACAGCACCACCATCAGGATACTAAGTATTTGAATACATGTACCTGCGGGAGGCATTTTACACTCAAGCCATAATGTTCTGCCCCTGGCCTCGACACCTGCAAATATTTTTCATCGCTCGGCTGCGTTTTCTCTTCTTTCTCGTAGAAACGTGGCTGAGAGTCGTGAGGAGTCCCGCCGTAGCCTGAATGCTGGGCTGTCATGATAACCCCTTCACCCGACAACTTCGTCCCTTACTTTTGAATTTAGATTCATTCCAATGTTCAGAGCATAGAATACAACCGGACTCTGCCAGAGCGTAACACAAATGGCCTCTAGTCCAGTCACTGATACAGCGTTCTTCCCCCTGAAACTCCCTTAGCCTGGCCTTCACAGTCTGCATTTTTCTCACACGCCTCCCCAAAACACTCCTAAAGACCTAAGAGCCGCAAGTCAGGTTTATTATGCCAATGACGCTGATCCTCAGGCCAATCTCTTATATTACGTTTCTCATCACTGTGATTAGTCAGTATCTGTCAAGAAGCAATTTAAGGGTGGAAAGATTTCTTTGGGAAGGAATGTTTGAGAGAGCACAGAGCATCAGAGCAAGGAAGGAATGACGAAGTTCGTGGCAGCAGAAGTGTGTGGCGTGAACATACTCCTCACATCGAGACAAACCAAGAAGCTGTAAATGCTTGTGCCCAAATGGAAATCAAGTTAAAATCTATACATCCTGCCCCTCCCCGGAACACATTTCCTCCAGCTAGGCCTCATCTATTAAAGGTTCCACAACCTCCCAAAATAGTACTATGAACTGAATGCCAGGTGTTTAAACACATGAGCTTGTGGAGGACACATTATGTTCAAACTATTACAAAGATCTATGATCCCTAAGAAAAGTGCTTATTTCTATGAATCCTGTCTCTCATTGGTAGAACACGGGCGCTATCTTTGCCCTTGGGGATACAATTGGAGGTAGGGGTGAGACTGTGCCTAGAGCACCAGAACATAGCAGATGCTCTCCAAGCATTTTGAAGCAATGGGAACCCTGGCATGGTGGCCAGCTGGAAAAGGCCCAGTTGTCTAGATGTTCCTGTGTGGCACCATCTCTTCTTCAGGGATGGTAAAGCTAGGTTTTGCACCAAGTTTTCTCCCCCTCCCCCTCCTCCTTCTCTTCCCCCTCCTTCCCCCTCCTCCTCCTCCCCCTCCTCCCCCTCCTCTTCCCCCTCCTCCTCCCCCTCTTCCCCCTCCTCCCCCTCTTCCCCCTCCTCCTCCTCTTCCCCCTCCTCCTCCTCCTCCCCCTCCTCTTCCCCCTCCTCCTCTTCCCCTCCTCCTCTTTCCCCCCCTCCTCCTCTTCCCCCTCCTCCTCCTCCTCCCCCTCCTCTTCCTCCTCCCCTTCTTCCCCCTCCTCCTCTTCCCCCTCCTCCTCTTTCCCCTCCTCCTCCTTCTCTTCCCCCTCCTCCCCCTCCTCCTCCTCCTCCTCCTCCTCCCCCTCCTCCTTCTCCTCCAAGTTCTCATCTGGGCTGGAGCAGGAACAGCCATTTGTCCAGTGACTTCCAAGTGTCTGTTGTCTTAGAGCTCAAACTGTTTATCATGGGCAAGAAGTCCACGCTAGCCTCCATATCCCAGGACAGCTCTGTCCCCATCCCTGGACTTGAGACAACTTGGGGCTTTTTTTTTTTTATTGGAGACAGGATTCTCTGTTGTAACCCTGGCTGTCCTGGAACTCACTCTGTAGACCAGGCTGGCCTCAAACTCACAGAGATCCGCCTGCCTCCGCCTCCCGAGTGCTGGGATTAAAGGCATGGCCACCACTGCCTGGCGCAGCTTTCATTTTGAAGGTAGGAAACATCTATCCACTTGGAAAGATCAAATTATTTTTATAAGTGAATTTTGTTTTTATAAATTTTAAGTTAAAAAGAATATTAAAAATTACTAGTAAACTTGAAAACTTGGGTGAAATGGATAATTTTCTAATATATATATTTTTTACCAAGAAATGGGAAACTTAAATAGACTAATTAGCACAGAATAATATTTTTTAAAATGTGCCAGTATTCTACTGTTCTAATGTGCAACTAGCATTATTATTTAAAAAAAAATCACATTTAACCTGGCACTACATTAATTTCTTTTTTAAATTGACAAATAAAAACTATATACATATATATGTGTGTATATATAATATAAAACATGGTGTTTTGAAATGAGCACTCATTTTGAGGCATATAGTCTGCGCCTAACAGCCTGCCATTCTTACTGTGTAGTGGGACACCCCTGGTTATCCGACAAAGAAGAGCTACAGAGAGCAGGTCACATCTGCGGTACAGTGGGCAGAGCAGACTCCAACCTCGGCTCTGGGATTGCAGAATCCTGTGGACAAAACCCATCCAACCACATGCCAAAGTGAAGGTGACCCCTCCCAGGGCCAGAGCCAGGCCAGGCTTACCTGAAGATGACCTCAGTTCCCATCCCAGGAAGTGGCTTTGAAAAGATTCTGGAGATGTGAAACTTATCTGGGGTCAAGGACCAGGGCTGTGTTCCCTAATTAAGGTTCAGCTATCCAGACTGGACCCAGTGAGGGAAAACCTCCCTTCTCCCTGCTGCAACTGTGGCTGGTAACAAGTCTGGCACTTCTACAACTGTCCTGTCACCAGTCAACCCAAGGATGGCTGAGAGGAGGAAAGAGCACCAGCTCCGAATGGGAACCTTCAGCCGCACAATCAGCCTACTCTGACGCTTGCTTTGCCTCCAATCCTGGTTACACTGGAGAGTTAATCTCCTGTGTTGTTTCAGCCAGTTTCCTAAATATTTGCCCTCCGCTGAGCCTTTCAATAATCCACCCCAGCATACCTCACCCCCCACAAGTGAGACAGTATGTAAGAAAACATGTTTCAAACCAATGAAATAGTGCCAGAAAGTTTAGGCTGCAACGATCATAATTGTTATTATTACTGTTTTTATTTTCTGTTTGGGTAATATGCATTAGCCAAACTGGGTCTAACCAACAAAAACTCTGTCACAGATTAATTCATATCTCCAGATTTAACCTCATTATTCATGCACCACGGAGTGTGGGGAGAGTGTAGAGGGACCTCTTCCTCTGCCTGTGCAACATCAAATATATTCCCTACAGGAAACAGAGGTGGCCCAGTTTGTGCCCTGAGAAAAGCACAGCAGGATGGAGGACAGAGTCAGTCCAACATCCCCTGTAAAGTAAGAGAGGAGCCTTGAGCTGTCTACATGGTCCAAACCCACTAGCTGTTCCCAGGGCCCCAGCTCCTGAGGCCTCTGCTGCCTAACAGCATCTGCGCCTCCCACTGCACATGTCTGGGGAGAAATTGAGGCACTGAGGACTTCCAAATGTTCCCTGGGCTGTCTGTTCCTTCCAAGTATCTCCACTGCTTCCACAAAATGACTCTGGAAGTGGTAAGCCCGTGTGTTGCTCTCTTCCCTGAACCTTGGAGCAGGCAGCCATGGACTGCAGCTCCATTCATGCTCTCTTACCACAAACGGAAGATGTTCAGAGGCTTTGAGAGGCACAGGCCCAGTGGTACCAGTACTGTTTGTGGCAGCGCTGTAGAGAAGGGGGGTTAGGAAGAGGAAGACGTTGCAGAGCATGAGTATGGGGTGGGGGTGGGGGGTCCCTGCAGCCTGGGCCAATGCATTGAGAAGACGGAATCTACCTGGGGTAGGTTTCCTCCAGCCTACTGTAAAAGTGAGAAAAGTATGGGCAAACACACAAGTTTTAAGTAAACATCATTCGTTTGACCTGAAATTGTCCTTTACCATTTGGAGTGTGAAGGTGACTTCCTCTGATAAAGTCATTGTTCTCATGGCAACACTGAGAATTGCAGATGTACTGACACCTCTGTCTCCAGTCACCTTCTGGGCACACTGGAGGATTCATTGTCTTGGCTCCCTTTAAGTTATGTCTGCCCCAGTGACAGTTCGCCTCCAGGCAGAAGTCCCGAGAGAGAGAGAGAGAGAGAGAGAGAGAGAGAGAGAGAGAGAGAGAGAGAGAGAGAGAGAGAGCTGGACCCCAGTGCCAACCTCACTGGGGATGCAGTGGGAGTGAAAACTTAATCTTTTTGTTTTGTTTTGTTTTTCCGAGTCTGGGTTTCTCCGTTGTAACTCTGGCTGTCCTGGAACTCACTCTGTATATCAGGCTGACTTTGAACTCACAAAGATGTGCCTGCCTCAGCCTTACCAGCACTGGGATTAAAGGCGTGTGCCACCACTGCCCAGTGAAAACTGAATCTTGATTGTATGGAGCTAAGAGACTTGGAGAGCTGTTTGGTTTGTAGCGGAGTCTGACTAACATGGTCCGTGAATTGTCTCCTCATCTTTTTATTCAACAAAATGAAATGTTGACCGTTGCCTTGCTACTAGTGTTTTATGGGTTTGGTTTGGTTGTTTTCTTTTTCTTCCGACAGTTACTTACCTCTGGGAATACAATGCCTTGGACATCCTAACCCTGATAAATAAAAAATGAAGTATCCAGTTTAACAAAGCGAACAGTTCTGAGAACAAAGGCCCCTGGACCCTGGTTCAACCAGAGCCACACCCTCCCTATCTGCACTGCAGGTAAATGTACACAGCAGGTTCCTACACTGGCCTTCAGCACAGCAAGGGCTTTCTAGCTGAAGAAAGAAAAAGTTAGAAGTTCTGTGGTTGTGGGCCTAGTGACATGGAGGAAGTTCAAGGCTTGCATGGTCAACTTTACTGAGACCTTATCTCAAAAAGAAAATTTAAATGTAAAATGGCTGGGGTATAGTTACCTGGCAAAACATCTCACTAGCTCACTCTAAAAGACTAAAGGGGGAGCCAGCGGGAAAGAGCTGTAGCAAACACTGTACCAGGCCCTAGGAACATGATGAAGACTGAAATGGATCAGGTTACTCCCCCAAGCTGTGGCATATCCTTTGATTTTCATTTTTGTGGGGCCTCAGGAGGGTACAGGAGACAGACAAGGACAATAGACATGTTATCTAAAGAGCCAACAGTGGCCAGGCATGATATGAGGCAGAAAGAGACAGGAGGGGCTGCCTTGGGGTGGCCGAGACAGGCTGCTCTCCCACCTGCCCCCTGCCCCGTGCCCTAATATTTAAATTGCAACCTGATGGACAGAGGCAGAAAACCGAGTCTGCTCCAGAAGCTGGAGGGGCCAGGGGAGCCTGAGCAGGCCACGAGGCAAGCAAAAAAGGCTGTGCCTGACGAAGCTACCTATTCCGTCCACGTGTTGACTTAAGTCACACTTTAGAGCTAGGTGTGGTGGTATGCACCTATGATCCCAGTACTCCAGAGGGTAATGAGTTCTAGGCCCATCTGGGCAACTTAATGAGACACTATAGGGAGAGAGAAAGAGGAGAAGCGGAGGGATGCAGGATGGAGTAAGAAAGAGACTCAAATGTGGTGCCTTCAGAGCAGAAACCCTGGTGTCTGCTCCCTCTCCTTGCCAACACATATCTTCCTGTACTTTCTCCATCTCATAAATGGTAACTTCAAGTTGCTTAGACCTGAAATCTCAGCCTTTCTTTCTCCCCAAGCTTAGCCCATCAGGGAGTCTCATTGCCTCTGCCTTCAAAGTGTAACTTCAACAGCCACCTCTTCCTGGGCAATCCTGGTCCAGGACAGCAGCCTCCTGTTGCCTGGACTGTTGCAGCGCTTTCTACCTGGCCACTCTGCTTCTACTCTCAGGCCCCCAGCTCTACCCCCCCCCCATCTCCATAGCCAAAAGAGCCTCCAAACTCAAGATCAGCTTGTTTCCCACCAGACCTACAGAGCCTTCCCACCTCATCCAACTTAAAAGCAAGTTTCATGCCACCAGCATCCAGTCTACCACAGCTGGCCTTTCGAGAACTCTTGGGTCTCATCTGTTGCTCCCCCTTTCATGCCAACCAGCCCGATGTACCTTCTTGATGATTCTGGGTGCGACTGCATGGCCCGCTGCTCCCTTGCTGTCACTGTCACCTGTCTGAGCCCCCTCACCTCAGTTCCCTGTTCCCCAGGCTTGCTCCACCCTTTCTTTGATAACTCTCCCCTCTGACGCCATGCCTTTGTGCCCCTTTCCTATTTATGTCTTCACCCCTGAATCATCACCTTGTTTTTCTGGGCCACAGGTTGGCAAACTTTCCACGAAGGGCCAGATGGTAAATATTTTAGGCTTTGCAGGCCATACGGTCTCTATCACAACTGCTCAACTCCGTTGCTGTAGTGAGCAAACAGGCCCAGACAGTGCGTAAATAAATGAACACGGATGTGTCTCAATAAAACTTTATTTACAGCAACACAAGGTAGAGCTGACCTATGAGCACAGCTTGCCAACTGCCGTTGTCAGCTTCCTAAAATACAAGCCCCAGGAGAGGAAAAGTCTTCTTTGGGGGTTCATACCTTCTGTGACACCCACCCAGCTTGCGTGGTGCCTGTCAGGCATCCATAGTTAATGATGAATTGGCGGATGAGTTGATGAATGGGTTTGGGGGAGACTTTTGAGTTTAGAGACCTGGCTAAGAGTTTGTACTTTCTTCTCAAGATAAGTTTGCGAAGAATCTTTGGCAGTTTTAGCACTATTCAGGACTACCGATTGACAGCTCTTGTCTGCAGCCTGCAATTCTCAGAATGGAGACAGTTTGAGACAAATGACAGCCACTTGCTCGGCTCACTGTTTACTCCCCTCATACGAGCACTCACTGCGCGATGCACATCACACATCTAGTTAGATGTGTGATGATGCACTCAGCTGCTGCCAACAAAAACACGTTGAAATAAAATCATCAGCTCCCCAAATGCCCAGGGATGACACTCCAGATACCCCGTGGAGATGTCGGAGCCTGGTGTGGCTTTTCGCAGGAAAGGCTTGAAGACCTGCCGCTGGCACTGAATGTGAGCGTGCACAGAGGCTAAGGTGTGGCTAAACGAGCAGTCAAGACTGAAACAGCTCGTAAAGGATCAACCTGGATCACAGAAAAGTACATCTCTCTGTCCTAATACATTTTATGCTTCCGTTATATTTTCCTCCACAAACATTACACATGGCTGGCGTCTCCACCACCTTGGGGTCTCCCCTGTAACTTGGGTTTCACCTAAACAGCTTCATGCAATTGTCCTTTCGGGGCTCTCTCACAGGAAATACGATCCTGCCATACACTTCCAGGCTTCACTAGCTTTTTTTCTGGTGCATTCATGCCAATCTCTGTGACCTCATAATTCTTTCATTCTGCATGCCTGCAAAGCCTGCATGACACAGACATATCTTCCAAGTTCTTCTACCAGCTCAAGGTGTACACGGAATGCCTGATGTTGAGTATATATTTGACTCATAAATCTGATAGCTAGAGGGTCGAAAGAATATGATGGTGTCAGTGTCCTGGTGAGGATGTACGGACACACACACATGCACACGCACACACACAAACACACGCACACACACATGCACACACACATGCACACACGCACATACACATGCACACACACACAAACACACACGCACACGCGCACGCACACCCGCACACACACACACTCACACACACACGGCAGTCTATACGTAGCCCTCTTATTTTGGTGGGGGCTGGGCATAAGAAGCATGTGCTACTGTGTCTGATAAACCTGGTTGGAGAAGGGCAATTCTTTAGTGAAAGATGGGCAAGATATATAGGTCTGGACCACTGACATCCTTGAAATCCAGTCTGGGAAACTGGTACCCTCTCGGCAAGAGAAGAGCACTGGAGATTTCTGTTGTTATGGTGATGGAAGTTATCTGCAGTCAGGTTGATACAGGGAAAGAATGAGCAACTAGATGTGGTGGGCAAGGGAGAAGCAGTGCTGAACTCTGAGGGCGTTGCGCAGCCCTAAGAGGAGTTTAAGTAGAAATTTCCTGATTGCATTTCTTTCCAGATGAAACAAATGGAGGAGCTGGTAAGAACAGGAGAGCCTTAAGGATCAGGGGCTGCTCAGACTGCTGCTTCTGAGAATGTCCCTCTTTAGTACATGAAGTCACTTCACCCTGATATGGTTACCACCTGTATGGACCTTCACACTGAGGACAACCAAGCTGAGGTAGTCTAAGTCTCTCTCAAATCAACCCTACCCAGGTCCAGTCTTCACCACGAAGCCTTCCCTGGTATCTTCTCCTGGGGAAAAAAAAATCATTCCAACTCAGAGCACCCAAATCTCTTTGTCATCAGTCTGCCTGAATGTGGGTCATGTTGTTACTACTTGCTAAATTAAGTAAATTTGAGATTTTTGATGCCATAGACTGTGCTTTGCAAATTGCAGCACCTTCCATAGTAAGCAGTGTAATGCAGTCACGTGACAATAAATATTCCTGGAAGGAAGGAATGGATAGGGCTACAGTCATTCTATTTCATCTTCCAGTTTTCATTCTCAGATCCAATTGACCAGAGACCAAAAACAACACATTGCTGTGCTATTTAATTACCTGTCTGCATCTGAACATGGGCGGGCATCTTTCTTCCACTATCCCCTAAGCACTACAGGGTAGTAGCTATTTGCATAGAATCTACACTGTGTCCTGCACCACACATAATCTAGAAAATGTTTAAAGCATGTCAGAAGATTTAAAATTATTATTTTATGAATACTATACCATTTTATATAAGGGATCCGAGTACCTGCATATGTTGGTATTCATGGAATTTTCTGGAACCAATCTCCCAGTAGGTACCCAAGTGACAATGCTGTCCTTAGAACAGAAATTAACTATGCTGAGATTCATTATTGTTGTGTGTGAACACGATGTAAAGATCAGAGGACTCCTTTGTGGAGTTCAGTCTCTCCTTCTACCTTTATGTGGATTCCAGGGATCAAACTCAGGTCACTAGGCTTGTGTGGCAAGCACCTTTACCCACTGAACCATCTTGTGGTCCCCAAAATAGTATTTGTATATAAGGACATTTTGATTTTTATATAAGAACATTTTAAGTGCATGGGTAATGGCAGATTCTTAAGAATTTGAGTCAAAAGACATATGGGCCAAACCCTGAAGGATATGTTTTCAAAACCTGATCTTTTATCTTTATTTCCCCATTCAAAATGAAGAAGTTCAATCAGATGACTTTTAAGATCCTGTATAGACCCATTGAGATCAGCAGATTCTTAAGACTTATCCCTAAGATGTACTTGTTTTTATTTTTATGTGAATGGATGTTTTGCCTGCATTCATGTTTATGGACCGTGTGCATACCGGCCCACAGAGGCCAGAAGAGGATGTCAGATCTTCTGAGACTGGACTTATGGACGGTTGTGAGCTGCCATGTGGGTGCTGGGAATCGAACCTCAGTCCTCTGGGTAGGCAGCCAGTGCTCTTAATCACCAAGCCATCTCTCTAGCCACAAGAGTTGTTTTTTAGTGACTACATGACGAGGAATTTCCTAGAAAAATGAGTGGAAGAATTTTTTTTAATTAAAAAAGTCCTTCAGAGGATACTCAGTACTGTGACACTGAGATTTCATCAAACACAGGGAGGGCTGAGTTAGAGGTGGGTCCGCTGCTTCTTCTCTCTACTCGGAAGTCACAAGTCAGCCGTCTGTAAAGCAGACACACCTCCCACAAAAACCAAGGACACTGGAAAACCTGAATCAAAACTGCTCAGAATCCTCTCGGGAACAGTGGGAAGCACAAGGAAAACCCCTCCCAGTTCAGCGGAGAGCTGTCCACCCTGCCGAACTTGTGGTTTGGCACACTGGACAGTGTCGTGACGAACATTTTGAGATCCTACTAAGAGGTGAAGATTCCGTGGCTTCCTAGGATGCCTTGAGGCTGTGGCAAGATGGGAGACCTAGACCAGATGGGCCTGTCTTCTAAGCTCCTCTAAGAATCCTCCCTAACTCTTGGCACCATCTGCCCAGTGTGGCCATCATTTGTGTAACCGGATACCACTTTCTCCCAAAACCAAGCTTCTTTACCTCAGGGCCACGATTCCCAATATAGGCTCAACAAATGTCCACTGAATGAATGGATGAATGAAGGAATGAGTGAGTGAGTACCGTTCACACCTGCCTTTAAGGAATGTTGACATGAGAGAAAAGGAACCATGAGTCCTGTGATGTGCCACTGAAAATTCACTTCCGGGTTAAAATCAATTATATGTGTTGATTATTTATTATGAAAAAAAAGGGGAGGGAGATCTGCCAATGCACGCTCTTCCCTCTTCTCTCTTAATTTCTCAGTCAGCTTGGGCTGAGAGCACAAGGACCTGGGGACTTTAAACAGCAGCTCTGTCTGTGGGTCTGATCTCTATGAGGTGGTGCAGGTGATACAGGGTGGCTGGATTCTGGGGTAACACACAGTGTGCAGCTGTGGCTGATTCCTGTTGGGGTTCTGCCTCTCTCCACACAAACCCTGTAGCATACGATCTCTCCCCAAGGAGCCCTGTAGTGGGTTCTGAATGGGGAGGGGGGAAGCTAGAGTCCTCTTCGACAGATGTCACCATAATTAGACAACTCATTATATCAAGGAATAAGGGAGGGAGATTGACATAGATACAAATGTGAACATATTGATAGCTTTTCTGCATGTGAGTTTGTGAAATCTTGGAAACTGATTTCCTGGACAAGCCTCAAGGGATGAGTCAGCGGTTGGAGCCCGGGGAGATTTTCCACAATGAAATTCAAATCCCAGAAAAGTATCCTAAGAGCTTTCCACCTCACCCCCCTCAAGACCATTCCCAGGACAGCCAAGCCTGATAGTTAATGTGGCTGAGTACCTGCCTGCTGCCCTGTCCTGCCATGCCCTGGGAGAAGTCCAATAGCAAACCAGTCTCTGGGTGAAAGAGAAAGGGAAGTAATGTGCCCAGGCAGGCAGACTCTGTGGGCAAAGACTGAAGCTGACCCAGAGTACCTCACCAAGGCTGCTCCAGTAGTGAGAGTCCTGGGAACTAACAAATGGCAGGACCCCCCCCCACCCCGAGTTAAGAACTTCCCTGGGGATGTCCTTCCTGATTCCCCAGCAAGGATGAAGTGGCCAACACAAGCATTCCCACGGGGACTCTGTCCACCAGCCCTTCCTGTGGTCTGAGCTAGGAACTTCCCTGAGAAGGGCCTCCTGGCTCCCAGTAAAGATAGTGCCCAATGGAAGTTTTCCTGTGGGACCTTGTTTGTTCTGTGGGAGCTCCCTGGAATGTATGTGCCTCTTTGGTGGCAGACCAGGAGCATTTGGTTTCATGATCCGTTATGCAATGTGAATGCTCTAAAAATGGGTGTGTTTAAAATATCGGTCAACAGAGGAAATGGCGAATTGGCACAGCAATCCTTTGCTGAGATCTGCCCATCCGTGCTTCCTGGCCATATCCTGAGGTGGGCTTCGCAGAAATCACTCTGCCTTCAGAAGACCCTCTCCCTGGGGTCCATACTTAGCATTTTCCCCGTAGGGAAAACTTAGAGGGACAAACAATGCGAACAGGGAAGGTCACTCCTGCAAGAGTTCCCAATACCAGCTGCTATGGCCGTCTACCAGTGTAGCGTTGGGAGGGGCATGGACATTTAAGAAGTGGGAAGTACTCGAGTCATTGCAAAGATATCTTCAAAAGGAATCGTGAGGCCCAGTCTCCTGTCTCTGCTCCTGACTTGGGGTATTAGTGGTTTTGTGTTCCAACCACTGTCGTATACCACTTTTATGGGCAGACAAACCACAGCGATATCCAATCTTGGATTTGAACCTCAAAATTGTGAATTACATAGCCTTTTTTCTTTATTAGTGAACTATGCCAGACATTGTGTCATGGTGATGGGAAACAGACCGACACATTTACAGACTCGGGCATTTCACCTGGGCCTGCCGTCCTTTCTCCCCATCTCCTCCCCATTATCTAACACTGCCTCCCACTCCAGGAATGACTTCTTCTGTCTGACAGAGAAAACAGAACCAATCGAGAGGGAACACTCTCATCGCCCTTGAGGAAATTCCCTTTCTGGGTCCTGCAATTCCTAAGCACCGTGTCTTTCTCTTTTTCTCTCACTTCCAGATCTGATGATCTGACAAGGACCCTTTCGAATTCCAGTTCTCAGGGAGCCTTCTGGGCCCTGCCTCGCACAGCTCTGCAGCAGGCTCGGCCCCATCCCGGCAGCAGTCTCTGCCTTAAGACGAAACAGTACTGCCATGCTTGCCTTGCCCTCTCCTATCCCAGGAAGTTTCCCAGAAAACAACAGTGTGAGTCATGGAGCTGATGTCCGGGCCCTCAAACAATGCTGTCGACTGATGACTTACTGCAGACGGAGAATACTGTTTTCTAGGTACAGGAGGATAGTTCACACTGAGCTCCTTTCCAGAGTTAGGCTCTCCAAGGCCTCGGTAGGTGAATCACCCTAGATTTCAAGTAACGACGGTGAGGCTTATGGGGGCTAAATGAGTTGCTGGGAACTGTGTAGGTATGAAGAGGCCAATGAGAAAGCTGGGTCCCTTTAGTTTGCAGGTTCCTGTGGCGTGGTGGAGAGCCAGGTGCTCACGAGCTTAGGTGAACATCACCACTATAGCTAAAGGAACGTCTCCGAGGTAAGCAGGCAGCTTGGGTGCCTTTGAAGCGAAGCATCCGTGCACGTAAAATAATGAAGACACTGGCTTCCCTTGTTAGCCCCTCCTGGGAGTTTGCTTACAAGCTAGGGAAAGTCGACCTTATAAGTTGGGACACAATGCAGCCACCAAGGTGGGAACAACTATGGGAGAGGAGCAGGTGTGGCCTACACACAAGAGAACTCAGTAAAAACATAAAGAGGTTGTCGCTGATTTCAGGTGTCTCACTGATCTCTACATGATCTACGGAATAAAGAACAGGGCTGGGTGTCACCCAGCACACTTGGGCTCTGTGACACCCGACCTGACCCCATCTGTGAGCCTGGCAGGGATTGCCACGGTGGGTAGACCAGTGCATGTCACACACGTTTGTCAGCCTGCACTGCCGTAATAAAAGACCACAGACCTGAGGGCTGACACACAGAATGTATCCTGGCACAGTCCTTAAAGCTACAAAGACCCTCTTTCTGGTCAGCGGATGGTCAGCTTCTCTGTATGCCTGAGACAGACAGATGGGAGGGGGTGATCTCATGGATCTCCTTGTAAGTACATCACCTCTATAGGATCACATCCCTACCCTAGGCCTTCATTTAATTTTAGTACCTTGGTGCTTTATCTCTAAAGCACTAACACAGCAAGATTAGAACTTCAACATGTGAATGGAGAGTCCACAATTCAGTCCGTGTGGAAACCTAAGTTTCCCACCCCCAGGACAGCATCCTTTCCCGGGTCTCTTATATCTGCCCACTGTCCTTGGTCTGGGCCTCAGCGTGTGCCTCCCATCAGTCCGTGCAGAGCCTTACGGGAGGATCAGAGGCTCATCGTCTTCTCTGCTCTGGAGTCCTCTCCCTTCTCTCTTGACTCTTGGCAATTTCCCACTGGTTGGTTCTCAGAACCCTGGGACTGACATTCTGGATGGGTATTAGCCATTTGAGGTAGAAACATGTCAAACGTAGCCTGTGGCTATAGGAACAAGGTCCCTATTTTACAGTGTGCTATTCGGGCTTACTATGCTATTGAAACCATGTCTCGGGTGTCATGCTCAGTTCCAGCCCTGATGTGCACAGCTGCTTGTACTGAACAGGTGGAGTCACCGACGCCTACAGGAACTGTGACTATGGCAGAAGTGGATGTCCGTCTGTAAGGGGCTATCTTACGATAGAGGAAGTGGTGGGACCTTGGTAGCTTGGGATAGGGAGGCAGGACAGGTGGGAGTCTAGTGAAGCAGTCGTCACTTAATAAGAGGAACATTCATGAGGTTTGGGACTTCTCAGAGGCAGAATGCACGGTGGTCATCTCCCTGTCCCTAGATATATCCAAGCAGAGACAGAAGGGCACAGTCTGCGGGGAAAATGTCACATTGGCACACAGACAGCTGTTACATATGAGGCAACCTGTGAGGACTTTCATTGCAAAGATGCAATCTGCCTGCTTACTTTGCATCTTCAGTCTATTACTCAGGGAAACAGAATAGCCAGGAGCTTTTTGGAACATTCAAGAATCCAAGGCAGCCAGCTGTAAATGACCCAGAAACCAAAGGAGCCCACAGTGAACAAATATGCTTTAGTACAAACCCTTCCTATTTTGAGCATCCTTATAGCTCTGATCAGACTATCTCTCTGGCTCCAGCTTCAGAAGCAATTGTATACCCTCAGGGTTTGGACCCCATACTACAGAGAGCATCCGTCGCGAAGTATCATCTGAGAGATTCACTTGAATCAAAGCAAGCCAGCAAAGATCCCCAGAGCACCGTAGCAGTGCAGAGAAAACCAGGATGGCGAGACCTAGTCTCTGCCACCAGACAGGAGAGCCCAGGGAGAAGACAGGGTTGTGAAAAGCTTAACTACAATGCCACCTCTTCTAGCACCTTCTCAAAGTCTTGCAGTTCTTTCTTTAAAGCTATCAGCTGCCCCCTTCCTCCAAGGACAGCATAGCTCACTGACTAAGACAGCATTTACACACAACTGAGCCTACCCCCATCGATCACGTGTTCACTGTAACGTCGGATAAGTTGTCTTAATGCACTGAATTTTAATTTCCACATCTGAAAATGGAATACCTATTAGTATTGATCATTGTGTGATTAAACTATGTAATATATTAATATATGCTTTACAAGGCCTAAGACATATGTGCTTAATTAATATTCTATACTATTAGTGGTACTATTATTGCCAATAATAATAGAGTGTTTTTACTGTTAAGTAAGAGTTCATTTCTAAAGTAAGTTCATAAATCAAAATCCACACAAAATCAATAATATTTCACGCTCTTGTCTTACGGACCCTCGAGAACACAGGCCCTTCTCCCCAACTCTCTTCTATAGGAGTGGCTCACTAAGCCAATGCGCGCTTGTTACACGGCAGAAATTGGTCAAAATCGCACCTGCATTAAGCCATTTAGTCTAACTTCACATCAATTCCATAAGGTAAGTATTAGAACTTTCTCCATTTTTACATATTAGGAAACCATGGCATAGAATGGCTAAGCAAACAGTACAGGGGTTTGAATCTACAAAGTCAGCCAACCAAGCTCTAAACACAGACTATCAACCATGGGCACAACTGTCTTTCTTAAAGAAAATCGTATGGAACTGTGCCTTCCTCCCTATTTCAGTGTGCCTGCCACATGTGTGGAGATTGGAGTATAATGGGCGTTGGGTAGCTGTCTAGTGAGTGGGTTCCACCTGTTACTAGTTGTAAGAACCCACGTCTTTGCACAAAATCTAAATCTCCATAAACTTACAGGTGGTGGAGGGGGAAGCGAGGCTGGAGTGAAGCTGTCAGGGTGTACCTCCGTTTTTGGGAGCTCCTTTGTTCATGCCTGATCAACATCTGGTTCTTTTCTCCATCCCTGATTTTCAATGTGCTATTTCCCATTCTCAGCTTACACAACGCCCTCACAAAAAGCTTTCATCCCATGCCTCTGCCACCTTGTATGGCCCTTGCAGACAGAATATCACACTACCATCTCCTAGGCACTGGGGTGAGCTGTAATGTGTTGCATAGCTATTTCCTCTTAGTGGAAACATTCCATCCAAGAGGAAGATTCCTTAGACTCCGAGGATAAATGAAACTTACAAGATTCAAGAAGTAAACAACTCACAAGAAGTTCCTGAAGTGTACAGGATTCACACTTTTCCGCAAGGTTATATACATAGTAACAACCAAGCTGCCTGTGAGAGAGTCCCACTGACTGAGCTGCTTTCAAGACCTACAAGAAGCAGTAAGAATGTAGCTCCCAGGAGTCCTCATGCTGAAATGAGATTTCAGGGATACTTTTAAATCATCTGTGTTCCTATAAAGACTCCCTTGCCCAGGCTCCTGTATGTAACACCAGTAAACTCATTTGTTTGCCAGGGCAATTTTGGGTGCAATCATTCTTTTGGTCTGCTATTGGTGCCCTATCAGGGATGAATAAACATTTCTTTAAAGCCGGGAGTGCTGGCACACCACCCAGCACTCAGGAGGCAGAGGCAGGCAGATCTCTGAGTTTGAGGCCATCGTGGTCTACAGACTGAGTTCTGGGACAGCCAGAGTCACAGCAGAAAGACTCTGTCCAAAAATAAAACAAAGCAAAGAAAGAAACAAAAAACATTTTTTTACGTCTCTCCAGGAAAAGTCACATAATGGAGGCAAGCAAAGGGCCTTACGACCTTCAGTGCACTTTGGAGGAACAGCAATAAAGCAATGCTTCTCTTTCTAGGGCAGAGAAGGAAGTGGAGATATATTCCAGAGAGTCTGTGAATGCTCTCTGAGAACTTAGAGGCGATGGGGTTTTGCCTCTATGGAGATGTGGTTAAATTTAGCACTCCTGATTAAATTGTCGAGCGGCATTTATCTGTGGGTATAAACATAAATATTTATAAAGTAGTTTAGCACCATGACAATTTAGCTAAGTGACAATCTTAACGTCACCCCTAAGACCTAAAACCTCCTCAGTCATGGGTTTTTGACTGGGTTTATAGTCGGCTCCCTCTTGCAGAAGGGACCTAATAACAAATAAAAGAATTGGTCATCCGGATAACAATCATACCATTATTGCACCAGTGGGCGCGTCTTGCCTAGAAAGTTGGTATTGTAGATCGTAGGGTTTATTCACAGCTGGGTAAGACCACCGACACCTTTTCCCTGGTAGCAGCCTCTATAGCACCTTCTGGAATGGTAAAAGCTAGCGAGCAAGAATAAAGCTTCCAGCTCAGCTACAACTTGGTTTTTCTGCAGCTTACAGTCAAGGTGTCCAGAGTCTTTAGCAATAAGGTCTTATCTACTAGTTCCAGTAGGCAAAGAAAAGTGTCAAGAGCCCGTACTGTTTCGTGGTCCTCTGGTGCCTCTCTGACCAACAACTCATAAGGAGGGGTCTCACACTTGGGACTAGGGGTTTTGTTTAATAATCCTCGGCTTGCAGGAGCAGCCTTATCTAGACATACAGAATATCTTCCTTCTAACTCTCTTTTTTTAAAACTTACATTTTTAATTAACTTACAAAGTAGCAGGTTTCCATATGGCTTTATCTCATACATCCTTAGTTTTAGTTAACTCTCCTTCCCTCCTCTTCCCCACCCTCCTATACGAATCCCTGCTTAAACTTCCCACCCTCAGAACTCCCCCTCTGTTTTCATATCTGCTGTGGGATGCTGTCTTCCCTTCCTCAAGGCATCCTGCACTCCGGTGGCCCTCTCTTTTTAACACATGGTAATGAATGCAGGGACACAGGGCTGCTCAAGGGGCTGAGAGTAAGGGATGGCTAAGTATCTTATCTAAGGCTCAAGGAACATCCTGGAAAAAAGAAGTAGACATAATGTAAGAGTCACAGGACAGGGCCGCAAGACATTTTCTCTGGACATAACACAGTCAGTGCAGTTCCAAATCCACAGTCATGCAGGTGATCTGCGTTAAATTCAGTGAGTCTCAAAGTAAACATAACAAAATGAAAACAGCAACAAAACCTTGCATGTGGAAAGTGGATCTGTAGGGCATGGTAGTAGAGGCAGGAGGAAGACTTGAGGTGGGGGGATTATAACAATCGCAGTGCACACAATACATGCATGAAGCGATGAATGGTTTCTTAAGTAAAATAAATATGATATTCCTATATCTCAGGGCTAAAGCCACCAACTCTGGCATGAAAGACCCTGGAGCAGACCCTGAGCACTGAGGAAAGCCACTGAGCAGCGTGGGTGCTTACAGCTAGGCTCTGGGACAAGATGAGAAACTGAATGGAGCCAACAAGCTTCCCTGCTGACCTCCCTCCAGGGCATCCTGGGTACTCACAAACCTGCTCAACTTTGTTCCTGCGTCAGCATTTGCTCTGGTTCAAGACTGACTGAGAGAAGCCATCCTTGGACTGAGCAGAGACCTCTGGGCTGGTGTGTCCACCACCAGCCTCAGGCTGTAGAGTGCCTTCTAGCTGACCATGTATCCTCCAGTAAATGTGGTCCTGACCAGCCTCACATGGCAGGAGTTAGCAATGTATATGTGTATTGATAAAGAGCTAATCCTCACAGTTAACAGACTCTGTGTTTCCAAACACACTTTCTCACTCAGATTTGCTATATCCCCAAATCAACACCCAGAGTGCTTTTATGATTACCTGCAGTCAGAGGGACACCCAATTCATGCAACTCCGGCCAAGGTCAATCAAGGTCACACTGCCTTCTTGTTCAATATCCTTTTGTGGTCTATTTAGTGGATGCTTTTTCTTTTATAATTTTGGGCATTTTTGTTGGTGAGCTCACTGTTTAGACAGCCTTCAAGCATGGTGCTGAAGTATTCAAGGAACTGTGATGGGCCTTGCAGAGGATACGCATATGTAGGATGCGTTTTGTACAGGTGTGAGCCACAGCACTGTGAGTTCAATGCATTGAACTGGCAGCAGCATTAAACAAGGTGTCTTTCAGCAGAAACACATGCCTAAAGGTGTATGTTCTACAACAGACAGTGTGCCCACTGGCTGAAGGCTGACCCAGCTTCTCCCAGGAGCCATGGTTTAGTATTGCCAACATAGTGTTCCCCAAGACTTCATAGAACTCAACAACCAGCAGTCATGAGCGCACAGAGCAGCTTGCAAACATCTGACCAATGGGAAAAACAGGACACCGGGCCCGGAGAAGCTGGAGATTTGCCACGTAGCCTGAGTCAGTGCTGGCACTCACGTTGGTCTAAGTCCCTAGCATCACTCACTTCTCTGGTTTCATGGCAGACGATGCCATTGTCTGGAGTTGGAGTAGGGAGACACTGCTCCAGGTGTTTGTCCACACCCTTTTGGTTTTTGTTTGTTTGACTGATTGTTTGAAATAGGGAGTTAAGTAGCCCAGGCTGGCCTTGAATTTAATATGTAGCCAAGGTTGATCCTGAACTTCCATTCCTCCTGTATCTACCTCTCAAGGACTGGGATTATAGGTGTATGCCACCGTGCCTCGGTGCTGAGATGGGTCCCGAGATTTCATGCATGCCAGGCAAGCACTATGCCAACTGAGCTGTGTCCCCCGGCTCTCCCTTGCTACCACTCTTCTTTATCTCTTCTTACACCGCTTGTCTCCTCCACCCATTCAGACTTGCTTGCTTTAGATTGTGGTCACTTTACTATTGCAGCAAAGGTCCTTTGAAGCCAGTGAGCCTCCAGGTACCTCTCATTGCCATTGCAAACCTTCTATGGTGTCACAAGGCAGGGAGTCTGAGAGTCAACAAAATAGGGTTCTAAACTCAAGCTCCTATGTGAGCCATGAAAATTCCCTGGCACTCTTATAGATGCTTTAAAGTCCAGCAGAGGGCAAATCATGGAGAAAGGCTAGAAATACACCTGCACCCCTCTTTCCCCACCCCAGGCAGCAACCACAACTCCTTCAGATTCTTATCCCTCCCTACCTAGGAACTGTGGCCCGATCTTCGTGATGTCATACAATCAGTACCATTCTGCAAGGATCAGACTCAGTGCGCTCAGATTGTTGCACGTCTTTGATGAGTTTGACAAGCCTGGCACAGAAGCAGGGGGAGTTGCAAGTGTCTTCCAGGCGGCACGTATAGTTAGTACTTCCTCCCTTTTAAGGAGTGGTGCATGAGTCTGGATTCTTGATATAAATAATACAATCCACCTGAGCCCATTTTAGCAGAAAGACAACTGAGGAAAGAACATTAGACAGTTCTCAGAATCTTCAGGACTGCCAGAGAGCCACTCAGCAGAGGCCAGCCACTTCTTTCTTATGGCGACTTCTCTGCCTTCCCATCCCTGCTTCTGGGACTTAGATGTGTACTCCACATCTGGCCGTAGGGTATGTTTAAACAAAAAAAGATACACATGACTTTAGAAAAACCGAACTATACGATTGGCATTATTTTGTTCTATTATAGCTTTGCTCAGAAAAGCCAAAAAACAACTAACTTTTCATTCAGTATATGCTATATTACCAATGAAGAGCCAAGCATGATATTAGATAGTGTATGCTTGCAGAAATTTTTCAGTGAATTATGATGGCCAGAAGGGCTCACCTGAATGTCTTTTGGAAAAGAAAGTGAAAAGCTTACTTATCTCATTTAAAATCTCTATTAGTCCATAACTTTACCTTTTCTGAGGTATTCTATAATGCAAACTCATTGAGAAAATTAGTTGGGCTACTCACCCAAATGAAACAGAGATGAATCGCTTTAAGTACAACTTCTAAAAATAAAAACTACTATCAACTTTTTTGATGTGAAAGCATATGAAGGAACTACTTTTTGCTTACTAAAATAAAATTTTTAATGGTGTAGCAAAAAGACCCAAAAACTGTAAATACATTTTTAAAGTACCCAGCTAAGAATAAAGGCCTTCTAAGGCACCCCTCCCCCTAGTCAATATATTCGGGCACAGAACAGCTACACTAAGCTCCAAACAGCTCCAAACAGATGCTGACACCCCAGACTGCAGATCCCCACTGAATGCAGGGAGATTTAGGGCTCCCTCACCCACTTCTAAATTAACCTCATGCATGTGGTTAGTGAAAAGCTTGGGTCATGTGACTGAGGGGCCAGCCACAGCAGAATTTTGTCTTACACCACATCTCGTAGACAGACGTCCCAAACCAAGATGTCAGTAGCGCTGTGCCACCTCCGGGGGCTGCAGAAGACCGTCCATCCCTCGCTGCTTTCAGCTTCTCACGGCTGTAGGCATTCTCAAACAGGTGGCCATACCACACAGTCTCTGATTCAACCGTCACGCTGCCTCCTCCTGTCCGTTCAAAACTCCACACACAGCTGGATGATGAGCCCACCAAATAATGCAGGGTGCTTTCTTCCCTGCAAAATCCTCAGCTAAACACTTGTAGTTTTTCAAATCCCCAGCGGCTTCTCTGGGGTGGGAAGCCAAGCAGCAGTGTGTTTCTATCCATCCAGTCCTTGATCCGAGAACTGTGAACCAGCCAGAATGCACAGAATTCTCGGGAGCCCGCAGCAGATGGGCGTGACTCAACTTTATTGGGGGAACAGGGTTACATATATAGCCAGAGAAAGGGTCTCTGGAATGCAGGAGACCCATTGACTTAGAGCAGGCAACCGTGTTTGCATATTGGGGGTCCCGGCCTGGACCTGGGTATTTTCCAGGGACCAGAGGGAGAGACCTAATATGGTTATACAGGAAGAAGCGCTACAGCTCCAGATAAACAATTCTGCCAGGTCCAATACCTTTGAGGGGGCTGTGCCTTACTGTGAGCAGGCAGCATAGCTTGTAGCCTGTCAGAGCTGGGGTGAGGGAACCAGCCAAACACCTGCCGCTCTCAGAATGAGAATTCCAGGGTTCTAGGCACATCTTCTACCTCACCTCAGCTATGGGACAGTCCCACAACTTGTGAAGGCTCTTTTCCTAAACAGAGGATTATCATGGATTCTGCGGTGAGGACACGGTGCACTTTCCCAAGGGAAGGCCCTTTGTGTTAGCTACTTTCCTTGTTGTTGTAACCAAACACCTGAGAAGAAGAAATTTAAGAGAGGAAGGTTTTACTTTGGTTTATAATTCAAGGGAACACAGTCCATCGTGTCGAAAAGACACGTCAGCAGGAACTTAAAGGCAGATGTTCACATCACCTTAAGGAAGCAGAGAGATGCACAGTGGAGTTCAGAGAACTTTGCTTCCTGTTCAGTCTGAACCTCAGCCCATGGAATGGCAGCACCTACATTTAGGGTGGGTCTCCCTACCCTAAATCCGGAACAGATGTTCCCAGAGATTGGGCTCCTCGGTGAATCTACTTGAGTTAATCTCTACAAGTGAGATTAACCATCACACCACTGTTCAGCTCACTGGCCCTGGCTATAGATGAGCCAATTGTGAATCTTTTCATATGCATACAGATGCTGGTGCTGATGCAGGCCAAATGAAATGGCCATCTCCAGGGCCGTGACGGAAGCTGCTATTAGTACATCTTGCCGCCCAGTCAGACTGGAGGGACAGTGGGAGCTAATGTCCGTATAAATCATCTCTTCTTATAGGTGAAAATGAAGCCCGCAGGAATGAAGCCTACAAGATCATCCTCAGGTCACATAGCAGACTGAGTTCTGTCTTTGACTTCCACCGGCCTCCTGTGACCACCCTCCCAAGCTGTGTGCAGTGAGCCCCACAGTGGACCTAAGCCGTCATGCTCCAGGAGAGTCAACACAGGCAGCATCTTCCCCGGCTTGCCTTTTGGTAAGGTCTTCTAGGCCCTTCTGAAATTCAAATATGACTTTAGACCTGCTGGGTCCCCAAAGAGAAACCAAATCAACTCACAACTTGCTGCATGACCTCAGGGGAGTCCCTGAACCTCTCGTGTTATGGTTTCTCCACCTTTCCTACGGAAGCTTCAGCTCAGTATGTTCTGAGGTGACTTTCTGCACACACGCAAAAAAAAAAAAAAAAAAGCTATAATTTGGTAATTCCAACCATCTGAGCATGTTTAACTTGGCCCTCGGCCATCCCAGGATGTTTGATAAAATCTGATCACTTGGACAAGTCCCAGGAAAGGAACAGATCAGAGCTTGCATTCGGTGTTGGAAGCCCACCTGATGGGAGAGAATGTGTGTATGTGGTGGGGGTGGTGGGCTGGCTGCTGAGCTTGTGGAGTCTTAAAACTAGGCGGAAGTAGACTCCGGCCAGGGAAGCAGACGGGTGCCTTGCTCAGCCATCATCAGAGAAACTTCCTCCTGCAGCAGATGGGAACAAATACAGAGACCCACAGCCAGACATTATGCAGAAAGTGAGAGACCTTGGAACATTCAGCCCTTAGTGGGATGTCTCCATCAAATCCCTCCCCTCGGGCCTCAGGAAACCCTGCAGAAGAGGAGGCAAAAAGAGCATGAGAGCCAAAGGAGATAAGACCACCAGGAGAACAAGACCCTTTAAAGCAACAGAGCAAAGCTCATCTGAACTCACAGAGACTGAAGCAGTAAGCGCAGGGCCTGCATGGGTCTGCACCAGGACCTTGACTGTATATTATGGCTTCCAGTGCAGATGAGTCCAGTCTCTGTCTCTTACGCTGTCTTTTGAGCTCTTTTCCTTCTGTTTTTGTCCAGCGTGTTAGTTTCTGTTTTATCCTATTTTATATTATTTAAAAATACGAGGAGGAAGCAATTAAGCACATCTCAAGTACGGAAACCGAACCTCAGAGAGGGACAAGATTCACTCAAGCCCACACAGCGGAAGGCAATTCTGTAAGTAGAGTTATCTATTTTGACTTCTATTCCTTGATTCTTTCCTGTATGTCAAGGAAACAGTAGATTCCTTTCCTGGGCTCTGTTCAGTTAGTAGCAGCTTCCTTGGATGCTGTCTTCTAGAAGGTTCTTAGGTCCAATGAGAAGAGTGCTGAACTTGGCTAGCAATGCCTGACATGGTCACGGAGGGGAGAAGAGTAGCCCACATTTTGCCAGCCTTCATCTACCATGCTCATGATAGGGACAAGTTGCTGGTGGAGAGTCTGAGCCTCATTCTCCACAGAGAACCAGTTGGTACAAGTGGAAAACGACGTAAGCGAGTCTGGAGAAGCCTCTTGACCGTGCCTACCCGACAGGCAGCATTGAGTGCTCGCCTCGGGAGCCAGCCCACACCTATAGTCAGAGTTTCCTAGGAAAGGCTGGGAACTAACAGGATCTGGAACTGCGACAAGGGTTCCTGACAGCCAGCGTGCGAGAGGTGGGGGAGTAAGTTCCTGGAAAAGCTGAAGAGATGACAGTTCACACAGAGGCACCCTGCGCGAGGAGCACCGGGGAGTTTTTGTTCTGTGTTTTGCCTTGTTCCAATCATCATATCGGAGTTCACTGCTTAGGCTGACAGTGGAACTGGTTTGTTTCCGGAAGCCCAGTTACAAAGCTATATGCAAACACTCAGGAAGTAGCCAGTCCTTCCAGGCCTAACGTGAGGTCCAGCGAGGTGGTAGTGAACTCTCGTGAGACAGAGATTGCCACCCCTAGTTTGCGCATGAGGCAACTGAGGTTCGGATGAGACAGGGAAATTGCTAGTCACATAATTAGCAGGTGACAGAAGTGAGATTTAAGTAAAACCCGTGGCTGCCACACTTTTAATTAAAAAACTAGTCCCGATTTGAGGCCTATTTAAGAACTCATGGGAATCAGTCCTGGTGTCCGTGCCTTAAATCCCAGCACTTGGGAGACTCAACCAAGCGGAGTTGCGTGAGTGTGAGGCCAGCCTAGGCTACATAGTGAATTCCAAGTTAGCTCAGGCTACAACAGAATTTACTTGAGGTAAAGCTTTTCCAGAGCAGAATCTGAAATTCCAACCCCCTCGGACAGGAAAGCAAAATCATGGTCTTTCTCTTCTTTTCATTTACTAGTCTCCAAATCACCAAACTTCTTCGCCTCTGTGGGAAATCTGAGTGAGCCAGCACGTCAGGGGAGTGGGGTCTCTGCACAGCTGTATCCCATCTTCTCCCCAACACCAAATGAACCATCCAGGTTAAAGGACATTGGCATCGCCACACACTCCTTTTTTCCCAAATTAATCAAGAAGTAGGAATTTCTGACAAATGCCATCTGCTGATTTTTCAGAGACAAGTTTTGGTGGTGTGACCAGCAGGTGCCTCAGCTTTTTCTAGCATGCAGTACCAAAATAGTCACCATGGCAACCCTTGGAGGGCAGCCTTCCAAAGAGATGCATTGTGAGCACAGAAACTCTAGAGCACTTTCAAGCAAGAGGGAAGGAGGCTGGTGTTGGGTTTCCAGTATGGGTGAATGTGGCTTCCCCCTAGCCTGGAGCCTCTGGGCTCCAGCTCCTCGGTTCTGATCATAGTCAGACCCTTCACTTCTCTGAGGCTTGTGTTCCCAGAAAGAGAAGAACACTGTGAAGTATGAACCCCGGCAGCAAGCAGCTGAGATGTTGTTTGCAGAGGTTCGGGTAGCACAGCGAGACTAAACAACATGGCTGAATTGGTTCCTGCCCAGACCTTGGGCAACTAACTTAGCTCAAGTCTCAGCTTCTCATCTATGAAGCAGACTGGTGAGTGGTGCCATCTTGCCCTAGAGGATCTTATGGATATAAGATACATGTAAGAGGTATTGAGAAGCTATTCAGTGGACAGCACCAGGGGGTGGGGAGATAAGACAATTGGGGTATCAGAAAGCCTGGGGTCCTAACCAGACTCTACCTCTTTTAAATCTTATGTCTTTGAGCAACTCACAGAGCTTGTCAGGCCTGAATCCTTACCTTCCCAGGATGCTCTGGACCTGCTGGCACTGTGGGTGGGAAGGTTTCCAACACTACAACACACATGGTCAGGGGTACACCAGGGCTTCCCTTCTTTGTCCCTCTCCTTCGTCCTCAGGAGACCCATCCAGGTACCCTTCTGGGAACTGGAACTTACTCTGCTTTGTGGCATTAAAAGAGACAGAAACACAGCATTAAACAAGCCAAGATGTCTTCCTTGGTAAGCCCTGTCCCAACGCGGAGACCAGAGAGGGGCCAGGAGAGGGCAAGAGCCACATGTTAGCATGACACAAGCCTCACCTGGGGCAAGGTGAGAGGGAAGAGGGAAGGAAAGCTGGGTGGAAGTCCTGGATGGTCTGCAGGCTTAAATGGTTCAGCAACTCTGTCAGGTTGCTTGCTGGACCACCATGGCCTGATAGACACATTCTGTCTCTTGGAGATAGGTTTGCCTTTGTATTCCTACCACACTCAGTCACAGATTAGCTGGAAGCAGCCAATAGAAATGTGTCCTTAACACAACTGGGGATGCAAGCTTCCAGGGCTTTCAGTTGACTGGGGTCCCCATCCCCAAGGCATCTTCTCATGACTGGGGCCCCGATCCCCAAGGCATCTTCTCATGACTGGGGCCCCCATCCCCAAGGCATCTTCTCATGGCCACTTGGCCTACTTCATCTCACACCTTTTCCATGGATAGCCACTCCAATTGCGGATGAGACCACAAGCCCATGCCACCGCTTCAGAAACCTGTAGCCCATCCTCACAGCTCAATTACCAGGAGCATCATGGCACTCAGCAAGACTCAGCAAGGCCTCAAAATTCAACAAAACAAGATTTCCCCCAGTTCAATGGGACCATAGGGCAAAGGTGCATGTGTACATGTGACCTGTGTTTGGATGTGTGGACCAGCATATTTACCTGCCTCTGAGATATGCATATCTGTGTAAGAGGATAAGCATTTCTATTTGTGTTTGTATGCTGTGGTGTCATATGGCAATAGCATCACCATCATTTTACACAGAGCATCCTGACAGCCAAGTTGTCTTTGCGGTCGATGGGTTGGTAGGTTGGGTAGTGACTATGGCGGTGTCATCTTCTTTTCAGCTCAAGTTTTTTTCCCCAACATGGCAGTCAGATGACATAAGCAGATCCATGGCTCAAACTAGGAGGATTTTCCTTCCAAACCTGAACCTTACTCTATTCTATCAGCATTCCCTGCACAAGACCACGTACATGTTCGTGTCCACACGGGGCTGAAAGGGGGGGAGGAACACACGTGGACAAGTGTAAGCTCGTTGTAGATTAGTGGCTGGCGGAGGGTGTTGCCCTCAGAAGCCTCAACCTCCTCAAACAGAAATCTCACGGTATACGTCACCTAGAAAAACACAGCAGGTCCTAGCTATCCATGTTTCTCCACAACACGCTGCGGCAACAAACCTCAGGACAGTCTGACTCTCCTGGTACAGCCTTGTAACAGCCTGACCGCTCCCTGAATCTGCTCCTATGACTGTTTTTATTTTAACTTTGCTTCATAGAGGTTGTTGTCCCCTGGTTGGGGGACTGGGTTACCTTTTGGTTTTGGTTTTGGTTTTGGTTTTTGGTTTTAGATTTGTTTGTTTTGGTTGGTTGATTGGTTGGCTTTTTTGTTTCTGTTTTGTTCTGGTGGTAGTGGTTGTTCTTGGTGGTGGTGGTGTGTGTGTGTGTGTATTTAATCTTCCCTTGAGACTCGAGTTTTGAAAATCATTTTTCTCTGCTTATTTTCTGGCATCCTGAAAAACTGGTGTGAAGGAATCATCTTAGAATCTGTTTCGATTCACATTTGCCAAGCCCAGTCACTCTACCTAAGATGCCCGTAAGTGACTGCGTTTGATATAGCGCTGATCAGAACGGTCAGAAGGGCCCAGATCCTTAGAGATGAGACTCACCTTTACTCCTTGCACAGGGAACAGAGCACCTAAAGCCCATTCTCCCCACTACGCTCTGTTTCTTGAGATGTAAGATACCATTTGCCCAAAAGCCTGCCTTCAGGCCTTCCATTAGCTGTGCTCAGCTAAGCCCAGCCAAGCGCAGGGCAGGGCCACCCGGGGCCGGGGCAGGTAGACTTACCTGGCTGAGCACCAGCGAGGCTATCAGCACATCTGCTTTCTTCCCGTTTCCTTTCGCAGTCTCCTTCCTCACTTCACAATGAAGAGGCCGACTTCTGCCAGTGCTGACTGTCTTTCAGGCTTTTTTTTTTTTTCTTTTTAAGAATTTTGGAGAAGAAAACCATCATGTGCTCACAGGGACCTGGTGATCAGAAGTGTCTGGAGATCTTGAGCTGTTAAGGTAGAGAGGTGTCGAGCGTTTTCTAGGACATTCTCGGGAGCCTGTGCGGCAGGTAGAGTGCAGGGAGCTGCCATCCGGCCAGTTTCCAAAGCTCTGCTAGAGTAGAGAAGGTGAGGGGCTAGATGGGACATAATGAAGAAACAAGCCTTCGGTCCCAGGTCAGAGCTAAATCGCTGTCTGTACCAGGCTGGCTTGAGGGGTCAGCAACCAACCCAAGCCCTAGTCTTACCTAGGAAAAAAAACCCAAGGCCACCTAAAAGAGCCAGGCTTTGCATTAGATCCCACTGGTAAGGTCAAGGCCAAGGAGGAGCCCCAGGAAAGAGGAGGGCAAAGGAAGGGACTCAGTGGGAGCAAGGTCAGGGTGGGGGCAAAACCAGGGGTGGGGCGGTGGCTAGAATGGAAATTGTTGGTGTGCATGTTCTATGTATTGGGCTATGCGTGTGTGTGTGTGATGCATGTATGGACATATGGTAGGTAGAGAGAAGAGGTGGCATCGGGTAAAGGATAAGAGATCCTGATGACAATGAGGTCCACAGAGGTCAGACAGGAGATGAATCAACCCTTGACTGAATGTGCCCAACGATGGGAGAGCAAAGAGCCTCGCGGAACAATTTAATCTGTTTTAAAAATTACTTTGTTATTATTATTATTTGTGTGTGTGTGTGTGTGTGTGCGTGATATGTACAAGAGAGCACACACATGCACGATACGTGTATGGAGAACAGAGGAGAACTTCGTGACCTTGGTTCTCTCCTCCTACCTTTACATGGGTTCTGGGGTTCAAACACTGGTCACCAGGCTTGCATGGCAAGATCTCTTACTCACCACACTCCGAATGGCACTGTTCTGTTTTGTTTGAGACAGGCCCTCTCATGTTGCTCAGGTTGGCCTCAAACTCACTGTCTAGCTGAGGCGGAGCTTGAACTCCAGGTCCTCTGCAACCATCACCCAAATGCTGAGTGTGTCCACCATGCCCGGCTGAAACCTCAAACTTTTTCACAAGACTTGGATCAAATTCTGAGGTGAGGTTGGGGACGGGGGTGGGGGGGGGGTCACTTCCATAGGCTTCCGGCATTGTGTCTTGCACTCAAGGCAGAAGAATCTGGCTTGTCTACAAGCTGTTGTCTAAAGACTGGTGCTGGGGGTGGGGTTTCCTAGGAAAAGGTGCTACCTTCCATGTCCAGGAGCAGTAGCCTGATGTCTGGTGGACGTAGCCTGGTGAATGAGGCACGAAAGTAAGCAGGGTGTCCATGACAATCTGACCATTTCTTGCTGCCTTCCCTGCTCGGGGAGGTTTTCTGCCCTGGCGATCTCTGAGCAAGCATTTCAGAAGTATCGGCCCATGGGGTCCCAGGACCAGAGCCATAGTACCAGCTGGCTAACCCAGGCCTGCTGCAGGTACTGTACCCCAGCCGCCCGGCTGCCCCCTCACTCCCTGCCCTCCCTTCCCTGCCCTGCCCTCCCCTCGCTGCTGACGCACACGTCCTATAATAAGCCTCTGTTACTTGGAGCTGGGGCGGCTCCGTAGTAAGCCGAAACCGCTACTATATTTACACCCTTTCCACATTTAGACAAAGGCTATTTTTAACAGAAGGTCTATTTGTAGGGGTTGCCCACGTCAGACTCTGTTCACATGCGTCTCACCAGCCCCAGTCTGTTATTCCGATTTCACACTTGTACCGGGTCTCTCTCCTTCTCTCTTTTCTTCCCTCCTTCTCCCCATGGCTTTCCTTTCTTTTCTTCTTTTTTCCGTTCTCCAATTTCCTTCCTTTCTTTTCCCCAAAGGAAATCACACTGAGGTCTTTGGCAGGCTGTGTTCCCATAGTTCTTCGCGGAACACCCAGGTCGTGGTCCTTACGGAACACAGGGGGCCAGTGAGGCCAGTATCTCCGTAGATCTGTAGTCTGCTGTCAGTGCCTGCTGGGGGCTGGGCCAGGGTTCCAGCTCTGGGAGCTCCATGGTGGTCTGGTGTCTCCATGTTGATACTGGGTCAGTCCACTGAGCTCATTGCCTAGCTTTTTGTACTATGTTGCTCTAGTTCTCTCTCTCTCTCTCTCTCTCTCTCTCTCTCTCTCTCTCTCTCTCTCTCTCCCTCTCTCTCTCCCTTTCTCTTTCTCTCTCTCTCCTTCTCTCTCTCTTTCTCTCTCTCTCTCTCTGCCTGTCTCTGTCCCTCTCTCTCTCTCTCTCTCTCTTTGTGTGTGTGTGTGTGTGTGTGTGTGTGTGTGTGTGTGTGTGTGTGTGTATGTTTTCAGGGAAGAGATAGCTAACAAGGTCAGAAGAAAATAAGCCTGTCAGGTCATCATTCACAACACCAGAACATTTTAAAGGTTCATTTGAGCAGACCTTCCTAAGATAATTAGAGTTCTTCTGTTTCCTTTGACGAAGAAGAATTTCATGCTTTCTAGCTATATGAGCCACTTATAGGAAGGGGAGTAGCTTTCAGTGATCAGCACTGAAGGGCACTGTGGACACCTGAACCCCTTCAATGGTGCTTTGTGGTGGCCTGCATCCGGGTTTCAGGTGGGCGAGCTGATACCGCACGGAGGCCCAGTAATTCTTCCTACGTCATTCAGCCGGCTATGCTGAGACTGAATCTCTGGGTACAAACTGCATGCTGGTCCCAGGTCACACACCTTCCTCTCCATCCTGGTCAGCACAGCATTTGTTCTGCTCCCCTCCCTGCCCCTGACTCCAACAAGAAGTCACTTCTCCCACCTTGGTATACTGGCAGAACTTTTGGGTCAACTTCCCCAGATGGTGGCCAGTGACGGTCATGAGACGAAGTCCCAGAAGGCTCCAAAGGCGCGTGTAGGAATCCTGGCAGACGCTGGAGTCCAGAGAAAACCCTTGTGGTTGAGGCTTGTTCCCCCAGCAATCCATCTGGTCTGTGGCTTCAGTGTAAAATATGCAGATTGCATTTCTGAGAGCAAAGGGCGTGGAGATGAGGATCAGCCCCAGGCTGTTGTGGAGTCAGAATCCAGGGCCAGTGTTAGGGTTTCCTGCCGCCCTCAGCTGGGCTCCATAGGTGCCAGAAAACATGTGGGAAGCAAATGCCCTCAGGCTGCCCAAAATCAAGACTTTAAAATTGCTGATGCAGGCTCAGACATTTCCTGGAGACACTGATAAGAGATACTATCGACTGGTGTCCCTGAGTCCAGAACCCAGCAGCTGTAACATTAGGACAAGCCGTGCTGCTCAGATTCCGTTACATTTCTTCTTTCGTAAAATGGAGATGCGAGGAGATAAGGGAGGAGGTGGAGGGGGACAGAGGGAAAAGGGGGTGGATTTGATGGAAAGGCATTAAAAGCATGTATAAAATTTTCAAATGGAAAAACAATAAAGATATGGATACTACTTGCTTGCCTGGCCCCCTGATGTTTTGCAGCAATATTAAAATGAAAATGCGTGTGAGTGTGTGCTTGGGGTGCTAGGTCTGCTCACCCACGTGTGAAGGTCAGAAGCTGTCATCGGGTGTCCTACTCGATAGCTCTTCCCTTAGTTTTTGAGACAGCCACTCTCACTGAACCTGGGGAGCATCCTCTTTGCCAGACTGGCTGGCCAGGACCCCTCGGGACTCACTTCTCCCTGTGGCCCCCAACACTGGAGTGACAGATGTCTGCCACCAAGCCCTGCTTTTTTATGTGGATCCTGGGAATGGGAACTTAGGTCCTCCTGTTTGCACAGTTTGCTTATTGAGCCGTCTCCCCGGGCCAAGTGTACCGCTTTCTATGCTGGCAAATGCAACAAGGCAGGGAGCCATCCGTGCTGATCTTTCTGTCGCTAGTGTGGATAATGGATGGAGAACTCAAAACCCCTGAGGGACCTGTCCGAAGTTACACAGCCAGGAAATGGTTAAAATAGAGGCACCGAAGCCCTGACACCCTTAGCAGGGATGAGCTGTCTGTATTCAGCCCAGAAATGGGGACACTGATTTGGGATAAGTTCCATCACTCTCCCCAGCTGACCCCCCTGTACCTTTGTCCCAATGGCTTCTCAGGCTTCTCAGCAGTATGGGTGTCCTGCCTCAACCAGAGCAGAAATCCCAGAGCCCTGAAAGAAGAGCTGGTGTCATGAGGTTTCGGCTTTCAGGATATGCTGGAAGGTGAGAAAGAAGCTTGTCTTCCCATGAACCGCTGCCAGCGCCTAGGGGCAGGGCCTCTCCTGCCTGGAGCTGGGACATTCCCCAGGTGCCCGGGCATCCCCAGGTCAGTGGGGCCGCCAGCAGTTTTCCAAAGCATTGGCTACCATCAGAAAGTAAATCATCAGCTCTTCGCAGAGTCCAAGTGCTCTGTAACTGCAGACAAACCCACCCTGGAGCTGGATCTACAGCCAGGCAGGGCCTGTGCTCGCCGCACGTGGGGGCCAGATTGACGGAGAGAAAAGAGAGTCCCATGGAACTGCTCCTCGGAGGACTTGAGAGGGTCTCCAGGCCTTGAACTTGGTGCTGTGATGCCACACACTTTCCACTCCCCCTCCCTCCCCCACCCCCAGGCTGTCTCTTTTTGAGACGGTTCAGATTCTACTCCCTGTGTTTAATCAATTCTAGTTTTCCCTCTAAATTGAGAGTAATGTGCCCCACTCTTGGCTCTAAACACTCCTTGTAAACATTTAACCATTCCATGCTGGCATGGGCTACAGATACCTTGCTCCAGCTTACAGCAGCGTGAGTCAGAGCTGACCACTGGGCTGGTGGAAAGAAGTGACTAGCTTCTGCTTCTGCCAGGAGAGTGCAGTCTCTGGGCTGAATGAATGTAAAGAGGGCTGTGGATGCTGGGTGGGCTCTCTGACAGGGACCCACCCGTGCACACATCCCCAGCGATAGCATCCCCTCTTCGCCTTCTAATGACTCACAACTGCCCACTTCCTCCAGAGAACTGGAGCATTCAGAGAATTCAGAATCCAGAGAATCTCAGGAGGCCCCTGCCCCTTCCCATCCCAAACCCCAGCTACCACCAGTCTCCTCTCCATAGAAAGAGACACTTCTGCATGGAGCTTTAGCCTCTACAGTGTCATTCTACCTCCATGCTCCCCGAGCCTCAGCCAAGGCTGATTTGCCCCAGATCCAGTTCAAGGGCAACTTAAATTCCCATCTCACCACTGAAAGGCCCACATCCCCAGATCGCCTTCAGTTTTCCCAAAAAAAAAAAAAAAAGTCAATTGATCAATCTGGGGTGGATCACAGAATTTAGCAGTTAAAGGCACAAAATTCACAGTGAAATTTGCATTTCAGATAAACAAAGTGCACATTTTTAGTAAAAGTATGTCCTAGGCAATATTTGGATCGCAATTATAATTTTTTAGATTATTGTTTATTTGCAATGTAAATCTATCTGGATGTCCTGTGTTTTATCCAGTAGCATATATCTGAACACATCTGTTTGTCTCCCTCCACCCTGTCTCTGTCCCACCTTCCTCTCTCCTTGCAGGTCTATCCTGAAGCATCCTTCCTCCATGAGCCACAAGTACCTAAATCTGGAGGACCTGACTAGAGACCATGTTGTTCCTTTCTGCATCCCAGGGTGGCCAGAGAAGTCTCTCCATGTGCTTCTCAGAGCATGACTCTTTGGCCCAGTCCCTTAGACTAAGTAGACAGGTCTGGGTAACTATTCTGGCTGTGTCTGAGAGTGACCTACTAGTGTTGCCCATGTCCGAGAAGACCTAGGAACTGCAGAGCAGCAGAGGTATCCGAGGTCCTGTGAGCAAGCCTCTTTAAGGAGATTCTATCTCTAGCTATCCATAACAGAACTAGCTTGGTAGCTTAGTATCCGAGACCTGCTTTAACACGCTGTAACTTAAGACTCAAATGCAATGACCTCTGGTGGCCTCCCCTCTACAACTCAGGGAGATATGGGCTTTTCCTAAGCCTGGCAGTCTTATTTGGCTTATAAAGTACCAAAGCTGGCACTTAGCACAGTTGTAGGTAGTATTCACTAAACAGTTAGTGTTGTTATTATTATTGGTTGTAAGCAGTGACAACAGATGACCTCCCGTGCTCCCAGGTGGGGAATGTGGAATCAAGACGGTGACCTACAGAGCTCTCCCTGCAGCTGACTGCAGCTCAAGGCCGCCCAAAGATGGAGTGGGCTGTCTCGTAAGGTGGTGCTCTTTCTGTCATTCACAGGGAAGAGAGAAGGAACGACGACATTCATCTTCCTGCTAGTGACAGATAATTTCCATTCATCCTCTCCTTTAATCAAACACAGAGATGTTCTGGCAGAAGCTGGGTGACGGTTCAGAAGGGCACGCCAGCCTCTGAGAGTCCTTTCCGGGATTGAGAGCCAGGTGTCTTCGAGCAAATTGACATTCTTATATTCACAAGTCCAGAGCCCACTCTGGTGTCTAGGAACTTGGCAAATGACTTCACAGCAATGCCCCAAATTCCATATCTATACTTCTCGAAACTGTGCATACTCCCAAAGTCTTAGACAATCCAGTCATGCCTTGAGCAGACTGACTGACCCACGGCCACCTGACATCTTCCCGAGCATCAAGTCCTCCAACCCAGAAGGCAAATCCAAGCCTCTCCACCCCTACTTATATCTTCCCCTCCTCTTGGGTGGCAGGGCCCTAGACCAGGACCAGAGCCTTCTCTCTCTGTAGACCTCCATCTGTCTGACTGAAGAAATGAGCCTCTTCTGAGCCTTCTCCCACAACTATCCCTGAGCAGTAAGCAAACTCATTACACATAAACACAGTGGTAAACTCTGCCACAACAATGAAATGGCAGAGCTAGAAGATCCCGTGGAGCAGCTCGTGCATGCCTTGCCAGATCCATAAGTTTCCATAAGCCACACTGTACCTCCCCTAGTCAGTGCCTCGCCCTTCTCATGGTTGAATGTCTCCATTGTTAGAGAGTCCCTGTGTCACGCCTGGATGTCCTCTAACACATCATCGTGGCTTTCTCTGGGTGACCCTAGTCTTCCAGTGATGGTCCGAGAGGCCCATCTTTCCGGAAAGTGTTTCCGCAAGGGGGATAAAGGATGGCACATGGAGATTCACAGGTGCTGAGAAATGTTGGAGAGAGTTGTCAGGACCACGCACAGACTGAAAGGAACATTATCTGAATGTTTGGAATCTTCCAGCGTGCCTTTTTAAAAGTTTGCTGTTCAAGCAGTCACTCCTTAGCTTTCTGAAGGAAGTATCCATCCCGAATTCTGCACTCTCTGATTGCGGCAGAATACCGGGGCTGTGCGTTGCCTTCTGTGCCCACAAGGGAGGACTGGAAAGATCAGGGGCGGTGAAACTGAGTCACAAGGAGAACAAATGAAAGAACTGCCTCCTTCAGTGGGAGAACGGGTTTTTGAGGGTAAAATTGTTGCCTCTGCAAATGCTCCCTGGAGCAGGAGGGTTGGACCCTCTCCAAATGGAACTAAGAACCAGATTTAGGACAAAGGGGTAGGTAATCAGAAATTCCGAAATCTTCCCTCTGAAAAGAGTGGAGTCTGTGGTAAAGCAGAGTGCCGTCCTCACCAGTGAAGTGGCAGGTCGTGTGGGAAGGGAAGGGTAACTGAAGACTTCTAAACACGGGTGGAAGCCAGACCCGGTTGCGCTTTATTCTGGACAGTCTATTAGTTTTCTGTTAGTGTGTGAACATGACCAACCCACCCCAACACACACACACACACACACACACACACACACACACACCCCCATACAAAGCCAGGTGAGGTATACCACTGTGAGGCCTGTGACCCCTGCTTAGGTTAGCGTTGGTGGCCCCACGATTTTCCATCACTGACTTGGTTATGAGCAAGAAATAAATGCCTTTCCTCTCTCCTTGGAAGGAGCAGAGCAGATTGCCTGGATCTGCCTCATTCTGCCCTGGCTCTGGTCTCAGCACCAAACGCTTCCTTCTGCGCAGTCTGTTCCCGTTGTGACGATGCAGAGGGAGAGCAAGAGAAAGTACCACAGCCAAGAGTGTTCGCAGCAGCAGGCGGGGCTTCGCCATTGACTGGCTAGATCACATTTGCATGGGAGAAAGAGGAGATGGAGCCCCCAGCTCCCCACACAGCTCCCCACACAGGCAGAGAGTTTGGCTGCTAGGTGCCTATCTCAAGCATGTATCAAAGAAGTGCTACCAAATGCTCACGGCTCCAGGGTTTTCTCAAAGGCAGAGCCTGAGAGAGATTTCCACAAGAAGAGCCTCTCACTTCTCTGCACCCTGGAGATTAAAATAATAAGTTAGTTCTCTGCCTAAGAGATGAGCTCATGTTCTGCTGGCTGAGGCTAGAGAACTGGACCCTCTTTCCTTATTAAGATCCAGACAAGGCTGTGACTGGAGCTTCATGCATAAGAAATGTTTGACTAGTACATTGTACATCCTGTGACCAGACACTGGCGATTCATGAAGCCTTGTCACCTCCCAGAGATCAATGAGTTTATGCTATGCCTGGAGCCAGATTCAAGTCAGTGAAGGGGAGCAAAGGTGAGAGAGACCTGGAACTTGCTCTTGGGGAGTATATAGTATAGTGGGAAAGAAAGACCACCAAGACCAAAAAATAAAATAAGATCCATGCATCCAGGCCTCTCCAAGCATGCTGTGAGTAGAATAGCTATCTGAAAGGACTGTCAAGGGACGTGGACTTGGGATGAACTTCAAGGATGACCAGGGTTTTATGAAGCCACGAAGGGCAGGAGTGGTCAGGGGTTGGGGTGTACAGAGAGGTATGGAAAAGGTGTAACAAAGTTTGTTTCTTAAGGAACCGTGAGTCCTGTGGCATGTCCAGAGATGCCCAGTCATGGGGCAGTGCTAAACCTGTGTTTACAGGAAAAGCTTTAAGCCAGGAGCTAATTCATTCCCTGAAGACACTGGACTGTCACAAAGGGAGGCATGGCATCCCTTTGGTATCAAGTAGACAGAAGTCAAGGGTCCTGCCAAAAATCTCACAATGTTCAGAGTACCTACGCCAGTGTTCCAGTCTGAGACACAATAGCTCCAACGCTGGGAAACCCCAAGACTTCCTAATGTTTCCCAGTATCCTTGGCCTCTACCTCTAGAGAAGAGTAGGAGGAATACTGGGGCACATATGGGGTAGTAGGTCCCACAGTCCAAGGTTCCCCTTCCCCTTCAGCTAGCTCTTCCTGATTTCCTATCCATCGAAAAGCCCGAGTCCATTGTCTGTCCCCAACTTGCTGATAAAAATATTAAACATAAAGCTTTGAGGGACAAACAATGCCTCAGTTTATAGTGCCGTGTTCATAGTGACTGTTTTCATCTCCCATGGCACTCATCACACAAAGGACGATGTATCCCAGAGTTGTTCTGGGGTGTGAGAATGACTTCGTTATAACAGTCTCAGCTCCCGTCTCTTCTAGGCTAGACCCTGGATACTCCAGTGATCAATTTCCCTCACCACAGGGGATGCGGGGTGCATGGTCTATCCTAGAACCTGGGAGAAAAGACTCCTCCAACCTCCTGGATTCCTTTCTGAGTGAGTCAGGCCCCCTGGCTTCCCTCTGATTTGAGATTGGACATTCACATAACCTGCTGACCGAAGGGCACCTCCAGCTCCCTGAGACTGAGCTGGTCAGAGCCTGCCGCAGCCAGCACTGCAGGGACAGCTGCTCAGCTCATATTCTCTGACCAGGAGGTGTTCCCAACCCTGTGATCTGGCTCTTCTTCCAAAGTGGCAGATGGCCACAGGTGCCTGTCATGAAGTTACCCCCACACACACCCGCACTGGGCATGTGTGACCACTCATCACCCAGCCGAGGACAGCACAGTCAGCTGAGCGGTAGGGTCCTTCCAAGTGGAACCCCCAGTCACTGCTGACTTCGGTGTCGCTGTCCTCGGCACGAGCAAACCGTGCCAGGTCATGCACTCCAGAAAAAGCCTCGTAATCGACCCTGACTGTTCCAATGGTTTGTTCAAGGCTTATTTGTCTATGGTTAAAAATTTATAACATGACAGTCTTTGACCTCAATGGCTCATTGTGATCTAACTTCCTGTATTACCAAAGTCCTTCAGAAAAAAGACCACTCCCTTCTCCTCACCCCCTTCGTCTCTCAAAGCCTGTTAATTGTGAGTCTAAGGAAAAGATCTGAGGCCATGAATCTATGACAAGTAACAAAATCCCATTTGTTATTAGGTCTACCTGCGCCATGTCAGCACACCCCAGAGACTTGTGTCGCCCATCAAATGTCTCAGTCCATCACAGGGTCTCAGAGTGGCTCCCTGTACACTTTCCCTGTGGCCCCTGTTCCCGCCAGCGTGGCCCAGCAACTACTACAGGGGTCACGCCCCAACCTAGTGACACCGTACCTCTTCCCTCAGGGTCCCGCCATATTGCATAGGTTACAGCTGTGGAGAGCACTCTGTCTCTGGCTGGAGAGTGAAATGAAAGGGGGGAGGGGGCAAGCATAGATGGAGGCCAAGCACGATGCTGAAACCTTCAATCCCAGCACTTAGGAGGAAGAAGCAGGCAGATCTCTGAGTTCAAGGCCAGCCTGGTCTCCATAGTGGGTTTCAGGCCAACAAGGGCTACATAGGGAGATCACGTCTTGGTTTTTAAAAAGCAGACAAAGGAAGGTAATTAGAAATGGGCAGCAAGACATGACGGCAGCTGTGGTGATAATTACAGGAGAGAAAAGGAGAAGTAAACCCTGGCTGTATGTTACAAAGATAATCAGAGACCCCTGAGCACCCAGTGCTGGGAGGTCTATATTCCTCCTGTCTCAGTGACCTGACAGGAAGCAACAGAGGAAGGAGGGATTTATTTGGCCTCATGGCTTAAGGGGATATACTCCATGACAGCGGGGAAGCAGTGGATGTGGCGGGAGACAGTGGTTTGATCACAACAGGAAGCAGAGAGGGGCTGAAGCCAGAGGTAAAGCTAAGTTGTAACTCTCGAGTCCCACCCTCCAGGGACTTCTTCCAGCTAGACACTACATGCTCAAGGTTCCACAGCCTCCAATAGAGCTCCCCGCTAGGGACCAAACACATCCACCTAAGGGGCTCTTGTGTATCTGAACTCTAACCACTCCTTTTCCACCTGGGGACCTTGCACCAGTAAAGGAGGGCTACCACACACTCGTATCAGTGCCATGACTCCGGTCCCACGGAGTAAACATCTCTTTCCTGGGATGCAGGACAAGAATACCCACTTCTCCGAGAACTGGAGTGTTTGCATTTTCTGTGAAGCGTTTTCTGAACACGTCACAGTCCTCTCACTTTGTGCCTGGTCATCACCGCAAGCTGCTCAGCATGCTTCTCGTGTGCTTCCTTGGGAGGCTGGTAAGAGGTCAAGGGTGATCCAAGGTGGAGGCTCAGCAGGGAGCCGTAGCCACTACAGTAGTGGGGTGACCACAGTGTCAAGTGGCTACCCTGTATGATGGGACTTCTAAAAATAACCTCCAGTCCTGCTGCCCGTGGGGCACCAGCCCTGCCCTCCCATGTGCCAGGCAGACAGCAGGGGCAAGAACAACCTGCTCACTCCTTACAGCCTCCCCCCTCCACAGCCCAGGTCATCGTCTGTTCTCAGTGCAACTGTTGCTTTGGCCACCCGCCTTCTCTTTCTTCCCCATGTGGACAATCAGGTGGTTACTGGAAAACACAGTACCCTGTTACGAGGCCACAGCAGAACACAATAGGCGAAGATTATTCTTCTATCCATTCGTTCACTCATCCGTTTATTTGTTCAACATACATTAAAGCACCAGTGTCGGGTGCCTCTACCAGGTCAGGGCTGTAGGAAATGCTACACATTAGGCCACAGAGAAGTTTATATCCTATGACTCTGTTTATACAACACTCCAGAGTAGCCCAGCGCTGTCTGTAATGATAGAAGTCAAGACACTGGTGACATCTTCAGAAATGGAATGACGTGGGGAGTTCCCAGGTCTGGAGGTGTTTTGTGTCTTGGTTTGTCTCACAGGGCTGACTGACATATGAAGGACGCTGAGCTGTACAATGTTAAAAGTTGTATTCTTTGATCCGTGCATGTTAAATCACAATCCTTTTGTCTGTGCTATGATTCTGTTTTTACTCTTTAGAGCTATAGACACACCCAGGACTCAAGAGCAGGTGGAAAACACTATTCCAACGTTTTAGCAGGGCTTGCCTACGATGGGTGGGATAGGGGTGAAGTTAGAATCCACTGCTTTACCCATTTTTGAGTTCCCCAACTATTCTACACCGAATATATCCTGCTTATCTAATGAGATTAAATATGCTAATGTTATTTTTAAACATTTTAAAAGTGAGAGCCCTTAAGATGAAACACCGGGCAGGCACGAGGCAGGTGGCTGTCTTCCCGGGCAAAGCCTGCTCACGAGCTTTTGTCCTCTTCCACAGCAAGGACACCAGCTCTGGAACACTGTCCAGGTCTGTGGGATTTCAGGGCAGCTAAATAAAGCTCTTGGCCCTGTGGGGGCTGAGGTAAGGGGAGCTGCTGGGGGAGCCCTCTGGGCTTTCCTGTCCTTGCTGAGGGGCATGCCAAGCCCTCTTCGCAGCCATGGGCACACACCTGACTCAGGCTCCAGCCTCGCTAACCTGAGTCTGCTCAGGATCTCTGGCTTCAGCCAGCCTGGACCTCTGACTCAAAGAGGAGGAACGATTTCAGAATCCTCTTCCGCGGCCCTTCAGCCAAGGAATGAATAGCTTGTGTGTGAATCTGAAGCTATAGAGAGGTGAAGGGAGCCTTTGAAGCCTTGACAGCCCTGAGGAAGGGAGAGAATGGAAGGAAAGGAGGAAGGCTCCGGTGCTTGGTTTCTCACTAGGCTGTTGTGAGGTTGGCAAATGAAGAGGCTTATGGGAGGGGCTGAGGCAGCTTCTGGTTGTACAGTGATGTTGGGAGAGATAGAGTGGTCTCTATCTATTCCTCAGGTCCTAGTGGACCCTCTCTTAGCCACCAAAGTCTAACCATAACAGGATCAGGGATAGGTTTGTCTGTGTGCCCAAAGCCTAATTTCTGCGTTGGCAAAGCCGACATGGTCCCGTGAGCAGCGACTTGTGATTCACAAGTGTGTTTCATATTTCTAGCCTCGATCCTAAAAACACTTTCCTCTTCCCTGCCACCTCACTCCCCAGCCCCACAACACAAGGCTCCCACAGACAAGTCAAGTCATGTGACTGCTTTTCACACTGAGCCAAGGCAGGGGCCAGAGGCCAGTTCTGCCCTGTGACACATGCACACACACGCACGCACACGCGCGCGCACACACACACATACTCAGCCTCCAGCAGTCACATGGGTTCCAGCTGCCACCACTTGCCCTCTGTCCCTGACCTGGTACTCTTTCCCTGGAAGGCCTCCTGAGCTGACCCATCCTCTCCAAGCAACGGTTTGGCAGACAGTTGGACTGAGGGACTGAGTGCCAACAGGCTTGGATAGCTCTGTTCCAGCTGACCTCCAGGTGGAACCCACCCAGGAATCTCCTGGACACCATGTAGTGTGCCCCACAGGGAATTAGGTACCCTGCTGGCCTGAAGTAGAAGCACACAGATCTGTTGGCAGTGGGTTCACCACAGTCAACCACAGCCAGTGCCCCCCAGGAGAAGAGAGCTTGAGCCCTCGGTGCTAAGTGAAGCTATGCAGGCAGCCAAGGGCACCGTCAGTATAGCTCGTGGAGAGGCTGAAGGCAGGCATTGCCAGGCCTTGGAGAGCAGAACAAAGGCATCTGTATGAATACTCCTCAAACAAAATTCAACAAAATACCCAATTCCAGCACAATGGTTCTCAACTGGGAATCATTTCCCATGAAGGGACATCTGACAATGTTTGGGGACATCTTGGATTGTCAGAGCCGTGGAAATACCACTGTCACTGGTGGAGAGAGGCCAGGGATACAGTTGCGGAGTGTCCTTGGAATGTCTGGTCCTGGGATGGATAGTACCGTGGTATTGGAGTCCTGGTCTGAGAGAAGGCATTCCTGAGGAACGTGTGAACAGGGGCCTATAAATTAACTGAGAGGAATAGCCCATGGCTGTCATCTCCAGACTTGGAACCCTTCAGAGCCTACCCAGTGCCCTTAAACTCAAGGCCAACGCCTCAGCACACACACCAAGATTTCTTTCCACTGTCTAGGCCTGACTTCTCCTCAGCTTCGCTTGCTGGGTTTTGTCCACACCAAACCATTCACATGCTCTATGTACTCTACGACTCTTGCTAGCAAGAAAAGCGTTCCGCTTCCTGTCTAGCATTTTCTCCTCTCACTTCTGCCTGGTAAATACTCTTCCTGTGGGTCCAGCTGTGACATTTTCTCTTCCCTCTTAGCTGCCCAACATTATCCGCAAAGCTACTCTGCCATACAGAGTCGGCCGTGTGTCTGTCTCTGCCATCCAACTGGGCTCCCCCAGCATATAGGTGGAGCACCCACTGATCACTGGTCTTTCACTAGCCATGTGGTGAGGAGCACAAGTGGCCCTCAATAACAGTGGACACTTGGGGAACCGAAGAAAATGCAAAGGGAGAATGTGATATCAATTGGATCACCACAAGAAGGCAAGAAGGCCAGGGGGACTGTCCATGGATTAAGAACTCATCCTGCAACAAGGAGAGTCCAGTGGGGACACATGGATCTCCCTGGGAAGGGGAGATAGAACAGATGTCGCAGAAGGGTTGGGGGCAGAAGGGAACAGGAACAGGAGGAACCAGGTTGGGGTGGGGGGATAGAGGGAAAGACTAGAGAGACAGAGGAGCAGAATTGGAGAACATTTCTGGAGGGTGATCTGGAGACCTAGCGCAGTGGAAACTCCATGAAATCTCTAAGGGTGACCCTAGTGAGGAGCACAGTAATGGGGGACAGGGAGCCTGAACAGGCCATGTCCTGTAACCAGGCAAGGCCTCCAGTGGTGGGACTGGGACATCAACTCAGCCACAAAACCTTCGACCTATAACATATCTCGCCAGCAGTGGGAAAGGCAGAACCCCATGGCAAGGGAGGGAACTCATGCCTGACACTGCAGGGCTAGCCAGGAACCCAAGACTAGAGAGCCCATAAATGATTCCTAATAATATTCTGCTATGCTCATAGATTGGTAACTAGCCTAATTGTCATCAGAGAGGTTTCCTCCCGCAGCTGATCAGAGCAGATGCAGAGGCCCAGGGTCAAACATCATGCTTAGCTTGGGGAGCCACATGGAAGACCAGAGAAGGAACTATGGGGACCAGAGGAGTCAAGGACACCAGGAAACAAGCCCCATGGAGTCAAGTAACCAGCACTCTTAGAGGCTCACAGAGCCTGAAGCAGCAGATGCAGAACCTGCATGACCCCCTACATATATCATACAGTTGTCTGACTTGGTGTCCTCGCAGAACTTCTACAAGTTGGATTGGGGGTTGAGTGATCTTTTACCTGCCTTTTGGACCCTTTTCCTCCTGCTGGTTTGCCTTGTCCAGGCTTGATGTGGAGGCCTATGTCGGCCTTGTTCCATCTTGGTGTGCCTGGTTTGAATGATAACCTTGGTAGGAAGGTTATCCGAGGGGAAGAAGGAGGGAGAATCTGGGGGAAAGAAGGGAAGGGGGAATCTGGGTGGGATGGAGGGATGGGGAGAGGGGAGGATGGGGATTGAGATTTATTATACGAGAGAAGAAAAAAGAAATTATATTTTAAAAATCAAGCAAGACAAAGAACAAGAGAAAAAGTGCTAATAAAAGCTATGGTCTTCTATTTAAAAAAAGAAAAAAAACTTGCCCAGCAAGTGTGAGGTCCCCAGATTGGAAAAAAATAAAAGTAGGTCAGAGCAGAGATGAGTGACCCAGGGCAAGCTGGCTGACTTGACTAGCCAAAATCAGCAAGCTCTGGGTGCAGCACGAGTGACTGCCTCCGTCAGTAATAGTGGCCGAGAACCTTGACATCATTTAGGATCAAAAGCACAAAGAACAGAGCAGGCAATGTTTCTAAAACAGGTACTTTGTACCATTTCCTCGACACTTCTCTGTTAAAGATTTTTACATTATAATTTTATGACTTAAATTCTGATTTAATAGGAGGCATTATTACTTTCCTTGTAAAGAAATATGCTGTTAAGACACTAAGGGAAAAGAAAGAGTTAAATCTCTAACTAAATAAATAATGGCACACACACACGTGCACACACATGCTCACACATACACACACACATGCACACACACACACACGTGTGTGGACACACACACACATGCACGCACACACACACACACACACACACAAAGAAGGAAGGAAATGGGGACAGGAAAGAGTACAGAAGGACCAAAAAAGGCCCAGAGAGTCATTCCATGTGAGAGTGGGAGGTAGCCAGCCAACTCCAGAGGAGGCTCTGTAGGCTGTTGATGCACCTCAGGCTGGATGCGGATGTGGCATCGCAGAGAGGGATTCCTGCCAAGTGCTTGGCATGCAGATGGAATGATTTGGTCATTTACACATGTGAGAAAGAACTCTCGATTTTCCTCAAATCACCCTCACAGAGAAGGCAAAGTGGCAAGATGTCTTTCTATTTTCCATACAAAGAGGCCTGTGCTCAAGGAAGTGAAAGGATTTCCTCCCAATTCCCAAGTACCGCCCCTTACTTGCTTCCCCTCTGGGCTGTACCATACTGTGTCAGCCAGGACAGTAAGGAGCAGCTTGTGTCCACACCATTGATCATTCCCGGAAGACAGCAACTGAGAGCAATTCTCCAGGGCAGCTCCTGTGGCCTTGCTATGAGGGAGCTTTGTAGGGATGTCGTTAACCCATAAGGAAGCGCAAGCACTGAAAGTGCATAACTGGGTTAGAGTTGGCTTACATATGTTCACTGTAACACCCCGCTAAGTTAAAAAGATGTCTTCTCTTCTTTCCTTGTCTGCGTCGTCACCTTCATAATGTTCACAGGCAGCCACTGACCTGCTTTACGTCATTTTAGACTAGCTTTCAATTTCTTAGTATTTACATAAATGCAATCATACAGCATTCACTGTTTTATCTGTATTCTTTCACTCATTATAATTACCCCAAAGTTCAAGTGTCTTATTGCATGTCTCAAGAGTCCGCTCCTTTTTATTGCCTCGCAGCCTTCCAGTGACCCTTTACGTGACAATTTGTTTATCTGTTCACTTGCTGGTGGACATTTTCAGCTTGCAATAATTATAAATAAGGTTTCTACGGCCATTTGCAAAACAGTCTCTGTGTGGACTTAGGTCTTCATTTTTGTAGAGGAAACGTCTGGGTCATGTGATCGTGGTCTACTTAACCATTTAAGAGATTGTCACATTATTTTCCCAAGTAAAAGTGTCGCTGTAGAGTTCCACCAGCAGCATGTGAGAGCTCTGCACACACACACACACGCGCACCCAGCAGTAGGTATGATCAGTCTTCCTTCAGGGTAGCTGTTTTCGTGGGTAGTAGACCATACTCCGACTTTATTTTCCACTGAGGACGCTGAACGTCTTTCCATGGGCTTACCTGCAGTCCACGCAGCCTTGCTGGTGAAATGTCTACTCAAAGACAGACATTAAGAGGTGTTTTATTTTCCCCTAGATTACATCATACACAGTAAAGATTGCAATTGTGAACCTGGTCTTTGGAACCCACCAGATTTATTTATTTATTTAGGCTTGAGCACTTGGAATGCCAGTCTCTTGTATAAAATGAAGAGACTACAGCTAATAAACTCTTGAGGAAAGATCAAATACTGTCTGTAAAGTACTTGACTTCAGGCCCTACATATAAGTATTGATAAATATTGTACAAATTATCATAACACCTTCCACTGACATAATCTGAATTATCACCAAAAAAAGACCTTTAGTATTATCTCAGAAACCAATATCCACAAGGTATGTAATAAGTGGAATTTAGTACAAGTTCATTATATCAGAATCAAAAGAGTCCTTAGAGATATTTAATATACCCCCACGCTTGGCGCAGGTCCTCTAGAAATCAAACCCGAGGCAAGAACTAAAACATGGGAACCTTACCAGGGTGGTAAAAACTCAGTGATCTGGGCGGGGGTGGGGGTGGGAGTTGGGGGATGGAGAAGTGAGACATCACACAAAGTACCACAATCCCCAAAAGATGCCAAAGAGACATGGCTGACCTCATGATAGTGCTTGCTCAGCACCCAGAAAGTTCTTGAAACATTTGCCAAGAGAGAGCACACTGCTTGCAAGCCCAGGAAAGAAGCAGCAGCGGGTAATTCTCAGAAGGCTTCCCTCTTCAGAGCAGGGTTCACCTCACACAGCCACCTCCTGCTCACGTCTGGGCTGCGCCTTCAATGCCACAGCGGCCACTCAGGCCACACACCCCACACCTGCGTCTGTTGCTTTTGACCCGAGCCCAGAAGGCGATGGGCAGCTTGGCACAGGGCACAAGGCAAGGGAAGCAAGCCGGGTGCGCATGCCAGATTGAAGCCTTGTGATAGGCTAGCATCTTAGCTTCTTTTCTGCTGCCGTGACAAAGCTCTCTGACCAAAGCAACTTAAGGAAGGGTTTCCGCTCACAGTGCAAGCTGCAATCTCATCGTGGGAACAGGAGCATGAAGCAGCTGGTCGTCCGCAGTAGGGAGAGAGCACAGGTGCGTTCACACTGCTACTCAACCTCCCTTTTTCTCATTCAGTCCAGGGCCCAGCTCATGAAAACGGCTCTGCCCACATTCAGGGGAACTCTAGCTACCTCAGTTATCCCAATTAAGAAAATCCTTCACAGGCACGCTCAGAGGCCTATCTCCCTGGTGGTTCTAGATTTTGTCAGGTTAACAAAAGCACTAACAGTGCGGATGATGGCCATAAGCAGACTCCAGAGCCAAGGATTTGAGGATGTGGGGTTTGCGGGGGGGGGGGGGGGGGGGGGGGGGGGGGGCAGTGGATGGAGGGGGGGATACAACACAGACACACCCCAGACAGCACTGGTATAGAGAGAGGGAAGGAGATAGGGAAGGAAAAAGCAGGAAGCTGATCCCGTGTGGAGAGGAACAGGTGTCTGTGGTGGTCCTCAGGGGGCTCAGTCCTACTTAAGGCCCCTGGGGGACAATAGGAAACACATTTTAGGATTTTCCCACTATCCCCCAAGGAAAGGAAGAGAGACCCAGCTGCTAGTGGAAAGGAACCTTCGGCTTACTATGAAATGGCCAGTGCCACATCTGGCACATGGTAAGGGTAGGGATGGTCAGTCAGCCAACTTTCCCTTAAAAGGCTAGAGCGTAGCTACATCAGGCCTGCAGCCCAACTGGTTTCTGTTGCAACTGGCCAACCCTGAGGTTGCCATTCAGTACTAGGCAATGCGTAGACAAATAGGCGTGGCTGTGCCCTGCCTCCATTTTATTTTCAAATCCAGGTAGTCCATCTGCAGGTCACAGTCTTCAGATCCATAGGCTATAAGTACAACGCTTCCCATTTAGCAGATGGAGAAACTGAGAGCATGTAGAGAAAGGGAGCTGGTTGTGTAAGCAGCCTGAGACACATCTGACTTTCTGACCAATATTTCCACTCTACTCAGAACTGTTCTTCTTGCAAATTCTGAGTGTGTTGAGGGAACTGGCAGCCAGAAGCCTTCGGGGAATTATCCACGTAACCTCTGATTCTTCAACGCATCAGTTTGTTTCCTCTTGGTGGCTGGAGAGGCCCCAGGGACTGAAGTCTTCCAGTCTCCAAGAATGCCACAGAGTGACTTCCTATCCCACGTCACTGAGCGAGGCTGCTCTGGAAGCCTCCCCCGGCCAGGCAGGCCCTCTGCCATCACCCTCTGCCTCAGCCTTGGCAGAGCATCTCCCAGGCCCGGCCACAAAGCACAGAGCGAAAAGGCAGTTAGAGCTTTGGATCCTGTAAAAACTCTAAAAATATCCAGGAATGCGTGCACATATGTGGCCCTTCTGGGATCAAAACATCTGGAGGGAAGATCAAATCCAACTTTAATCAGCCTGAACTTAGGCAAGAACTTTGGATACGAGCGGAAGTTCAAAGTCATTGACTTTACTTGATGGGGGAAGGGGGAAGGACATCACAAAGTTTGTTGTTGTTGTTTTTAAGATTAAAAAAATAAGTGAATCTTTCCCTGGGATGGACCCTGGGCCTTGGCTTCCTTGGGATCCTGGGGATTATTTCTCCTAAGGGGAACCAAGGGTAGAAGGTTCATTGGCTACAAGCTTGAATTCCCAATTTGATGTTTTTATTTTTAAAGACAAGAACAATTAAAATGCTAAGTCCTTGAATAAAAACATTTGGAGTAGATATCAAGTGAAGGAGGGCTGTTGTACTCAGGCATTCACCAGACAGGGAAACTGAGACTTGGGGAGAGTTTGCCTGCTGACGCAGGGGGTAGGGAAGAGGCCAGACTGACACATGTGTCTGAACCCTCTGCTCACTGATACACTGGGATGAAGAGCTGGAGTGAAATGTCCATCCTGGTTCTGCTCGGCTTAGCCAGAGGACCACCTCTGCTGAAGATGGCTAGCTTTGCCTGGAGAAGCCAGTCTCATAGCTGCCAAATCCCGAGCAAATGTTTGCTATGGAGGATGAACAGAGACAGGTGGATATGCACTGTCTCCATAACTAATTATGGTCCCAGACTGGAATAGAGTGTCCTGGTTATTTGAGCTAACTGATAGGTGAACCTGGGGTCCCATTCAGACCCAGGCTTTAATCTTTGGCTAGTAGTAAGTAACTAGCCCCTTTCCTGAAGCAAGGCTCTGACTATGGGATCAGGAGATAGGCCACTCCCTAAAGCTTGGGCTGCACAGCTAAGCCACTCATCTACTCTACTCCAATCTGGGTCTCTCGTGGTTCCCACTGGCCTCTAAGAGTGAGCAGAAGCTTTTCAGCTCAGTGCTCCAGCAGACAGGAAGGTCCAGAGAAGCATCACAAAGAGAAGACACGGAAGGAGAAGGATCTTAGCTTAGCTCACTACTTGGACACCGGAATTTCCAAGCCTTCCGGTTACGGTGGTCCATAATCCAAGCACAATCTTGACTTATATTCACAACAGCTGTCACCAAGAATGCTCTCTAGAGGTTTCTGTTTCCCTCCAGTTATTCTAAAAGCTCATCATGGCCATAACTATCACCCATAAGAGATAAAGCCATGCATTCTCAGAACGACTCAAGAAGTGTCTTGGCAATTCTGTTCCTCTGGCCCTCTCCACCACTTGGTCCCACATGTGCCCGTCGAGATGTGAGGTCCACACATCCAAGCTCTTCATGAGTACTTTTTAATGCAGCCACCCACTTTCTATCCTTAGCTAAAAAGTCGTGCTCTTTCCTACCGATCGTGTGGCTAGCAAGCCCGGCTACATACAGGACATCCGAGAACAATACCTCATGTCTGCTGTCGAATACTCCAGACCTGCCACCACCCTATCGAGTTGTCATTCCGTAGCCCTTCCCACTTTAATCAGTCCACAGATTATTAAATAAACATGCTCTCTTTGCCACAGAGGAAAAATTCAAATTATGTAGAGATCTCTCTCACCGTTTGTTTCTTCCTGCTCTGATTGATGTCAGCCCTATGCACCAGAGACTTGTGACAAGGCAATGGGTCTCTTGTTCTGGAGCTACAAACAGACCAGGGTGCCTTCTGCAGCACCTTCACACCTCCCCATTGGACCTACCCAACACTCCAACACCAGCATGCTCTGCGAGTGCCCTGCTCTTCCACAATTAAGAGTCGATCACACATGACCATGTCAGGACTCATCTGCAGTATCTGGAAAACAAGTTAATCTCAAAGTCATAAGCCAGACACACATACCAGCTTCCAGGAGATAAAGACCTGGGGTCAAGTAAGATTAAAGGAGTCCTCCTCACAAGGCAGCTCTGCAGAGTGAGAGGGACCAGTGCCATTTTATCTCCACCTCTAGCTGTAGTAGCACGCCTATGGTGTGGGCTCACCAAAGATGGACATGAGACCTTCTCATAGGTGCAACCCTGCTAGACCTCTGCAGAGGGAACCACCATCCTCGACAGTGGAACCCCGAGTGTCTGAGCTCGGGTGTTTTTATTGATTCAGAACTTCTCAGGTGCAGATCATGTTTGATTAAATATCCCCTACATAAATCCAACGTCTGCAAACAATACAAATGCTAGGACCCAGGGAGCCCCTCACCCAACAGTATATAAAACAATTATTTTATATATAACTAAAAATAAACTACAACATCTAGGGATGTCCTATCTATGTATTGGTTGGTCCCATGTTTTAAGTATTTATTATAAGTATTTATTAAAAGGAGTTTTATTTAGGAAATGGGAATGGAGAAATACTTGGTCTGTTTCTAGATATATATGATCCAAGAAGGGAGATATAAAGTCACACTGGTCCCAAGATATATTTGATTTCATGTTCTATACATGTGGAACTGCTTGAGGAAGTTCTTAGAGATACCATTGCCTGAGATTAACAACCAGAGTTTCTCAACAAAGTCTGAGGATAGTTGTCCTAACTCCCTGTCTAATTTAGGATGTATGTGATTTTAGGGGTATTTGGAGATTCTTAGTTCACTTTTCCATGCACACAGTATGACTCTGTCTGGTGAGATTGATTATACAACGTGGCTGAGCATGTTTCCAGATTGAAGCTACAACAGGTCTGATTGGTGCGTGAGCCATGAGGAAGACAACCTGAACGGACATTCCTTGGTTCTAGTTCTAGACACAAGGGGAGAGGCAAGAACTTGAGGGATGGCCCTGTGAGGACTCAGGCAAGATTTTTCCACTTAGTGAACAGCTACACCATTTAAATTGGAAAAAAACTAACTTAGGGGGTCTGTTGGCTGCAGACCATCTTCTGAGGAGGCAGGCCACCCTCCTCGTGTCGTCTTGTGCACTCAATTTGCAGACAGCTCTCCTCTGACCTGGGTAATGGGTACTGCCCTACTGCAGGTCTAAGGTAACAATGACGAAAGGGTTGCACGCTCTCACCTGCCTGTTCTAATGGCCTAATACAGATGCCCAGGGCCTCCCGTGGAGAAAGGTTCTAGATCTGGGAAGAATGAGAACCATCACTGACCTGGGATGCTGGCTCCAGTTCAAGAATGGAGCTCGTCTCCACACATTCCGGCCACTTCCCATTTCTTTGCTACACAGCAAGAGCTTTCCACGGGAGAAAGGGAACACTTTAAAGTGTTACTTCCACACAGCAGGCCCTCAGGGCTCCCTCTGCTGCTCTGCACTCATTCTGTGTATAACCCTAGTGGTCTAGGAAGAGCCTGGGGCTACACTATATGAGAACCCCCTCACATAATTTTATGGGTGGGAGTGCTTCACTCGTTTGCATTTTGAGCTACTTCTCTAGAGAACGTCCTTCCTGCAATTTGCTCATGGGAAGAGCAACTCCTTAAACTATCTCGGATGGCTTCTAGGATAGGCCTCAGCTTATCTTGGGAGTGAAGAGTTGGGCCTTTCTGTTAGGGCATAGTCTGGGTTACTTCACAGAGGTGAGGGGAGCTTTGCACTAAGAGCTATTTTCCCTCAAGATGCCTCCGTCCGTTGTGCTGTGCCACTTTCTCTTCGTTGTGATCAGATGCCTGGCCAGAAGCAACAGAAAGAAGGAGGGGTCTCTTTGGACTCATAGCTCTAGGGAATGCAGTTTATCATGATGAGGAACACGCAGAAGAGGAGCCTGATGCTGCTGGGCGCGTCCATGGACAAGAAGCAGGGAGAGATGCTGGCACTTAGCCTGCCTTCTCCTTCTTATTCACTCTAAGACTCCAGCTACCCACCTCTTTCTTCAGTTAAACTTCTCTGAAATCATCCTTAAAGACACTCCCAAAGATGAGCCGATCAAGATCGGCCATCACAGGCACCTGCTCATGGAGCTAGCTGGACTACTGCCAGACAGTGAGAAGCTGATCAGATCTTGTGGATTTAAGATCTCAGCAAAATACTTTGTCATCAGGTCTGGAGAGATGCCCAGTGGCTAAGAGCATGGGCTGCTCATCCAGAGGACCCAGATTAGGTTCCCAGAACCCTCACGGTGGCTCAAAGCTGTCTGCAACTCCTGTCTCAGGGGATCTGAAGCCCTCTTCAGGTACATGCATAATACACAGACATATATGCAGGCAAAACACCCATATATATAAAGTCTAAAAAATACCTTTCCATAACTACCATTGATATGCTATATAATTTCATGGAGTGTAAGCATGAAAAACTATTTACATAAAGTGCTTAGTGCTTTTAGGTCACTGTTACACAGGTAGGTAGTTATTACAATAATAATAGCTGGTGTCAGTTAAAGACCAATTATTTTCTCATCTTATTTGATTTTAGGACAAAGTGGCATGTTCTGTGGTGAACAGAAAGTCATTCTTTTGAGAAAATAGCTAGACAACATCAGGCAGAGCAAATCTCACCCGGTATCCCATCAGGAAGAAATCCAATACAGATTCCCTCCCACGCCCATAGTTCAGATGAATATGCTGCACGGAATGGAAAGTTTGCTGCCAGCCGCTTTGCTTCCTAGATTTTTCTACTTTGTAGGGTCTCTCCTGTCTTCTGGGAGCCCAGGGTGAGCATCCTTGAGAGCACTTGGTCTCCAGTGGGCTAGATGGAAAGAAGTGAACAGACTCCAGTGTAGTGAAGCCACTGGGAAACCCTGGGGTCCTTCAAGTGGGTGGCCTTTGGAGTGGCTGGGAGCCAGGTATTTGGTATGGATGCCAGATCTGTCCATGAGATGCTCCCTGTGTGTCTGCAAAGGGACAGAATGGCTGGAGCAGCTCTTGGGAGGAACTGGTTTCCAGTCTGAGGAATGACTACGAAGATAGCAAGTTGTAGCATTCAAGGTTTAACATTGCTTACTACTAGCAACGGAAAAAGTGTCACGCTGACACAGATGCTGGAGACCCTGTTCTATGAGGATTACTTGAGTAGGTAAGAAAGCCAGGGTGCTAGCTGGACTGTGACTGAGTAGATAAATGTTGGACCAAGACAATTCAATAACCTCTGCTTCCCCAAGGAAGAGAAAAACTCAGAATCAGAAGGCCCAAAGACATGGACAGTAGCTTGACTAAGGCCATCGAGGCATCTGGGAGTTGATGAAGAAGGTTCAAAGGCTAATGTGAATCCAGATATGCCCGGGATAGTTCAAGGGCAATCTGAGAGAGGAGACTCGAAGGATGCCACTCTTGAGGTCTACTGGAGCAATTCTCAACCTTTGGGTCAAACGACCCTCTCACAGGAATCGCCTAAGGCCATCAGCATATTGGATAGTTACATTATGATTCATAGCAGTAGCAAGATTACAGATATGAAGTAGCAATGAAGATAATGTGATGGTTGGGGGGGGTCCCCACAGCATGAGGACCTGTATTAAAGGGCTGAAGCACTGGGACGTTTGAAATCTGCTGGTCTACTGCATCAGAAGTCATCAGCTTGAAAAGCAATATAAAAATGGGATTTGCCCGAGGTAAACCCTAAACCCTCCTTGTCCAACCACTTTTTTCCTTGTGAGGAGTCCAAAGAGTTAGACATGACCACAAAAGAAGGCATCATTAACTGAGGCTGTTGTACCAAAATCTATCCCAGAATTTCAATAAACTAGACTGTGTAGAGGGCTTAAGCCACATGTGGGCTAGTCCACTCTCTACTGCTTACAACAAAATACCTGGTGCTAAGTACTTTATAAGGAAAAACATATTTAGCTCAGAGTTCTGAAGGTCCAAAGAGCGTGCCACCAGACCCAGCACCTCCTAACATTGCTACATTGGAGACCAAGCCTCAACATGAGTTTTAACAGGATAAACCATATTCCCCATATTCCAACCATTAAAATATGAATAATTACTGCACCACCGCACTCCGGGGACCTACTCCCAAGCCCAGGCAAATCCATCTGGGGCTGCTAGCATTTGAGTATAACTTCCAGATTGTTCTTTCTTTGACCTCTTCCTCGTTTGCTGTCCAGAGGCTGAGAATGCCTTAGGGAAAACTGCAGGGCACAGAGAGAAACAAAAGGAGGGTTTCGCACAGCCCGGAGAAGAGTTTCCTGTTTTTAAAATATTGTTATTGTTATTATTTTGTGTACGTGCATATGGGCTCTCTCTCTCTGAGTCTCTCTCTGTCTTTGTCTATCTCTCCTCTCCTCTCCTCCTCTTCTCTCTCCCTCTCCCTCTCTCTCTCTCTCTCTCTCCCTCTCTCTCTCTCTCTCTCTCTCTCTGTGTGCAGGTGCATACACATGTGTGTAAGTATGGAAACTACAGGTCAATGCCTTCATCTATCACTAATTTTTTGAGAGGAAACTCTCACCAAACCTGAAGCTCACTGATTTGGTTAGACTGGCTGGTCAGCGAGTTCTAGGCATCGGTCCATGTCTGTCTCTCCCCAGCACCATGGCTGGATTTTTGTGTGGATGCTGGGGATCTGAACTCGGGTCCCATGCTTGCTTGGCAAGCACTTGAGCAACTGAACAATCTTATTCCCATCAACCTGAGGAAGAGCTTTGTGAAAGCCAAACCCTCCCTATTGGCAGGGCTCCCTCCAAAGACGACGAACTGTGTCTTTGGCAGTCAGTTGTTCCTGAAAATGCTGTGGGAGAGGTTACAGCCTCGGTGTGATTTAAATCTGACTTGTCTCCCACACGCTCAGATTTTGAATACGTGTTCCCCAGACGCTTTGGGGGAAGCTATGGAGCCTTCTCAAGGTAAAGCCTCGCTCGTGGAAGTAGGCCACTACGGGTAGACCCCTGATTCTAGCCTCACTCCCTGCTTCCTGCTCGTCTGTAATGTAAACAGACTCTGCACATGTTTCCAACGCCACGCTCTCCCCTCCATGATGGACTGAAATCCTCTAACACATCAACCAATCAATCTTCCCTCCTTTAACTTGCTTCTGTGAGATGTTGTGGTTACAGCCACATCAAAGTAACTAATGAAAGACTGGAAAAGATAGATCTCTTAAGAAGTTATCATTCTGAATTACTTCACTGAGCTTCAATATCCTGGTCTTTTGACCATTAAAGTTCCTCCTTCTCTGCGATGGCAAACCTTTAATAATGGTGCCACACACCTGGTGTGTCATAGGAGAGAACTGAACAGGTAGACAGCACCACACGTTTAATGTGAGCGCTGACGGCTTCACTCTAAGGAAAACCGCTGATCGGCTAGTGACGGGAAACTGCAGGCAAAAGGGACACAGGGCTCTTGCACTGCCAAACTGGAAAAGTGTGAGGTCGTGTAGCTCTACATGTATATTACCCATTCTTCCTAACATCCTGTCGGCCTGTGCTTTTCCCTTCAGAAACTGTGTGCCGGCACGTGGTATGGGATCCAGCTTCCCAACAGCTTTAGGAGATGCCAAATATTTAATGACACCCCACCTCGAAACAATAAATACATTTGAGTCAGTCTTAGACTCCTAGGGAAAGAGATGCTGAAAATTTGATGAAAGGGATTAATAAATTATAACCAAGCTATTAAGATGTGAATCACTAAAGACTCCTGACACTCTTTCCCTTTCTCTAATTAGAATTAGAAAACAAATAAACAGCCTTACCTCCCTGTGCTCAGAGTCCGGCCCCACATTTCCAAGGACGCTGTGTTGGTCCAGCTCACGGACTTGCATTTAGACAGTAAGGTGGTTTTTCAACGATTGGCAGTGAGCTTCTGACAGTCGGTTTAGAGACAGTGTTCTGATTCTCTAAGCCAGATGTTAGGACCTTATTGACGAGATGTCAATCACACAGCTGGGGAAGAGGAAGGTCCAATTTGTGGGCCGTGGGGCATCTTCCCGATCAAAGTCCTCCTGCTGATGGATTTCAGGGCCTGCTTCAAGATGCACAGAAGGAAACTTAGATTGTTTGCCCACCTTTGCATTCTGTGTAGACAGAAGCTGAGTCCAAAGGAGAGGGAGCATGTTGCCCATAAACCATGCAAATTTTGGTAGTAAACCCCACACCACGGGGCTGGAGATATGACTCTGTCATAAAGTGTTTCCCATAAAAGAGAGAGAACCTAAGTGTGGTTGCCCATGACCCACGTAAAATGTCGGATGTGGTTGCATGTGCATATATGTAACCCCAGCAGGTATGGGAGGGAATGGATTTCTGAAGCTCATTAGCCAGCAACCTAGCCAAATCAATGAATTGTGGGTTCAGTGAAAGACTCTGTCTCAAAACATAAAAGGTGGGGAGCAATAAAAAAATACTTCTGACCTACGCACATGGGGGATGTGGGGGGGAGACAGAGACAGAGACAGAGCAAGAAAGGGAGAGACAAAGAAAATATCCACAAAACACATAATAAAGTCCACACAAGAACCTGGTCCCTTGACCCCTGGACCACAGTTTTGCCACATCTATTCCTGTACTTACCGTGGGGACCCAATCCAGGGTTCTGTGCCTTCTGATTCGATTATAGGAACAATTCTTTGTGTTACAAGTATCAGAGGGTGTCTGCTAGGTCAGGAAGGGAACCCTGACTTTTTCTCATAGGTAAAGCCTGAATGGCTTCTCCCTCTGAATAACTGTCATGGAAGCATGTCACACTCACTCAGTCGGGGCCCTGAAACTGACTCTTACTCTTGTCCATATCCCAGGACAAAGACAGCATAGACTAGTGCAGGGTGGGCGTGAAGGGTAAAATTAGGAAATCATGAAAATTCATCGGATTGCGAGACTTTTGTTTTGCTTTTAAGTGCAGAGTGTCTCAAAACCAAGAACGGGCATGTGGCTCAAAGCCAACAATGCAAAACCGCATGTCCCCCCCCCCAAATATTTCATGGGTTCTGCTTCAAGACGATCTTCAGCAAACATTCATTCAGGTTTATTATCTACCAGATGGAAAATAAAGAGAAATAAAACACAGCCCTTATCCTCTCTGACTGGGAAGAGAGGCAGCTGTCCCAATGGCTGCAACCTGAGCTGATGGTGCTCTGTGACAGGTGTATGCAGGGGTAGAGATGACAGCTGAGCTGAGCGTTGAAGGATAAGTCAATTGGGGAGATGGCGAGCAAAGCGTGTTCAGATGAGGAAGCACTAAATCACGGCATCAGGTGGCCCGAGGAAGCCTGGCCAGGGGGCATACCGCAGGCACATTTTAGCATGCCAGCCATGTAAGATGTAGATCGGTTTGTTTCTCCATTTGTTTCTTTTTCCAGAGGAGGCCACCACTGAGTAGTGGAAGAAGCATCCGTTTGGAATAGGATTGAGGGAATAAAAACTCAGTGTTGCCATTTACAGTTACTGAGCTTAGACTGCCTGTGCCAGGCTTCCCTCTGCCCGCCACCACGCCATGAGCAGGTCATGTCATCACCAGAGGCTGTAGCTGAGGACACGTGCCTGGAGGACGAGTCGGGACCAATGTGACCATCCGCTTCTCAGCGTCTCCGTCCTATTTGTTGAGACCCAGGGATGGGGCATCATTAGATCCAGCATCGTAGGTTCAAGTTTGAACCCACACCATGCCGGCACTTGGGTTTTCTTTCACCATAATGTTTAACAATTCCAACATCGTCCCAGGACTGCCTCTATAGTGGTTCTTGTCAGAACACCCAGGGTACTCTAAAGCATGGGTGAACACTTCCCCACCCTCTCTTCTGCTCAGGCACCTCAGATACCTGCCCACATCTTTCCTCATGGTCCTAGAAGTGTGGCCTCTAGGGGTGCAGGTGTGTCTTGACAGCCCCTTTCCATTTTCTCAAGCGTTTACACACTCCAGCCCATTCCTTCCCCTGCTTCTTCCTGTGTTTCCGTCCCTGTACCCCAGATGAACAGTTGTGTGTCAGCCTTAAGGGCCAACAATATCAGCTTTCCTGAAGTGACCACCTAACCGCTCTTTTGCTCACACAGTCTCTCTCTCTCTCTCTTCCGGTTTTCCCATGCCCTCCGGAGCTTCCTTACCATTTGCCAAAGCTGAGTTCACTTTACATACCACAAAATACCGATTCGTGGAGCACAAAGACGCTTTCCAGTTCATCCTAGGGTGCTGAACACCAGTTGGGTCAACCTCCCAGGCAACGAGATTCCAAGCCAGACTCTGCCACCTACTGGTTGCCAGTCACAGCCTGCGTTAGAAACCAGTGATGCGGAGTGCACACCCCGGTCACGCCAAGGCCTGACACAAAGGTACCCCTAGGTAACCTTCTCTGGCTAATACACACCTGGCAGCTCCATCCCCTCACCCCCATTGCTAGACCATGCAAAAGTGAGCAGGTGCTAGCAGTACGTGGCCAAGTGTTCCGAGTCGGCCCTACAGTCCCGCCGTCTACATTTCAGCTTCCGGAGCGATGCAGCCATATCTAGTGAGTGAAGCACACCCTTCCCATATTCCAGCACAATATTTTCGCCCCTCTTATTATAGCTCTTCGGCTATTTTAATAAGATTTTTGCATGGGAGTAGAATAAAATGCATATATTCATATTTTTGTCTTGGACCTCATCAAAGTATTGAAGCAGATAGGTTATTTTAAGAAGCATTTCTGACAGAGGGATGCTCTGACTGCTTGGTGCTAACTGGCTCACTCTAATTACTGACTTTCAGTCCTCAGTCCTCCACCTTGTACCGGTTACATAATCTCTCAGAGTCAGTCATCTCTTCTGTAAAATGGGAACGGTGCCACCTATTATGGTTCGAATATGAAATGTTCCACGCAGGTCCATTGGTTACATCCCAGCTGGTGGCCTTATTTGGGAAGGTTCTGGGAGGTCTAAGGTTTGGGAGGTCTTAAGTTTGGGCCTCCTTGGAAGAATAGATCCACAGAGGGTTCCTGACAGCTTCTGTAGACTCTTTTCTCTGCCTCCTGACCACCAAGATATGAACTGCTTTGCTCTGCTCGGCTCTCCCCATTACCGACGGACACCTCTGAAACCAGGAGTCAATATGAATCTTTCCTTCCCGTAAGCCTTTTACATCAGCTATTTGGTCACAGAGACACAAAAGTAATATATTCCTATTCTCGAAAGGCGTTGTAAACTTGATGACTAATTACCAATTGTTCATCATAGGTACTCAGTTAAGCACTGTCCTCTTGCGTTCAGGTTTAATTGTTTTTTGCATATACTGTTTTATTATCTTCTAAAACTCTGGGAAAGATAAAGACTGTCAAAGCTTCATAAATGGCCCAGAAATGAGCCAAGTGAACTAATACTTGGAAGGATCTAGAAGATGGAAAACTACACGTTGCGCAAAGCCCAGCCTCAGTGAGTCATTTGGGCAACAGGTTGTAACAGGTTACGGTGTGAACTCAATACAATCCCCACTTCCCTGGTCTCCTTTCCCCCGGAGGCGTCCATACCAAACCTCCAACTCAAACATCAGCTTGTAGCTTCTAGGCAAAAATCTCAGGCAGAACTCACATCTCCCAAGTCCCAGCCACCATGCCCAAAATGATAATCACTCGAGAATGTTAATTGAATGCTATAATTATAGACTATGCATAATAGGCATTTTGCACTGATGTTGTACACTGCCAAGAAAATATTTACTTGGCTAACTCAACTCCATGACCAAGTCTATTTTTTTCACAACAGAAATAATGCTCTCATTTGGCATCACCAGACGCACCCGTGGGAAGCATCCTGGATGCTGCAAACATAATCAAGATGTCTCATGCTTATGCCCCTTATAAGTCATATGCCTCCTTCCTTTGCAAGAATATCCCTAAGTCTTGTGTGGGCTCCTTTTCATTCCTTCCTCACTTTTCAAGAAATCAGCTGCCTGTTGGAGATTCGTTGAGGACAGGCAGAAAAGCCTGGAACCCAGGTTCGGGTTTCTTGTCTCAGATCTACTTTCATCATGCCTTTTCTTTCCTTTACTCTGGTTCCTCGTTTCCCTTTGACTTTTGACCCATGCCGTTCAGTGAAGCATCTTAAAATCACGGGCTGCGTGTAATAAAACGGTTAGTTTTATTTATTCATTTATTGACACAAGCTTGGGTCATCTGGGAAGAGGACCCTCGATTGAGAAAATGCTGCATTGGCCTGTGTGCAAGTCTGTGGGGCATGTTCTTGATTAACAGTTGATGCCGAAGAGCCAGCCCAATGTAAGCTGTGACACCTGGGCAGGTGGTCCTGAGTTGTGTAAGAAAGAAAACTGAGCAACCAATGAGGAGCAAGCCAGTAGGCAGTGCTTCTCCACAGTCTCCGCCTCAGTTCATCTCTCCAGGTTCCTGCCTTGAGGGCCTGCTCTGACTTCCCTTCCTGGTAGACTGTAAGATGTAAGACAAAATGAACCCTTTCCTCACCAAATTGCTTCTGGTCATGGAGTTTTAGCATAGCCATAGACAGCATACTAAAAGGGGCTGCCTCCTTTACCCAACTCACCTCGGGCTGGTGCCCTCAGCAGAAGCTGGTCTCTGAAATGGAAGTAGTGGATTCATATGAGCTCCTCCTCAGTGACCAGTGTCCCTCAAGTCCCGGCTCTCTTCTTCAGCGATTACCTTCTGTCCGGGTGAATACCTAGTCCTAAAGAGTGTGGTTCTCCTCACCTTTCGAGAAAGTCCTGTCTTACCCGAGACCCAAGGCAAGCCCTGTTCCTCTCTCTACCCTGCAGATTTCCCAGGATTGGGAAGAGAGCTCTGGGGCTTGGCAGGGCTGTGGACTTGACCTCATAGAGAACAATGACCTATCCTTCATTTTTGTCCGTTGTTGATGTCAGTGGGTTTCCGAGAGGGGCAAGAAGTGTGGACTCCCGGTTCCTACCATCTTTAATCAGAAATCCCGAAGGCCTTTGCAAACCCAGCTCTTGTGGGTTGTGTCTCATTCTTCTGTGCTGTGGATACTTTCACAGATTTCTGCAAAGCCAGCTATGGACTGAGATGAGGGTGTGCGTGTACACATTTTACAATGTATTGTGGGCCACCATCCACCACTTACCCCTTAGAGTACTTTGCTTTCTATCCATCTATTGGGAAGTGGCCTCGTTCTTTTGTTTTCTGTCTCTCTCTCTCTGTCATGGCTGTCATCTACTCTAATCTGGGAATTTCTGTACTCTCTCTATCACCCTAAGGAGAGAATCTTCAGATCTCCCTACCTCTCCTGCAGCCAGAAGAGCAAACAGCACTTGGGAGATGTGTGATTAGTCCTATCCTTTCAAGACCACATAGTGGAAAATCTGCAGTGATGCCTCAAGCCTCTAAGTTATCCAGCAGAGTGGTGTGGCTCCCGTCGAGCACTCGCAGTTAGTGCTGTGGAAAGTGCTTCCTTCCAGCCTTGATTGAAGGGCTCCTGGGAGAACTGATCTCGGGCAGGTGCCCCACACTGAACCCCTTCTCGGAAGGCCCACTGACATTACAGGGATGAGCCTCAGTTGGCTGAAGTGCCCCCAGCCCTCCCTCCCTACCATCCCCTTGGGGGCCTCAAGCGTTGGTAGAGCGGCATGAGCGACATCCTGCTCACCGGAGTCCCCACCTGCTTTCTGCACCTGTTTTCTTGGGTTCCCAATCCAAGGGGAGAGGAAAGATGATTCAACCTTGCCTGTGTGTTTATCCTGCTGGTAGACTGTCATTAAATATGGAAAATCATGCAAGTAGTATTCCAAAGAAATGGATCAGCAGGCTGACAGCTCCCTGGGACTCATCCGTGCGTGGCTTAAGTAACCGGATTCCTTAAAAAGGTAAAATAAAATTTAAAAAAAAAAAAAGAAGAAGAAGAAGATACTTTCCGGACTCAGAAGAATGGGAGGGGGGACTAAGCCACACCTACCAGTGTGAAAGGAGCAGCGGGTGAAAGGGGCCAGACTCAGCAGCGCCTCCTGCTGGTGAGCTCCTATTCTCAGCAGCCAGGAAGGTAAGGGTTTTTCCTTACCCTAGTCTCCTCAATAACCCTGCCAGCTATTACCCTTCTGTATATGTAAAGATATTGAAGATTTTAGACAAGAACAGGAGAGATCAGATGAGTCTTTACAGGTGCTTCGACTATTGGTGAATGTCTAGTTTAGAATGTTTTCACATTTGACTTTGGATGAGTCTTCTGAGACACTGCAAATCGTGAGACTGACCTTAAACCTCCTAGCTTGGAGCAATCTGAAGTTTCTTAAATCTCTCTCCTGTGATGCTCTTAAGGGTGGGCTTAAAATATGCCTACCATCTTTTTCCTGGGGTAAGCCTTTGATGTGGACCCGTCAGCTACACCAGTTAAAATTCCGAAAGTGTTACAGTGTGGCTCTAGTTTTCTCACTGTGGCCATAAAATGACTAGATGCTGTTTTAACTTTATCAACAGTCACAGGACTTTTGAACTAAAAACCCCAAGTGGGCTTTAACCTGGGCATTTTGAACCAAGTACTTGAACTTCGAACTGTATAAGGATAAACAATACCAAAAGAAGATTTCTCCGTAGTGTTTGCACAACCTCTATCTAGCCAGGACATCCAGTCAACACATTCACCATCCATTCCCCACCCTGCCATCCACCCAACACTCCCAGTATTCATCCAGGGTCCTAAAAACGATACCATGACTTTAGTACCCCATCCATTTATGAATCCTCTAATTCCCCATGGCCCTGGAGATGCAATGCTGTAGCTGGTCCAGACATCTACCCAGTGAAGAAGCTGCTTCACTTTCCCAGTATCCACTAGGAGTCAGGTTCCCACCTCTTTCACCACAGCCACCCGCTCCTGAGCTTAGAACATTCCAGACTTTCCTCCCACGAGCATATTTGTGTATCTATTAGAGATGACCCAGAACTCAGAAACACAAACCCCATCCTATCTCAAAGAGTTTGCTTTATCTAATCTTTCATCATTTTAGCTGTTTCTTGCATATCTAGAATATCTATGTATGCTATTCAATCAACAATAATGCTTTGCAACAGATCTAAGCCTTTGAACTTCATCATCTACCTGGGGCTGAGATTCAGCTCTGAGCAGGCATCCCCAGGGTCTCGGTTGTGAAACAGCACAGCCGGGCTTTGCTGTGGGTAACTTTTGTGACTCATGGATCGCAGAGCTGAAGGGACATGTTTGCTCTAGACTGTTCCCCAGCAGGTAGATCACAGCTGACCTCTATTCCCATCCAGCATCACAAGGAAGTGGACACTGGTGTTATGGGGACTCCTCAACACACGGGCTGAGCTCAGGCAGCCTTAGTTTCCCTGGATGCACGGCTCTGTCCTCGGGACAGACCTTCTTCCTCATCATAACATCTCCGAGGTTTGAATGAGAGCTCTCGTGTCTTCCTACGTCTCTAGCACAATTACTCCAGCTTCTTCTGTCCTGGATGGATTCCCCCCTCTGTCGTCTACTTCCCGTGTGTAAGAAGTGTGGACTACTGACAGCGACATCACTGCAGAAAGAAATAGTCACCCTACTCCAGCACACTCTACCAGGCGCCGGAAGTGTTTGATGTTTGGTAGTTTAGAAACATTCTTAAAAGCTGGCCTAGCAGAGAAGGAGATGTTTACCTGTAATTACCCCAGGGCAAAGGTTAAGCAATTTGAAATATTGAACACATTTTTAAAAGACTTATTTTCAAATTTTTCAAGAGGGGAAAATGTGAGAACATCTGTTTTTAAGTTGCCATAAAATATTCATGTGTAAACTGCACACTGTGTCTCTTTGAAGTCAGAATATCCTGGTTGGGAAATGAAAGAAATTTCTCTACAAGTTCTTCCTAAATCTTCCTAACTTACAGTTTTCTTTATACTACACCTTTCCTGGGGAATTAGTGCCACCGTATTTAAATAGAGGTTTGTTTGTTTTTTGTTTTTTTTTTTTTTAAAATAAGAGGTTTTTTTTGTTTTTTTTTTTTTAAATAACTACTTTCCGTCATGTGGGAGAAACTCCTTGGGCGCAGTTCTGGTCTCTAGGACGTTATGTAAAGGAGCTGGTAGCCATGAACCCAGACATCTGCTGCAGCACTGTCCTGCCCTCTATAGGACAGCCTCAAATTCGTGAATATTACTCAAGCCCCAGAGCCCAGGAAGGCCCTTGGAAGTCCTTTGGTTCCTGGGCATTTTGTATTCTTCCCTATGCCTGTGTTACTGTCTATTTAAAGAGTCCCAGAGTGAGTTATTGGTAAGGTCGATGTAGAAATCTTTTAAATGAGCTTCCATCCTTCTTTTAATGCACCCCAAGTGGTAGTATTTAGAAACATGAGCTAGTGTCTACAGAAAAGACAACCTGGATATCTGATTCACTTGATAAAATTTACGATGTCTGGTAAGTCTACAGAATTTAGAAAGGAAAATAGGAGCCAGGAGTGATGTCACACACCTTCCATCTCAGCACTCTGGAGGCAGAGGCAGGGGGATCATAGTGAGTCTGAGGCCAGCCTGATCTACAGAGCAATTTCCAAGCCAGTCAGGAAATAGTGAAACTCCCTCTCTAAAATAAAAAGGGAAATAGTGAAACTCCCTCTCTAAAATAAAAAAAGAAGAAAGGAAAGAGAAAGCAAGATTGACCAATTAAATATAAATTTAAGACAAATAAGTAATATTTAGTAAGATTGACTGTATTCTATCTGTTCAAATTCAGTTAATTCCCATTACAGTGAACCTGTGAAAATTCTCCATCATATGTAGTAGATCCTTAGAGAAATTGCTTCTGTTTTTTTTTTTTTAAGTCTCCATTAAAGACGTAACAAATCCCTTCTTGACAAAAGAAATACGTGCCAACTGAGGCATATGGCCAGTCTCACCCAGTGTATGTGCCTTGCACAGAATTGGAATCTGGGCTTCCACTCATTTCCTAAGAGCTGATAATTAGGGGAAACTAAACTACAAATGAGCACAAAGCAAAAATAGAAGGAAAAGTAAGGAAACCATCCCATCTCCCGGAGAACTCTCAGTAGTCAGGGTCTAGTGTGGTATTCACCACTGCTTTCTCACATCAGCTCTTTCCCAGGACACAATAAACACCTGCATAACAAGATACAGGGGGTATCTGAATGACTGGGCCACCACTGCCTTCAGCTCTGAAGCAGGAGTCTAATTAGGATTGAAAATGTGAGCCAATAAGTGAATGAATTTTGATAGGAAACAAATTTTTCTGCCCTAAGTGAGATTCTGTTTCTTACATGAAGTGCAGATAAAACACACTGAAATTTAAGTGAGAGTCCATGTCCAAGCATTTAAGACGTGAGTTTCCGAAACACTGAGCACCACCCTTATCCCCGTGATGACTTCCTGTTAAGGGGAGATATTCCGTGATGAAATGCAAATGTGAATACCGAAAGGCCAGGAAAAAGGAGATCTTGATGGAACAGAGTGGACGACAATGGTGTGAGATGGATTGGAATGCATTGCAGGACGGTGGATCATCCTGTCAATTTGATGGGATTTAGAATCACCATGGAAACACACTTCTGAGTGTGTCTCTGAGGGTGTTTCCAGAAAGGCTTAACTCCACAGAAAGACTCACCCTGAGTTCTGCTGGCACCATCCCGTAAACTGAGAGTCCTGGGCCATACCAGAAGGAGAAAGCAAGCTGGGCACCAGCTTCCGTTTCTGGCAGCTCCCTGGCTGTGGACACAGTGTGACCAGCTTCTCCATTCTCTTGCTACTATGCCTTCTCTCCCATGGCTGTCTCCTAGTGTGTGAACCCAAACAAACTCTTCCTCCCTGAAGTCATTTCTTGTCAGGTATTTGTGCATAGCTCCGGGGAAAGTAACTGATGAAGAGGAACTGGAGCCAGAGAGGAGTTGAGTGGGATGGATGGGAGACGGTGGGATCTAATAGGGTTGGATGGATGGGATGAGATCAAAGAAATGGAACTGGACCACCTAAACTTAATAATGCTAAGCCTGTTCATCTCCAGGGTTTAATTATCCTCAAATGACATCCTAACGCATCTAAAAGACTGTGGGTCTCTGAAACATTCAACTTTCACAACAAAGACACATGCAGTTTTGGTGATCTAGTAAAGTATTGGTCAGAAATTTATTCTAAAAAAATAAATAAAATAAAATAATTAGACGATAGAGTTGCTTAGCTGGCTAACCAGAGATCTACTAACGTTGTTTGGCTAAAGCTGCAAAGGCAAAGACATCTGGGCTTCCAGTCTCCGCAGCTAAGCACACACCAAGCCTGTTCCTGTTCATCTAATTCTCTTGTTTCTGAATCGTGCTCACTTAAGAGAATTTACTGTCTATCAGATCAATTTTATGAGATAACACACAAGCCAGGAGAAAAAAGGTAACATTTCTTCCATAAAAAGGGGGTGATTGTTATTTCCATAGAAAATGAGCATAGATTCAGCTTTCCATTCCACTGTGGGTTTTATTTTTCTGAATGTAGATATACCTTTTAATGGGCCATTGTTTTGATTATCCTAATTCACTCTGCAGCTTCATCAAGGAACTCAACTGTGATGGCTATTCTTGGTTGTCAACCTGACTACATTTGGAATTAACTAGAATCCAGAAATGGAGGGCGCACCTGTGAGAGATTTTTTGCTTACTTTGAAGTGGGTGAATCCACATCTAGTCTGGACCTACGAGGTAAGAAGACACATTTTTGATCTTGAGGTTGGAAGATACACCTTTAATCTGGGCTATATCTTCTGGGGGAAGCCTATATAAGGACACAGAATAAGGAAGCTTTTTCTCTTTGTCTGCTTGCCCTAACCTTGCTAACACATCTGTTCCTTCACCAGCATTGGAGCCTACTTCTTCAGGACTCCTGTGTAGACTGGAGATCATCTAGCCTGTGGACTGAGCAACAACAACTGGATTCTTGGACTTCCCATTCACTGCCAGCCATTGCTAGATTAGCTGGACTGCAGCCTGTAAGTCATTCCAATAAATATACATATATATACATTTATATATGTGTATATATATATATATATATATATATATACACACAGAGAGAGACAGAGACAGAGACAGAAGAAGACAGATTCATTTTATAAGTCCTGTTACTCTAGAGAACCCTGACTAATACATTAACATAAATATTTTACTTTCCAAAGTTGGTTGAAGCAAATTTGGATAGTAGCTTGTCTTTGATTTGATTATATGTTAAATTTTAAAGATGTATTTTTCCGTCTTGTACTAGAGAGAAAACAACTATTACATAAACTCATTTAAAGAAGCAAACAAGCTTTTGTAATCTGGATAAATTCTTCAGCATCACATCTGTAATTGCCTTAGTAGAATGAGCCTCTTATTTTGAAATTGTATGTGAAAATGAAATATTTAAATTGTTAACTTAAATGATTGTGCTGGCTGGGAGGTGGTGACACACACCTTTAATCCTAGCACTTCGCGGGGGGGAGGGGGAGAAACAGGCCAATCTCTGTGAGTTCGAGGACAGCCTGGTCTACAGAGTGAGTTCCAGGACAGCCAGAGTTACAACAGGGAAACCCTGCTTCAAAAAACTAAAACTGTACTGAAGCTGGTCCACTAGAGCATTGTATTTTCTGGAAACTGTGATACCCACCATACTATTGTGAGCATGCTATGCCAGAAACATAGGCAAACACTGTGTGTGTTTTTCTACAATGTCAGAATTTATTAAATGACAATAAGTTTATTAGATCCAGCAGTTTCAATGGCAGCAATTTGCCAGATACCCTGGTGATCTATCTGAGGTGAATGCATGTTCTTTTATTCCAGCCTTAATTAATAATATTAACTCTCGTATCACACAGCACAGATGCGTCTGTGGATCTGTATGCGTGTCTGTTGTTTACGGAATGAACACAAGTTTAAAAGGCCATGGCGGTGCTCAAAAGGTTTCACAAGGAGGTTGATAACAAACCAGGCCGGAGCTGGGAGGGACCAGCTGCTGGAGCTGCTGTGGTCAGGGTTTGAGACCAATGCTGGAGAATCCAGCTGTGAGGTGGGAACTCTAACGAAGGTCTGAAAGCAGAAAGGCGGGCGTGGGTCCGGGTCCAGGTCCAGATGAGAGAAACCATGAGTGAAAAGGCAGGCAATAGAATTGGCCATGTCAACATCAGGAGGCCAAGCTGAGGACAAAGTCCCATGGATGGCCAGGGATCAGATGGTAGGTGATAGGGGAACAGACTCTTGCAGTGTTAGGTGACCATCACTCTATAGGGACCCAGTGAGAGAGTTACACCCATTCCTCTGTTTGGTGTGTTTGATAAGTTCTTTAGTCCAGCTTCTCTGATATGATCCCAATACATCAATGTGTCTCTAAGGTCCCAAGTCACCTGATAAATGACCAGGGTGACCTCCTTCCTACTCCCAGGAGTAGGTCAGTTATCAACTTATGCTAAATAGGCAGTGCCTCTTGCTTACATTTGAACTGGTGTGAGAATTAAAATACAACATTTTAAAATATTTTAATGTTTTACCCCACTTCTTTCTTTGAACGTGAAATTTGTTCTTTTCACTCAAAAGTTTGTCACTTTGATGAAAAATTAAAAAAAAAAAAGCAAGCTAGAATACAAACAGAAAAAAGACAACCACTCAAACTTTACCCAAATCAGAATCTTAAAACTGTAAAACTGGGGCTAAAAAGTTGGCTTAGTGGTTAAGAGCATTCGTTGCTCTTGTAGAAGACCTGGGTTCAGTTCCCAGCACCCACATGGCAGATCACAACTGTCTGTAACTCCAGCTCCAGGAGATCCAACACCCTCTTCTGATCTCCTCAGGCACTCAGATGAAACACACATGCACACTGTCTTAGTCAGGGTTATTATTGCAGTGATGAAACACCATGACCAAAGCAACTTAGGTGGGGAAGGGTTGATTTGGCTTGTACTTCTATGTCACTGTTCATCATCAAAGAAAGTCAGGGCAGGAACTCAAACAGGGCAGGAACTTGGAGGCAGGGGCTGATGCAGAGACCATGGAGGGGTTCTACTTACTGGCTTGCTCCACATTGCTTGCTCAGCCTGCTTTCTCAGGACCACCAGCCCAGGGATGGCCCCACCCACAATGGAATGGGCTCTCCCCCATAAACCACTAATTAAAATAATGCCCTACAGGCTCTCCTACAGCCTGATCTTATGAAGGCATTTTCTCAACTGGGGTTCTCTCCTCTCAGATGATTCTAGCCTGTGTCAAGTTGACATAAAATTAGTCAGTACACATATAAAATAAAAATTAATACATCTTTACAAAAAACCTGTAAAGCTAAGGCTTGGCACGTATCTTGGTTAGTAGCATGCTTGTAACATGCATGAAGTCCTGCACAGACTCAGTACTCTGACAAGTAAATGCCCATGATTCCAATGCTCTAGAGGTGGGAGGCAGGAAGACCAGAAGTTTGAGCCCAGCCTAGGATACATGAGACCCTGTTTGAAGGGAGGTGGGGAGGAGGAGAAGGAGACAGGGTGACACTGTAAAACTCAAAATTTTCAAGATGACAAGGTAGTTCAGTGGTAAAAACACTTGGTACACGTGCCTCGTTGTATGAACTTGATCCCAGGTAGAAAGGGAGAACCAACTCTTAAAAGTTGTCCTCTGACCACCACAAACCTGCCATGGCATGGGCACATCCATACTGTCACATAAACATATCAAACACATACACACACACACACACACACACACACACACATACATATATACACACACATACACACATGGACGCACACACACATGCACACACACAACACACATGCAGACACATACACACATATACACATGCACACACATACACACATGCACACATGTACACACATACACACATATACACATGCACACACATACACACACATACACACACATAAATACATACATATACACACACACATACACACATGGACGCACACACACATGCACACACACAACACACATGCAGACACATACACACATATACACATGCACACACATACACACATGCACACATGTACACACATACACACATGCACACACATACACACACATACACACATGCACATACATACACACACATACACACATGCACACACATACACACATACACACATGTACACACAGACACACACATACATACACATATACACATGCACACACATACATATACACACACACATACACACACATACACACATACTCTCACACACACACATACACACACTGATGTTGATGATGATGTTAATGGTGCCATGCACACACACATACATTAGTGATGATGATGATAATAACTTTTTTAATTTGTTAAAGACTCAAATATTTTATTTCAAATAAAGTACAGAAAGGATTCCTGGCTGACAAAAACATCCAAATTCAGTATTTTAAAACCATGAAAAATATTAAATAGAATTTTTTAAAGGGCATACCCAAATGTCCAGTAGGTTTATGACAGAATGCTTAGGAGATGTAGCATCACAGAAATGGAAACTAGAGTAATACAAGGACGATAACACCTGACTAAATGTACAACTGGTCCCAGCACGTGTTGCTGAGGAGACAGTTCCCAGCATCCCTGCCGGACGTAAACTAGGAGTTAAGCCGTTGGAGACGATGAACACTGGGAATTGTTAACGTTTCACTAATTGCAAAAGCTACAGTTTTCTAAGCTCAAACTATTATAAGCACTTTGAAAAACAGTCAGTGCCTGCTAAAGCTGAGCACACCCGAGCTTGTAACCCACGCCACTTTCACCGTTGGCAATAGACTCGGGGAAGATGAAACAGGCGGACCGAACGGGGTGCTCTGGGGTGCTCACAGTGGCATTTGTGACCTCCAAAAACTGTCCTGGGCTTTGGGAGAAATGCTCTGCTTTTCCAGATTTGCTGTGACATTGTCTGTGGGTTTGCTGGACTCAACACTGATGCTGTATTATGTTCCTTTGAGTCCTGGTCTCTTCAGGGCTTTACCATGAGGAGAAATGGAAGCTCGCAAAGGACACGGATACAGCAAATAGCCAACTCTGGCCAGGACCTTTCACTCTGTAGGTTGAGACTACTGTGATGTTTCTGTCCTTAGTGATGTGCTGAATCTCTTTACTGGTTTGTGTTTGCTGAAGCAACATGGCATCCCTGGGATAAAACCAACTTGGTCATAGTGCATGATTTTCTTAATGTGTTCTTAGATCGGATTTGTAAGAGTTTTATTGAGAATTCTCACACCTGTGTGGTTCGGGGACATTGTCCTATAGTTTTTCTTCCTTGTGTCCTTCCCTGGTTTGGACATGAGAAATGCTGACGTTGGACAGTGAGTTTGTAGTACCCCCTCTTTCTGTCTTGTGGAATAGTTTGAAGCGCTGGCATCTGCTCTTCTTTAAAGGTTTGGTAGAATTCAGCAGTGAATTTGTCCGGTCCTGACTCTCCTTGTTGGAAGGCTTCATTACCGCTTCGCACTCCTGGATCAGTGTGGATCTGGTTCCATTTAGAGCTTCTTGGTTTAATTAAGGGAGATCATAGGTGTCTAAGAATTTTTTCATTTCTTCTAGATTTTTCTGACTTGTGGAGGTACCTAATAGTCCTCTCTTTTTCTCTGAAAATCTGTAGTAACAGCCCTGGCATATCTGTAGTTTTATTATTTGGGTAAATCTCTATTTATCTCGGTTTGCATAGACATTTATTGATCTTATTTTTTCAAATATTTCAGATTTTTGTTTGATCAATTCTATTTGTTGCTGCTGTTTTCTGTTTCACTGATTTTTGCCCCAATCTCTGTTATTTCTTGTTATTTCCACCTGCCATTTTTGTATTTAATTTGTTCTTGTCTCTCTGGGACCCTGGGATGTACCATTACTTTATTTGAGATCTTTGTCTGTTTGTTGTTTTCAGTGTACGTTCCCATTGGAGGAACTCCGTTTGACCAAAATCCAAACAGGATTTGAGACTTGTGAAGGCTGTGTGCTTGTCCTGAGAGCCAAACGACCCAGCTTCCATCCGGCTTCAGCTTTGAGGAAGCCTTCACCCGGCCTTCTTACCTAGAAGTCTGTAGCCTTGTCTGCTAGAATCCCTTCAACATTATCCTCCATGTTCTGAGGTCTCATTGTCCTTATAGAAGCTCTTTATTAACTTACACACAATTCTGCTAATCTCTCGATCAGGTTTTTAGTAATCTATAAATTAATTATTATAAGATAATAATGTTGAGTCCATGAATATGGAATAGGCCTCGATTTGTTTACTTCCTCTTTTACTGTAGCAAATTCGTCAAGGAAAAAAGCAATGCAGAGTGGGAGAGTCATCCCAGTGGAGAGTGAGAGGCTCGTCCAGAAACAGTGAGAGGCTCAGTACCATACATTTCCCTTCAAAGGGTCTCGGCCCTGTGATCCCAAGTCCAAGCTGCTCACTCCTTCATCAGTACCTTCGAAGGCAGACTTTCCCCTAGTTTTTCTTTGTCTATTTTTTTTTTATTTAATGTGTGTGTGTGCTCATGCGTGTGTGTGTATGTGTGTCCGTGTGGAGGTCAAGGCACAGTTTTAAGGAGTCGTTCGTTCTCTCCTCCCATCGTGTGAGTTCCAGATATTGAACTTTACCTATCAGGCCTTCTCTCGGCCCCTATTCCCTGTTTTTTCTTGGAGAAGCCCGTCAAAGGTGAAAAGAGTACAGGGACATGGGACTCGGAGGTCCTGGCCAGAGTTGGTTATTTGCTGTATCTGTATCCTTTGCGAGCTTCCATTTCTCCTCATAGCTCGTGTTAAAGACACGAAGACGAGAAGTGATGGGGTGTATTTGGGGATCAATATCTTCTGAAAAGAAAGGATTTCTGTGCAGGAAGATGAGAAATGCAGGAAGATGTCCATATGGTACCAACAGACCCTGTGCTCACCAAGCATGAGGCTTTGGGCTTTATCCTCTGTTCTTGGGTATGAACCAAGAATTAAGGAGTAACTTGTCCCAGGTCTCACAGAAACCCAATAAAGACTGGAGTCTGGATTTCAATCCAGACAGCCGGAGTTGGGGGATCTGTTCCTAACTGGACGCTTATCAGTGGATCCTGAGTTGAAATCTTATTCTCCATCCTCCGAGAGCTCTCAGATTTCCTTCTGGTGACATGATACGTCATTTAGGCCAATCTGGCTACATGTGAAGAATGAACAGACCTCTCCTATATATCCTTGGCCAGTTTTGTTTGAACAAATAATAATTTTAAAAACCCCTTTCATGCTCCTGCAATATATTGTCAGGCATCTAAAACCCCCACAACCCAGCTTGCTCTCAATGTCACCCATTTCCTTGAGTTTATCTTCCTGTCTTAATTTTTTGGGTTCAAAACCCCCACCAAGATCTATATTTAAGAAAATAGGTACGTGACTTATTATAGCCTTGCCGTGTATTTGTGCCTTTTTTCTGGCCTATTTCTGCGTGCCTGGAGTTGCTAATAAGCTATCTAGTTCTCACATCTATTATTATTACTTTTTAATTGTGGAAAAATATTTTCAGTTGTATAATCTTGTCAATATTTCTGGGCATGTCTTCTGCTGGCGTGGGGGAGTTTAGGTACTATAGATATTTTTAATGAATTATTTTAATTTCTCTGGTTGTGAGAAGAGTGTGCATTTTAACTTTTTTATGTGAACACCATCCTTTGTGATGGATTCCTAACCTATTATTAGCTTTCCGTCTCCCCTTGTTGTCTTCTTCCCATTTGTTCTTTTCGTTAATCTCACCACTGTCTGCCTTTTGGCAGAGACACGTTAGTTTTGCATATTCTAAGCAGGTGATTTTATCTGGTGTTATTTCTTACCGACTTAAACGCTACATACATTTACAACCTCTGAGCAACTGGGCCCCTATTCTTAATTTCTAGATCCTATTGTCTTGGGCTTGACGTTGACTCTCGATGATTTCACTAAGCACTACTTAATTGGTTCTGGTCTCGGGGTATCCGCCCCGCCTGTGGATTTAACAGATTAGCTGCCCTTTGGATCCATTATTAAAGTGATTTTTTAAAATAAGTGGACGGTGAGAACTTTTATGTGTCCTAAAATAATGATCATGACAGTCAGCAGCCACAAACAGAAACTTAGTATTTATGGCGTACTCAACCCTGTGCCAAATGCTCTCCTGCCACCATCTCTGTCAGTCCTCCCAGCAGAAGTGCACTGACAATATCAGCCGGTAGTTGGCAGAGGCTACTTCAACCCAGGAGTTCCTGGTTCTCAGACTTGTGTTCTGCCAAATCTAACCCTGGCATGGTGTAGTGGAGGCATCAGGGAGTTTAATTTGACTTGACTATGTTCCCCCATCAACCCATGTGGATCTCGTTCTCAGATCCTCAACCAACTTTAATGAAGTGTTTCTTAAATCTCAACTTCCACAACAGACATGCCAAAGTGCAAGAGGAGAAGACCCCGAACGAGGCTTCAACCCTCTAACTAAGGAATGCTGGGACTAGGAGAAATAGTCTTCCCAAGGAAAGAGCACACCAATTGGTTATACAATACCAAATGGTCATCCCTGAAAACATACACACAGTAACATTATACAGACTGAGCAGGTTATGTTTAGGAATACACACACACACACACACACACACACACACACACACACATACTGTATTACTACAATTACAATTACAAGTTTTTTTGAAGGCCATAAATTCAAAAGAGAACAAGCAAGGGTATGTGGAAGGGTTTGGGGGGGAGAAGGGGGAAATGATGTCATTATATTACAATTTCAAAAATAAAAGAAATATTTTTCAAAAAAGAAAAAGAATGGAAGAAAAAGACACCCGAACTTTCTCCTCCAAGCTGTAGAGTTCCTGTGCACTGATTAGAATAATCCACAGCAGGTACACAGAACCCGAAACTCCCCAGTCACTCTGTCTTCATTCTTTACATCCCCTCTTTTCTTGTTTTTTTTTTTTTCTATTTTCTGAGACAGGGTTTCTCTGTTGTAACCCTGGCTGTCCTGGAACTCACTCTGTAGACCAGGCTGGCCTCGAACTCACAGAGATCCGCCTGCCTCTGCCTCCTGAGTGCTGGGATTGAAGGCGTCACCACCACCGCCCAGCTTACATCCCCTCCTTTTAATTGTTGGAGTTCACTTTATAATTGTACATAACTCACTTTATTAATTTTTTGCGGCCTGTACTCCTCTAAGGCAATTTTTAACTCCTGAACTTCTCAGAATCACCCACCTCCCCACCCTGGGTACTCCCTCTCTCTCTGCAGCCTGGTTGCCTCTAAGTCTTCATCTGTATTTCCTTCCAGCTTTTTACTGAAGTGAAATGTACTCAACATGAAATTAGCCATTTATTTTAAAGTGATGTATCATTTCTATTAATGTACGCTGATTAACAGATAATAACTGTACATATTTAAAGGGTACTTTGTGGCATTTCAGTACATGTATACAATGCATAATGATCAGAGTCACATGTTGACCATCTCAGCCCCTGAGAAATGAACGATTTTTAAATGAACTGAAAGTTCAGTGGCGTTTTGCCCCTTCAGTGTGATACAAACTCCACCTCTGCCTGGATCCAAACATTTCTATCACCCCAAAAGGAATTTTATGCTCATGAACCACAAGGTTAATCTCCTTCTTCCGAGGCTTGTGTAACTGACTTAACGTGAAAGTTACATGCTAAAGTTTGAACAAGTTTATTAGTAAGCCACAAAAAAACATGCCTCTTAGGGTATAGCTCACTTCATTTGCATAAGCTCCCTGGTGGGAGCACCAAGATCTTCTACTACCTAACTACAAGGAAAGAGATCTGGTCCGATGCTATGTAATATGCAGATCACATATATATATGATGTCCGTTCACATGTATATGAAGAGAGGGATGTACAAAAAGAGCAGTGTGTCATCATCATCAGCATCATCAGCAGCAGTAGCATCATCATCACCTTTCCAACTAGTCTCCTTGGACCACTGACATCAGTACCACGTCTCGTCTCTCTGGCTCTTTCACCTAAAGGGTAAAAAGCCTTTTCTTTTTCTCTTAATTCAAGCGAGACATTCACCTTTTCTCAACTACTTTAATCAACACGGTCTTTCCTGCCTCGAGGACTTGGTACACGCCATCTGTCTGTCAGGAACACTTGTCCTCCATCTCCATTCCCAAGAGCGTTTTCCTAAAGCAGCCAGACTCCTCGCCAGCCCCTCTCTCTGCTCACCCTCCAGCTCTCAGCTGTCATGTGACTCCATCACAGGGGCTTTCCCAGCCAGACCTCCCCTCCTTGGTCCAGTCTACCCTCCATGCCATTCTCGATTACGCCGCCCTGTTGTTTTCCTGGATTTCTAGTTGTAGTGCGTTTTACAGACTTCACACCTTCCTACCTGACCACTCAGACTCATTCAGGCAAGGGGTCTCCTCTGCTCTTCTCTCCCCGACCCAACCCAGGACACACAGAGCCTGTAACAAATACTTCATTAACTAGAAGGACAAATGATTAATGTGGAATGTCTTAGGATTATTTTCCCTAAAATTGGAAGGAAACGCTGTATTTGAAAATGCCATGCTTCAGTTTGCAGAATAACAATTCTCAGGCTACCTGCACCAACAGCTGACCCCAATTATCTTGACGGCATTGTTGTATGGAGGAACCAGCACCAGGGTCACCAGCCTTCTGGGCTTTCCTGCCACTATCACAGCGTCAACAAGACAGGATTAGCATCGTCATTGACTTGTCCCCAATGACAATGCTTTCTTTTAGCACCAAGACTAATCGTTGTAACCCTCTCATCATGTAAAAATCTCTTCCTGTATGCACTGGTATGTCGTAGCTAAAGAACAAACCCAAGACTGAACTCACATTTCGAATGGAATATTAATCCCAAGAGTCATCAACTTCCCTTTGTGTGTTCCTGGAGTAGCGGTCACTAAGCACCATGCTGTTTTTACAGCATTGACCCATGCAGGGTGTCACATCTTTCTCCATGTGTTGTTAAGTTCCGTCTACACCAGGCTCATCAGGATGTCAGCTGTCTGGGAACACCTCTACTGGGTTTGTCCTTGCCAGTGCTCCTGAGTTGCTTCTCTGATCACTCTTTATGAAGCTTCTGGTGAGCATCCTTCTTCCTTCCTAAAGTCCTTCCCACTTCCTTCGGGTTAACCTGTTCCTTGGTTTGTTCTTCTTTGGCTTTCTCATTTTGAAGTCCATTTAATTTCCTAGCTCTGGCCTCACTCTACCATTTGCAAATCCTTATTCTATTTCTTCCTCTGTCTGACAATGATTTCCTGTTTGCTGGTATGGGGAGGGAAGGGGGTGTTCCTTATTTTTATAATTTCTTGGTGCTTGTGATTATCTTTAAAAGAGGGTTGACTTCAAATCTTTCTGTTTCTGGATTCCTGTGACATGCTTTGTGGTAAATTTCTTTTCCTTCTCCTTCCTGTCTGCTCCCATTTTATTCCATTTTATAACAGTAATTACTAATAATACCATTTGAGGTGTCTTCTCTCATTCAGTCGCCCCTTTCTTCCGTTTCTGAATTAATGTATTAGCAAGGCTGCTGTTTTCTTTCTTCAGGAGTTTGTCTGCCTCGTAACTCTGGAGCCCTCATGACTTCTCTCCTGGCTTGTGTTTTTTAATAGAGTTCTATTTTTATAGGGGGAAAAAATCCAAAAAATGGAGTGTAAAGAATTAGAAATCATCCTAGTCAAACTTTTCCTACTTTTCTCATCTAGAGTTAAGGACCAGGCACAGTCCAGCAGATCCATCAAGCAGGCAGTGGTATCTGCCCTGCATTTTAGGCAGAGATTGCTATGGCTTAGATTTTAACTATCTGGGACAGACAGAGGAGGAGATGGTTCAGGTGGTAGCGTGCTTGCTGCCTACCTGAGTTCAGTTCTCCAGCATTCACATAAGAAGGAAGAGATCCAGTGTCCGCCACATACGCAGACATGTGCAAACACATAACACACATACACGCTGAAGACAAGATCTAACAGGTCCCCAGAAAATCCTGTGTTGAAGGGCTTGGGTCCCAGTTTTGACAGCAGTATTCATAGGAGGAGTCTCGGGGAAGTGGCTGGTTCATGACCCCTCTGACCTTACCTACGGGTGCATACAATGACGGATTCCTAACTTATATAGGAACATGATGAAGACTTCAGGAGGTGAGGCAAAATTGGAAGGTTTGGTTATTAGAGTGTGCTCTAGGGAGTAGCTGTCCCTGGCCCTCTCTCTCCTTCTTGGCTTTTGTGAGATGACAGCTTTGCACTCCCCACCATGACACGCTGCCTCTCTAGAGTGGAGAATCAGTGGTACCACGTGACCATGACTAACACCTCTAAGACTGAGCCAAAAGAAATCTTTAAGATATTTTTTTTCAGATATTTCCTTCTGAGCAACTGGGGAGCTGACTAACACAGGAGACTGGGAGAATCCTCACCCTCCTGAGCCCAGACAATAAACTTATAAAATTATAGGATACGCTACAGTAGCTCGTCAGGACAAGGGGGAAAAAACAATTCTCTGGACAATCTGTTCATGGGAGCTGTATATGATAAGACATGAAAGAGAAATTTGGCTACCAGGATTGTTTCCAGCTCATGAACAAGTCAATACAAGAACTGGTAGCGTCAAAAGGACCTACAGATGCAGCAGACTCAAGAGTTTGGTGAGGGAGAGAGACTTCACGACTATACCTTGAAACACACTGGCATGGTTTCCAGAGACCCAAGGAGGCATGTCACACTCAGGAAGCCATTAATGATGGGAACAGGTCCTTGGAGGATGCCGTAGCCACTCTCATGTTCAAGCTTCCCTAGTATGCATCCCTACTCCTGAATTATCTTGGCCTCTCTTGTTTCATAGCCCTAAGGACAACCCAATAAGGCTAGTGATTAGTACCCAGTAGAAGTCTCTCTAGTAGGCAGCCTTTGGTTCCACCTTGTCAATCTGTTGTGCTTAGAGCACAAGGCTTTATCCGTAGTCAACTGTTCTCAGAAGTGGCACTTTGGAAGCTGTATAAGGAATGAAATGAGGATATAAACAATTGGAAAACCAAACAAACAAATTCTGGCTTACAAGGGAGTGAAAAGAGGCTTTATAAATTGTCCTTGGCACTTCTGACTTTGGCCCCCATATGCCTTTTGCATTTGATATATAAAGCTGAATGTTAAAAATCAATATTTGATTTTTTTCTTTACAAAAAATGGCAATTTCATCAGTTTGGACCTAACAGCTAATATTTGAAACCCTATTGGCTTCCTCTGCCAACCTTTTGCTTTCAAATCCTAGTTAGTTTTAAAGGCCCAGTAACTTCATCATGAGACCACCTTGGGTGTCCCAGCTAGAAGAAGCTATATTTCCCTCCCGAGTCTCCACAAATACCATGGCATTGGTTTAATGTGGCCTGCCAACTGTCTGTGTGGTAGACAGGTATTCTATGATGATCTAGCTTCTGTGCACTTCATGTCTGTCCCCTCTTCTCTCCTTCCAACTTGTCCTAACAGAACACAAAGCACCAAGAGGGGTCTTGGTAGGTTAGTAGGCAGGATAGTAATGAATATGTTACCTGATGTGGTAAAGTAGAATTCATATTTCAGATTCACATAAATTCATTTGACCTTGAGCTAGCGAGATTGTCCCTGTGGCCTCAAAAAAACCATGTCCTTAGAAGTGGAGGGAGATATAGAGACAGAGTCACAGCAATGCAATGTGGGAAAGGCTGCTGGTTTTGATGATGAGGGAAGGGATCAGGACCAAGGAGGTCAGGCTGCTCCCAGAAACTTGGAAAGGCAAAGAACTAGATTCTCTCCTACTGGGTACAGAGACAGCCCTGCTTACACCATGATCTCAGCCCAGTGAGACCAGATCTAAATTCTGACCTAAAGGATGATAATAAATCTCTGTTGTATTAAGCTGCTTTCTCTGTGACCATTGCTACAGCAGCAGGAGAAAACAAACAGAAGCCCAGGAGAGATTGCTCAGTTAAGCTACAGCGATGATGTTTAATCCTTTTTATCTGGAAACTAGGACATCAACTCAAATCTCACAGCATTTCACCTTTAGGGTTAACAGTTTCCATAGGTGCTTGCATGCCTCAGTCATCTGGTTCTGAGCTGATAGTACAACTGCTTTTCCATGTACACCTTCTAAGCACTGAGATTCCTCTAACAAGTCACTAGCTCAAGTGGAATTTGCTGCCACTCACTGCTCTGTAGAACTGTATTTTGATCACACGGCATCTGTAACTGGGAACACATGGAAACCCTTCTGACTGGTTAACAAAAAAAAAAAGTGTTTTCATGTTGTTATCTTGTTTTGTCTTGAGATAAAAATCTCACCCTGTAGACCAGGCTGGCCTCAAACTCACAGAAATCCACCTGCCTCTGTTACCTGAGTACAGGAATTAAAGGTGAATGTCACCGGCCTGGCTAGTGTTTTTGTTTTTATGTGTGGACATGAGTGGAATAGAGATCTTCCCTTTCTTGTCGCCTTCTTTTTCATACTCGGTCATCTGTGCTCATGATTTCACGGTCACTGGGAGCGGTATGCAATTGCGTATTATTCCATGTTTAAACATGCCCCGTTCTCATAATGGCTTCTGCAGTCTCAACATTTTATCCCATTAAGTAGGAGTTCCAGGATTTACATCCACTCCAACTAGTCTGGGGGGGGGGGTCATAAAAGTTTTATCAAATCCTTTTCTCTTCCTTTCACTTGAGGAAAATACCGCGATTATGCCATCATTTGGGCATTCGCTGCTCTTGAGTTCATTGCACAGGGCACTTCTGTAGTTGAGAGAGCAGGGTGGAAAGTCTAGTGATGGCCGTGGGCCCTTGATGGGAGTCGTGTGTAATCTGGGAAGACCGAAGAGGAGGCAACGGGTTCGCGGATGCTTCGCCAGTATCTGGGGTCACTGCCACCGTTTAGATCGCACCCCTTAAATCATGCTTACAGTCAAGGCTAGCATTTTCCTCCTCGCTGCTTTATTCGTTGTGTTTTCAGCAAAATACACTTGTGGCTTTTAATTTTTTGGCTACTAGGGGCTTGAGAGTGTTCTTAGAAATAACACTTTCTCCCCAGGGATGAACCCTCAGTAGGTTTTCCAGTACCAAGTGGTAAGTCCTGAAATCATGCAAGTAATACTAACTGGACTGAACAGGTTGTATTTCTATATTTTTGCACCTGCAAGTGTGTGTATACGTGTGTGTGTGTGTGCGTGTGTATGTGTGTGTGTGTGTGTGTGTGTGTATAACAATAACAACTAAAGAGAAAGAGGTTATGTATTCAGGGGGAAGCAATTAAGGAGTTGGAGGGAGGAAAGGAAAAAGGAAGATGGTATAATTATGTTTTGATTAAAAAAATAAAGCAAAAAACCATTTTATAGAATAAAAGCACTCCGTAGACAATGTGCATTTTACCTCTCTTTCGGATGTGTGCCTGTATTTGTTATCTTGTTTGCTTTGAAGGTTTGGTTTGGTTTATTGGTTAGTTGGTTTGTTTGTCCAATTCACTTGGGAAAACTAAATTAAAACAGAACATCACCCACGACATGAAAACACTCACACACACAGTACCTCGCTCTGCGATGCAGCCCACATAACTCAGAATAACGATTCCTGAAGAAGCAGGAGCTGAGTGCTCCAAGGTAGCTTGTTATGGCAGCTTTAAACTTGCAGTCTGGTGGTACGTTACGTAGTTTGTGCACTAGTGGCATCTCTATAGCTCATTCAGCTTTCTTTTATCTCCCAACAAAGCCAAAATTTGGAAATAAAATCCACCTTAATATTAAATCGATTCAAGGAAAACTAATCTGTATTTCATTTGAAGCATTCTTACTGATTACAAAATCAGGCGTGTTTATTCCACACACAAAATTTAGATGATGGAAAATAATTTAAAATAAACCAATGCAACCCCGATCTCAGCATCCGGAAAAGCCGCTGTGGACTCCCCTTCCTGTCCTCTCGCTTCTGAGGATGTGACTGCTCAGAAATCCCAACCAAACTTCATTTATTTACGTTATTTTTACACTGTGCTGCCTCGCTGCCATTTGGTTTTAGTGAATGCTTTCCCATTTTCTTAAATATTCCTGAGTCGGTTGTACCATTGCACAGCATACAGTTATACAGATCTCTGCGAGCTAATTAGATTCTGTCTTAGAAGTTCAAACCTTTGAAGGAAGTCATCTCATCCCACGGTGGGAGGATGAGTTTAGATCGAGTTCCTGGAGCCTCCCAAGATCAGCCAATCTATCAGCCACATCCCCTGCCAGATATACCTCCTAAAAGTCCACTCACAACAGGTGCTGATGTTACTCATTTGGGGATTATATTTGCTTCCTGCTTCTGCAGCTGCTTGCAGTCACAGGCTTTGGCTGCTAAGCCCCAAAAAACTCTGACAAAGTAGGAGGAGAAGGAGGAGAGATGGCACATGTCAGAATTATCTCGGACATTGAGCTGATAGATGAAGACTTACCCACAGAGACCTTCACATTGACTGTTGTACTGTGGAGGGGGGGAGGTAATAAAAGAGTAAGAAAACCTTCATTTGGGCTTTTATTCTGCCTCTTAATTGTCAAAACTGGGGAGACCTTGGAGAGGTCAGAAGTCACTTCAATGAGTTTTAGTCTTCTCCTTTGAAGAACAATCTGCCCCTAAGCTATCCAACTAAATGGTCACATGAAACTTGTTTATAAAGTATAATGGTCATTTCTGTATATTAAAGAGGGGAGGAGGAACTTCTGGGTAGTCATCTTACGTCCTCATCACTTACCAGCTGCAGTTTCAAAAGCTTATCGGTAAAATGATCTAACATGCATGTCTACATCTCTATAAATACTAGATAATTCAAAATGAACCATGTGGTTTTGAGTAGTTAAGGTAATGCTAACAGCTTTACCAAATCCTCAAACGCTGGTGGCTTTGTACAGTAGTTTTGTGGCTCAAACATCCAGTAAGTTGATTGACTATTGACAGACAGTTTTGCAGAAACCCAGGTTCTTTCCACATCGTGACTCTGCCTTTCTCTTCTAGGGCTTCGGGATCCTCTCCATTTGGTCAGCAGATGAAGGAAATGAGAGGAGGCTCATGCCACATGCTTGTTTCTTGGCACCTTAGCCGAGCAGTGGCACTGAATTCCATTCCCATTCCACTGCAGCATGCAGATCATAGTACACCTTACATAGAAAGACGCTGAGAAACAATGTAGGTTTGGTGAACAGCTAGTCAACCACATATGTTACTTTAACTAATAGACAAAACTAAGCCAAGAAGAAAACAAGCCAATACCTACAGTTTGGAGCTAAAAATAATCTGATTATTCTCTTTGTGAAATTTCCCAATATACTCTTGTAGTCTGGTTTACAGAGATCTTCAGAGGACTACAAATTTATTCAGATTATTTTTCCTTTTGAAAGTATCTGTCAAGCACATATACTGATAGAGTAACCTATCCTCACACCAAGGGACATGCTGGGGACCCAGAGCCCTCTCTGCCCCACTGAGGGTACACATACTTGTATCCTCTCTCAGGCATGCTTCAGTCATCTGTGCCCAAATGTCTCTACCCCCTGTACGTGCATTGGTGGCTCAGTGGTAGAATTCTCACCTGCCAATGCCTCTGCCCCATTCTAACAGGAAACTCGAAGATCTGGATGCTAACTCAGTTCCTGTCTCTGCCTCTGCCTCTGATTGGCTGTCTGGGAAAGCTTGTCTTGGGCAAATTAGCCTGCCTTTCTGAACAACTGATTTGTTCTCTGGGAGATGAGGATGAACGAGGACACCTTCTAAAGCTCCTGCCATGGTGACTAGCACCCAGAAGGTGTCCCACAAATTAGCTCTGTGACCCCCATCTCCCATCTTTACCCTCAGATCTCGAATCCTCAGCCCTATCTTCAGAGGTCCACCCCCATTTTACTTCTAGATCTTTAAAGTCCCATTGGAAGGTGTAGGTTGGGGAGTTGGGCAAAGAATTTGTTAGTCAAATAAATAACTTCCCCTGAATCCACTAGCTGTGAAATCTGCCAGGGAAGATGTGCGAAGTGTGAGTAGTCTGATGACGGAAAATTGGAAAGAGACTGTTCTAGATTGTGGCTTGCCAACCCTTTTCATAGGCAAATATAATATTAATAGATATTTATTACATGATAATCGCTTCCTGGCGGGAGATATTAAGCTGAGTGTTTCACCAGTCCCCTCTGGTTAATCCCTGCAAAAAGAATGCCATCTCCTATTTTACAGAATGAGAAGCAATAATCAAATTAAAGACCACAGGGGCTTAGAGTCTGCCCAGCCACCCAATTGATAGAGCACTGTCAGGACGGGAGCCAAAGCGTATCAAGCCACAGCCTTCTGCTCCGCCCACCATACACACTGCCTCCCAGAGCCTTCTGGAAGACCTTTCTCTGACACAGCAGAAAACAATCACCATTAACATACCCCCTTAGGCCATTTGTAAATGTCTTCCATTTGTTTCATCTTCACGGTCACGCGGTGGGATCAAGGAAGCAGAGAGTCGAGCCTGCATTCGACTGTGGAGAAAACCTGAGATTGGGGGAGGCCTCTCAGAGGTTGTACTGCTAGCTAGAGAGAAGCGTTTACTGATGAGCACCAACCAACCACACGCCCTGCACAATGACGAGCACTTCTTGAACATTTCGTTTGGTGCCATGAAAACCATCCTGAGGCCGGTGTCTTATCAACCCAATTTTGTGCATACAGAGATGATTCTTAAATATTAGCATCTTATGCCATCCCAACCAGCAGGCAGTGAAAAATACAAAACTGAAACTTGCTAAAGCTAAAAAAGCAGAGAAAATGGACACCCCGCGTACTTTGTCTAGGGACAAATGTTCATTCAGTTAATAGTTCTTTTCCATCTAATCTGCCACACATGGCAGTGCCCAGGCAATGCCCAGACAAAAGCCTGGGTACGTGTGATGACTCTGAGGTGTGACAAAGGCTGGCATGTTTGAAGAGAAAGACAACTAAGATTAGTTAGCAACAGAGATGGGAGCAAGAAGGATGAGAGTCCTAGAAAACCTTGGCCAGTTACACTTGAGGACACAGGGTCAGGTACCCTAAGTCACACATGTTAGCAAGTCAAATTCAAGAGCCTATTAAAGGATACATTTGTCCAAGGAGATCTTTGTGAAGGGGCAGAAAATAGCCCCATATTAGATGAATTAAGTTTTTTAACTCATCATAGAGATTAAGAAGGGAATCTGTAATCTGTTAATAACTCAGTAACCAACAATTCTTAATTATTTTTATAAATACACACACAAAAAGTTTTCATTAAAGTACAACATTCTGGGGGCTGGAGAGTGGCTCACTAGTTAAGAGCTCTGGATGTTCTTCCAGAGTACCTGAGTTTGATTGCCTGTACCCACAAACTTTCTATAACTACAGTTTCAGGGACTCCAACTAGACCCCAAGAGCACTGTAAACACATGGTGCACAGACATATATGTAGGCAAAACACCCGGGCGTGTAATATAAAAGCAAAGGTTAGAGGGGGAAAGGCTACAGCATTCAAAATTATTTTTTCCAAGTCTCAATAAAATTTTCATGGAAATTGACAAACTGATTTTTTATTTTAATAAATGTTTTGTTTATAAATCAATAAGCACCAAGTGTTATAGCGATCTATAATCAAACGAAACTGAGTTATTTGAATTCTTTTGTTGAACGGCGTCTTCTAAATCTAGTGCACGTTTTATACTTAACAGCACATCTTAATTTGGACTTGGCTGCAATCCAAGGGCTCAGTAGCCGTGCATCGCTAGGGCCTCGCATACTGAAAGAGCAGCCTTGTTTAATAACTGCTGGGAGAAATTCTCTACGACTACGTGCAGATTATGAATCCACTCAAATTACCCTTTGAAAGAAATCCAGGTGACAATGGTTTGTCCTGTATTTTCCTGGCTGTGGCTTGAATCCCAAGCTAAGATCAAGGGAAGAAAGAACTGGCCACCTGCTTTCCCTGACCCATTGAGAATTAATCCTAGATAATGAGCTCATGGCTAAATCCAGTACAAAGTACATATCTATCTCATAGCGTATACATAAATACCTCATATCTAGTTTTTCTTTTGTTTGACATGGTAAAGCTTTAGTTTTCTAGCATTTAGCTCTGACCAGTTGCTGTTGAAACTATTTTTTATATAACGTTTATTGGTTCTTTGTGAATTTCACGCAGTGTATTGTGATCACATTCACCCTCCTCCCCTTACTCCTCCCAGATGCTCCCTCACCACACAACTTCACACTTCACCACCCCACCATCCCCAGTTTGTGTTGACCTTGGAGTGGGGCCTGCCTTACAGTGCGGCTGATCTATCAGGTGTCACACCCTACAAGAAAACTGACTTTCCTTCTGCTATCAGCTCTGAAGTGCCAATAGCTGCTTGGCTTGGATGGAACTTTGTGCGTCCCTCTGGACTTCCCTGCTGAGATCTGCTTCTGCCTTGAGCTTGTGTGGGTTTTATGCATGCTGGCACAGTTGCTCTGAGTTCATATGTGCATCTTCACTGTTGAGTCTGGGAAACTGTTTCCTTGAAGTGACCCACTGGCTCTTACAGTCTTTCTGCACAGAAGCCTGAGCCTTGAGGGAAGGGCTGAGATATAGGCATGCCATTTAAGACTAAGCACTCCAAAGACATCCTGAGAAGAAGTAACTTAGTAAATCTCATTTTTAACATTGGAGATAGAAAGGAATATGTTGCAAACCAATGAAATTCAGAAGATGACTGGGAACTACTGTCAAATTTTCTATTCCAGTAAATTGGAAAATCCAGCGAAGAAGATAGAAGTAAAAGATCTATAATGAGAATTATAGTGAGCAATAACAGAGTTTTCAACTAAAACAACCCGGGACGGGACGAGACAAATTCACTACTAGGTTCTACAGACCTTTAAAGAGGAACAAATGCCAACGATCCTCAGATCATTCCATAAAATAAAAGGAAAGATCACTCCCAAACTCACATTACACATCCAGTGTTGCCCAATGCCAAACCAAGATAAGGAAATAAAAAAGAAGGAAAGAGAAAATTGTAAGTCAAGTTTCTTGGTGAATGTGAACACAAGGATGCTCAGTGAAATTTACTCAACACACAAATTCAATAGCACAGTGAAACATCATTCACCACGACCCATAGAGAACAAACGGAGGCCCCGCGTTGTACTTAATAGAGAAAACTTGGAAGCCTTTCCTTGAAAATCAAGACTGAGGAAAGAACACACCCTCCCCCAACTCTTATTCAATATTGTACTTGAAATCTTGTCAGAGCAAATAAGACAAGAGAAAGAAATAAGAAGAGATACAAATGGGAAGGGAAGAAATCAGATTATCCCTATTTGCAGATGAAAGAATCCTATACTTAAATCCAACATCCTAAAAAAAAAAAAACTTCACCAAAAAAAAAAGCTCTTAGATTTGATAAATGCTTCCGGCACAGTGCAAAAGCAATAGAGTAAGCCCTGGTGTTTTTATATACTAGCAGTGAACATACTGAGAAAAAAAGAAAAAAAAAAAACAGGAAAGCAATCTCATTCATAATAGCCTCAAAAAACAAAGTAGGAATAAATCTAACCAGAGAGGTGAACAAATCTCTACTATAAAAGCTATAAAATACTGAAGAAATAAATTAAAGAAGACACAAGAAGATGGAAAGACACCCCCCCACCATGCTCATGTTTTGGTGAAATTAGTATTTTGACGGTAGCTGTATTACCAGAAGCAATCTAGAGATTGAAATCCCCATCAAAACTCCAAGAACATTCTTCACAGAAATTTAAAAAAAAAACAAAACTCTAAATTCATATTGGCTCATAAAAGACCCGAAGTAGCCAAAGTGATTGCAAAAAGAGCAATGCTAAAGTTAACACAAAACCAGACTTCAAGTATTCTACAGAGCCATCCTAGCAAAGACAACAGGGGACCAGAGCAAAGGAAGGCACGGATCGCAACGGAGTGCACCCAGAAACAAGCCTGCACAGCTAACAAAAGCTGATTCTTAACAAAGGGGCCCCAAGCACACACTGGTTCACTTTAACTAACAGTGCTGAATAACCAATAGTGCTGAAGCTTCAACTAAGAGTGCTGAAAAAAAATCCACGAGTAGAGGAATGCAACTAGACCCCTGTCTTTCTCCTAGTTCCAAAGGCCTTAATGTAACTTGTGGGATTTAAACTGTTATAGGAAAGCATGGGGTGTGCACTCCAAGACACAGGCATAGGCAAGGACTTTCTGAAAAGGATCAGGAGTGGGGAAACGAGAGCAGAAACTTGCCAATGAGATTACATGGAATTAAGAAGCCGCCTACGTGGTGATCTACACAGTGATACGGGTCAGCCACGGCTACGTAGTGAGACCCTGTCTCAAAAACGCAAACACAATAAATGACTTCTACACAGCAAATAAAGCAGCTAATAAAGTTAAGAGACAGCTCGTGGAATGGGAGAAAAATACTTGCCAGTTATACATCCAATGAGACATAGTATCTAGAATCTAAAAATAATTCAAATAATTAAACGCTAAAAATATTCAATCAAAAAACAGGCAAATGGAATGAACTGACTGTTCTCAAAAGAAGTATAAGTGACCCATAAATGCATGGAAAAAAATGTTCAATATCCTTAACCAACAGGCAAATACAGTCAAAACTATATTTAGGATCTATCTCGCCTCAGTCAAATGGATATCACTAAGAAAACAATAAATAAATCCCACCAAGGACATGGGGGTTGGAGAGAAGAGAAGCTTTTATACATTGTTGATAGGAATATAAATTAATCAATATGGAGGTTCCTGAAAAAAGTAATTACCATGTGATCTTGCTTTGCCACTCCTGTGGATACACCCGAAGGAGTTTTAGTCGGCAACCAGAGATACCTGCGCACCCTGTTTGCTGGTGTACTGTGCATAAGTGCTGAGCCATGGAATCACACTAAGTGTTCATGAACAGACAAATAGATAAAATATGATCTGTACACACAATAGAGTTTTACCTAGCCTCAAAAAGACTGAAATATGACATTTGCAGCTAAATGAATAGAACTGAAGGTAAGCCAGACTCAAACAAACATTATGCATTTTCTCTCATATGTGGAATCTAGATTACATAAATATAGATACATAATACGTATATACATACAAACACACACGTGGCATGGAAACAGAAGGGCTCTCTCTGGGAAGAAAAGGAGACCAGTCAGAATAACAGGAGACAGAAGAGGGTAATGACTACAATACAGCATATGATTGAAATTTTTATTACGAAAGCCATCACTTCTTATAATTAATATACACTAATAATGTTTTAATATTCAAATAAAATATGTAAAGATGTAAGTTAATTTTAACAGAAGTTTGAAATGTCTTCTTAAGTAAGAGAAAAATATCCAGAAATTAGAGACGAAAAGGCGTAATCTCATTAAAATACTCCATAAACCAGATTATAAAGATTAGTAAAAATTATTTCCAAAATACTTAACAGGTAAAAATATTAATATTCAGAATGTCAAAGAGTTTCTAACAGAAGAAAGGAACGATAACTCAGAAAAACATATAAAGGAAACAAACAAGCAATTAACCAAAAATAGAAACACAACCAGTAAATATGACAGGGCATCTCACCCTCAGTAAGAGGACAGAGTTTTTTTTTTTATATCAGTTGATATCAGGGCTCCCTTTAATGCTCTGTGGCATATTCTTTTACAGAACAAAGAACTGCACAGAGACGCAAGCACAGTAGCAAGCTACATGGTAGACTTTATTAAGGAAAACACTCTTACAAAGCAGAAGCAGGCCAGAGCAGGGGGGAACTGAGTAGGTCCACGGTGGTGGTGCACAGAGTGGGGCTTTTATGTCACAGAGCCCAGGCCTTTTGCATCATCTGCATGGTGTGGGATCTTTCAGCCATTTGCATAAAGCAAGCTTGTCCATGAACACTCTCTCTCACGTGTCATTTGTATATAGCTTCATGCATTCCTATCTCCCATCTCAGCAGCTAAAATCTCCACATAGACGTGTCTATTCCAGTGTCCTAGTGAAACACAGGTCACTTTCAGACATCAGAACACCTCTGTGCACCAGTGGCCGGTTTTCCTGCCTTCTTTACCAACTGTTTTCTATGTTAATCTTGTAAGGCTTTGCACAAGGCCTTCTGAACCTTGCTCCCCATCCTACTCTTCTGCCTCAGTTTGGCAAAAAGGTACAAAGATAGATGTCGAGTGTTAGGGAAAAGAGCTAACAGATATTGGGAAATGCAGAGCGTATGAAAACTGGTGGGATCAGTTAGTGAAAGCCAGATGAAGCATCCTCCAAGAGTCAAGGGGCAGACAGCAACTAAATAAACTGTGTTCCAAAAGAAATGCTTGCTTCTGTGTCCTCACCACTCACCATGCAAGCTTATACACATGAACCCATGGATGATCACTGAAGCATTGCATGGAATACTAAAAGCAAAATACCAAGGACTTCCCAGCTTACTATCAGCCAGGAGAGGAATAGTTACTTCCTCAAACCATATCCACCCCACCCAAACAGCTCAGATTCATAGTTCTCTCAGGAGACTTCAAGATGACTCTGTGTTTTGTCACAGGCTTATATTCCTTGCTATCTATTAGTCAACTGCTTAAACAAAAGCCAAGGTTTGGTCATATTTTCTCAATACAGCTGTCATGCCGTCCTCTACCCGTAATCACACCTGACCAACCTAGATAGAAGGATAGAAGAGCAGTTTAACTTACAACACAACCTCAACGCAGGGCAGACTACACATTAGAGAACCACAGGTCTTTAAGACTCAATACTTAGACTCTGAGTAAAATTCAAACTTATAGTGCAGTTCTTTCTGTTATTAATAATTAAAATAATTGTCATGCATATTTTGCAGTTCTCAAGTACTGCCAACCTGCTGTTTAAGCAATCTTTACAGTAACTCTCTGAGTTGTACAAGATGGATGTTACTATTGTGTTTCATTAGGAAAACAGGTGCAGAAGGGGTGTGTGAGTTACCCCAATATTGGCCTGTGGCTTTAAAAAATACAAAACTGTGCCTGCCTGATGCCTAGCACATGGGGTATGCCTGGGTGCCTGTGTGATGAGCAAATACCTGTGTGATGTCCAGGTGTCTGTGTGATGTCTGGCTGCCTGTCTGGTATCAGGGTGTCTATGGGATGCTTAGGTGCCTGGGTAATGTCTGAGTGCCTGTGGGATGACCAAGTGCCTGCATGATGTCTGGGAGCCTGCAAATGCCTTTATGATATCAATGATGCCCAAGTGCCTGTGTGTTTGGGCAGTGAAGCCCAACTACAGGTTGAACTTTTTCATACTTAATATCAGGCTAATTAGAGGTCAGGGGGTTGTCCATGATCAGAGCTGCCTGCTGCCTCCGAAAGACATTGTGATGCCTGTGATTCATGCTCCTGCGACACAGGCTGGACTTTTTTTTTTTTTTTGAGGACACAGGGATAGGAGGATGGACCAGGGAGGAATGAGAAGAGGGTGTCAATAAGATACACTGTATGAAACTCTCAAGTAATTAATAAAAGCATTATGTTGAAAAACTGCAGAGCTGAAACTGGTTACAGTTATGTGTGTGTGCACGCGCATGTGTGACTTGAGGCCAAAGAGCAACATCGGATGCCATTTCTCAGTTACTTCTCCGACTTGTTTTTTATTGTTGAGGATTTTATACATGCATACCATGAAATGTATCTACCCTCATTTCCCCCTTCAGCTTCTCCCGTATCCCCTTCAGCACACCTTCTTTCAACTTTGTGCTTTTTTTTTTTTCATACCCCACTAAGTCCAGTTAGTGCTGTCCATGTAAGCATGGAAGTGAGCCACCCACTAGAGCATAGGAAACTTACCAGTGGCCACACCTCCAAAGGTAGATTCTCCCTAGCCCAGCAGCTATCGCCTTCCAATAGTCCCTCCAATAGTAAGGGGTGGGGCCTGGAGATCGTCTCCCCCAACATGCTGGGATTTTAGCTGTCTTGCTCTTGCTCTTTACGTCTTATGCAGGTAACCATGGCTGCTGTAAGTTCATGTGATAGTCCTGTGATAGCCCTGTGATAGCCTGTGATAGCCCTGTCATGTCCAGAAGACGGCATTCCACGGCACTCCTCCCCATCCTTTGGCTCAGACGTTCTTTCTGTCTCCTTTTCCAAAACGTCCCAGAGCCTTGGTGGCGGTGAGTTAATACGGTGTCCCATTTAGAGGCAAGCACTTGCTCTTGGCACTGTGACAAGTTACACTCGTCTCTCCGCTGATTGCTGGCCTCAGCAAAAAGAAGCTTCTCTGACCAAGGTTGAGATCAAACCCAGTCTATAAACAAAGATATTTAGAAGATAAAAACGTGCTCGATGTCCTTAGCCACCGGAGGATGCAAATTAAGACTAGCTTAGGACTCTCAGGCCAGCCAGAATGGCCATCTTCAAGAATACAAAATGGCAGCTTATTGTTTTAGACAGGGTCTCTCACTGAACCTGGAGCTGACCAATTCAGCCACCTGCCTGGCCGGTAAGACCCGGGGATCCTCCTGTCTCTACCTCCCCAGTGCTGGATTCGCAAGCACATGCTACAGTCATATGTGGGTTCTGGGGATCAAACACAGGCCTCTATGCCAGTACAACAAGCATTTTACTGACTGAGCCACGTCCCCAGCCCTGGGTACAGGCTTTGTACTGCGAGATGTGCTCTTTGTACATATATGCAACTCAGAGCAAAGTAATTAGTAGCATCCTGTTTATCCAGACTCTAATCTCACAAATTCGATTCGATGTTCCTGATTGAACAATGAAGAACTCTAATGCCCCGGCCCCAGTCCCAGCCCCAGCCCCAGCCCCAGCCCCCCCAGACACACAGCTCTCCGTGCTGGAGCCAGCATCCTCACACAGAGGTCTTTCCTCAGACTCCAGCCTCTCCTCCATTAAATCACTCCTTATCAGAGGGGGTGGGCTTCCCTGCCCCCGGAAGCTTAGAAATAGAGACTTGGAGTGGGTGGGAGTGGGAGCTGGAGGGACCTTTGAGAAGCAAGCTGTGCTGTTCTCATTGTTTTTACTCAAACATGAATCTTTGTTCTCCGATGCAAATTTTGAGAAACTGGTGCCAATCCACTCTGAACAAAAGAATTTTGGTCTGAACAAACAAAATTTGAGATAGAAGTCTGGCTCTCTTAGCTGCATCTTGAGCATCTGCCTCCCCTCCCCCTCCTGAGGTGGCTCTCACCCAAAGGTGGAGAGAAACTTTGAGAGAAACTTTGTGGGTTGCTTCCCAGTTACAGGACACAGGGAGTCCAGGGTGCCATACATCAAGATCATGAAAATAAACTTGCTCGTGCTGCTTAGGAGACTGAACTGGTGAACCACCCTTTGTTGACAACCCAAAGACCGCAGCATTCCATAAACGGGGACTCAGTTCCAGTGAGCTTTTATGAAAGGCTTGATCCACTGCTTATTCTAAATGGAATTCTCATTGGCTTAATGTCCATAAGGACTATGTCCGTTATCGTATTACTAAGCAAATAATTGTTTAAAAGAAGCATGTTTTTCCTTATTCTCTTTCAGTCATATAAAAAGAGATCATAAATGGGTCAAATTGTTTTCTGATCAATTACATTGAATGCCATATTTGTGCATGTCGAAATATGGCTCTTCCGCCATTTTAACACCTGCATTCTATGGTTGTGCCTCAATTTAATTAGTACCTTATTCTTGCATATTGAATTTTTCTATAATTTTACTGAAATTATAAATGACGTCTCGATGAGAATTTCTGTGGATACACGTCATTTATCATCTGTGGAATAATTTACTTTAAAATTTTAGGAGAAAGGGTGTTAGGTTAAAATACTTGAGTGTTCTTGTCATTCACAGCTTTGACAAATATTATAATCAAAAATCAATGTACTAACCTCTATATCAGATATTGACTTTAAGTTTGCTACTATTAATAACAGCTATATTTGTGGGTTATTTCTGTATTTTTTTCTTTCTCTATCCCATGATATATATGTGTGTGTGTGTGTATGCGTGTGTGTGTGTGTGTGTGTGTATGTGTGTGTGTGTATGTGTGTGTGTGTATGCGCGTGTGTGTGTGTGTATGTGTGTGTGTGTATGTGTATGTGTATGTGTGTATGCGTGTGTGTGTGTGTGTATGTGTGTGTGTATGTGTGTGTGTGTATGCGTGTGTGTGTGTGTGTGTATGCGTGTGTGTGTGTGTGTGTATGTGTGTGTGTGTATGTGTGTGTGTGTATGTGTATGCGTGTGTGTGTGTGTGTATATGTGTGTGTGTGTATGTGTATGTGTGTATGCGTGTGTGTGTGTGTGTGTGTGTGTGTGTATACATTCTTTGTGAAGTCGGCCTGAGTCTAACGCTTTCAATAATGGATGTCTTCTCTTGAATCGGAGGAATGGACTTCTGTATCAACAACGCCTCTTTGCTGATTCCATATGCCTGAGGAGGTCAGACATGGCTACCAATAAGAGACTTCAAGCTCCATCTCAGCCTTTGAAACAAAGTCTTTAAGAGGGACAGACACAGGAATCAGTCCTGTGTCGGCTGCCATTAGGATGGCTTTTGAGTAAGCCTCCCAGGTAAGAGATGTGAAAGGTTGGGAACACTAGTTTAACTTCAGGCCACCGAGTGAAGGCCGCTGGGAGTCTGATCGCCACTTACCTGAGAGAATTCCCAGACATCCAGGTCTGAGGCATGAGGATCTGAGTGAGGACTGGGCTGCCTGAGAGGAAACACATTCTTGTCCTAGAAATATTTGTTTAGTCCAGATAACCACAGCCACCTGTCAGAAGCTGGGGTACCCTTTGAATTTGGGAGCCATTTTCCCACAGCTCCAGGGCTCTACAGAGCAGCTCTTATAAGCAGGTAGAACCTGAGGCCTGTAGGGCTCTACCCTCCTCTCCCCAGCTTGATTCTGTTACTGTAATAGAGTTCACAAATGTAGATCCATTTGCCCTGTAGAAATGTAGATTCCTGTTTGCCCAAGGAAACACAGCGTAGACTTTGAATTTGTCATAGACCTGAGAAGGGAAACTCACTGAGATTCAGAATAATCACAATGCTCCAAGCTATTTAATCACCTTCCCATCAGATGCTCAAATCCCCTAGGTAACCTCCAAGTAGTCAACTTTCAGCTTCCAAGAAGACTCAGTGACTTAATTCCTCTACGTCTATGACACATAAGACCAGAAATCAATACCTTTGTGAACAACATATACAAAATCCCACCAGATTTTGCAGATACCGGTTTTGCACGTGTGTCCCTTGGTTAATATTCATGAAGAGGCAAGTCCTAGGCACACTGAGACCTAACACATGATCAAATAACACATCCCAAATCCTTTCATGTGACTCTGGAGTGTTATATATGCTTGGGAAGCAAAGGAACTTGATTTCATTCTCTAAAGAAGGGATCCCCGAAATGCTGTGCTTAACCCAGATGCGTGTGTAGACCCCCAACCTTCTAAGGAGTCATTACAAGAAATGCAGGCTCCCAGGCCCCACTGCAGACCTGCCCAGCCAGTGGCAGCTGTAATGAGATCTTGAGTAATCCAAAAGCACAAGGAAGTGACATCTGAAAGACCTTCATCTGGGTCACTCATAAAGAATGCTGGTCAAATTTTCTGATTATAAAAAGAAAAAAGAAAAAAAGAAACTCATTGCAAAGAATTTGAAAGTGTCCCCCCACCCTACTCTTCATCCTGGAAGAAGGAGTAAGGTGACTGGAACTAGAACATAAGCAGGCTCTTGCACAAGGTGACTACCAACCTATTTACAGGCATGTCATTAAAACAGCAGCCTACTAAGTGCAATGAGTCTGGGTCACAGTGAGGTTGGTGGCAGAGTGGAGTGTGGGCTGGAAGGAATTGCTAAACAGCTCTGGTTGATAATGTAAAGTACTCACAACTTTGTGGGCAGAGGTTTGGTGAACTCCAGGGCACACAGGAAGATGTCTCTCTTCTTGCCCAAGATTGTTATCTCAGTTGATTATAAGGACAGGGAAAGAGATGCTGGGTAGAGGTTCTTGGGGGCCATCCTTCCTAGACAGCACAGTTCCAGCCAAGTATAGCTGAAGAAAGAAGAGAAGTAACTCTCAAGGACAGAAGGAACCCTGGAGGACCATGGAGAACCCTGGAGGAGCCCTGGAGGAGCCCTGGAGGAACCCTGGAGGAGCCCTGGAGGACCCTGGAGGAGCCCTGGAGGACCCTGGAGGAGCCCTGGAGGACCCTGGAGGAGCCCTGGAGGAGCCCTGGAAGAACCCTGGAGAACCCTGGAGGACTCTGGAGGAGCCCTGGAGGAGCCCTGGAGGAGCCCTGGAGGAACCCTGGAGAACCCTGGAGAACCCTGGAGGACTCTGGAGGAGCCCTGGAGGAGCCCTGGAGGAGCCCTGGAGGAGCCCTGGAGGAACCCTGGAGAACCCTGGAGGAGCCCTGGAGGAGCCCTGGAGAGCCCTGGAGGACCCTGGAGGACCCTGGAGGACTCTGGAGGACTCTGGAGGAGCCCTGGAGGAGCCCTGGAGGAACCCTGGAGAACCCTGGAGGAACCCTGGAGAACCCTGGAGAACCCTGGAGGAGCCCTGGAGGAGCCCTGGAGAACCCTGGAGAACCCTGGAGGACTCTGGAGGACTCTGGAGGAGCCCTGGAGGAGCCCTGGAGGAACCCTGGAGAACCCTGGAGGAGCCCTGGAGAACCCTGGAGAACCCTGGAGGAGCCCTGGAGAACCCTGGAGAACCCTGGAGGACTCTGGAGGAGCCCTGGAGGAGCCCTGGAGGAGCCCTGGAAGAACCCTGGAGAACCCTGGAGGACTCTGGAGGAGCCCTGGAGGAGCCCTGGAGGAACCCTGGAGAACCCTGGAGGAGCCCTGGAGGAGCCCTGGAGAACCCTGGAGAACCCTGGAGGAGCCCTGGAGAACCCTGGAGAACCCTGGAGGAGCCCTGGAGAACCCTGGAGGACCCTGGAGGACCCTGGAGGAGCCCTGGAGGAGCCCTGGAGAACCTTGGAGGAGCCCTGGAGTCTAGAGGACCCTGGAGGAGCCCTGGAGAACCCTGGAGAACCCTGGAGGAGCCCTGGAGAACCCTGGAGAAACCTGGAGAGCCCGGGAGGAGCCCTGGAGGAGCCCTGGAGTCTAGAGGACCCTGGAAGAACCCCGGAGAATCATGGAGGAGCCCTGGAGTCTAGAGGCCCCTGGAGGAGCCCTGGAGAACCCTGGAGAACCCTGGAGGAGCCCTGGAGAACCCTGGAGAACCCTGGAGAGCCCTGGAGGAGCCCTGGAGGAGCCCTGGAGTCTAGAGGACCCTGGAGGAACCCTGGAGAACCCTGGAGGAGCCCTGAAGGAACCCTGGAAGAACCCTGGAGGAACCCAGTTAATGTTGAAATGTTAAAACTCTCACACATTTTAAAAATCCTTTGAAAACACTGTTCTTTAAAGACACTGTCATTATCATATTTAAATAGTTCCCATTTTAGAGTGTTAGATTATTCCTATTTTTTACTGTAATATATGATGCAATAAATATCTTTTTCACACATCATTACCCATATACTCAATTATTTGCTGTTTTAAAATCAAACTATAAACTATAGGGAGAGAAATGTGTAAAAATCAAATGTATACAGCTTAATGACTGCTCACAAAAAGAACAAACTCAGAGATGCACCTCCCGGGTCAAAAAAGTAGAATATAATCACAAGCCCCCGTGAACCACCGTCTAATTGCCGCACCTCCCTGCAGGGGAGCTGTCGTAGGCAGCTTTTTACCATCATACCAAAATACTTGGGGTGTAAACAGTAAAATTCATTTGGGCTCAGTCTCACAGGCTCTGGTCCACAACCCTTTGGCTCCGTTGCTCTGGGCCTTTGGAGAGACTGCAGATGATGAAAGGAAGTACGTGGTGGAGTTACACCCTCATCACTTAGAGGCCAAGAAGCAAAGAGGAAGGAAAGGGTTGGGATCCCAATATCCCTCTCAAGGGCATTCCCCATACAACCTAACTTCCTCTCACTAGGCTCCACCTCCTAAAGGTTCCCCATCCTCCCAATATCACCAGGGGCTGGGGACCAAGCCTTCAACGTGCAGTGCTTTGAGGGACATTCCAGATCAAACCAAATTTTTAATACCAATTGGTTGTATTTACATAACATCCACATAAAAATATAAAATATGTATTTATATAGTTGAATATGTTGCATAAATATAATGTATATACTTGTTCATGTATACCACACATCATTTGCTTTTATGTATCTTAGCTGTCAACTGCATGTAAATGCATCTCTAAATTTCATGCGAGTCCAAATCCGAAGTCATACAGATTTTGCATGTGGGCCCCTTTGTAAATATTTGTGAGATTTATTCAAGTTTTGTTTGGAGGAAAACTATTTCTATTGGATGAATCTATGTTTCTTCCACATATCCAGGTCTTAGCAGGGCATCAGGCTGCAATCAACTTCTCAGTCAAAGGCAGAATCAGAAGTCTGCTGGTTTTCTTGCTGCTGTTGCTAAACTCTAAGTGGATTCCTGGGCAAACAAAACAAATATTTTTGTGTGCGTGCCATTGATTTATACTGCTAATTGCTTTCCATAAAAGCCATGGCCATTTGTACTAAAGAAAAAAGGCAGGGTTTTCCTGAGGGGTGAGTTTCAGGAATATCCGAACAATAACCAAAAAAATATCTCTGTGATAGTATGTTAAGTATTATAACTGTGTAAGAGATACTATAATTATGAAGACGCTGGTACTACCCCTGTCAAAGTCCTTTATAAAACTGTATTACTAAATTCTCAAAACAGTAAGTGGTAAATTTTATGTCCACCCCATTTTGAAGATGAGGAAACTAAAAGTCAGAAAGGGAAGGGACCTGGCTGAGTCACCAAACAGTGTCTCGTTGGCACACATCTTGTCAAAGCAGCTAACAAAGTGCATCATGGACACTGCGGGATACGATGGTGTTAGAGACACTGGGATGTAACCCTTCGAAATGTGGAAGTGGGCATCCATTCAAATGCACCCTATTTCCCTAAAAATCTCTCCTCCTTGTCCACCTCAGGGGAGCAGTACCTTCTGGCCCACAGAGAGGGTTCCTACAGAAAGATCCTGGATTGTCATTGCTGAGATCATTTGATCAGGGATAGCGATAGCTCTCCTCCCCTGCCCATGGCAGATAGAACCAGCCAGTCACCATGCAGCCATAGCCTGCCATGCAGAGCCACCTCAACCTTATCTGCCACACTGTGGTCCTTAACTGCGACGTTCCATGCCTTCTTGTCCTGGTTGCAGCCGATCTCCTCATGGTTGGATATTGTTTCTACATTTTGCCATTCAGGTCTCAGCTCAAAGTCAGCTCACTTCCTCCGAGCTCTTACTGAAGCCCAATCTCGAAGAGCACGCCCCCTTACTATCTTTCTTGCTGCCGTTTTTTAAGTTTTGTCAGTCATCTGTTCCTGCGGTCGGTGGTGCTGCTGCTTCCTGACTTGTTCATCTACCCAGTGTCTGGCAGAGTCCCTAGCACAAAGCAGTGGTTGGGAAATATGCCAGTGTCTTGAAATGGCCTTTCCTTGTGAGCCTGCACATGCAGTTAAAAGCTTTCCCACCACCTTACAGCCATTTGCTACCAGGAACAGAACTGAAACATGGCCTAAAATCTTTCTGCAGTCACTACCTTTTCTTAATCCTCCATTTACAAATGGGGAAACTGAGGCCTGGAGCAAGCAGCTATCCACTGGATGCATGAGAGTAGAAGGGGGCTGACATCAGCCCTCCTGACAGGCTACCCTGCACCCAGGCCACTGCATGGAAATGCGGATGAGCAGAAGGTCAATGCCATTCGTGGGAGCATCTCTCTACCCAGGATGCTTTCCCAAGTCACCAGCTGCCTTTGGTCCCCATCCTGTGGGTTAAAGTCTGGGTCTAAGATTCTCCCTGTGTTTCTGTGGATACAAAGCAAACCTAATCTCAAACTCTCTTGAAAATGCCAAAGGAATGAACTTAATTTTAATTTTTTTAAAAAACAGAAAATTATGTGTGTTCTTAATAAAATCTAATTTGGGCAATTAGGAGCTCATGAAGTAGAACCTTTCTGTAAAAACTGACAATTAGCTTTAGGAAACAATACGTTGAACCCTTGGCATTAAGAGAGTCAGCAGCTAGAATTTCCGAGGATAAGATGCTGGAGAGGTACAGTGAAGCAAAAGCATCAGGGAGGATGCTTCCTAAGAGTCGTGGGATATGAGCTTGCTGCCACAAGTCCACACTTCTGAGATCCATGACCTTGGACCAATCCCTCTCCTCTCTAGACCTTTATGTTAGACCCAGCATTCTTATTTTAATACAAGGCTGATGGCACCTCCTTTCCTACAGAACGCTTGTGCAGAAATAGAGAGCTTCAGGGAGATGCCCAGCAGCCGCTGTGTCATTGTGTCACCCCTCCCCATCCTTCCACCAGAAAGGATGACAGAGTCCTGCGGATCACATAGTCTAGGCCAGGGGCGTGAGAGGATAGTGGAGAGGAAGGCAGGATATGCAGTCTTTCGCATTCACCTTGCATTAAGGTGCTGGGGACCTCTGACAGGCTGCAAGAGGTGTGTACAGGAACCAGAAGCAAATTCCAAAATCTTACTGATGGAGGGAGGGGAGCGCCTGAGTCTCCTGGTCAGCAGTTGCGAGGGCCCCTCACAGAGTTCCATGCAGATCTCGGAGCTCCTTTACTAAGAGATTTGTCAGTTTGGGTTTGTTTTTCTTGTTTTTTGTTTGTTTGTTTGTTTGTTTTTCCTCAGACAGTCTCAGATAACCTGCACCAACTTTGAACTCCCTATACAGCTGAGGACAACCTTGAGCTTCTGACCTTCCTGAGCCCTGGGATTGCAGGTACCCAGGTTTGTTCATTATTGAGAACCAGGAATCGAAACCCAGGGCATCATTCACTCTTCCAACAGCCGAGCTATATCCTCGGTCCCACAAATACCTCTGTACCCAGACTGCGCTGTTTCCACTCAACAAAGATCCATGGGGAGATACAGGGCTGCTGAACATCCATCACACTTCCAGGTGACCGTATCAAATCTCAAGTCAGCTCTTCTGATCCCCTCTGCCAGTCTGCCTCACAGGAGCTCCCGGGGTTGCAGAAAGCAGCTCACTGCTTTTTGAACTTAGCACCCACTTGCCACCTTTAGCCTTGTGGTGTCTGGAGTTTCTGTCTGAGCCACAGCCACCAAGAGTGGTCTTCATGAGAAGGCTCCTGCACACCGTGCCTTCTCCCCAACCCTCTGCCAAGCAGCAACCACTACTCCAGAGAGAAGCAATTTTTCCTAGTGCCTTCCCAGAAGCAAAGTGGGTAATTAATTGCACTGAATAACACATTGAATGTACTAATAATTGGGTAGTCACAGCAAAATGATTACTTTGAAGAAATATTACCAATTCCCTGTTGTACTTAACATTTCTCCTTATTTATCATTACCGTTTTAATCAATAATAGTCACAATAGTAATAAATCCGTCTTAATGTTAATTGTGTTCAATTGGATGTACCCATACTGAAGTATTCTGAGCATACTTCATTATTTGTATTAATTTAAGATCACTTAAAGGCAAATTACATAGTTTGTACTTTCAAGTAGGTAGTTAATTATGACAAAGTTTCTCTGGATTCAGCATTTCCCGGCTCGGAGCTGCATGCGGTGCTGGGGACTTCCCGGCTCTGTTAGGTGTGATGGCCAGAGATGGGGCAGAGACGGGCGTGCTCTCGGAGTTCCCTCTGATTAGCATACCCTGGCCTTTTAGAAAGGGTGGCTGTGTAGAAACAGGTGGCTCTCAATGTGTGGCTGACTTTGTTCTCACTTCTGCACTGAGTCAAAAAAGCAGTCCTCATTCATTGGTTCACCAAGATGGAGACAAGCCCCATACCAGGATCAAGAGACTCATGAGAAAGCTAAAGGTTCAGAAGGCCATCAAGAGTGAGCTCAGTGGTCAAAGTGCTTGCTGCACAAGTATGAGGGGCTGAGTTCAGATCCCCAGCACCCGCTAAAGGGCTGGGTGAGTGTGGTGGCCCACTTGTAATCCCAGCACCTGTAAGGCCAAGACAGGGGCTCCCCAGAGCATGCTGGATAATACAGTAACCATATTAGAGAGCTCTGGCCTCAAGTGAGAGACTCTGCCTCAATGAGTAGGAAAAAGAGCCATTAAGAAAGACTCCTGGGCTGGAGAGATGGCTCAATGGATAAGAGCGAGTAGCCAAGTTCAATTCCCAGCACCCACATGGCAGCTCACAACTGTCTATAACTCCAGCTTCAGGGGACCTGACACCCTCACACAGACAGGCAAAAACACCAATGCACATACAAAAGAAAAGAAAGACTCCCAAGGTCATCCTCAGGCCTCGATGTTCAAGTAGGTGCTTGTGCACACATACATGCACACACAATCACATACATATATATCTACATACACACAAATATGCATGCATGCACACCACATACACAGACACCTGTTGAAAATAAAAAGGAAGCGAACAGAAGAACTCACAGAGGTTTTGGGAAAGGCTAGCAGTTGTCAACAGGAGAAGCAAAGTGCATTCACCCAAACAAATAGGGAATAGAGCCAAAAGCAGAGACACACTCTGTAGGTCTCCCAGTCAGGCAAGATCAGCAGGAGGCAGGGATGTGGGCCCAGTTTTGACAGGGAACCTGTTAATGGCTTTGGTACCCTGAGGACTTTTAGCAGAAACAATGGGAGGGAAAGTCCAGGGAGGGAACCTGGAAGAAGAATGCACAAACCTTCAGACAGAGCTTTGAGTGAACGCTCCGGGGTTAGTGATGCCAGAATGGAAGAGAAGGAAGGCCAGAAGAAGAAGACAGCTTCAGGAGGAAGGAAGATTGGTTCAGTTTGGGGGACCAGGCAGGGGGCAGCCAGCTGGAGAATTAACAGGTAAAGCATAGATGCTTGCAAAAGCCCAGAGGAATCTGCGCTGGAAAGGAAGGATTTGGTGAGATTCATGGGAAGGAAGCAGTAATCACTAAGTAGATCTCATTTCACAGGTGATCACATGTGATCACCCATGAGATCACAGCCCCTTGGAGCACCCAGCCTAGGAAGCCTCTGAAATTCCTTCTCCTTGTCTCTGCCTAGACCTGATCCACAAGGAAGATCTTATGATTCAAATTATACAAAATGGAAATTACATGGCTATGTTTCAATGGTCCTGCTTTATGAGGCCATTTTGCTACCCTTCAGGGACTTGCTCGGGACCTGTGGTACCAGAGTTGGGGTCCCAGGAACAGCGGTTAGCAACAGCGGTAGACGAGCCTGTGTCTCTGTGTCCACTCCACACAGTTAGGGAATTGAGGTCCGGGTTTCAACATTAATGTACTAGGATGTCTCTAACTATGCTCATGACTGCCAGAAACCTAGAGTTGTAGGAAAGGGATTAATGGGAAAGGGGCTCCACCTCCTGGTAACAGTCAAAACCAACATTTCCACAGCACTTTACAGTTTAGGAATTCAGGGTTACAGCTGACATTTAGTCTACATTTTGACCAGGTGGGATGATAATGTGAACCACATGGAAAATCACGAAGCTTTCCCTTCTGCTTCACGCCGGTTACACTCGCAATAACACAATGAAAAGATAAACGAACTCTATCCCTTCCAGGTAGGGGACCTCATGGTCTGCAACTGAATAACTCTGGCCTGAGCCACTCGCCCTGGTCCAACCCTGACAAGTGGCTGACAAAGAAGCCAGAATGGTCCTCCGTAGATCCCTGGGTCTGATGCGAACAACAGGGATTATAAAGCTTGGGGTGACTGAGGAAATGGTACTGCTGGTGCCAAAGTGGGAATCTAAAGCAGAAAGTGGTCGATTCTTTGTGAGACGTTCAAATAACTTTCCACACTAGGGGTATGAGCTCAGTTTTGCTTGTTTTTAAGTACAGACAGATGTTTGATGGACAGCAAAGAGCCGTGTATGGTCTAGGCACCAGGAGCTGCACGAGGCACTACTGAGAACAAGAGTATCAGACAACGTGGAAGGTAGAGTGGGGAGACAGAGAAGAGGCTAATGAATGGCAGGAGCTGGGTGTGCTGGCACATGCCTGTGATCCCAGAACTTGGGAAGCTGAGGCAGGAGGTTCTCTCCTTTTTCGGACACACTGGGCTGTAAAATGAGGGAAGGGGGGCTGAGAAGAGAGCTCGGTTGGCAAAGTGACCTCGAAGCATGAAGACATCAGTTTGAGTCCCCAGACTCATGTTTTTAATACATAAATTTAAAAAAAACAGGCATGGTGTATGTGCTTGTAACCCCAGGGGTAGGGGGGTGGTGGACAGGTCCCTGGAGCTCACCAGCCAAACATCCTAAGCTACTTGACAGATGTGGTCTGGCCTCCATAGTCAGGCACACACAGAGACTTAAACACACATGTTTGCATGCGCACACATACACAGAGAGAAAGAGAGAGAAAGAGGAGAGAGAGGGGGAGAGAGAGAGAGAGAGAGAGAGAGAGAGAGATACACACACACACCACCACCACACTCAGAAATCTAGTCCTCTCTTTACATACAGTGACTTCATTCGGGGTATCTTGTACCTCATAGATTAGAAAGGGGCCTGGGCCATGTACCTGGTATCAGCAGACCTCAAAAACTGTTTGCAAGCCAGATATGATGTACTTCTATACTTGTCCTTATGTCCCAAGACACTGAAAGACTCAGAAATTCTTAAATTCGACCCCCAAAGCATGAAAAGCTTCTGTTTCTCTTTGCTTGTCGGGTTTGCATCCTCCTCTACCATTCTGCTCAGCAAAGACTCAGACTCAGGATGGGAACCTCTTGGGGCTTGAAGCCCAGCCTCCATTTAAAAAGAAACGAAGCATTTGGATGGATTATTTCCCTGACCCAAATAGCGTGGTGAGTCCATGCTCACAAGACACCTGAAGAGTCTTCAAGCCTTGTGTTCTGGAAGCAAGACCCTGACAGGCTGTGATTTGCCACAGCCTATGGGGGGAGCTATTAAAGAGGTGTCATCTGTGGTTTAGCCTGTGGCCTTTACTTGGCAACGTTTTCCATCTCCCTCTGCCTGAGAAAATGAGGCCCTCTGTTTCTCTGTAGGTTTATAGCATTGAAATGGAACTGAATCTGTCAGGTGTCTGTTTTCTGTGTGATGAATGGGCTCTTGATTTCTGTCTCCATGTCTGGAAGGTCCAGATCCCCAGCTGGGGTGGCAGATTCACCTGGAGACGTGGCATTGAATGGAGGGAGAAAGACCGACCCGCAGCTTCCTGGGGATTGCATTACAGAAAGAGCTGAGGACAAGTGAAAAAATAAAATGGCAGTATCTTTTAGCTCAATCTAGATGTTCTTAGAAACAACAGTCTGTGTACTCTATAGCCTGGAGATGTGCTGAGAGATACCAGCCATTGCCTAGAATAAGCCACATTCATGGCTTCCTTCTCGTCCCTTTCCCTCATCGTCCAGCTCAGATGCCTCCTTCCTTAACATGAGCCACTCCACTCCAGGTAGAGCAAAGAGAGGATAAGACGTGTGGTCTGAAGCTCAGAGGCCAAGTCTCCTCTCTGCCAGGTTTATTGGGAGGGAGGCCTTGGGCAAAGCCCCAAACCCCTATTTACCCATTGCAAAATGGGAAAGCAACTCCCCTCGACAGGGTTAAATTGCTCATATATTTTCATGTAATCCACAGAATGCCACACCTGTCCTAGAGGCCAGAAGTACCTGGACCATGCCTGCCCTCACTCTCTGGACCTCAGGTGAGAGAAGGCACGCCGCTTGTTCTTGCAAATGACATCAGCCTGACCATCAACATAGCTGTGGCCTCAATCCACAGTCGTGAAGTCAAGCGAAGGCTTTAGTGTCAGCCAAATGGTGCTTACAAATCAAGTGGCCAACGAGAAATTCGAAAGTTCTCTACTTCGGCGTGCTCATCTACGAAATGAGAACACCGCGGGCTCTTTCTCCCGAGGGCCGTTTGAAAGAGTACGTGGCACTGTGCGTCTGAAATAGCTTCCAGACCCGGCTGTCTCCTAGTAAGTGCCTGGTGCTATTCCAGTTGCACAGAGATGGTGACAAGCATCCTGAGGACAGAGTAGCACATCACCTAAAGCCACACTCCTCACTTCCGGAAGAGGACAAGGAGCTAAGGACCGCTGCAAGGCGACACGTGTTTCTCCTGTTTATCCCTTGAGGCTTCCTTTCGGCAGCTTCTTCCCCAGCAGCTGCTCTGTCAGTGGTCCATATGCCGCCTCGCTGCAGAGCAGCTTTGAAGACATGGCTGCCAGCTCCACACGCGAGACCTGTACAACTGAGTTCGCGGCACAGGGGTGCTGGCCTCCATCAGTCTGCCCACAGCCAGCCTGTACCTCCTTCGGGCTCCAGCCTCGCCACCCAGCCCCGAGCCCCAGTCTCCCGCCCCCCCTCTGAGCCCCACCCCCACACCCTGAGCCCTACCCCTGCTCCCCACTCCCGGAGCACCAGCAGGGCACTGCACCCTCCTCAAGCACAAGTGGACAGGGGGCAGAAGGCCAGCCTGGTTCCGGGAGGGGGTGCGCATGGTAAGGAGGCCAGCTGGAGGAACAGGAGGGGACAGATGCCATGGGGTCCGGATTTGTTCCTTCAGGAAGAATTCAAAGAGCTAATTGTCTCATTACGACCAGGGAGCGATTTCTTCATGGTCCTGCCTTGCAGTATGTGTGTGTGTGTGTGTGTGTGTGTGTGTGTGTGTGTGTGAGAACACACACAGCAGAGGGTGGGTGGGTAGGAAGGAAGGAGGGTGGGCTCAGTTTCTTCCAGACCTGTGCCGTAGAGCAACTTTCAGGTCCCCAGCCTGGGAAGGGATTGCTTTAAAGAATTCAACCATAGCTCAACATTCCTTGCACCTTGTACCTCTCGGTTCCCTACCTTACCTTCAGGGTCAACACACACATGCATGCGCATGCATACCATATACCCTGCCATTGCCCTTTACCCCGTGTCTGATGTGGTTTCCATCCCATTCTTTAAAACATAAGGTCCTTAGGTTCTGGCTCGTTCTTCCGGTCCACCCTGCTTTTGTGCAGTGGTTCTTAGCCCATTTCTGCTTCCTGCCCTTTGCCTTGCAGGCCCCTCCTGCTGGGTACCCTTCGTGTCTGCCTGCGGCTACCCATCTCCTTCAGCACCATTTTCAGAGGCCATTCAATAGCCCCCCCTTTTCCGTCAGCTTTTGTTACGTGGTCCCTTCCTCTTACCTCTAATTTCAGACTTCCTGATGTGAAAAGAAAGGTAAGTGACCTCTGCGCTCGTCTGGACTCTTACAATAGCTTTCCACCCACGTTCCGGCCTCTCTGCCTCAAAAGTGACAGCCCTAGGAAGTGGGCAGGATAACCCCTGGCCTCCCTCTTCCAATGCAATCAGCCGGCAGATGGAGAGAATATTTCCAGCCCACCCTCCTCACTGTCTTCGCTTGGAGAGCTCTGGAGACCCGGGAGACCAGGCAGTACTTACCCGCCAGCTCTTAATGCAGGTAATCTTGAGAACTGCCAGTTGCCACTGCTGGGCTCAGCCCTTCCAGCCTCCTGCCACCTCCGCTCTCTGACCTGGTCCCCTCATAGGCCGTGTGCACATGAGTACATCAGTAGGAACTGCATGTGTTGGTGTGTGAGATGCAGGCACTGGTGTGTTTAACCAAACAGTAGTGGGTTTTTTTTCCACTTAATTTTTTTTCACATCTTTTCCTGGTGTGCATGGGGGTACACAAGTGTCATGGTACATATGTGTATGCATAGCATGTGTCAGAAGACAAGTTGAGGGAGCCAGTTCTCTCCTTCTACCTTGTTGGTTCTGGGGCTCCAACTCGGGTGTCCAGCTTGGTGGCAAGTGTCCTTACCTGCCACCCCTCACTTCACAGGCGCCGGGCCATCTCATAGTTGAAAGATGACTGCTCGCTACTAGCCTCACGTTTGGGAGAAGAAGAGGAGGAAAATGAGGGGGCATGGGGTAGGAAGTTCCTCCCTCAGGAAAGCGAAACTTTCCTATAATACCAACAGAGTTTCCACTTACGCATGGGTTCTTCCCTCAGACGTAAGGAAGGCCAGGAATGAAGTTTGTTCCCGGGGCACAGTGAAACCCCAAGCGATGTCAAGACAACAAAGGGGACTTTTCACGCTGCCAGTTGTATTTTCAGTCAGTCCTAGTGGTTGCACAACGTGTTGAGTGGGGATGAGTGAGTGAGTGGGTGAATGAGAGAACTCTGAAGTCATCCCCATCAATGTGTCTGAAGCTCTAGTAGGCACATTCGACTTTTAAATGTGACATTTCATCTTCACACATGAGGACCATGCAACTGAGTCGAGTGAGGGGGAAAGTCTCTTTAAGGTTGTGGTTTTGCGTTGGATCACATTCATAGCTGTCCTTGGCCACCTGCGTAGACTCAGATGGGAGACCCGACATCTCCATCCACTTTCCACACACCCAGCATCAGGCTTCTCGCCGTGCTCCGCCCTGGCTTCTCTGTGAAACGCCTGATGAGGCCTATACACACTGTCGGGTTAAACTAAACCGATCTGCGGCACTTACTCCTGCCTTGCTGAGACAGAGCGTCCACATTTCAGTCTTATATCGACTATTATGAAACACAAGATTTTTTTAAATCCCCAACATTGATAGATACATATCCTGGTACTGACACGGGATCAAGCTTGATCTTTGGTGACAGCTAGCTGGAATGCAAATTTTAATTCAGACGTTTATTGCTAGATGCATATCATTTTGAAGAAACATAGTTATGTATTTTGTAATAGAAAAGACACCTATGCAGATTTCTTAAAAATCCCATCTTCACGAACGCTATAAATTTGATAAACAAATAGAAAGGTGAAAATTAGCCAGAAGTATACTCTTAGTTGAATAGGTTTTTAAATAATTAAAGTGGATTTCCTTCTTAATGAAGAAATTAGGGCTCCTGGATCAGATCAAGAAACTCTGTGTTTTAGGTTGTTTCTGCTTTAACTGAGTCTCCAGGAGCTGCTTCTGTGGTCCAGGATGGCTGCATGAGGGCCCAGAGACAAAGGCAGGCTTGGGGATACTGAGTTGATATCCTCTTCCCTCTAGATGGGGGTGTCTCTCTCAGGACACAGAGTGAGGCATCTCATCGTCCCTAGTAAAGCTAGCAACAGTGTTGACTGTTAACAGTGTTAACTGAACCATTAGAAGCACAACATCGAGAGGCATATGTGGTTTCCCAGGAAGATGCGACTCTTCAGGAGATGCTTGTGTTTTGAGGTTCTTCTTCCTCCTCTTCCTTCTCCTTCCTCCCTCCTCTTCTTCATCTTCTTTTGGAAACAGGGTCTCATGTAGCTCAGGATGGCCCGTATTCACTGTGTAGCTAAGGATGACTTTGAACTTCTGATCCTCCTGCCTCCACCTCCCAAGTGCTGGGATTATAGTCATGTACCACCAACACCAAGTTTATGCTATGGTGAGGATGAGACCCAGGGCCCCATATTTGCAGGACAAGCCTTCTACCCACTGAACACAGCCCTAGCCCCATGTATTTGCCTCTTTAAAATAAGAATAAAAATAGCCAAGCTGAACCTGTGGCGCACGCCTATCATCCCTGCACTTCACAAGTTCGAGGCCAGCCTCGACTTGAGTCCCCGTCTCAAAACAACAGCACAACAACAAATAATAACGAAAACAAGCAGTGTGTCTCTTTTTGTTGCGGTTGTGAAGGAGAGGAGAATGGGAAGCGAATCGAACCAAAGCCATCATCTCCCAGCATCGGGTGGATCTCTTCGCTTCGGTTGTTATAGCAACTACAGCCTACTTGTGTCACATGGCCCCACTGGTGAAAGCAAGGTGTAGACATGGACACCAAGACACTGACATTCAAGAGGGAGTTTCGGGGTCAGTGATGGCTTCCAGAGGCATCCTGACAGGATAGCTTAAGGAAGGGGTTGGATTCTCAACACAAACATACGGTGTGAGAGTGATGTATGCAGCTTAGACTCACTTTGGCCTAAAGAGGAAAGTACTGTTGGCATGCTGACAGGAGGGAGACCAGGTCAGGGGATTCTGGAGTATGAACTGGGTCCTGAATCTGTCACTCTCCCATCCTGCGACTTTGCATTAGCTATCCAATGCGATAACTCAGAAGACCTCAGTCTTCTCATCTGAAAAATGGAGTCTTGAACTCATCTCCAGGGGCCGTTTGCACTCCAGCACTAAAAGCTCACCTGGTCTGGGAGAGACTGGTTCAGATGTGTACGCCCCTTCCTCCGTGCCCTGTCCCCTCCCTCCGTGCCCTGAACTCACTGCCTTGAGTCTCTCAGGGAGCATCTCCTCCAACTCAGAACCTTTCCTAGCCCCTGGGAGAAACCAAGTTAGGAGTCTCAGGTCAGGGCTTTCATGACACCTATGTCTTGAACCATAAGGTGGCTGCCCACGAAGACTGCAGTCTGTCCAGGCGGTGCGTGTCAGCTTCAGCAGATGCTCCAGAAGTGTGCAGACAAGTGTGGACTTGCTCAGAGAAGCCATTTCTGTGGTTCCCTGCTCAAGCCACATTATCATTCAGGTGCTGAGGAGAGGTATAAACCCCAGCCATACTAGTTTACATGGCCTCTAAGATTTATCCCCAGAGACAGGCCATTAAGTTTTCTCCCCTTTTATTTTATTTTTTCTCAGATTCTCCAGAAATGTCCATTCTGGCTCCACTGTTACGAATTGCAAACAGCTAGGCTTAAGCCAGGGACTCAGCAATAAATCTGCATTTAATAAACTGTCAAAAGATGATCATTCCAGAAACAGTTCATGCCCCTTTCCTCGTCTCCTTTTATATGGTTCTTTTGCACTGAGATATCATCTGTATAAAAGCTACTAGCCATCCAAATGGTCACTTGCCTCATACATATATTGCTGGTAGGAACCTACCCCTCCAACTGTGGATTATCAGAGCCCAAAGGCCCTGAAGCAATTGTTATGCATGAAGAGGGACCTGAATTCCAGGCTTGGCCATGACCGTGGACACATCTGCTCAGAGCCTCAGTTGCTTCATCTGTAGACAGGAATGCTTGTCCCTTGGCCAGGGCCACTGTGACATTCAAGAGGGCGTTTCAGAGTCAGTGATGGCTTCCAGGGGCATCCTGACAGGATAGCTTAAGGAAGGGGTTGGATTCTCAACACAAACATACAGTGTGAGAATGATGTATGCAGCTTAGACTCACTTTGGCCTAAAGAGGAAAGTACTGTTGGCATGCTGACAGGAGGGAGACCAGGTCAGCCGAGGTCAGGATGAGAGCCACTGAGCTGTATGCTCCTGGGAAGACTTGAGACGGACTTATTAGTGCTGGACTTTCAGCATGGTAGAGGGAGGGCCTCTTGGATAGTCTTCCCTTTATGGAGAAAAACTCTAAGCCAGTAATGATCATCTGCCTTTCCCAGTGTCCCCCAGGGAAGCCACACTGCTCCCCAAAACCCCACCTGTTTGAACTTGAAGGAGACTTGGGAAAAGGAGTGCCTGAAGTCTCCTGGGGGCCCTCACCCCACCACAAGCAGCTTGGTTAAAGAGGTTCTAAAACCATTCTGTCTTGGATTAGAGTTCTCGTGTCTGCTTAGCCCTCTGTCCAGCTTTAAGGACCCTGAGCCCATGGAGCAGGCACTGTGTTCCAAATTAATACAGGGGATTGATGCTCTGCCTAAATGCCAGGCAAAGCCTTGAGTGGCTGGGAGGCTGCTGTCCTGCCCTGACACCCCTTCTAGAAGGAATAAGACTATTCTAAAAGATGGATGTCTGACTCATCCCCTCCTGGAATTCACCAAGAGCATCAGTGATTCACTCCCCACAAATGGGGGGCAGAATGAGAAGTTTTAGAAAATTAGTGTGCAAACAGACACACGAAGCCCTCTGTAAACTGCTCTCCCCAGGTCCTCTATAAACTCTGGTCTGATTTTGTAAATAACAGCCACAAAAGAATTTCCCCCAGTGAATAGGGAGGCAGACACGTTGGGGCATCTCCGATACCCGACTTCTGACTAAGTGAGGAGGCCTATAAAAACTGCGTGCCCTGGCTCTCTTTACAGTTCCATAACCTTAGCCATAAAAATCAGAATGATTCTCACTTGCTGGCTCTCAACTTGATTATTTCTGCTGTCTCCATGATGAGAGGAGAATGGGAAACTGATCGGGACTCCCATCCCCACTTGCAGATCCTGACGACCCTCCTTTAGCATCCCAGATTCCCTGGGCCAGCTGAGCGATCTGCTCCACGAGGCACAATTTCTGCAAAGCGCCCCCCCATCAGAAAGTTCAGTCATAGACTGAGATACCAACATGAATCCAGCTCATGCCTTGGTCCCAACCAACCCCAAGCGCGATCCACTTCCTGCCCTCACCCCTGCACAGACGTCTGACATGCAGACCTCTGGCTCTGGCACGCGATGTGGAAGTGACAACCTCCCAGACTGATCAATGCTCACAAATTGACGAGGACAAATCCACCGACAAAGCTTTTAATGGTGGATCAGAGTGGCTTTGCTTCTCTAACTGAACCCCAAATGATGAGGGGCCAGATCAGAGGAAGACAAGGCTGTGTCCTGCAGAGACTGGGGGCCAGGGAGGAGGGAGCAGACTGGATGCAGGATCCTAGGGGAAGTCAAGCTGTCGGGTTCAGGACCCAGAGGAGGGAGCCCTTGGGCTTCTGGATGCCTTAGAAAACTGCTGATCCCAGAACCTAGAAATAAGCTAACCAAGAAGCAAATGGTGGGGCTGGAGAGATGGCTGTGCAGTTAGGAGCGCGTAGTGCTCTTGCAAAGGACCTAGTTCCATTCCCATCTCCATGGTAACTCACGTAACTTCAGCTCAGAGGGTATCCAATGCTCCGGCCTCTGAGGGCATCCATGCTCTTGTGCACATACCCACGTGCAGACACACACATAGTCACATAATTGAAAATAGCAAAAATAAGTCTTAAAAGAGGCAAATTGCTTCTGTCTATGGTAGGAGGGCATGAGACGTATCCTATCGGGACTTGGATGACGGGGACACAGCAGGATGGGTGCTGTACACACTCACGGGACACACACTGAGGAGGGTGCTGTACAGACTCACGGGGACACACACTGACACGAGTGCTGTACACACTCACGGGGACACACACTGACGAGGGTGCTGTACACACTCACGGGGACACAGCAGGATGGGTGCTGTATACACGGGGACACACACTGACGAGGGTGCTGTACACACTCACGGGACACACACTGACACAAGTGCTGTACACACTCACGGGGACACACACTGACGAGGGTGCTGTACACACTCACGGGACACACACTGACGAGGGTGCTGTACACACTCATGGGGACACACACCGATGACCCTCTGCTCCTTTCTCCTCCCTTCCCTCGTCTTTTGCAGGGATGCTGAAAATTCTAAGGACCTCTCTAAATCTAAATAAGAGCAACATGGTGGGGTTTGGTGATACCTGCTTCTAATCTCCATACTCAAAAACTCAAGAATTCAAAGCCAGCCTGTTCTGCATTGTGAGGCCCAGCCCAGCCCAGCCCAGCCGAGGCTATATGATCTTGTCTCAAAATACATACGTACATACATACATACATACGTACATACATACATATGTACATACATACGTACATACATACATGCATAGATACGTACGTACATACATACATGCATACGTACATGCATACATACATACATGCATGCATAGATACATACATACATACATACGTACATGCATACGTACATACATACATACATACGTACATACATACATGCATAGATACGTACATACATACGTACATGCATACGTACACACATACATACATACGTACATGCATACATACATATGTACATACATACGTACATGCATACATACATACATACATGCATAGATACATACATACATGCATATGTACATGCATACGTACATACATACATACAAATAAACAAACTGACATACAGATGTATATGTTGAGGCCGATTTTAGAATTACAGCTCCCGGGGACGTTTTTCAACTCCCTGTTCTTCTTAATTCCCTCTCCCAGCAGAGACAGTGAGGTAGGTGTCTGCACCCGCGAGCTCCCAGGGAAGACAGAGTGTACCCCCACGGAGTCCACTCACATGTGGCCCTGGGAGGGCCGGGCAGACCCTTCTGGCCTCAGAGGAAGCAGGATGGCCACTCTCGGTCCCTACAGTGGAGAGGCTGCCCCTGGAACCTGAGCAGACAGCTCTTCCCTCTGCTCCGAGGAGGCAGAAGGAGAGTTTTATTCACTGCTACCCCCTAAGGCCAGAACCTTCCAAGCCTGGTCAACTCTGAGGTGATCCCAGGAATTCTGGCTGACAGCTGACCTGGGGAAATCACCAGCAGGTGAGGGAGGAGAACATCTGTTTTAACTTGAGCTCAGCAATCAGAACAAAGGAGGCAGGACAGAGAATGACAAGCAGGGTCCCCCAGGAACGGGGTGTAGGGAAGCTCAGATGGGAATGACCACCATTTCGGTTGCTTTCTCCTGGGCCTTTCGGCCCCTCCTTTGCTTTTTTCAGTCTCTGCACTGTGCTCCTGCCTTTCTTTGGCTTTTCCTATCAAAAATTTTGATTCATAACTTAATATGTTTATTAAATAATTATTAATATTATTAAATACTATTTGTTTAATTATTTAAATAGTTGTTTGCCCACTAATGAGCAAATAAATGAATGTATTAATTAAATTAAAGTTGGTATTAATGATTTATTGTTGATATTAATAGATTAATAAATTAATAGATATTAATAAATGATTGCTGTTTGGATTAATAATATTATTATAAGTATCTCTTATATAGTATGAGACAGTATAAAATGTGTTATATATTATATATAATAATAAAATAATACATAATGAATATCTACTAATATTAATAAATCTATTAAATTGACTTAATTACTTATTAAAATAATTTTAGATGATATTATTTACTAAGTACTATATTTAACCTGGCTCCTTCTATCATGGTGCTTTGTAACCTACACTTGAACTTGTCTGATCCTTATATTTCCTTTCTAATTCAATCAGTTCACTGAAGCTTCATTCAATGATATTGTTTTATATCTTTATATCAATGTGGAATTCCTTCTGCTGCTATTTTTGCTGTAGCTTTGAGACAAGGTCTCACCATGTAGCCCGGGCTGACCTCAAGATTGCAATTCTCCTGTCTCAGCCTCCTGAGTACTGGAATTTCAGGACAACACCACCACATTTGACCAATGCAGAATTACTGTTTTTCTGAGAATGGTCTTTGTTTCGAGGTTAATAGGAATCATCAGTCAGCCAGTTTTGTGGCTGTTTCTTATCTTGCAAGACTCAAGTTTCCCTTTGGGGTCTTTCCTCCTCACCACCAAATCTCCGAATAGCACCCCCTCCCTGTGTCCCACTGTGTCCTCCTCTGAAGCAATGCCCTTCGCCCTCCTCAAACAGCATGAATGTTCTATCCTATCAGAGAGTTGCCAGGAAGGAACCTGGGCAGAGTCCTCCTCTCTGGCAGTGACGTCAGATCAGTCACATGCCTCTCACTAGCTCCCCTTCTCCCTCTCCCAAACATTTCCTACCTCCCACCATGCACCTGGTGAGGTAATGGACAAAACATAAAGAAACTTCTGTGAACATGCTTCTTGATGTTCCTGTAAGTAAATTTGAAGTTTGGACTTTCCAATCCTTCTGTTATACTAAATTCGTGGATTTGGTGTCATTTTCTTCTTTTTCCTTCCTTGTTGTCCTGTTTGTTTAGAAATTTTCATATCTTTGTGGCTGCTGTCTCAGCTCTGAATGCTTTCTGTGGAGAAAGGATGACCAATGGGCACACAGTTGGATAAGAGGAGTGTGTTCGGGTTCTCGTGCATTCTGTGTGGGCTACACAGTAGAGGCGCTGCCGATAGCGACAGGCAGCTGTTCACATCAGCTGGAAAGAAAGACCGTGGTGTTCTAACCACAAAGAAATGAGAAACACTAAGAAGACAGAACATTATATGATGGTACCTACATTGAAATATCATATAAAACTCCATATGTATAATTTTAGTGTGTTAACTATAAGCTACATAAATTATGGAAATAAAATGATTTCTAATTATCTCTCTTGTGTGGCTCTATCATCTGTAAAGATTTTACTATCTTACTCAATTTGTGTGTGGGGGGGTGGAATTGGGGATTGAACCTGAGGTCTCATGTTCATTCGTCAGGTAAGGGACCACTGAGCTGCCAGTCCTTTTTCACTCTTTAAATTTTAATTTTTTTTTTAAATTTACCTGATAAATTGCCAGCGCAAATCCTGAACTTGACCCCTTCCCGCATAAGAGTCAGTCTCCACTTGCCTTCCCTTCTATTTCCTGAGAGTCACTGTTCAAACTGTTGAAATGCTTTCCGTCCCAGCCATGACAGCGGAGCTCCCAGAGAGACCCCAAGCCAAGCGCGTGCCTGAGCGTCCCTGACTCTATAGATGTGGAGACAGGCCTACACATCAGGCCAAAGCAGCACACAGCCTGGCCGTTTCCAATGCATTAGCTCTGGAATGTGACTGTTTGCGTATGGGCGTGACAGGATAAAACTGGGAATGGGTTTTGAAATGTAAAGGGTTGAGAACAAGATGGTGGGTAGGTGGATAAGGACAAATGAATGCTGTAGATGTCCTTAGCCCCCAGAGACTATAGCTTCAAGTCGCAGTGCACTTTAGGAAGTGACAGAGGGTTGTTTTAGACCCAGTTACAGATAATTTTACCTAACATTTTTCAAAAATATCTCTTGGTTGACAACAGAGCCTTAGATTCAGTATAATCTGGAAAATTCTCGCCTAGTCAAGGCCTCTCCACTGTTGGCCCATGTCCTGTCATATAACTACTTCATATCCATTTCTACTACCTAACCCTAACCCTAACCCTAACCCTAACCCAAACCCTAACCCTAACCCTAACCCTAACCCTAGCCCTAACCCTAACCCTAACACTAACCCTAACCCTAACACTAACCCTAACACTAACCCTAACCTAACCCTAACCTAACCCTAACCCTAACACTAACCCTAGACCTAACCCTAACCTAACCCTAACCCTAACCCTAACCCTAACCCTACTGTAGGACTGAATCTTAGAATCCTCCAATTGGCCTCTATTCAATAACCCTCTAACTGTTAACTGAGCAAGCTGACAGTTAAGCAAGCTCGTAGCCCAGCTGGCAGATTCTGAGGCTTTGTTGTTTTCAACAATTCTGCTTGGGTTTGGGTTTGCTTTGAAATCAATTGAATGCATGGTCATGGACCAGTGCTTTTGGTCCTCGGAGATGGACAGACAGGCAAGCCGGCACAGGACATTGTTCCGAGACACTGCCTGCTGTGTCCTTGCCAGCACCCCTAACAACAACCATTTCCTTTTCAGCATCCAGTAGCAGCACGGAGGTCTCCTTCCCATCAAGTGGGGTCCTTCATCACTAGATGAGGTGTAGGCAAGCCATTGCTGTCTTGCTTGAAAGAGACAAGGTGGCCACCAAGAGGAGGCTGGGCATGCAGAGGCATAGAAACTGCAGCAAGCAGGAGGCAGAGTCCCAGCCCACTCTGCCATGGGCCTGCTGTTTGACCTGGGCGAGTCTCTGTCTGACCTCTGACCTCACCATTCCCATCAAAACTAGACACACTGAGGACAGTCACCACTTGGAGGACCTCAGGCACATCTGGATAAAGCTCTGGCACTGGCAAGATGGAGAGGTGGCCTGAGAGGAAGAGCAGATGGCCTCCCCTTCAGCTTAAGTATGAGAGAGAGACAAAGGTCTATGTCAAAGTCAACGTGGCATCTCCTCCCTGTGAGACACCCATTCTGTCATCCACAAGTCTGTGCTCAGACACAACCAACAATGGACACCATGACTCTTGAAAGCAGTGTCTTCTTTCAGTTTATATTTTAATTCAGTGGGTATGGAAAGCAGGAATTTCAAGAGATACCTCCTCACAGTATAGACAGACAGAAGGGGTATGTCTGGATGAAGCCCAGTTTCCCGTCTCTGCAGAGTAGGTGGGAGGTCATACCTTCCCTGAGACAGGAACAGGTGCGCAGAAGGTCGTGGGTTCAGCATTAGACAGTTGGCTTTGAGCTACCACTAGGCGCCAACTGGAGGCCAAGGGTCAGGTGGCTATTTGTTTCTGAAATGTAGGGAGATGTCTGAGACATGGAATTTAAAATAGTTTTTGTAAAAACTGATAGTTGCAATAACTGAGGAAGATAATAGGAAATAAAAAGAAGGGAAAGGGCGGGTGGTGGTGGCGCACGCCATTAATCCCAGCGCTGGGGAGGCAGAGGCAGGCAGATCTCTGTGAGTTCGAGGCCAGCCTGGTCTACAGAGTGAGTTCCAGCACAGCCAGAGTTACAACAGAGAAACCCTGTCTTGAAAAAACAAACAAAAAATAGGGGGGATGGGGAGGGGGATGGGGAGGGGGATGGGGAGGGGGTAGAGGGATACAGAAGAAAACAACACTGAAAAAGCAGTGTGAGGAGCACTGGCTGGCAGCCAGCGCAGGGTAAGAAAGGAGGACCTCAGGAGACTGGCATCAGGACTGGCTGGGGAGGAGGGGGCTCAGGTAGGACCTAGGGGTGGGTTGGATGAAAACCACTCAACATCTTCTCATGCATTTGAACACTTGGTCCCCGGTTGGCGGTGCAGAGTGTTGAGGTTCCGGTGAGGCAGCCCTGTTGGAGGCAGTGCATCACTTGAAGTGGGCTTCGAGAGAAAAACAAGCCTCACCTACTTCAGTTTGTTCTCTCTGCTTTAAGAAGCTCTCAGCTTCCTGCTCCTGCCACCTTGCTGCCAAACTTCCTGCCATGATGGACTCTTATCTCTCTGGAACCATAAGCCAATATGAACTCTTTGCTTCCACATATTCTCACAGTCCTGGTGTTTTATCACTGCAACAGAAAAGCACAGTACCAGACCAGGTCGCCAATCACAGCAGGTGCTACTGCGGGACTGCTGGAATAAGGAGTGGGCAGGTCGGAGTGAGGTGGAGGTGGTTGGAGATGCGTTGAGAACGATCGTAGCAAAGTTGTGGAGCCAGAACTTAGGGTGAGGGAACTCAAGGATGATGGGAGAGAGACAACAGCAAGTGCAGGCGGGTCTGTGAGGGAGAGCAGCCGACACTGCTGTGTGGGATGTAGGAGACTAGGTGCTTTCTTTTCATTTAAATTTATATTAACTTAAATTTCATAAGGGGTGGCTCACACCGTGCGCATGTGTGGAGGCCAGAGGACAAGTACCAGGAGTCAGTCAATCCTCTTCTTCCAGGAGATGGGCCCCAAGGACCAAAGTCAGGTTGTCAGGCTTGGCAGCCAGTGCCTTTGTGAGCTGTCTCACCGACCAGAGAAGTGCTTTCTTAAAAGGGTCAGCACAGTGAGTTAGCGGAAGACTAGATACAACCAGAGACTCTTTCCATAGGTAGGTCACTAAAAGGGTCGATTCCTCACGAGAGAGAGGAATCCCAGGGGTTCCAGAATGCACAGAGCTGAGTCCCAGGCAGGGCACCCTGTACAAGCAAGGAGCTCATTATTTGTTGTGTAGCACTAGGTCAGTTTTACAACATTTTGATTTGACAGCTTACATATTATCTGCCTCTTTTGCTCTCTTCGTATCTTAAAATCATTCCATTCCTATGAAGCATATCTAAAAGCATAGGGTCTACAAAAGTTAGGGCATCTCCAGAAATGCTGGATCTACTCAAAGAACTAAAATTCAGATATCATAAAGAAAGAAAATTCAGGAAGCTGGGTTTTGATATACCCTTCCAGAATATTCTACAACTTCACCAGAGTGACCAAATCCAAACAGAAAAGAAGACACGGCCACTTTGTTCTGATGACCAACCAGCAGCCCTCTTCCTCCTCCTCCTCCTCATCTTCCTCCTCCTCCTCCTCCTCTTCTTCTTCAGAGTGACGTCAATGTGGCCCTCCTCATCATGTGATTCCTAGCAAGACCTTGACTATCAGTTTTTTTTTTCTTTTCCTTTATGAAGCAAACATCAGGCAGATCCAGAATCTCCCATTGCAGTTCGAAGTGTCTCCATGAGAACTTTTATTGAGAAAGAGAAGCCCTTGAGGTCTCTCTCCATCTGGGGAGTTAAGATTCGTTTCCCACCACCTACTTCTGTGGAGATCCCTATCCATCTGCATTTATCCAGAAACAAGGAGGATGGAGACAGGTGGGCAGGGAAGATGAACCTGTCACATCAAGCCACAGATCACACCCTCTGAGGGATTCTGAGGGACTTACAGATTGCTGGGGCACCAAGTCTGGTCTCCCACCTGCGAGTGGGGAGGGCCCATCAGCTTGCCTAACAATGGCATCTCCCCTCAAACAATGGAGGGTAGGCGTTCTACTTTGGAGGTTGATGCAGAGAAGACAAGCCTTCTGGATTTGTTTAGAAAGAAGGGCTTGATCTCAAGGACAGAAAGGGAAACCAAACAGAACCTCCAGTGGAGTTTAACGTTCACCCCAAAGGGCCTTACAGTCTCTTTCTGCACCAGATTTAACTTCTCGCTGATACGGAGGGCCACCCTGCCTAGCCCGCACGTGATCCACCATCATTGTTGAGAAATGCCTGCTGGTACCAAGCCAAAAATAGTCTGGAAGCCTCTGCTGCTGTTTCCTTCATTACACTGGTGGAGAGGTAGACACCATCGCCCTAGGAAGAACCCTTCAGCATCCCCTAACAAGGTCATCCCCCAGCACAAAAGGGCTGCAGCATCTCAGGGGTGCTCAACAGTCGTATGAGAGAAAGAAGAGCATGGAGGAGCCTGCCACAGACTGAGATTTGCTCAAGGAGGGAGGTGCTGGGAACTGAGACTGCCTCATGGTATGGCCTGCAGTCGAGGGCCAGCCTCCCTCCCGACAGTCCTGCTAAGCCCAGAGAGGCCACAGCTCCATTGTGCAGCTCCAACCATTGCCTGTGGAATGAGACTCACCCAAAGCCCTGTAAGCTGCGTTCAAAAGTAATGACTCTGGATGTGATGATTTTTTTTTACTATAGTGCACATCTCTTCCCATCCATGCATATAAACCCACCTCGTTCATTTTACAAGCTGAGTAATATTCCATTAAGATGCTGCCTATCATTTATGTGTTAACCTCTTCTTACTTGCTAGCTGGGTTATTTTCAAATCATTCCAAAACCTCAGTGAAAATGTACACCCCTACATCGAGGTGCACATCCGTGAACATGCTAACCGTCTTTCACTCTAGTGAAAACTCATTGCGTACATCCCTATGCACATGCGTGACTGTTTCAGAAGATAAGTAACTTGTGGCAGAATTGCCGGGCTGAAAGAAATAAATGGCTTTTAAATTTTACATTCAAATTTCTCTCCAAAAGACCTTAACAATGAGAATAGGAGTGTGTGTTTGTGTGTGTGTGTGTGTGTTTGTGTGTGTGTGTGTGTGTGTTTGTGTGTGTGTGTGTGTATGTATGTGGGTATATGTCTATGTGTGTGTGTGTGTATATGTGTGTCTGTGTATGTATGTGTATATGTGTGTGTCTGTGTGTGTGTGTATGTATGTGTATGTGTCTGTGTGTATGTGTGTGTGTGTGTCTGTGTCTGTATGTGTGTGTGTGTGTATGTATGTGTATGTGTGTGTGTCTGTGTCTGTATGTGTGTGTGTCTATGTGTATGTGTGTGTGTGTCTGTGTGTGTATGTGTGTGTGTGTGTATGTGTGTGTGTGTGTGTCTGTGTCTGTATGTATGTGTGTGTGTCTATGTGTGTGTGTGTGTATGTATGTGTATGTGTGTGTGTCTATGTGTATGTGTGTGTGTGTCTGTCTGTATGTGTGTGTGTGTCTGTGTCTGTATGTGTGTGTGTGTATGTATGTGTATGTGTGTGTGTCTGTGTCTGTATGTGTGTGTGTGTGTCTATGTGTATGTGTGTGTGTCTGTGTGTGTGTGTGTGTGTCTGTGTCTGTATGTGTGTGTGTGTGTCTATGTGTGTGTATGTGTATGTATGTGTATGTGTATGTGTCTATGTGTATGTGTGTGTGTGTCTGTCTGTATGTGTGTGTGTGTGTGTCAATGTGTGTGTGTGTGTATGTATGTGTATGTGTGTGTCTATGTGTATGTGTGTGTGTGTCTGTCTGTATGTGTGTGTGTGTGTGTTGTTGTTCTTTACATCCACTACCATTCTAACTGTAACTCTAACCCCATCTAACCCTAACTTTTTCTTTTTAACTCTTGAAGTTTTGTCAATTCTCTTTTGCTTCTTTCTGTATAGTCCAGGCTGGCCTCAAACTCATGATCCCCTGTCTCACCCTCCTAAATGCTGAGTGCCTAGACTGCAGGTGTGACCAACCATCAAGCAGAAAGAGAACTTTGTTACGGAGACTATCAGTCGTGTTCCCCTTGTCACTTGAGAAGCTGAGCGTCTCTGTTGGCCGTGGTATTTATTTTCCAGGGACTTGCCTATTCACAGCTCATGCTAGTTTGTATGTCGACTTCCTTGTCACTTTTCCATTGGTTGGAGACTCTCTTTACATAATTTACCTGTTTTATGTGCTGCAAAACAAATGTCCACTTGGTCTGCTACTTCCAAATGTGCTGCTCTGCTCTTGCCAATGACTTACTCAGATTTTTTTAACTTCCAAAGACTTTTCCTATCTTAAGGATCTCCACCTTGGTCACAATTCTTTCATTTATCTGTTTTCTGTTTTGTTTGGAACTTGGCTGATGTGGAAGCAGTTTGCGTTTATGTAGACAGTAAGCCTTTGCGTGCCTTAAACCTTTAGGTGCCGCTCCCCTGAGACGAGACCTCCCCTAATGTCTTCCTCAGGCTCTCCTAGCTGGGACTTTGCAGTCCATCTGGCATTTATTTTGTGGTATGCCATAGGAATCTCACTCCTTTTTTTCCAAAATAGTTGGTCAAATTTCCCAATATCTTTCATCAAATTAGTCATCCTTTCCCCTGGGGACTGTAACCCCAACTTGCTCATACGGTTGTTTTTTATTTGGACTTAAAGGATGTAGAAAAGATTGGGATCATCTCTCTTGACTTTTGTCTTGGGGAGGGGGATACGGAGTGCTGTTTGCTTTGGATGGGAAGGGAGTGTGGCGTAGGGTGACACGGGGGAGGCAATTATGTGCTCATGGAATTTGTTGTGAAAAAGGAAAGTCTGAGGGAGAGATGGAAAGAGAAATCTACTGAGTCATAGAAAGAATGTGTTATCAACAAAACAGCTTTGGAATGGCTGCAGGGCAGGACTCTGGAGAGCCTTAAAAATAGAGCCTGATACAGAATAAGGCTTCTAGCTATAAAGAAAAAGCCCACAGGCAGTTCTCTCCACCCTCCACCTCCCACCTCCTTCACCCCTATCCCCCCACCTCTCCACTTCCCCCACCCCGCAGCTAGCCCACTGGCCAGCAGAGCCTTTCCAGGCAGTGCTCCTGTCAGGATCGGTTAGCTAATTTGAAAATAGAAGCCACAATTTGTCCATAATAAATTCCCTTAGAAGTGTGTCGACGGCTCAGTGGGTAAACGCTTGACCCTGAAATAATGAGGATCTGCATTTTATCCCAGTAGCTGTGAAACTAGCTGAGCGTGGTGGCAAGCAATGTAATATCAGTGCCGGGGAGGCAGAAACAGGAGGGGCCCACCCATGGGGGGTTGTTGGCCGATGAGTCTAACTGAAGGGTAGCCACAGGTCCCTATTTCAAAGATAAGGTGGACATTTTTGAGGAATGACACTTGAGGTTGACCTCTGGCCTACACACACACACACACACACACACACACACACACACACAAATTTTTTTTAAAATAATGCTTTCCCACATCATTAATGATCAATAGAAATTCATGTGATGTGGCATTATGCTACCGTGGCAGCTCAGTAAGGCAGCTGAGGAAGACAAGGAGGCCCTATCATAATTGCAAACCCTGCCGAACCTCAGCAGAGGGAACCACCATTACGGCAAGCGTTCTCAATAGTGGAACCAGGAGTATCTGAGCTCAGGTGTTTTTATTGATTCAGAACTCCTTAGGTGTTCTACTGATACCATGTGCAGATCATAAGCAATTAAACATACCCCATGTAAATCCAATACCTGCAGACAGTACAAAATGCCAAGACCTAGAGAGACCCTCACCCAACAGTGCACAAAACAATATTTTGTACATAACTAAAAATAAACTTCCACAACAATTTGATGACTGAATAGCATTCTTTTTTAATAATTTATTTAATTTTATTTTATGTGCATTGGTGTAAGGGTATCAGATCCCCGGGGACTGAACTTAACAGACAGTGGTGAACTGCCATGTGGGTGCTGGGAATTGAACCCTGGTCCTCTGGAAGAACAGCCAGTGCTCTTAACTGCTGAGCCATCTCTCCAGCCCCAACTGAAATTCTATCATGTGGTCAGGTAATAATTTCTTTAACCATTTCAGAATTTTCATTCGGCTGTCAATGATTTGGTGTGCATGTGTGTCTGTTGTCTGTGTGTCTATGTGTGTATACAAGAAGTCAATATTGAGTGTCTTCCTAAATCACTCTCCATCTTATTTGGGGGACAGTCTCTCAGTATTTGGGGGACAGTCTCTCAGTGAACCTATCGCTCACTGATTTGGCTAGACGGGCTAACAGAGTCTTCCAGTTTCTGCCTTCCAGCACTGGGATACAAGTCTATGCTGCCACACCCAGCTTTTCAAAAAGGGATTCTGGGAAATTGAACTCAGGTCCCCATACTTGCGCAGCGAGCACTCTACTGACTGAGCATCCCCCAGCTCTGGTTAATGATTTTTATAGAATAAACACTGCTTTCCAGAATCCCTTCACACTTGAATCTTGTACAGCTCAGCACTCCAATAAGAAAGAAATTAGCAGTTGGCTTTGTTCAGGCTCTTTCTTCCCACTGTCAAATTCCATTCTACAATGCTTATGATCTTTTACATTCGAGACCTAAGAGACCATTGAATGTGCATGGTTCAGTGTGCACAAGCCAGGTGTGGTTGCGCATATCTGTAATGCTGCACTCAAGAGGAGGAAGCAGCTGGGCAGTGGTGGCACGTGCCTTTAATCCTAGCACTCGGGAGGCAGAGGCAGGCAGATCTCCGTGAGTTCAAGGCCAGCCTGGTCTACAGAGTGAGTTCCAGGACAGCCAGAGTTATAACAGAGAAACCCTGTCTTGGGCGGGGGGAGGGGGGAGAAAGGAGGAAGCAAGAGGATTGTGTGTTCAAGACTAGCTGTGGCTACATACTGAGACCCTGTCTCAGATCTCAGACACTCGATAGCTAGCTAGGCAGATAGATAGATAGCAGTTGGTTAACTCTGATTGTAAATTCTACCGTACTCTATTTGCAATACTTAAGGCTCAGCCCTCTTTGAGGAAAAGCGTTGAGGACTCATTTGACACGCCCATGCCTTTAGATAACTATAAGAATTCCCACTTAACAGATGAGGATGGCGTCCTCAAGAGGTTAAAACCTTGCGCAAGGACACATGAACAGTGACTAAAACATTGCCACAGCTGTGCAGTGCAATGCCCGCCCTCCTTGTGCAGAAACACAGCAATGCCAGCTGCCACGCTCACAGAGGAGCGAATACACGGCAGATGAGAACAGACGCGAAGCGGATTAGAAATGCCGGAGTCCTGGAAGTCAGAAAAATTGCCATGAGATCCTAAACTGTACTTTTCCTTTTCTCCAGAACTAGATGAGGGTGACGTGTGACAAAAGCCAGCAATCACATTTTTGAGAGTTAAGCCTGTAACCCAACTAAGGATGAGAGAATGGTCTCCACAGAGAGAAGAGGGCAGATGCCTCCAGCTACCTAAATCTGAAGAAATAGGAGAAGGTCGGAAGCTACTGTCCAAAACGGATAAGATGAGAGGAACAGGGACACTTCTACCTTTCCCGGACTTCTGGCTGGTGGTGAAATGGGCCGGGATCCGCCCACGGCCCGGGTTACGCAGGAGACGGGCGGGCCCCGTTGCTGTGTGCAGCAGCGCCACCTAGCAGAAGTGGTGTAGAATTGCACCTTAACCATCAGGGCAGGTCTAAAGTCCTTCAAAAGACAAGGACTCTGCACCTGCCAAGTGGTGACTTCTCTGTGATAAAGTAACAAGCGTCTGCCTTTGAGAAGTTTGCAGTTCAATAGAAGACCATCATAGGCTGTAGAGGAGAGATCTGCGAAATGTATGGGAAACTGGGAGTGAAGCTGCCCTTCCCATAGGGTTCCAGACATCTCTTAAAGTTGGGTGATGATTACAGGCCAGCGTGGTGGAAGATGGCAGAAAATGAGGGTACATCTCAGAGACCCCAAGGTGGGGGAAAGTCTAGTTAAAGGTGGCAAAATTCTGGACTCACAGACTGCCTTGCTTAGCTTCCTGTTTAAGGAGTGAAGTCCCCAAGGCTTGAGCAAGGAAGGGACTTGCACAGATTCACATCCTAAAATGGGATTGTCCACATGAGAACCCACATCTCCTGATTCTCACCGAGTCAGGGAAGAGCAAGGCCAGCCCTCCGCCATCAGCGCCCTGGAAAGGCCACGCTGGCCTGGCACAGCCAGACTGTGCACTCAGAAGACCTAATGGCACTCCAGATCACCTCCACACGCCTCTCCAGGACCCTTCTCAAGCCAAGCTACCTGGCCTTTCTGTGTCATCTATCAAATGGGAATAATGATAATGTTAAACGCTCAGCTCAGCACTGAGTTCATGCCTACTGCTCAATAATCAGGTATTGAAGACAATGCTTTTAATATTGACGCTTTAATATTGTCATATTACTTGTGTGCTTCTCAAACTACCATTGATTACAGTGGCCTCACTTTCTGAGATTTTTTTCTATCTCAGTTGCCTGTAAGAAGATCACACGGAAAATACAAGAAATAACTCACACACTTTAAATTATGTGACCCTCTTGGTAGCAGAACGAAATCTCGTGCTAGATCACGCACTCGGTCCCGCTGAGGGTGTGAACGGTCCCTACGTGCGGCGCATCCGTGCTGTATGTGGTATTCTGAAAGGCCTTCTTGGTTATCAGATTGATTTTGGGGGGTATGGGTGGCTTTATCTGTGGTTTCAGCCGTCCCTGGGAATCCTGAAACACATCAGCCTTGCATGACGTGGGAATTACTATTATATGATTGTTCATATTTGCCAGTTCTTGCTATTTCTCATTAAGGCTTGCAGACATCATGGCTCTGTTTGCACAGCAGTGAGCGGAGGTGGTAGGGGTGGCAGATGGAAGCTGCCCAGTGGTGCAGGGAGCTTTTGGTTCAATGCAAAGACGACTGACTGTCCCCCGTTCCAGAGGCCTTGCGAGGAAGGTTCGCTTTAAGGGCAGATGACCTGTCAGGCCACCTCCTCCTACCTTGCATTGGGCAGGAAGCCATCTGGTTTTCTGCACCACCCAGAGCTTTGATTCTCTAATTTTGCTCTGCTTCTGAGGGGAATGTGATTTGGTAGGCGATCTGGGAAGACAGCTGTCTATGTTTATAATCTCAGCGTCATGATGGGTGCTCAAAGAAGTCAGGATCCAAAGCACATAACCTTGTTCTTCAGTGGAATTCATTAGATTTTATCTAGAGACGTGAGGACGAGGCTGCGCTGCCCACATCACCTGAACTCAGGGGACTGAGCCAGAGGGACAAAAGGCGATGCCACGGCCTGCTTCCAAACGCTGCCTAGGCTGTGTTTTCCCTCCTAGAGGACTCAAAGGGCTGCCACAGACCTCAGCCCATGGCGCATACCAGGCCTTCCAATAAATGCAGCAAAATCACTATTAGGGCCAGGGAGGTGGTTTCAGCAAGTGCAGGCACAGAACACCCAGAACGGAGGAAAGAACTGACTCCACAAGGTTGTCAGCTGTCATCTGACCTCCACCCGTGTGCCATGGTGCACACACATACCCACCACCCACACACATCATACAACACATATGCACACAAGAATAGAATAGTAAACGAATTTTAGAGAGAAAAAAGGCTCACTGTTGAAAAGAACATGTGGGGGTCTGCTTGTACAAAGCACTTAGAAGGACAAACCCAAAGGTGACCCCCATGAGGCTAGGAGGGGTGGAACGTAGTAGGACTGTTAAGAACCACGCATGAAACCCTGCAATCCAAGGCTGAAAAGATTTCACGCTACAGCACAGGTGCGTGGGGGTCATGCAGCCCAAGAGAGCTGCAGGAGGAGGCTCACAGCGAAGAGGGAAGGGTACTCGGGAACAGCAGAGGATAAGATGGAGTCCTCTTCCACCAGCAGACTGCATTAAGCCGCCAGGAAAAGGTCTGGTCCCCACTTGGTTAACGGGCTGAGGGTTTTGTATGGTTTCAGCTTTTGTTTTTAGAGTGTTCTTTTTTTTTTTTTTGAAACAAGGCCCCACTATGTATGTAATCTAAGCTGGCCTGGAACTTATTTTTTCCCCTGATTGCGTTTTTCACTTTTTGGCTGGTGTTTTGTTTTGCTGAAGGGGTTTTTTTGTTTTTGTTTGTTTGCTGCTATTGATTGCTTTTTAAGACAAAGTCTCGTGTAGCCCAGGGTGGCCTCTAACTTGCTATATAGCGAGGATGACCTTGAACTCCTGGTCCTCCTGCTTCAGCCCTCCAAATGCTGGGCTTATAGATGTCGGCTGCCACACCCCGAGGGATGGACGAATGAGTGCTTGAAAAGAAGGTTAAATTAGCTGCCTCTAGTTCTAGATGTATCTCCCACACCTGTGCTTCAGACCACACCTACTGCCAGAGTTTCATATTTTACTTATTTGGGTACTATTGTCAAGGGATCTCTAAAATTGATTTCATTAATCTCAGAGAGATTGCCAACTGTACTTTGAAAAAGTGTCAAACTTAGTATAATCCCCCACCCTTTCCTCAAAAGAAGAGGGAGGGGGAAAGGGTAGAGATCTAAAAGCAAGGGCCAGAGCACTCGGAGTATGTAGGAGCAAATAGAAGAGCAGAGAAAGTAATTCAGGAAGGGCTTGTGGCTTGCCTGACCTGAAGGTCTGGAGTCAGCTCCAGAAGCTCGGGGCAGCTCTGCTGCCCCAACCCCACATATGGCTCACATCTGCAATCCTAGCACCCAGGAGGATTGGGGACGCAAGGTCGTTCTCCAATGCACATTTGAGGCTTAGGATACTGGAGAGAAGGGGGGGGGCATCCACAGATACTCATAGTTGCTTTGTTCAAGACAGCCTGAAGCAGTAAGACCCGCCTGTCCATCAGAGGACACATGGAGCCATTGAATGTAGTGGATCTATGTAGTGCACTGTTACCATGAAGGGGGCTGAAACGCTAATACATCTACAACATGGTCCTGAGGAACAGGCTCAGTAAAAAGGAAGTAAATGCATACACCCTCACGAGCCCACATACGAAAGACCCGAAATCTGTCCACCTAGAAACAGTCTGTAGGCTGGGCATGAGGCAGCAAGAGTTGGGAGTTGAAGGCCTGAGCACAGGGTTTCTCAGAGTGTGCTGATGGCTGGCCCACTCCATGAAATACAGAAAATCATTGAGTTGCTCAATTTAAACCATTGCTTGATGACTCCTGGTATGTGAATTACATCTCAATAAAGCCACGGCAGTAAAAACAACAGAGCGATGGCCCTCTGCGAAGAGCAGGGACAACACACAGACACCAGCTCATCTGGCTGTCCTTGTGGCCCAGGAGAGGACATTAAGGACCAGAAAGGGAGTAGATTTATGAGAGAGGTGTCTGCCAGTGCCTATGCCAGTCATGGGCAGAGCAGAATTATTCCAGGAAGGCTCTGGCCTCGTCTCTGGCACATGAAGGTGGCCCCCTGACGGTCATGTCAGTGGCGCCAGGGTGGAGGTTCTCACCCAAGCCCTGGATCAGAGTGCACCAGCTTCCTGCCAAGCCTTTCACATGCTTGGGATACTATGTGGACCCCAGGTAGCCAGTAAGCTCGAAATCAGCAGGCGGTGGCTGGCAGCAGCCGGTCAGAGAGGCCAGCCTGTTGGCCGGCAGCCCCAGGATAATGGGTACTCATGCTCACATGAAGTTTCTGGAATCCCTTGGACAATCCCGAGGTCTGTGGGAAATAAATTATGGCTCTACTGAGAAGGTAATCCTAGCTAGGTCCAGTGCCAGGACACGATCCTGCTTGACTTTCACCCAGGGACAAGTGCTGCCCGGAAGTCCCCACTGCCCAGCACCTCCCTTCCCAAACCAGGCTCAGACTTGTCTGTGGAAGTCGTGAGTATGAAGGACCCCATCACTTTTATAGATGGTTTAGGGGGCTGGGCGTCCTTCCAGGTTCCCCCACTGGAGGTTGGGCTGTGTTCCCCTTGCTTGTCTCTCAGTTGTTTCCCTTTTCAGCTGTTCTTAATGAAGCCATTTGTGAGACACTGGAGGGGCAAACCAGACTTTAATTCCCAAAGGGAAATCAAGGACCCTTGCCCAACACTTTACACTTCTGAGGGAAACTGAGGCCTGAAGAGAGGGGAAGACTTGGTCTGGGTGGGCAGAGCTGAAAGTGAAAACCAGAGTTCTTTGGTCAGTCTTTCCATAGACCCCGGAAAGTCTCTGAAAGTCAAGAACAAAGGGAGACGTTTCTCCTAGAAACGGGGGGAGAAGATACCAGCTCATCCAAGAGCATGGAGAGATGGGGAACAGGGGACTTAGGAGAAAGTCCCATTGACTCCCCCCTCATAATAATGTTTTCCTAAAAACTGAAGGAATGAGACTCAACTTAATAATGATGCCACTGAGAATGTTGCCTGAACACCTTCACCTTGAGCTCAGACAGGAAAGCCTGGACCCCAGAGGATGGGAGGCTGATGAAGGTCACAGAGTCAGAAGGATAGGACCAGAAGTGAGACCTTGGGAGTCAGGGTCAGCCAGCTCCCCGGCACTGGGTCAGACTGTCTACAATCCCTGCCTCACGGCTCATGGCCAGCCATGAACTAACTTTGTCTTGGCTTTCCCTGTGGAGTCAGCCACCCCTTCAGACCTCCTGGTACCAGGCTGAGGCTGCATTCTTCCCAAGCCAGAGTTTCACTCGCTGCCTGGGCCGGTAATGGGACCTTCTTCCCACCTTCTGCTGCCACCACAGCTGTCTCATTTCTGTGCTGGGTCCCTGGAGCAGCTGGCCTTAGGCTGGCAGACAGGCCCAGCTCTGAGTCAGCCCTGGCTAGTCTGTGAGGATCACCTGCCCTCCAGGAAGCTTGGGTTTTACTGCCCCCTTACCAGGTCCACAGAAGGACATGCTGAACTCAACCATGGCTTGAGGACATGGCCAGGGCAGATGGGAAAAGAACCTGAGAACCATCCTGGCAGCGTCCCTCTCCTGAGGGTGACTTCAGGACACAGTACGGAGGCAGGGGTCCCAGTGTCCAGCTCACATGAGAGGTAGAACAGACTGTCCTGGCCTCTGAACCCCCAGATTCAGACCAGCTGGTGAGATTCTGAGAAACCAGACCAGTTTAGCACTCACAGGCTCTGAGGGACAGACCTCTCTCTCCCCCACAGCAAGAGTCAAGAGTACAGGAGGGTAACTCCCCCACTGTGGCCAGGTCCCTTGGCTACTGTGGGCCAGAGTACCTCAGATTACAGCCCAAGCTCTTCACCGCACAGGGCAGAAAGTGGAGGCACAGAGAGTGAGAGGGGCTGGGGCCACACAGCCCCCCAGAACCAGGGCAGATCTGAGTCTTGTTTGTCCAGTCACTTCTCTTCCCCAAATGCTTTCAGAGCAGGGAGGAGCAGCCTCACACAGAAGGTCCCAGAACAGCGCTGCCATCACCAGGCACCTTCACAGGATGAGTAGTTAGTACTAAGTAGTACTTAGTACTCTTAACAACCCCACAAGCTAAGCCAATCACCATCAAGACTGTGGATGGATATAAACCAGGGAGTCTCCGTGGATCCTTGCTGGCCATTTCCTGCTCTCATTTCCCTTTAGTTCATCAAGACTGACCAGTGGGCAATAGAGCCAGCTGTCAAGGACCCAGAGCAGGGGAGAAGGGAGCTGCTGCCTACGTCAGACTGAGCAGGTACCTCACCACCTGTCATCAGTGCTCAACATGACAACACGTGCCTCAGACTCACAGGAAGGTCCTCATGGCACAAAAAAGAGGCTCAGCCTCACCCACAAAAGAGGCCATGACCTCCAGGACAGCCACAGAAAGCAGAGGACAGTGGGGACAAAGAAAAGCGCTCTGGCCCAATAGCCTCCAGCCTTAGTTCAAGGTCTGTCTCTGCCTCTCCCCCATCTTGATGGGGAGAAAGATGCTCAACTGTGAGTCTCAGTGCTCCCACACAAGCTATGGAGCTGTAAACTCCTGTCCACCCCTTCACAGGGCGTGCTGAGGACCAGATGAGGGGACATTCAAGGTAGATAGACTTCTAGACAGGAAGCAGATTGGTGTTTCTAGCTGCTGAGGAAGCATGGGGGTTGGGGAGATGGGGGAATGGGGAGCAGAAAGATGAGAAAAATTTTGCATGACAAGGGTTCAGCATCAACTCAAATGTCAATGCCATCGGAGATTGGATGTCACTGTGGACAATGGTCACAGTGCAAGCCAGAGAGGAACATGAGAAAGCAGATAGGGAGATGCCCCAGGAGCAATATAGCCCAAGGCCAGCAACAAGAAAGGGGAAGCTGCCTCCCCAACAGCCTCAGTACTGAGCCTGTGGTCACTCCTGCAGTCAAACCCCAGTGCTGTACAGTGACCAGAGCCACTGCTTAAGAGAGGAGGAATGATGCCTGACAGTCTGCTGCTAAGAGAGCCGCACAGCACACCAACTGCGCGTGGCCTAGCTAGCCCGAGCACCTTGGCCTTTGTGTGGCCTTGTCTGAGGCAGGCACAAGCTGAGTTTCCATCAACTGTAGGGAGCAAATTCTGTACTTCCATGTGTATCTGGTACAGGTTGTCTCTGAGTCACAGACACAGGGGAACCATAGCTCTGTGACTTAAAAACAGGTATCCTTAGGTACCTGTTCCTGTATGAAGACTAGCTTGCCCTTCTGTGACATGAAGGTATCAGACCAGTGATTCTCAACCTGTGGGTCACAACCCCTTTGGGGGGGTCAAATGACCCTTTCACAGAGGTCACCTAAGACCATCTGCGTATCAGAAAATTACATAACAATTCATAACTGTAGCAAAATTACAGGTAAGAAGTAGCAACAAAAACAATTTTATGGTTGGGGGAAACCACAGCATGAGGACCTAGGAAATAGAGCATTAGGAAGGTTGAGAACCACTGCATTAGACTCCCTAGGATGGTACCTGTTGGGAAATATTTGAACATCTCCAGATATTGTATTTATTGATTGCTGTGTGTACCTCTCTATCTTGAAGGACGATCATTATGCCAGCAGCTGAAAAGGCCTGTTTTATAGATGTAAATGGTTGCTGCTTTCTGTTAAAGAACTGCTTCCCATACCTGTCCAAAGGTCATGAGCAGAGTAATTGAAGCTGCTAATGAGGAAGTGGTGGGTGGCACTCACCCCGGCATTGGGCAACAATGGGAGTGAATCGCTCCCATTGGGGCTTGAGCTTCCCCACCTAAAAGTGACACAGTTCACTCAGCTGCCAAAGGGTTGTGGGGGGAGTTAACCAATGAGATTTCTTTAATTGGATCAGGAAGGAGGGGCTTTGATTGAATAAAACTCTGGAGAAAGAGGCACTGGATTGTCAGCACTCAAAGACAGCTCTAGCAATGACGCCATTCCCCCTGCTGAGGGAATTTACCCTCACTTTTATTACATCCTTAATGGATAAATTACCTACAACAGTACCCAAACCAGAAAAGGGCAGAAAATGGAGACATGCAGATACATGCATACACAGCTCCAGGAACTCAGATAAAAGGCTCAGAGAAGAGCGGAAAGAACCTTGATACCAGGATAGGCTTTGCAAAAAAACTGTCTGCATTCACCAGACAGTACTGCAGGCCATGACAAGATGGGAGGAAGAAACCCCTTACAAAGGAGGAAACCGAGAGCTGGACAGGTGAAGATACAGCTGACTAAAACGATGGATGTTCATGTCCAAGGCCAGTGACCACAGTGACAGGAGGGACCTCGGAAAGCACAGCATCCAGCTGGGCGGGCCGAGTCCTGCTGTCAGTGCTGACGTCAGTGATGTGCTACCTAAAGTCGGTGGTGATGCTGCGCCTGGCTCCACGTCACCAGTGTGCCTATGTGAACACACGGCCCCCTCTCCAGTGTGTGGAAGAAACTGACCAGATTAAGTCCTGAGGGCTAGCCTTCCCGATCCTCCTAGACACACAAAAGTCTATCGTTAAGGCTGAATTCGGGATGTTGGTACAGGCCTGTAATCCCAGCACTTGGGAGGTGGAGGCAGGAGGATTGTGGGTTCAAGACCAGGATATATAACAAGACCCTGTCTCAAAAATAGATAGATAGATAGATACATAGATAGATACATAGATAGATACATAGATAGATAGATAGAAGTAGGTAGATAGATGATGGATAGATGGATGGATAGATAGATAGATAGATAGATAGATAGATAGATAGATAGATAGATAGATAGATTGATGGTTGGTGATTGATAGATGATAGGTAGGTAGGTAGATAGGTAGGTAGATAGGTAGAGGAAATAGATAAAACAAGAGGGCTGGAGAGATGCCTCAGTGGTTAAGAGTACCAGCTGCTGTTCCAGAAGACCTGGGTTCAATACCCATTACCCACATGGCAGCTCATAACTGTCGGTAACTCCAGTTCGAGGGGATCTAACACCTTCTTTTGGCCTCCATGGACACCAAGACATGTGTGTGGTACACAGACACACATGCAGACAAAAGACCTGTGTGCATAAAAAAATTGTTAAGATAATCATTTTTAAACTGTAAGATAAACATTTTTTAAATCTAGCAATATCCTAAGACAAAATCTATTCTTCTCTCAGTGATTTAAGGAAGTCAGCCTTACATAAACACTCATGGGAGATGAAGAGAATCCATTCCTGCAAAACTCCCGGTCTGGTTAGCTGCCACGAGTGGGCTCACTTCCACTTCACCTCTTTTAGTGATTCCACGGCTGTTTTGATATTCCAGCAGCAGGTTCTAACCTTTCACACTTAGATATCCAGGTACATTTACATTAGAAAATCTGCTTTCCTCCTCAAACATTTCTTTCAACAAAGATGGAATGGTCCCAGTAGGGATTTAAGGGCAATCTGCCCCTGCCCAGCATAGCCCCGAGCACGTGAAGGGAAGTTACTCACATCAGCAGGGCCCGGGAGGTTTTACTAGACAAATCAGACACTTTATTAACCACCCCAGGCCTCCTCATAAATGTAGTGTATGCCCCTGCATGACAAGGGCAGATCCCTCGGAAACTCTAGTCGCTTTATTCTGGCATTAATGAGCATGAATAAGCAGGGCTGGGTGGTATCCTTTATGATCCTCAAGAGCCCAAGAAAAGGGGGCTTCCAGAGGCTCCTCTGGTGTCTTTGAGGCTATCTATAAATCGTGTCTAGATTAAGCTTGCTCCTCCGGTGTCTGTACACCTTCGCTCTGCCAGACTCCACATCCCGGAGCCTTAGTGAAGCTGGAGTGCGGAGCGCTTACCGGCGCAACACTAAGCTTCCTGCCCAATTATCTCCAAATGGCTCCGCCGCCGCCGTTCCCTGTGTGAGCGTGGCAGCACCGGGAAAGGCTTCACCTGCCTCCTGCCCCTGGAGAGCAGTTTGACCCAACATTCATGCAAACGGAACCACCACCCCACACAATCGCAATCTATAGAGTGACCCCAAAAGACAATGGTTCTCCAGAGCAGTAAGTTCCTGCCACAGAAGAAATTCAGGCAGATTTCCTAATGAGGTGAGGTGGAGAGGGAAGGGCGCCCTGAAGGACTTCAGTTTCAGTCTTAAGACTCGGGGATGCACACTGAATAGGAGCAAATGCTTGCTACAGGTATTACCGAAGGCTATACTGCAGGAACTTTGACCCTCACACAAAAGTCAGCACAGCAGTCCTTTTATTTGCAACTATATCAATTATCTGCAAATAGGAACAGAGGCTTCTAGAATTCAGAGCAGCTGTGACTACACTCACAGGACCCTCAGGGGACAGGGGGATTCACAGACTCTCACTTGCCGTTGAGGCCCCTCCCTCCCTCCTCGACCAGCTTGTACCAGGAAATCCTGCCCCAGCTGCACCTATGTGGTCATGGAAGAGAAGCTATGGGAGGTGGAAGGTTGGCTGAGGGGTCTCTCTAGTGCGGCAACTTTCAGAGACCATCGTCCATGCTGGGGTGGGCTTCAAGAGTCACTCGTATTCTTTTGTTTGTTTGGTTGGTTGGTTCGTTTTGTTTTGTTTTGTTTTTTCAAGACAGTGTTTCTCTGTTGCAACCCTGGCTGTCCTGGAACTCACTCTGTAGACCAGGCTGGCCTTGAACTCACAGAGATCCGCCTGCCTTTGCCTCCTGAGAATGCACTACCACCGGCTGTCACTCATACCCCAATGAATCCATTGGTTTACCAGGCTGAACTTAGGTAGACTTGTTTCTATGATCTGTCTTTGGTGTCTAGGATGAACAGACATTTGTTTGTATCACAAAACAATCCAGTTTCTTAAGAGGGTCACTCCAGAGAAGGGAACTTCCAGCCCAGTGCCCTGTTGCGTTGAGCCACAGTCTAGGCTCCTGGGGACCTTGGGTGGGCAGGACGTGAGGCTGAGCAGCCCTGTTCTCCTCACCATCCAAACTCCCCTGGCAGAGCCCCTCATGGCCTCTGTCTAGAGCCGCTCCGGGTCTGAGCACCCTGAGAGGCCTGGGAGTCCTCTGCTCTGCCTAGATGCTGAGATCAGTCCTTGGAAGCTGTAAGAAATACCTAACAAAGCTGGGCTCCCTCTCTCTCAGCAGTGGTGTTTATCCTCAGAGAGGGTCTGGGAAGAAAGATGATGCTTTCTTTGCTTTCAAAGATAATTGGCCAGATACAGAAAGCACCTGTGTTCAGAGGCAAAATGACCACAATTAATCTCTAAGCACAGGGCCGGCCGCGGCATTCTTTGAGAAAATAGCTTTAGGAGTTTAACGGCAGTCGAGAGAATGAAAGTGAATTAAAAGAAATAGTAATTAAATCAGGAAAGAAGTTTTTGTGAAAGGGGTGGTAAAGGAAATTAAAACCGGTAACACTGAAAAATGGGGCGAGCTGGGCTGAGGGAGGTCAGGGCCAGCTGAAGGAGAAGGGAGGGCAAGGCTGAAGCAAAACAACTGGGCTGAGGGACACTAGAGCAGGTCTACAGATGGACTCCTTGTGATCACGTGGCTGGCATGTCCAAACCAAAACAGCCTGATCCATCACGACTGTCTTGGGAGCCTTCCGGATCACCAGCATGTTCAGTGATTTTTCTGGAATAAGGCAAGGGACCATGTATAGGTTAAGGTTCATTACAAAGAAAGGATTCGAGGCAATCATTGGAGAAGACCCAGGTAGACCCTGTGGGACGGAGATCCTTCTCAGGCCTCCCAGAGGGTCGCTCTCCTGAGGAGTGGGGGTGGGGAGACCCAGCATGTTTCTTTCTCCAACACTGACAGATGTGATGATGTGAGTCATGTTTTAGCTCAAGAAGTTGGCAAGACCCTCGGATCCCAGGGTTTTTTATCAGTGCTGGTGACAGAGGCCCCTTGCACCCAGTCACTGACAAAATGCTGTGTTCTGGGCTGGAGAGACAGCTCAGCACCTAACAGCACTTGTTGCTCTTGCAGAGGATCGGGGTTCAATTCCCAGCACCTACATGGAGGCTCACAACCATCCATCCACAATGTCAATTGCAGAGATCCAAAGCCCCCTTCTGACTTTCACAGGCCCCAGACATGCGCTTGGTGCACCTATATGTGCAATAAAGCATTCATACATTATAAAATTTTTAAAAGCAAATGGTATACAAAATAATGATAACATCCCCCAGCCTTGTCAGTTAAATGTTTCTGTTCTCAGCCAACCACAGAGCGACCTGCAAACAGGCCTTTCCACAACCAGAAAATGGCAAGCCTGCCTGGATAACTCATTTCAGCACAATGATCAAGAGAGTATCTTTCTAGAAATGTGAAAGCAGAACACAGTGATGGCTTGAGGCAGAGGCAGAAGAATCTGAGTTCCAGACAAGCCAGGTCTACATAATGAGTTCCAGGACAGCCAGGGCTACAGAGAAACCCTGTTTCAGGAAAAAAAGATGGAGGAGAAGGAAAGGGAGAGGAGGAGGAGGAGGAGGAAAGGGGACGGAGTGGGAGGAGGAGGAAAGGAAGAAAGGAAGGGAGGGAGGGACGGAGGGAGGAAGGAAGGAAGGAAGGAAGGAAGGAAGGAAGGAAGGAAGGAAGAAAGGAAGGAAGGAAAGGAGGGAGGGAGGGAGGGAAGGAGAGAGGGAAGAAGGGCATGCTTCCCTTCCTTTGGGGGTGGTAGGGATGTTTGGGGTTCAGCAATCAGGGGTTGTACGGCAATTGCAGATGAGAAGAACCAAGAAGGTAGTCAGGGTCTTTTTAGCAGCTCTGTGGCCTGTCAGGCTGGCTTCCCAAGTCCAACATCTATTGGACTTTGCCCATTTTTCCCCATTCCCCTGTGATGACTGTGTTTCTAGACTGCACCCCAGTAAAGAGGCTGGTGATACTGGAGCTGATTTAACTATCATTACTGGAACTGAGGCTTTAAGATTCCCACACTGGAAATTTAAACCTGGCCCTCCCATTACTACTGATATGGGCAGTCAACAGCCTACCAGGGTAACACTACGTCCCATACATTGGAAAGACCTAGATGGAAATCATGGCTCATTTTCCCCTATGGTTGCTGATGTCCCCCGTAACCTTTGGGGCAGAGACATCCTTGAGGAAATGGGAGTTGCCTTCACAACTGATGACAGGACCTTTTATGATGACCATCCCCAATTCTAGAAGCCACTGCCCACCCAAGGCCAGCTTCCATCACGGTACCTGACCCTGTACCCTTGGCCTGGCTGTCTGACACCAATGTCTGGGTGGACCAGTGGCCTATTGTTGAGCCTAAACTCACTGCCCTTAAGGAACTGGTTGAGGAGCAATTAAACTTGGGTCACTTAGAGCCCTTGACAAGCAGACATAATACCCCCATTTTTGTTATTAAGAAGAAATCTGGGAAATACAGGCTGTTACAAGATCTAAGAGCAATTAATGAACAAATGGAAAAGATGAGGACCACTCAAGCTGGGTGACCACACCCTAGTGCTATCCCACCCTCATACTGCATTATAGTCATAGACGTAAAGGATTGCTTCTTCCAAATTCCCTTGGCCGAACGAGATAAAGGCTGCTTTGCTTTTACAGTCTGGGAACCCAACATGCAAAAACCTGTAAAGAGATACCTATGAACTGTCCTTCAACAAGGGATGAAAAATAGTCCCACTATTTGCCAACTTTATGTTGCCAAGGCAATGCAAGGAATACCCAAAGATGTCCTAATTGTACATTCCATGGATGATATTATGCTAGCCCATGCTAACTCATCTTATTTAAGAAAGGTCACCACTCAGTTGTTAGACAATTTGGGGAAACTTAAGCTACAAATCGCCCCAGAAAAGATCCAGACTGTCTCCCCCTGTGCCTTCCTGGGATTCTTCACTGCTGAAAAAAATCAGGCCATTAACATTCAGCATTCCACAAAAGGAGTCTTACTCCCTCGTGGAGCTAAGGAGGGGTCATTAATTGTTTAAAACTGTGTGGGGTCATTAATTGTTTAAAACCCTTCTTACCTATACCAGATCAGGAAATGAGACACCTTTTCTCCCTCTTGGAGGGTTCAAACACCCCTTCTACAGAAGTTAGGCTCACACAGTAGGCCAAGGACCTCCTACACAAGATCAGACATGTCTGTCCACCTCGAACTTGGGCAGACATGACCCCAAGAGACCCTTGTTACCAATAATCATGTGGACCCGTGAAGGTGTCCTGGGGGCCTTATGGCAAGATGGTCCCTTCTTATGGCTTCACCAAGTCCACTCTGACCTCCAGAAAGTAACCTCTAAATTCAAGATTGCTTTCAGACTTGCCCTCAAAGCTAGAGCCTTAGCAAGGTGAACCTATAATAGAGAACCTGATAGGATATTACAATTTTCCTTAAAATATTCCCAATCACTTTGGGTGGACTCATTAAGCTTCCAGGAAATGACAGGTTTCACTGGCACCCTTGCTAATTACCCATCGCCTGATAAGCGCTTGGCAGCGCTTCCCCATCTTCCCGGTGAGATCAGGCCCTGTGGTCTTCCCAACTCTAATCCAATCCCAAAAGCAACATTAGCCTTTCAGGTGCAAATAAACAAATGTATGGGATTTTACTACAAAGGTCACGGATAAAAGACATCACTTATGTCCTCCCAAACCCAGGGTCAGTGCAATTAGGTGAATTATTGGGCCTCTTAAAAATCTCTGAGCTATGTCAGTCTGAACCCGTTAACATCTTTTCAGACAGTCAATATGCAGTACAAGCAGTCAGGACTCTGACATTCTCTCACATAAAGGATGCTAACCACCCCATACATGTGCTCACAAAGTCATTGCAAAAGGCCCTTGAGAACAGGGCATTTCTTTGGTTTATCTCCCATTTCAGATCCCATACTAAGCTGCCAGGAATCCTGGCCAGGAGAAATGAAAGGACTGACGCCATGATCATGTCTGTGGATCTTAAGCTACTGGAGCAGGAACGAGCCCTACACCAACAGTTTCACCTTTCCCCACAAAATTTACACAAACTCCTGCCTGAATTATCTATTACACAATGCAAGCACCTTACTAGATCCTGCACCACATGTACACCACTTGCGCCATTGGGGCCCCTTAGCAGGAGTGGTGTCAACACTAGAGGCTTACTTCCAAACCCCATCTGGCAAATGGATGTGACACACACACACACCCCTTTGGCAACCTTAGATATATCCACCTGATAGTGGATACCTGCTCCTCCTTTGTGCACGCTGTGGTGATGGGAGGAGAAAAGGCCTCCCATGCTATTAAAGCAATGAAATCCGCTATGCTCATCATGGGCGTTCCATGGGCCCTAAAGACAGACCATGACCTGGCATATACCACCCAACAATTCAATCATTTTGTTGCTTCATGGAAAATTGACCATACTTTGGGATCCCATACAATCCTCGAGGCCATGCAATAGTCAAAAGATCCAATGGACCTTGAAGGAATTGCTGGCCGGGGTCGCTTCTCCAGAATCCAAACATGACCCACGTTTGGCCCTAGGGAAGGCTGTGTTCCACATAAACATCATTGCTTTTGATAATCATGAGCTGAGTCAAGCTTACAAGCATTGGGCCTATTTGCCCAGGAACACCCTACTGCCATTTTGTAAGATGGAGAGATCCCTTGACGCCCAATGGTTGCCACCTGCCCCCTATTGACTAGAGGGTGAGGCTATGCTTGTATTTTTCCACAAGGTGTCCCCCACACCAATATGGGTACTATCAAGGGATGTCCAGCCTGCCATGGACCAGGCAACACTGGAAAAGAAGGAAGAAGAGACCCAAGATGGGTAATGTATGTCATCTGCTCCCTGCTCCTAATTTGCCCTATCTTGGCAGAAGATCTATGGACCCTTGTTCCACTACCCCCTGTTCCTTCACCAGTAGCTATTGATTCTTTTGTATACCCAGTTTTATTTTCCACTAACATAAGCCAAAGATTGCCTTTCATAGATCTAATCACCACAACACAAAAACTAGGAGGCACCTGGTGGTCCATGAACAAAATTATTGGTTTTACCACAAATGTATCCTCCACTAGTCCCTGTATACACCTATATAACACCACAGGGGACTTTCATGGCACATCACCAACGGGACCGTGCTGGGTATGAAACTTCTTGCCCTCCTTATGCTTCCAATGCCATGCATACCCTTAACTGCTCTCAGGAAACACGTGCTTTAACAGCCTGCTGGCTGGGATATTCGGTAACAGCCATCTTAACGAGAGAGCCAACAGCTATCTGGGTCCCTGTTGTCAATGCTATCCATCTCCACATGGTTACATTAATGACTCAGACCCACCTGCAACCCTGATAGGGAGTAAAAAGGGATTTTGACATCACCACTGCTAAACCAGGATCCAGGGTTCGTAGAACAAGTGTGGAACAATATCGAAAGATTCTTAACCCCTTCTGGATAGTCAGTCACCTATGCCATTATGAGAATATTAATGTATTAATCATTTTGCTTAAGTGTCTTGTACAACATGGCACTCCATCAACAAGGCTACCCTGTAGGTGCTCATGGCTCTGGAATGCCCAGACCACAGTTTGCCCAAAGAGATGATTCGGGCCTGGCTCCTGGAAACCCGTGAGGCTTCTGTTTAATACCCTACCCACCCAATGCACTCTCCAGGGATGCCACCCTTTGAGGACTGGTAGTCAAAGACGGGTAAGGACCTGTCCGGCAGGCTAATCTAAGACAGGCACAGTCCATTATACTGAGGTGGGGTCAACAAGATCAGAACATAGGAACTCTGGTTCCCACTGCATTGCAGAAAAATAAAACAAAAGGGTTGGATATATAGGAAGACCAAGGCCTGCCACTGGATAAGGCCTGAGACCTGCCCAGACATGCTCATTGATGAGAAGCGCCACAGCAGCAACCTGCAGTCTGGGAGCCAATCAGACACTGGGCTGGGCAGAGGGTATTAAAAAAAGGGGGAGCTTCCCCTTCCTGAAATAAATGAGTCTGCTTACCGGACTCCCAGAGCCTGTGTTGTTGCTTCTGCACCAGCTCTACCCTGCCCCCAAGAGTCCTGTGAATGGGCATGAGCAACAGCCCCATTCCCAACTTGTTTCAGGTTTGAATGAAAATGGCCCCCATGGGCCCATAGGTAGTGTCACTATTAGGAGGTGTGGCCTTGTTTGGAGTAGGTGTGGCCTTGTTAAAGGAAGTGTGTCACCGGAGGCAGGCTTTGAGGTTTCAGAAGCTCAAGCCAGACCCAGTGGCTCACTCTCTCTTCCTGCTGCCTTAAGCTCTGGATGTAAAACTCTCAACTTCTTCTCCAGCACTATGTCTGCCTGCATGCCACCATGCTTCCCACCATGATGACAATGGACTAAACCTCCAAACTGAAAGCCAGTCCCAATTAAAAATTTTCCTTTATAAGAGTTACCATAGTCAGGGTGTCTCTTTACAGTAATAAAATCCTAACTAAGACAGACTCTGACACTGTTCCTAACATGGATTTGCCAAGGACTTAGCAGGTTCAGCTTAAGCTAGTGACAGCAATTCTTTTTGCTGGTGCTACTGCCATCAAAAGCAGTTCCAATTGCAGCCGCATCAAGGGGTCCAGAAGCTTCTCTGGGCCAAGGACACCTTAACTCAAGTAAAGATCTAATATTAGGACTTTAGAAATACTATAAATAAAAGCCAGGCGTGGTGGTGCCTGCTTGTGATCCCAGCATTTGGGAGACAGAGGCAGGAGGATCAAGAGTTCCACGATAGCCTGGGTTTCAGAGAGAACCCTAGTCTAAAATACACACACACACCACAACACACACACACACACACACACACACATACACAATTATTAGTACCTTGTAGGAGATAAGTTTATTTTAAAAGAAATGTAAGATGTAATATATATATATATATATGTATGATGAAATTATCTTTCTGCCTAGAAAGAAGGCAGTTCTGACAAATGATACAGCATAATGTGGAGGAAATTATGCCAATCAAAATAAGTTCATAAACAAGACAAATACTTTTTCTCCCTGTAGGAAGAACAGTCACACCATGAAGACAGTGATGGCTGTCAGCTGCTGGGGGAAGGCAGCTTTGGTGATGAGTTTGGGAGGTGGATGGGGTGAGCATCCTGCGATATAAATGTACTGAGTGGTACTGAACAATTAAGTTGAAAATGATTAAGGTGGCAAATGTTATGTGTTGTAACATCAAAAAAATTTTTTTATAAAAAAGGAACAGCTTGAACACTGTGTTTCTCAGCAACATTGTATGGCGGAGCCAAAGGCAGCCACAGAATAAATGCTGCACATCTTCACGTCCAACTCCCAAGTTTGCTTCCTTTCCTTCTGCTGAATGAAGCAATTCAAATTCTGCCAGTGAGAGAGCTAGCACCTTTTAAGTCACAGGCTCAGAAACGCAGCAGCTTTCAGTCCCCAGAGACCAGATACACTGGCCAATGCAGCAATGACAGCGCCCCCATGTGGTTGTAGCACCTGTCTGCCCCAGAGACAGACAGACAGACACACACACACATGCACACGCACACTGATTTAAAGATTTCCAAACTATGGTCATAACTTTTAGCTCTATTTGGTATCTCTGACTATTGATGGGGAAAATTCCATTTTGGATACTGTTTTTTTTTCCAAATGAATCACTCTTGTTTTCTGTTTCAAAAATAAAAACATCTGTTTTGTGCAATAAGAAAGTCACGGAATCCAAGAAAACCAATTTTCCACCATTTTTTTTTCCAAATAAAATGTTGATTGTTAAGATTTAAAGTGCAAACTCACTGATATGTCACCTTAAGAGTCTTTCATGGAGCTGGCGAGACAGGTACAGAGCTCACTGCCAAGCCAGATGATCCAAGATGATCCCCAGAACCCACCCACACAGCAGAAAGAACTGACTCCTAAAGGCTGTCTTTTCATCTCTACATGTCCGCCACGTCATCCACGCACCCCGCCCCCAACATAATAATGTAATTTTTAAAAAGAAATCTTACGAAGAGAGACTGTGTAGCACGTGCACTTGGCAGCAGTGCATTTGGAGGCCAGGAGAGGGTGTTGGATGCTCTGGAGCTAGAGTTGCAGGGAGCTGTGAGCCACCTGATGTGGGTGCTGGGTTTTTTGGTTTTTGAGACAGTGTTTTTCTATTGTAACTCTGGCTGTCCTGGAACTCACTCTGTGGACCAGGCTGGCCTCCAACTCACAGAGATCCACCTGCCTCTGCCTCCTGAGTGCTGGGATTAAAGGTGTGTGCCGCCACCATCCTGCCAGCACGCACTCTTAATAGCTGTCATTCCTCTGGCCTCAAGATTTTGTTTTGCCTTTTTTTAAAATGTATTTCTTAATGCATGTTCTTATTTTATGTATTTATTTGGGGGCACGCACGTGTCATAGCGCTTGTGGAAGTAAAAGACCAATTTGTGGGGAACAGTCCTCTCTTTCCACCATGTGGGACCCAGGGACTAAACTCAGATCATCAAGTTTAGCAGCATGCACCTTTGCTGGCTGGGTCATCTGGCCAGCCCCGTGACCTGTTCTGTAACTTACACACCTCTTCAACACTGCTACTTCGCTGGACAGTCAGCTGCTTCTGCCTCTTTCTCTCCGGACATCCCAAGTACAGCATTTGGCTCCTGGAATGCACTGGTTGGGGTGATTCTCAATTATGTCAAACAGCAACTGCCGTTTGTACTTATTACTTAGGGACAGCATAGATGAAGTCAAACTCCAAGATTTACTTTTGGGGAGAATTATTTAGACTTTGTGTAAAAATGCTGTCTTAAAATCAAAAGTCTTTAATTTTCAAAATGAAAACAAAATTTTCCCAATAAATCCAGTTTCTCAAATTCAAAGCAGGCTTAGAAAGGAGAGATCAGTGGATGGAAATCCCTGGTGGACACTTGGAGAAGAAAAAAGCAAACAATTACCTACAAGTTCAGACGCCAAGAACTGAACAAGCCAGGCCTGGGAGGGAGGGGGCAGGTCTGCCAGACTCCTGCTTGAAGGGTAGAGGCAGGAGGATGGCAAGTTCCAAGATAGTCTGGGCTACGTAGCAAGACCCCATCTGAAAAAAGTAAAAGCAAAATAAAAGAACAGAATGAGCAGACACCTCAGCCAAGATTTCTGGTTTCTGATTTCTTTGACTCTTACCCTCAGTACCAGCTGCCTTCCAACAGATCTGCCTGACCGGAGTCCAAAGAACACTTCTTGAAAACCAAGTACCCAAAATGACAATCACCAGGACAGAAATACCTTGGGGAAAACATGCCAAGGCCAATTAGAGCATCTTGGATTTGAATGACTACATGGTTGTATGAGGAACTGTCAATTCCACAAAGGAGTTCCATAAGAAAGACTGCCTTCCTACGCACCAGCAGACCTGAAGGCAGAGACTGAGGGCCCTAGCAGGAAAGCATCGGCAACCAGTCTCCGTATAAATCAATCCCAAAGTTTATTAGACATAGAAAAAAACTGATTTCTCAAAGTCAATTCTTGTTAGGTTCCCTGTAAAATAATACACGTGAACAGAAAATCACTACACTTTGGTCCGAGATATTGAGTTTTTCCTTCTTCTTCAGATGACAGATGGATGTAGCTGAATCTACGAACGCGTGTACTTGCCCCAAATGTGCAACATAAATACAGAAGCGATGAACAGAAGACTCATCACCAACACTGGAACAGGGCCACTAGAAATGAGAAGAGAAGGCATGCTTACTTCAGTAACAAGGTGTTATGCTTCATACTAAAGCCTGCCTGAGGGCAAAGTGAGGACACTGTCTGTATCACCCAAAGGGAGTCCCAAAATTGTTACTGTGGACGTTAAGTGTGATAAGACACAGCAGCTATGTTTTGGAAGGAGGTGTGGCCTCCTCTGCTGTTGAAACGTAACAAATTATTTACAAACAAAACCGTCTGATGTCCTAGAGATAATCTCTCCAATATTCTAATTTTGTGTACTTAGTATGTTCCACAATAAAAAGAAAATTTTCCTGAACTCTTATGTGCAAATGACTCATTTACAAAGTTTCTCAAGTTAACACGTATTAAGACAACCTTTTCTGTCTAACTACAGTGTATGGGACACACAGATTCATTATATAATTTACAAAATGCTTTTTAATCTATGGTCTCATTCATGACACAAATGAGACAAGTATTAATCTCATTTCATACATAAGGAAACCCAAGGCTCAGAGGGATTCTTGCCTAAAAACACAGTCAGAATAGGAAAGAGGTCTCAACTTGGCTTCTCTGGCTCCACCCATCAAGCTCATTTTACCCCCTAGAGGTTCTCATTTTGTTTTGAAGACAAGGTTCAGGTACTCATACTGAACCAGGCTGGCCTTGAACTCAGAGATTCACCTGCCTCTGCCTCCCTAGTGCTGGGATTAAAGGCACCACATTCCAGGCAGTGAGCACTAAACTGACTTGTATTTGTGGACTTAGTGTAGAAAGGGAATAGATTTCCCTCTGTTCTTCCTTAAATCAAATGCTTCTGCTATAGAGAAGTGGTTTACATGTTTCCTAATGGGAGGGCCTCTGGCCCACACCAGGTTTGGAGAATCAACACCTCTCATTTCAGATACAAGTTGGGAGTAGAGAGCAGAGATTTCAGAAAAGTTATCTGTAGTCATCAAGGAATCACTAGGACCAGGGGTGAGGTAGCAGGAATGACAAACCGGATGATAAACAATGCAGAGATATCGGTCTCTGCTACATCACTCAAGCGTGTACAGTTAAAGAGTATCCACGTTTACAAGGCATGGAGGGGGCACCACACTGACCGTCCTCCCCACTGCCAGACACCACTGCTAGCATCAGCCAGAGCACATGGGATCCAGCTCTCAAGAGCCTGAGTATGGACACCTGCCACACACAAGCTTGCCTGAGTGTGGCCCATTCCTTACCTTGAGGCCTATCTCCCCATCTGTAAAGAGGGCTAATATGGCACCCATCTTAACTGTGTCCTTTTACCAAAGCTACTTCTCTGATATGACTAAGACACTGCTTACAACACTTCAAGGAACAGCCTCTATCAATTCCAGGAGGGCCTGAACAGCACAAATGAAGGACTCACAGGGCGAGCATGAGCCAGACTTGCCCATATAAGGGTTTCCTACCTTCCTGAGGAATTTAAAATGAGTTCCAGGGCCATCAGGAAGAACAAAGTAATGCAACACTAAGACCTCGAACAAACATCAAAGGCTGTCAGAATGCTACCAGCTCACAACCACTCAGCCTAAGAACTGTTCCCTAAATACATTCTTACAGGTCTCCAGTATGCTGGGGGTGAACAGACAGGACCAGCCAGACATGGTCACATGCATCTGTAATCAGGAGGCTGAGGCAGAAAGACGGTAAGTTCCAGATCAGCCTGGCTACATAGTAAGACCCTGCCCCCAAAAGAAAACAGAACAAAAACATCAGAAAAAAATTCAAAAAATGAATTAAACCAAATCCCCTGATTGCAGGGAAGTCTTCATAAGCTAAATCTGTAATCTAAGTCAAATTGACAAACATAACATTTTTGTCTCTTTTCTACCAGACATGCAGTAGGGAAGGTGTGGGCCTCACAGTCAGATCTGCCCTGCCTCCTGTCATTTGTGAGTACCACACTGCTTCTGAGATCCCTCATCTGCAAAGTGGAGAGTGTCTACCGCCTACCGCAGACTGCTGGGTGGATCAAGACAAGAAAGACTGAAGCTTTCTGCAAAGCAGCAGGTGCTACAAAGGACATTTGCTACTGTTATTATTACTCCTTACCCACAGGGCTTAGTCAGGAAACAGCAGAAAGGGTGCCCTGGCACCAGACACCCTGGCCCAAGAGGTAAGTGAGGCACAGGACAGTCGACTCTCATGAGCCCAGTGAGCCCTCCCCAGGCTAAAGCTTGGAAAGCGAGGCATCCACCCTCCTGGGTCCGCCCAGCACCCTCCCACGGCAAGGAAGCCAAGGAACTTTGGATAACACAACATAATGGGAAATTTCCATTAGGCTGTAATAACATCAGCTTATGCCTCAGGGGTACTTTGAAAAATCACCCAATTCCTATTCAAATGGCTCCTCCCACTTCTCAGCATGGGGCAGGAGCACCAAATGAAGAGCGATTTCCTCTAATTAAGCAGCCTCCCACAAGTTCTGTGCCCATCACTTACCCTGACACAGGGACAGGAGGCTCTTCACTTCCTTTCACTGAGACCCAGAAAGGTGTCATTAAGCACCTTAAGCTGTCTAATCAGCCAACGAGCGGGCAAGCCAGACCCAGCCCACCCGGCACAAATGCAGCTGCCGTGTTTTATGTCAGAGACAGCTCCTAACCACTCAGCCACCGGGACAGACACCCCCACAGGTCTGCTCAGACTTACACTTTGAGCCCTGGGGAATCCTCTGTGTAGAATCGCCACATCCCCCCAGTCCCTGCAGAGGTGGTGCGGCCTGCACTCCGGGTCCCACAGCTGGCATTTTTTCTGAAAGGGATTAAAAATAGCATTACTAGCCTTTTCTTAGAAATCCTTTTCATAACATGGAATATGCTTCTAATATATAGGCTTTCTAAAAAACAAAAATAAAAGAAGGCAACCTTTAGAAAGAAAAATCTTTACTAGAATAAACTCAAGCCCGACCTCTGCCTCCCTGATCTACACTCTATTGACGTGTGATGCGCCAGTGTGTACAGGAACTGCTGCACACTTGCTGCTTGCCATTTATAAGAACTAGCTGAGCAATGGCTGGCTGGCGTGTGAACCCAGCTTTGGCCCCAGAGCCTATATGCTGCCGACAACGCCTAGCCTTCTCAATGGACAGGGTGCCTCAGTTTGTCTTCATAGGAATTTCTGTGAAGCCAAGTAATGAAACCCTATCTACAAGTACCCTTGATCTATAATTTATTTTGAAAAGACTACTTTAAAAAGTGGTTTAAAATAACTGTGTTTGTTGCAAATTTAAGAAAAATCATTAAGCTTTAATTATATCAAGGTCCCCAAAATAGAGAATACATATGATGAATGAGTACTCTGTAATGTACTTGAGCTGTTCTGATATACTGCCCATCGGTCTTTGGAGAGGGCCAGGAGGTAAAAGCAGGAAATACACAACCAGAACTTGTCCTTGGCAAAAAAAGGATGGAGGCTGGCGCACAGAGCCAGTATTTCAGACGGAGCAGACCAAAGATGTCGATACTTAGCACCAAGACCAGACCCAGACTCTCCCAGCAATGTTCCTCCTGGAGCCAGGGGCATTCCCAGCTCTGTGCTAGAGTGGCAAAGCATTAGGCCTGAGCAGTAGAGACAAGAAGAGAATCCGAAAGTAATCTTCTCCAGCCATTTATCATTATGCCAGAAGTGTTGGGTGGGAGAAGGAGAATGCCCTGTCCCACCAAATCTCAATTCCCTCCCTTAAAATCCCATTGCTGTGTGGGGGCTGCAGATTCTTGGATCAGTCCTAAAGCCCACTTCACCCCAACATGGTCTTGGCATGACACTCCAAATGCAGAAATCCTGTTCATACCCAGGGAGCTCATCCCAGCATGTGAGTGGAAAAATGGAGCCTTGGTTCCAGCCTGGCTCCAATAGTGATCATGACAGAGCCCTAAAGGCAGTCAGTACCAATGATTTGGAGCTACTCTAGAGAATGACATTTCACGCATGTTAGTTAAGGGCTACAGTAGTCTGGAAACATATAACTCTATGTATGACTGCTTCTGCAGGAAGACTGATTGTAAACAGCAAAAAAGACAGGGTTTGTAGATAACTCGGGCTCTAAGAAACTTCCCTGGGCAGGCATGTCTCTAATCTGGGAGTGGGTACCTGAAATCTCCTGTTTATAAAAAGGGAGTTGAGCACAAAGATAAGCCCAGTATCCACATGGGAAGTTATCACCTGAGCCGCTGTAACTATGCACTTGCCACGGTCTACGAAGCTGAAATTTCAAGACCCCTAGAGGAATCAGCAGGGATCTATTGTTGTTGTTACTTCTGCTGCTGACAATGGAACAGAGCAGAGGATCTGAAAACCAGGGTCCACAGAAATACCAAACTGGCTGGGAGGTGGTAGAATGCACCTTTAATCCTAGTGCTCTGGAGGCAGAGGCAGGTGGATTTCAAGGCCAGACTGATCTGATCTACAAAGGGAGTTCCAGGATAGCCAAAGCTACACAGAGAAACCCTGTCTGAAAAAAAAATAAATAAATAAAAAATAAAAAACCAAGAAAGAAAGAGGGAGTGGAGGGGACAGGGAGGAAGGAAGGGAGGGGGAGAGAGAGAGAGAGAGAGGAAGGAAGGAAGCAGACAGACTAAACTGTACTCATAACACCTCTCATAACCTCATCTAGGAAACTAGCTGAGGTGCCTAACAGAGCCCACTCTAATCTCTTAATCTTCAATGGAGTCTATACCTCCTTCCCGCACTTTAACAAAATGCCGTTCACCCTAACCACATGCTTTGGTCTACCGCTATGGCTGGGGGCACTTACTGGAGCAACAGCTCACTGACCTGTCTGTACACTTTGCCTAGGCAGCCTATCCTCCCAACCACAGTATCATTAGCTCCTTTGCATCTCATGCATCTGTACTCATGAGCCACTCGCCCTGAACACCCTATCCAAACTATCCATCCTCACTCAGCTTCCTTAATTTACTGTCCCCATCACTGGAAATTACATGACCTATTTATTTGCCTTGGTTATTTATGGCACCCCACACTGGGAAAAAGGTCACAGAATGCAGACGAGCCCTAGCTATCTTTTTTACATGTACATTCTCCAAAGTAAAGCTGGGCTTGACATGTGACAGACCCTTAGTCATTATTTGATGACTGTCTTAATTTTGCTAGCTATTCTACCATCTTAATCTCTCTAATTTCCACTACTTCTGCGTGAACACCATGTAGCTCTTCATAGTTTGTGGTCTCTAAAGGATCATCGCTCCTTTTCATCCTTTTAGAGGCTTCCTTTTCCGTTGTACTATGCAGGGCAAGGACTCCAACCGCAGCTTGACCCTAAATCCTGCACATTTCTTCTCTGAGGCAGTATTACTACCATTACTTCATTCAGAAAGAGAAGCACACTATACACTACATCCTCCAAAGCATCATTAACCATGAGCTTTAACTTTTTCCCAAAGAATGGACATATTCTTAGATAGCCAACAGTGATTACAATTACCTAATCAGAAACAAGTTTCTACAATGAATTTTGTACAGCCTCCCCATACATATAGCCACAGGCTGTCTAATGTCACTGGCCCTACAATACTGGATCCATAACCTTAAAGGCTGCATCTGTCACTTCACTTGTGCACTGGTTGCCTCATTTCTATTTATTACCCTTTGATAACTTGACAAACAGCTGCCTTCAGATTCTTTAAAAGTTTTCAGATAGCCAAACTTCTCTAATAATTCCTCTTGAACAAAAATCAATCCCCAAGGAACCAGACATATCTACAAGACATGTTTTTATTATAGCACTAAGAGTCTCCGAAATCCCAGCTAGTGACAACACAGGACCCCAGACCCACACAACCTAACCCATAACTCAGCACACTTCCCTTGAATCTCCTAGTGATGGGACATTCATGGTCATTCTTGATCATCTGGTTGTCTCTGACAGTTCTAGTACAACGTCCTTCTCTGAGCTGTGATCCGTTGCATGCACATTCAAACCACCTAGTTGAGTTCACTACAGGTAAATTTAGATTCTCCTATTGCGGTCAACAAGAAGAGTCCTTCACGTTCTCTTGTTACTGTGCTGTGGTTTATGTGTGGTCCTAGTGATAAAATCCGGGGCCTTGGACATGTGCAGGCTCTCTACTACTGAGCTACGCCTACATCTCCGAGCCTTTCTCTTCACATTCTTAAGGGTAGTTTTAAAGAACCCTTTGAGGTTTCAATGTCTACTCCTCTCTAGGAAAACCCCTTACTAGTTGTTTCCAAAATACAACAGTAGGGCTACTTGATTCCTTCCGTCAACATTTACTGTGGCAGGATTTAAGACAGGTGCTGGCTGGGAAAGAGGGGTCTTGGGGAGATTCTCTGTCAAAGCAGAGGAGATGAATACATAAACATAAAGAGTTTTATACTATTAACAAAACAATAATGCTAGCACCTGGGAGGTTACGGCAGGATGATCATGAGTTCAAGCCTGGGCTATGTGAGACTGTTTAAAAAAGAAACTGACTGAATAAATAATTGAGAAGAGAGCAGACCCAGTGAGGATAGTAATCTCAAAAAATGGTAATACGTTCAGAAACGCCAGATCACAGGAGGGAGATCCTGAGATCCCTCCACAGGCTCCCTTTTTTAACATGCAGCCACCAGAAGCTTCCAGAGAACCGGGGTGGACAATGGTGGGAATGAAAAGTAGAAGAGGTTGATGGCTAAACTGGATTGACAGAAATGGAGGAAGAGAAGTAACGAGAAGGTCTTCCTGTAAAGTCTGGCATATGGCCAGACACAAGGAATACAAAAAAATGACTGGAGTCTCTGGTTTTCTGTAAGTAAGTGTATAGCAGAGACATCCAAAAATAAGGAGACATTGAAGCTGGAGAAAGGGCTCAGAGGAGCACTCGTTGCTCCTGTAGAGGACCCCAAGTCGGTCCCCAGCACTCACACGGTGGCTCATAATCATTCGTAGGTGATCTGATGCGTTCTTCTGACTTCCAACAGCACCAGGCAAGAACATGATGCACATATATACTCGTGTGCATGCAGCATACACTCAATAAAAACAGGTCCAAAAAGAAAGACGAATGCACAGCTGGCGATGGGGAACTAGTGTGACAGACTGTTGTATTAAACAGGTTTTGTTAAACCGAGTGTGTACGGGACTTCCCGATAGTAGTCTCAGAGCTAAAGCCTCAGAAACAGCAGCTTCGTGCCATCGCTTTTCCCAAACTTGTTCCTGATCCTAGTTTAATTTAGTTTTCCCTTTAACTGAAGAGGTGCGTGCATCTGATCAAGGAGAGGGAAACGATGCCTCCCTCCTTAAGGCCCATTTACTACTGGATGGCCCCATCAACTCGAGCTCACCAGGCCCCTCTGACTCCTCTCATCCTTCATCCCTCAGTACAGATTCCTGGGCCCCTCACCTGTCCCAGCCCGCAGCGGGGCCGCCCGCCCCTGGGACCCTTACCTCTGCCGGACCGTGGATCCCGCCGCCCGTGCAGCCACCGCTTTGCTGGGAGAGCGCCCTGAGGAGCCCACGTTGGTGCCACTGGGCGTAGGACCCGGCTGCAGAGACAAGCAGACATACTGTGAGCATCACGGGCCCTCCTCAGACCCCCGAGCCCGCACCCACCCGGGAAGCTGGGGAAAGCTGTGAGGTCCTGGAGAGGGAGGGAGGAAGGGAGGCCAAGGCGGGAGAATGCTCACCATGCTGATGCCGGAGAGCAGCCGACACAGAAGGCGAGGAAGAGGACCGCGGAAAAGTTGCCGAGAACTAACGGAGACAGACTCTGGCACCGCCCCCGGCCGGCTGGCGGGGTCTTTGCAGACTCTAGGACGTCTGGGCTGTCCCCGGATATGCCTGTAGAAATCCTGCAAAGAACGACTGGACTGCGTGAAGGTAAAGACCTTTAGCCTCTTTTATTTGTACCTTCGCGTCTTTCTTAAGGACCTACTATCTCCAAATGGAAAGATTTGGACAAGATAGGCAAGAAATTTAGCCAGGCATTTTCTTAGCGCCGCGGGAAATTTAGCCAGTCATGTTCTTAGCGCCGGCAGATTTGCCGCTGACGTGTCCTACACTGACGCATGCGTAACATGGCTAAGTCGGTTTTCTGCAGCCACGGGCCCAAGGGCGGATCTTGCAGAAGATTGTGGGAAGGGCGCCGTCGCCACAGCTCGGCCATGGCGGACAGTCAGTACCGTGACCGTCCTCGGGTCCAGGTTTACACCCCGTCCGTGCTGTTCCTGCACCCCGACCTGGGCGTGGGCGGTGCCGAGCGGCTGGTGCTGGACGCGGCGCTGGCGCTGCGGGACTACGGCTGTAAGGTGGCGATCTATACCGCGCACTACAACCCGTGCCACTGCTTCCCCGACACCCAGCAGCTGCCGGTGCACTGCTGCGGGGACTGGCTGCCCCGCAGCCTGGGCAAGAGGGGCCGCGGCGCCGCCATCTGCGCCTACGTGCGCATGATCTTCCTGGCGCTCTACGTGCTGTTTCTCTCCGGCGAGCAGTTCGACTTGGTGGTGTGCGACCAGGTGAGGCGGCCCCCGAGTCATGGCCGGGGGAGGGGCCTTTGTTCTTGGAACTGTCCAGCGAGAGGAGGAAGAGGGAAATTTCTCTCCGAGAAATGTCTCCAGTTTTAGTATGGACTCTTTTAAAATGGCAGATCGCAGCCCCACCCCACCCCCGTTGAGGTAGGGCTCACACACCTACATTTTAAATGCTTCATCATGTGACTGAAGTAGATGGACCCTGGGACTTGGTCCAAGGAACACTGGATTTAAAAATCGCCTTTTCACTCCTTGTATCTTAACACTGTTTGCTCTTCTTTCTTCTCTGTTATTCCTTTTGTCTCTGCTTCCAGGCCCCATCCATCCCACTCTCTCCATCCTTCCTAATTCTGACACTCCAGTACTTCGCAATGCCATGGATTTTAAAGTCAAGCTAAACATACCATGTCTTCATTAAAACACTAAAATGGCCCCATTGGTCTTTGGAGAGAAGTCCAAAATTATTTCGTTGTGTCTTGCTCTTATCCAAAATGGATGCTATCAGCCTCTGTACTCTAACCAAACTGGCTGGTGGAAATAGTCCCAATTGATCCGGGGTTTCTTTAATTATGATCCTGAGTTGCACTGGACTACCCCGGAGAAGCTGTTAATGTAGACATTTACCTAGATGCTATGAGTCTGTAATACCAGAAAGCTAGGCTATAACAGAGAAACGATTGTGGCCACTGCTGTTGAAGGGACCAGTTACTTACCTGCTATTGGTTTTACTTTGGTTAGGTGTCTGCCTGTATCCCAGTGTTCAAACTGGCCAGACGACGCAAGAAGGTACTGTTTTACTGTCACTTCCCAGATCTGCTGCTTACCAAGAGAGATTCTACTCTGAAGCGGTTCTACAGGGCCCCCATTGACTGGATTGAGGAATACACCACAGGCATGGCAGACTGCATCTTGGTCAACAGCCACTTCACAGCTGGCATCTTTAAGAAGACCTTCAAGACCCTGTCTCACAAAACCCCTGGTGTTCTCTACCCATCTCTGAACACCAGAAGCTTTGACCTGGCTGTTCCTGGAAAGATAGATGACCTCGTCCCCAAGGGGAAGCAGTTCCTGTTCCTCTCTATCAACAGATTTGAAAGAAAGAAAAATTTGCCTTTGGCACTGGACGCCCTAGTCCAGCTTCGTGAGCGGTTGACATCTCAAGACTGGGAGAAGGTTCATCTCTTCATGGGAGGCGGTTATGATGATAGAATCCTGGAGAACGTGGAACACTTTCAGGAGTTGAAGAAAAAAGTCCAGCAGTTGAGCCTCGAGCGGCACGTGACCTTCCTGCCGTCCTTCTCAGACAGACAGAAGGTCTCACTCCTCCATGGCTGCCTGTGTGTGCTGTACACTCCAAGCGATGAGCATTTTGGCATCGTTCCTATAGAGGCCATGTACATGCAGTGCCCAGTCATTGCTGTTAATTCTGGTGGTCCCACGGAGACTGTTGTCCACAAGATCACAGGGTATCTGTGTGAGCCTGACCCGGTGCACTTCTCAGAAGCAATGGAAAAGTTCATCCACAAGCCATCCTTAAAAGCTGTCATGGGCCTGGCTGGAAAAGCCAGGGTGGCAGAGAAGTTTTCCTCTATGGCATTTGCGGAGAAGCTCTACCAGTATGTCATCAAATTGCTGTAGTCAAGAGAGTCTTTATAATTAGGGTCTGTATGCTACACGCACTGCAGTCCTTCTTATGGATTGTAGAAGCACCCTTGAAACCAAAAAAGATCCTAGAATCTAGTGCCAGTGAGATAGATTTTTTTTTTTTTAAGTAGACTTGAGTCTTGAATGTGAACCCCACCATCACGTTTCCCTGTAATTTTCTGAAAATACCCTTAATGCTCTAATCATTCCAGATCTCATCAGTGTTGTTTAAAGAATGGTAGAAATCTGCTGCTAGCAGACTATCTTAATTCTACTTTTCTGGATTATTGTTCCTTTATATATAAAGGTTTAATCATCCAATGCCTTAATTGGCTTAAATAGTTTAGATCTTACCATTGTCAAAGTCGATTGATTTGACTTCAGAGTGTAATGGAAACGGGGCTACTGTGGTTCCCACACTCCGTTTACTTAAAAGTGTTCTCTATTAGCTGCTAGGAAATCTGTGTTTGTATTTTGCCTGAATCCGTAGTAAGAGTGTCCACTATTTATTGCGTTTTATATTGCAACTTGAAAATAAAAGATGTTTAGCGTAGGAAGAGAAGAAAACATTAGGTCTGTCGCTCTATGCTTGATTTTGTCTTGTTAAATAACTAAGCTTGAAATCAGAAAACTAGGCTTAACTAGACGGTTGACATGAAGAGGGAATAGCATCACTTGTTTTGGCCTACTGTGTCAGAGATTACGCATGTTTGGCCTTATTTCTTTGAGCCTGTGGCAGGACAGTCCATCATGGCAGGAACTTGTGGTAGAGGAGGCAACCAGGAAGCAACGAGACAAAAAGGGTCCAATATCCTTTTCTTGAGAATGTCCCCTTGATGACCTAATTTTCTCCCACTAGCCATACCTACTAAAAATTCTGTCACCTTTCAGTAGCAGTGTGGGGTAAGAACCAAGTATTCAGGGCGTAGATCTTTGGAGGATGTATTAGTCAGGAGTCTCTAGAGTAACAGCACTTACAGAGTAATTGTGTGTGTGTGTGTGTGTGTGTGTGTGTATAGCTGGCTGTGAACAGAAAGTCCAAGAATCCAGTAGTTGCTCAGTCCACAAGGCTAGATGTCTCAGCCAGTCTTCAGTCTACACTGGAATCCTAAAGAAGTAATGCCAGTGAAGGAAATGGACTTGCTAGCAAGGCAAGGACAAGCAGACAAAGAGCAAAAGCTTCCTTTTTCCATGTCCTGACATAGACTTCCAGCAGAGGGTGTGGCCCACAATAGAGGTGTGTCTTCCTGCCTCAAGATTGGGATTAAAGGCATGTGTCTTCCTGCCTCAAGATCTGGATTAAAGATTTAAAAAGCCTACTTAAAATGAAGCAAAAGTCCCTCACAGATGTACCCTCTATTTCTGGATTTCAGTTAATTCCAGATGCAGTCAAGTTGACAACCAAGAATAGTCATCATAAGGGACATGCAGCATTTAAACTGTATACTAAGCATCATATCTCAGACGTGGTTCTTAATGTCATCCGAGTCACTAACTCTCTTAATGTTTGTGCCGTATTCTCTAAACTACCGAGTTAGCATGCCAGTGTTCTCTGTCCTTCGTGTAAATGCCTTTGTGTGAAGCCTGCTTGACCCTCCACTTCCATATCCCTGTGACACTGCCCAGTCATAGCAGTTCATTGTTTACCTGTTGCTCTGAGTACAAATATTAAAGCAATTTTCAATTTGCCTTTAAAGCTAACTTCACCTTCAAGAATATAATAAATATCTGTAATCAAACGGTCCTCTTTATGATTTAGAGCACAGAGCCGAACAGCCTGCCTGACTTAGAGAAAAATAATCTCCACTCCCTCAACTTCTTCATCTGTGAAGTTGGGTAATATCCTGCTGTCCTCTCCTGGAAGGATGGTTGTAGCATATCTCAACAATAGACACAGCGCAGGAACAGTACTTGGTGTGTGGTTTATAGGCGTTGGCTGCAGCCACTGCCTTTTATGGAGGTTGAAAAAGGACTAAGTTTCATGGGCTCAGGCCCACACTGCCAGACCACTTTGTTGAGGTCCCTTAGAGATGCAATTTTAGTTTAAAATCTATATCTCAGGAGTATTTTTACCAGGTGGCACAGTACCAAAAAGGAGCTTCACCATGTAAGATGTCACACATGGTTCTGTGGGATTTGGTTGCCTTAGCATTGTGAAAGCTTACTCTCCAGTCAAGTGGGTCTTGCCCTTTGTAGTTTTTCCATGAGTTTGAGAATTAGAGCCTTTCAGGAAAACCTGGTGTCTGGCCATTTGATTCAGGACTGGAGGAATTGGTCCATGACCTGTGCAGCTGCTCACTCACTCCACACACAAAGTCTTCTGCTTCTTTGAGTGTTCATCCTTTTAAAATGAACTCTGGGTCCCTAAAACTTGTCTTCCTTGTCCTGAGCCCCTGGGGATAACAGAAGACTTCACAGGCCTGGAAGGACTGCAGAGTCCTGCCTGCTGAGAGCTTCCTGCTCTGAAGGATAAACAGCTGAGGGTGGACCTTTGCCTGTGGAGTGTCCAGAACTTATAAAAATGCATGCAGTAGGAAAACAGCATGGAGCCCTGGAACTATCTCTTGTCCTTGTCAATAATAATTCTAGTATCAGGGAATCAGCCCTTCCCAGCATGCTGTCAGAGATGCAAGTAGACATTCATTTAATCCTTGTATGAAGTCCAGTGTTCCTTTGCAGATCAGTGTAAGTAAACCACTTGCTTCATCACAGCCTGGGCAAAGCCTTAAAATTCTGATATCTAAACCCCACCCTACCTGCTTCAGTCAGCAAACTCCATGCTCATCTGCCTGGCACTTCCCTCTGTAGTTCTGCTGCTGCGCTTGCTCAGGTCCTTGGGCTCAGAAAGGTTTTACTGTTACTACTTGGTCTTTGGGTGGTCTGAGGTTGGTGTAATTATCCGTCATCTCCACAAAGCCCAGACAAGTGAAAACCATAACCAAGCATGCACAATTGAAAAGTGGATGAGCCAGGGTTCAGCCCATCTTGCCTTAAGACCTCATGCTGGCCAGGTTTCCTCAGTTTGCTCCCCTTGAGATACAAATATCACAAGTCCTTCAGACATGCACACCCAGTTGGGGTAAGAATGGACTTGTACACAGAAGCTATGAATTTGCTCAGTGACAGGCTGCATTATTGCTGTTCTTCCTGCCTGGTGATGATCCCACAGCCCCTGAATCCTTGTAAGTGTCCAAGAGCTTGTAGAGCTCACCCTGGATGGCTCCGTGTTTCCTTCACAGCATCCTTCAGAGTCAATCACAGGGCCTTTAGGGGTAGGAAACAACTGGAAAGCAGTGGCACTGTAATTGAAGCCTGGGTTTCGGGACAGCCCAAGACAAGACTTTCTCAATTGTGTAGACGTCTCTCTTGCACTGCCTAACCTGCTGCAGGCACCTGTTTCACTCCATTTGTTCCGCATCAAACACCTTTGCCTCAGCCTGCTCACCCGGTCAGTCGTATGTTGTCCTGAGTCCCAACTGCTGACAGCAGGTCTTCACACCTGTCACTAACTGCCTGGAGACCTCCTATCTATGCATCTACCCGAGCTTTTGCACGAGCTTTTGCTCGTGCACAGGTGGGTAACAAGCCCAGAGGGAGGAAGGGACCTGCCTGAAGCCACTTAGAGGGACAGCTGGAGGCCTCTGTGTTTTTTGTGGACCTCTCTCCAACAACTTTACCCATTTATCTCGTGACAGTCTGAATTTACTCCTCCATTCCTAACCCCAAACCAACTCCCTGCAGCTCTGTGCTATGGGATGCTACCATCTGGACACCAACACCCGCACATCTGGTAGGTAAGGGAGCAAGGAACTTCCCCAATGACAGGTGACTTTTCAAGCTGTCTGGTTGCACAGCCAATGTTGGAAGAGTAGAAAGGGGGCGTTTACCAAGCTAACTGGAGCCAAAGATACATCAGCTCCCCAGGGATCCATAAGACCAGGGTCAAGGAGGAACGAAGGTATACAGTGAGGGAAACCAGGCCATTTTTTTTTTTTAAAGTTTTACAGGTTTTTTGGGGTTTTTGTTTTTTTTGCTTCTTTAGTCTTAGTGGAAAAGATAAGAGCCCTGATTCATTTCACAGTGCATACATGTACTGAAAACCACACTATGCCTCTAAACAGGTATGATTAACATGGGACAACTAAAAACTTTTAAGCTAGGTATGATGGCACACACCTTGAATACCAGCACTTGGGAGATAGAGACAGGAGGACCACTGTGAGCTCAAGGCCAGCCTGTTCTATAAAGCAAGTTTCAAACCAGCTGAGAGAGAGGGATGTGATGACCCCGAGGAAACACTTTTCAGATGTTAAGATAGAGTCTGGTTTGCAGGAGAAACAGCGGGTACCGTGTCTGCAGGAAGGGATCCCTCGTGAGGTAGAGTTCTCATCACCATGGCAGACGTACTTTGTCAGGACCACCTCATCAGCAGTATCTGGACCACTTGTAGTCAGGTTTGCAAAAGAAGAAGAAAAAAAGGACTCTGTGAGGTCTGGAATTTCTTTTTCTTCTTCCCTCTCTACATTGGCTTAGCTGGCGTGATGTCGTGCCCCACATTGCAGGCACCATCTGTAGTATATGCTGCTGTGGCGGCTCATCAAGAAAGACATGGCGGCATTCTCATAGGTGCAAACCCTGCCAGACCTCAACACTATTCTGGGTAGTGCCATACTGGACAATGGAACCCTGAGCATCTCTCTCAGGAGTTCTTACTGATACCTAAGTTCCTCAGGTGTTCTATTGATAGCATGTGCAGATCACGAGCAATCAAACATCTTTTCTATAAAGCCAACATCTGTCGACAATACAAATGCCAAGGCCTAGGCAGCCCTTCAGCCAACAGTGAAAAAAAAAAAACATTTTAAACATAACTAAAAATAAACTACTGCAACACATTTCAGTTCAATAGAGTAAGACAGTATCACATGTGGGATCCTGGGAGCCACCCACTGGAACCCTTAGCGATGTGATCTTACTGCTTGCAAGTGGCAAGGAATCGCAGCTCTTAGTAGAAGAGACGGGATTTCAGGAAGCTACTGGGATAGACTCTCCAGTCCAAGGAAAATTGGGTATATGCAGGATGTCACTAAGCTTGAGATTCTAAGTGTCCCAGGAAATGAATGCCACCAGAACAGACTTTCTGTAATACCCCATAGCCTTTCACAGCAGACTACCTTCATGCTCATGGCAGGGGACATGATCCCCAACAGTAGCCAGTATTAACCAGTTCACCAAAACAGAGCCAGCCCTCTCTCAGGAAAGACATCAGTAAAGGACTGCTGGACCCCTTTCAGTTCAGGGGACTTCCCTTGCTTCAGCAAAGGAGGCCCAAAGGAGAGTGAGAGATATTCTCCAGGCTCAGCTCATCTGATAAGCTAACCTGGAGTCCATCGGCTAAGACCTGGACCCAAGACCACCTAAAAGCATAACTCATCCTGCTGGAAACAGAGCAAGGGGGTGAACAGGGATAGCCAAGCAAGCTGTCCCCAGGAGAGCTGGGCAGACAGAGGAGGTGGTCCCCCCAGTGCTCAGTATGACAACCCTTAAAGACACCCCGAGGGGCTCTGAGCTTCCCAGTGCTTTCCACTTACTCTGCACTCAATGTTCCCATGACCAATTTTACTCATGTGCATTTCAGACACGTCATGTGCAGGGGGCTGGAGAAAAAGAAATGACATTAACAGCTTCACCCTCTTGGACTTCTACAATTCTACATCACCTGACAGTTTTATTCGAAGACCTGACTTTTTCTTTGTTCATATATATTTTTTACCCATATCTTAATTTTTGTAAGTTTTTGTACATTTATTTTGTGCGGGGGGAGCGCATGCACACACGCCATGGCTTCCACACACGTGGAAGTCAGAGGACAACTCGAAGAATTGGTTCACTCCTTCCACATGTGGATTCCGAGCCTTGAAGTCAGGCTGTAAGCTTGGCTGAGGCATCCCTCCAGCCCTCATACCTTAGTTTTGATATTTTTCCCCATTTGTTTTCCTTTTTTTTGAAAGTATATTCTTTTTTCATACCATGCATCTCGATTATAGTTTCCCCTCTCTCTACTCCTCCCAATTCCTCTTGATCTCCTCTCCCCTCCAGATCCACTCCCTTTCTGTCTCTCATTAGAAAAGAACAAACTTCTAGGAGATGACAACCAAACACGACAAAATCAGTTGTAAGATAAAGTAAAAACCATCCCGTGGAGGCTGGACAAGGCAACCCAACAGAAGGAAAACAGCCACAAGTGCAGTCGCAAGAGTCAGAGACCCCTGGTTCACACACCCGGGAGTCCCATAAAAACACTAAACCAAAAGCAGTACTGTATACACAGAGGGCTCAGTGCAGACCCAGGGCCCTGTGCTTGCTGCTTCAGTCTCTGTGAGCACACATGTGCCTTGATTAGTTGATCAAGAGGGCCTTGCTCTCCTGGTGTCCTCCATCCCCCTCTGGCTCTTATGTTCTTTCTGCCTCCACTTCCTAGGGGTTCCCTGAGCTCTGAAGGGAGGGATTTGATGGTGACATCCCACTTAAAGCTGTGAGTTCCAGGGATACTCTCTCCACGTAATATATGACTGTGGGTGTCTGCATCTGCTCCCGTCTGGTACAGGGGGAAGCTTCACTGATGATGACTGAACAAGGCACTGATCTATGAGTGTAGAAGAATATCATTACGAGTCATTGTATTAATACTTTTATTAATAAAATGTCTGGTTTGGGATCCATCTTGTGGAGTGGGCCTTAAGTCAGTCATAGATTGGATACTTCCACAAGTTCTGTGCCACCTTTGCTCTAGCATATTTTGTAGGGAGGACGGATTGTAAGTCAAAGGTTTTGTAGCTGGGTTTTGTTTATGTTTCTCTTTTGATAGCCTGCAAAGTACCTGCCCGCAACAAAGACACTAGAACGCAGGGGTAAAGGCTCCATGAGGCACCAGCTTGACTTCTACATGTTCGAAGAGTTGTTCATAGCAATGGCCCCTGCTTCCCCTTTGCAAAGAGCAACGCTTTATCTCACTAGTAGCCTGGGTTGTTTGGGGATTTCCATGGGACCCCTCTGGCCAACAACTCAATTGAATGTAACCCAGTCCCACTACTGAGAGCCCCATTTGGAGACAAGAGGTGGCCAGTTGGGACTCTGTACCCCATGCCAGGGCCAGCCTTGCAAGTCGGAAAGTATTTGAATGGGGGAGGGGAGGTGAAGGGCTTTATGATAAAAGGAGGGAAAGAAAAGGGGATAGGTCAGGCACACATGGTATCATTTGAGCTCAGAGGGAAAGGAGCTACAGTTTAATTTTTGTCTCGGTTTTTATACACTTTTTCCTCAAGGGTCTACATGAAGTTTCAAAAGTTAATGATCACAAGGGAATCAGCAGGTATACAATGAGAGTATCAGTCACAGAGTGCAATAGTACATAAGTAAAACATCTTATTCTCTAGTTAAACCTAAACTTTAAATCAACAAAACAAACATCTTTCTCGCTGGAGCAGAATGTTTACCCTGGGAAATGATTTTTCTCAGAGGAGCTGAATGTTTACCTAGGAAACAGCATCTCTCGGTGGAGCTAAATGCTTACTCAGGGCAATAGCCTTTCTTGATGGGGCTAAACATTTAGTCAGAGATGGAATGTTCCTTCAGATCATCTTTGACTTCCCCGAAACTGGCCGCTCTTGGGCAGTCCTGTTTTGTGACTCAGTTTTGCTCAGAAAATCTCCCAGTAAAGAAATAGGCATATAGGCAGAGGCTCACAGCAGAATCTAGGCCCAGAATCAGGGGCTCTCTACAACCCCCTTGTTAGGAGACCTCATCAGAATTGCCTTCACATGTTTTAGGAAGTTTCCACTGTACTAGGTTTCCATATCATCTCTCAAACGCCCCTCAATCCTAGGTGCCTCTCTCCCCGTACTCCATCCCTCAAATCTATCTCTTCTCCCCATCCCCACCTGATCCTCCTCTTCCTGTGCCCTCCTGCCCTCAGTCCACCCTTAAAATGCGTTCTATTCCCTTCTCCCAGTGAGATGCATGTGTCCCCTCTAGTACCTTCTCTATACATAACCTCTCTGGGTCTATGAATTACAGGTTGGTTGTCATTTACTTAATGGCTATTATCCATATATAAGTGAATACATAACAGTTATCTTTCTGGGTCTGGGTTACCTCACTCAGGATAATTTTCTCTGGCTCCATCCATTTGCCTGCAAATTTCATGATGTCGCTTTTTTAACAGCTGAGCATTACTCCATTGTGCAAATGTACATTTTCCATTCTTTGATTGAGAGACATCTAGGTTGTTTCCAGTTTTGTTTTTTAACTATAGCTCTGTAGTACAATTTGAACTTGGGAACGGCAAGACCTCCAGCAGTTTTCTTATTGCTCAGGTTTGTTTTAGTTGTCCAGTTGAGAATTGTCCTTTCAAGGTCTGTGAAGAATTGTGCTGGAATCTTGATGGGAATAGTGTTGAATCTGTAGATTGCTTTTGGTGGGATGGCCATTTTTACTGTGTTGATTCATGAGCATGGAGATCTTTGCATATTCTGATGCCTTCTTCAATTTTTTTAAGACTTGAAGTTTTTATCATAGAAGTCTTTCACTTTCATGATCAGAGTTACTTATATATATTTTAAATTATTTAAGATTATTGTGCAGGGTGTTGTTTCCCTGATTTCTTTCTCAGTCCATTTGTTATTTGTCTCTAGGAGGGCTGCTGGTTTTGGTTTTGTTTTGTTTTTTTTTGTTTTTGCTTTTTTGTTTGTTTTTGGTTTTTGTTTGTTTGTTTGGTTGGTTGATTAGTTAGTTAATTTGTATCCAGCTACTTTGCAAGTGTTTATCAGCTGTAGGAGTTCCCTGATGGAATTTTTACGGTCATTTATGTATACCATGATATCATCTGCAGAGACACTTTGACTTCTTCCTTTAGAATCTGAATCCACTTGATCTCCTTCAGTTGTCTTATTACTCTAGCTAAGACTTCAAGCACTATATTGAATAGATATGGAGAAAGTGGACAACCTTATTCTTATTCCTGATTTTAGTGGAATTGCTCTGAGTTTCTCTCCCTTTAAGTTGATACTGGCTGTGGGCTTGTTATAAACTGCCTTTATTATATTTAGGTGTGACTCTTAAATCTCTAATTTCCACAGGACTTTTAACATGAAAGGGTGTTGGATTTTGTTAAAGGCCTTGTCTGCATCTAATGAGGTGATCATGTGGTTATTGTCTTCCAGTTGGTTTATATGGCGGATTCCATTTACTAATTTTCGTATATTGAACCATCTCTACGTTGGGAAATGAAGCCTACTTGATCATGTTAGAAGACACTTGATGTGTTCTTGGATTCAGTTTGCTAGTATGTTGTTGAGTGTTTTTGTGTCTATGTTCATGAGGGAAATTGGTCTGTAATTCTCTTTCATTGTTGTGTTTTTATATTGTTTTGGTATTAGAGAAACTGTGGCCTCATAATTTGAATTGGGCAATGTCCCTTCTGTTTCTATTTTGAAGAATAATTTGAGGTGTATTGGCATTAAACTCTTCTTTGAAAGTCTGGCAGAATTTTGCATCTGGCCATCTGGGATATGACTTCTTCTATTTCATTAGGGATTATAGATCTATTTAAATTGTTTATCTGATCTTGATTTAAATTTGGTAAGTGGTACCTATTGAGAAAATTATCCATTTCTTTTAAGTTTTCCAATTTGGAGGAGTACATGTTTTTAAAGTATTTTCTTACGATCTATGGACTTCCTCAGTATCTGTTGTTGTGGCCCCCTTTTTTGTTTGATTTTGTTAATTTGAATTTTCTCTCTATGCCTTTTAGTTGGTTTGGATAAGGGTTTGTTTATCTTGTTGATTTTCTCAAAGAACCGACTCTTTGTCTCATTGATTCTTTGTATTGCTCTCTTTGTTTCTATTTTATTTTTTTCAGCCCTGAGTTTGGTTATTTCTTGCTAGCTACTCTTCTTGGGTGTGATTACTTTTTGTTTTTGTTCTAGAACAGTGGTTCTCAACCTTTTAATGTTTCAACCCTTTAATACAGTTCCTCAAGTTGTGGTGACCCCCAACCATAAAATTATTTTTGTTGCTACTTCATAGCTGTAATTTTGCTCATAATGTAAATATCTGGTATGCAGATGGTCTTAGGTGACCCCTGTGAAAGGGTCATTCAACCTCCAAAGGGTCAGGACATGTGTGTGTGTGTGTGTGTGTGTGTGTGTGTGTGTGTGTGTGTAACAGAGAGAGACAGAGAGAGAGTGTGTGTGTGTGTTTTGTTTTTTAATGTAGTTTGATGAACTTGTCTCTTAAGTGCTTTCACTGTGCCCCATAAGCTTGGGTATGCTTTGTATTCATTTTCATTGAATTCTAGAAAGGCTTTAATTTCTTTATTTCTGTCTTGACCCATTTTTCATTCAGTGGAGAGTTTTCCATTTCCATGAGTTTGTAAGTTCTCTGTCTGTTGTTGGTATCCAGCTTTAATCCATGGAGGTCTGGTAGGATACAGGAAGTTATGTCAATTTTCTTGCTTCTGTTGAGGCTTGCTTTGTGTCCGAGTATGTGGCCAATTTTGGAGAAAGTTCCATGAAGTTCAGAGAAGAAAGTGTATTCTTTTGCATTTGGGTGAAATGTTCTGTAAATATCCGTTAGGTCCATTTGGTTTATAATATCTGTTAACTACAGTGTTTCTCTGTTTAGTTTTCGTCTGGATGACCTGTTCACTGATGAGAGGGGGATATTGAAGACTCCCACTATCAGTGTGTGAGGGTCAATATGTGATTTAAGCTATAGTGTGTTTCTTTCACAAACTTGGCTGCTGTTGTGTTTGTTGCATAGATGTTAATAATTAAAATGTCATCTGGTAGATTTTTTCCTTTAAAGGGTATGTAGTATCCTTCTCTATCTCTTCTGATTAGTTTTGGTTTGAAGTCTATTTTGTTAGATATTAGAAGGGCTACACAGTTTCTTCGGTCAATTTTCTTGGAATATCATTTTCCCAAGCCTTTACTCTGAGATAATGTCTGTCCTTGACATTGAGGTGTATTTCTTGGGTGCAGCAGGAGGATAGATGTTGTTTTTGCATCCATTATGTTAGCCTGTGTCTTTTTATTGGGGAATTGAGACCATTGATATTGAGAGCTATCAATGATCAGTGATTGCTGATTCCTGTTATTTTGTTGTTGATGGTGGTGGTGGTGGTGGTATGTGTGATTTCCTTCTTTTGATTATGCTGGCCTGAGATTATTCATTCTCTGTATTTTCATGGGTGTAATTAACCTCCTTAGGTTGGATTTTCCTTTCTAACACCTTCAGTGGGGCTGGATCTCTAGGAAGGTATTTTTTAAATTTGGTTTTATCATGGAATATCTTATTTTCTCCATCCATGGTGATTGAAAGTTTTCTGGATATAGTTGTCTGGCCTGGCGTCTCTAGTCTCTTATGTTGGGTTCACACCAATAGCTCAAGTAGACACTGAGAGATATGTGTATGGCCATACAAAGCAGTTTGTTTTCCGTGGGTTACATACCGACATCAGGGCTGTCCAATTAAAAAAAACAAACAAACATGGCAGCAGCCCCAAAAGCTGGCCATGTGGTGCCTTATAAATCAAATAGGTGGTCTAGGGGATCCTTCTGATTCAGGATCTAAATGTTGGAGTGCCTGTCATATCTCAGGAGGAAGCAAGGGGCTCCTGGGGAAAGCTAGTGCTTACTTGCCAGTAAGCAGAGAAACAAGGTCAGTGCCGCCCACCACTGGGGGCGCTGGTCCTCTCACTTAGAGTCTGCAGCACATCTGCCCAGGCCCTCCTAGCTTTTAGGGTCTCCGCTGAGAAGTCAGGTGCAATTCTAACATGTCTGCCTTTATACGTCACTTGCTCTTTTCCACTAGCAGCTTTTAGTATTCTTTCTTTGTTCTGCATGTTTAGTGTTTTGATTATTATGTGGTGAGGGGACTTTCTTTTCTGGTCCAGTCTGTTTGGTGTTCTGTATGCTTCTTGTACCTTGCTAGGCATCTCCTTCTTTAGGTTTGGAAAATTTTCTATAATTTTGTTGGAAATATTTTCTGGGCCTTTGAGCTGGGATTCTTCTCCTTCCTCTATTTCTATTATTCTTAGATCTGGTCTTTTCATAGTGTCCCAGATTTCCTGGATTTTAAATGTCAGGAGTTTTTAAAAACTTAACATTTTCTTTGACCAATAGAGCTATTTCTTCTAGCTCTTCAACACCTGAGATCCTCTCCTTTATTTCTTATGTTCTCTTGGTGAGGCTTGCCTCTGTAGACCCTTTTCAGATTCCTAAATTTTTTAATTCCAGAATTCCTTCAGATTATGTTTCCTTTATTGATTCTATTTCTGCTTTCAGGTCTTAAACAATCTTACATATCTCCCACTGTTTGTTTATGTTTTCCTACATTTCTTTAAGGGTTTATTAATTTCCTCTTTAAGGACCTCTATTATATTCATACAAATGGTTTTAAGGTTTTTTTTCTTGTGCTTAAACTATGTTGGAATATTCATGGCCTGCTCTGGAAGGATAGCTAGGCTGACAGATAACCCTGCCTGTTAATTGTGTTTTAACGCTGGCGCCTAGGCATCTGGGTTTGGAGTGGTTATAGGTCTAGGTGTTAATTTCTGCACTTGTCTTTGTTGGGTGTGTGTTTTGTTTCTTTGTTTCTGCTTCCTCTCCGGATTTTCAGAGAGTGTGATGGCTGTGTGTTGTAGGAAATTTTCTTTGGACCTGATAGCTGTGGCCACTTGGGGTTCCAGGTAAAATGTGTCTCTAGGTGTTGGGAGCTGACACTTAGGATTGGGGATAGGCTAGAGGTCTGAAGGGGTTCACAGGAGGGAGGGGAGTAGAATGTTCCACCAGAATCTGCTAATTTTGTTTCCTTGGGATGGGGCAAACAGTGCAGAGAGGTTACCCCAAAGGGTCTGCCATAACCCTGGGCCTGAGATGCGGGGATTAGATCTCAAGGAACAGATGAAAAGGGGAAGACCTATCGACAGCCTACCTGCTTCCCTGGCAGGAGTTGTCTGTGGGATATCAGGGAGTGCCTGCTGGAGTTGGAGGCCGGGCGGAGGGGGTGTGGGGGGGGGGACAACAAGTGGGGAGAGGGAAGTTAGGAGGGGAAGGTCTGTGGGGTCCACAGGAGATGTGGGCAGAGGGGGAAGGAAGGCTGCAGCAGGGGTTCTGCTGCAGAGGAGGGGGGTGAGGCTGGGGTATTGGGTCTCAGGGAACAGAGAGAGACCTCAGTTTTGATTTTTGTTTATTTGTCTAGTAAGTGAAAAAGTGTTGGCTTTAAAAGTCACTTGGTTTTAGGCTTTCGGTTTTCAAGGGTTTGGGTTGGTTTGGGTTTGGGTTTGCCTTTAATAGCCCTGCCTTAAACCTTTTGTTAAATGCTGCTGCTGCGTCTCTGGCTGTAACTGTAGGTAGAGGGATGGGTATAATTTTCCCTATTTTCCTTTTCAGAGACATTTGCTTTGCGTTCCTCATTCTTTTGTCTCCGTTGATGAATGAAGTTATCTCATTATTTAATAAAAACCTCATTTCACACATTTTCTTTTTTATTTTTTTGACCACTTCATACGTAGCCTGTGATTACACTCACCCTCTATTACCCTCTCTTGTGCTCCTCCCTCTCACTGTGAACTGCGTATTCTTCCCAAGTAGTCCTGAGGTGTTATTTGCTGGAGCATGGAGCATGCCAGTCACTGAGCCATTAAAAAAAAGAAAAAAGAAAAAACAAACAAACAAACAAAAAACAAACCATGAAACCACCACCCTACCAACCTTAACTGCTAATATCTCCTCAGAAAGGAGTGGGGCCTCTCGCGGACACCTTCCCCATCCATGGTGGAATGTTGCAGGCCCTTCTCACGCAGCCCTCGTGAAGGTATCCACAGCTGTGTCTGTCCATGATTGCAACAGCCGTGTGGCCTGGTTAGTGGTGTTCCAAAGCTCTCTGCCCTCTTAGATTCTCCCCACCTCCACGTCTGAGATGTTCCCTGGGCCTTACAGGGGGCAATACAGGTGTCCGATATAGATGTTTATGGCTGGGCACTCTGTTCACTTATTCACGGCCCTTTGGCCAGATATGTCTGTTATGAACTGTGCCCTACTGCAAAAAGGAGCTTCTCTGCCCGAGTCTGAAAGCAAAATTATTACACGAGCTTTAAAAAAAATGCCTATCTAACAAGACAACAGCAGTAGGTCATCCCCATCTAAGGAGGCCTATGACCTCCTTTATCCATGCGCTTTTGACCAGGCTTAGAGAAGCAAGCATGTGTTCCTTCTTACGGAGGAACTTCAGATCTAATCAGAAAGCAATTGGTTACAATGGCACTATTGCACCAGCGAGCATACCAGGTGAGACTTGTAGCATGCAGGGTTCACAGCTAAGTAAACCATTGAGGAGCTTTCTCCTAACAGCAGCCCCCCCACACACACACCTTCCAGCATGGTAAAAGCTACCCAGCAGGGAACAAGATTTGAATCATTTGGTTTCAATAATGAGGACACGTTCCCTCCGACGGTTTGGCCTTGTTTCGATGCAGTCAGTTGATTTCATGATCTAAAGGGGTTCTCGTAAGACACCGAGTCCCAATCTGAGATCCATGCCTCCCTTCCCGTTGAACACTTGAGTGAGTTGTTTTTCCCACGAGAGAATGTACAATATGCATGCACACAGTTCTCCTTGTCTTCATATCGTACATAGAATTACTGAATCCCATTCTTTCAAAGCTCTGTAAATGTTGTGTTATCATCCCAGTCAGATTTTTCTATAAAATTTTGGGGAACTAAGCTGCAAAAAAAAAACCACTTCTGGGCAAAAGGGGCTCCATGATCATATAGGTTTAGGAAAGAGTCCATTCTATTGGAAATGTACCAGAGAGGTCTAGAGAACACTGAGGCTGTCAGGATGGTTCGACTTTATTTCCAGCGTGTCCGCAGCTATTTACCCACAGAACTACTGAAAGAAAACCAGCCAGGTGTGGTGACGCAGGCCTTGAATCCCAGCACTCAGGAGGCAGAGGCAGGTGGATCTCTGAGTTCGAGGCCAGCCTGGTCTACAGAGTGAGTTCCAGGACAGCCAGGGCTACACAGAGAAACCCTGTCTCAAAAAACAAAAACGAATGGCCAATAATACGAGAAGAGCAACGCGTGTTGAGTTCTTACTACGTTACATGCTGTTCTAGGACGTGGCCTGTGTACAGCAACTGCCTCGGTCCTCGCCTCAGCCCTATGGAACTGGTAAGTCAATCTGTTTTAACGGAAGAGGAAGTTGAGGTACAAGAGCCTGGAGTCAAGTTCAAACCCAAGCAGATGACTCCCACACCTTTTTTTTTTTTTTTTTTTTTTTTTTGTAGTCATAAAGAATGTCACGTGAGGGAGAACAAGGCAATCTCTGTCCCTTTTTTCCAAATCGGGACAACTTCTAATTGCGCCAGAATAGAAAGCGAACTTTCCACCACCCAGAAGTGTGCCCTGCTGGGCAGTCAGAGACTGGCCGCTGCTCTGTGGCGAAGGCACTTGTAGAGGGACCTGATTATCACCCACGCGGGCGCTCAGACTCTGTTGGCCATCATCCAGGACTCATCCCAGAATACTCATCACCTCATCAATTCATCGTCCTCAATTGACAGGCAAAACAACATCCAGATATTCATTGCACATCTGTGTGGGCAGATTATGCATTAGCAATTCAAATCTGGCTGATGCACCCGCCAGTCCTGAAAACGCGTCTGTTTGGGTGAGATGCCTTGTTGTCTAGGAAGGATAATAAGGCAACTCGCTCTAATCTTGAAGAACAATCAGCCCATCTTGCGAAGGTGACTGGCTGTGTGTGTTCTTGCCCTGGCAGCGCTGGAACAATGGCCCCATAATGCACTCGACTCAGCTGGCGATGAAGTCCTATCCTGATTAGTAGCCATGGCTGGTGTCAATCACCACGGGGTGCATCATTGTCCTCTGGTCCCCGACACAGTTTATTTACAGGAAAACAAAGGCTTTGGAGGGCGATGGCGGCTTCCCAGAGATTGCAAAATAGATTGAGCTGTCAAGCACACAAAGTAGATGAAGATTAATGAGTTGTGTGGACAATAAATATGAAGAGGCGACTATGAATATGCTAATGGGCATTATCCATATACACCGTAATTGCTACCAAAATTAAAAGGTGGCATGAAGAAGATGGGTCACCGGGTGACAGGAACATCATCTTGGATGCTTGAGACCTCACCTCAGATAAGACTCTCCACAGGTTTCCCTTTCTGATTAAGCCATCCCTAAGCACCATTGTCGGCCAGCTGCCTCTATGAGTTCCTTTCAAATGGAGCCAAGGGTGGGGTGTGAAGGGAAGCCAGGCGCAAAGTTAAGTTAGGGAAAAGTGGCCTTAGAATACCAAAGGTGTTTATCAATGGCAAGGGCTGTCAGGATAGCTTGGAATCCCCAGGGACTGGGATTGATGAAGGAAGTCTCTTCAGACCTCAGGTTCCTCACCCCAGAGCCACTGGGATAATTGCAAGTACAGGAGTGTTATTGAGATCACCTTTCAGAGGGCAGTGGGTGATTTCTCAACATATTTCAATGCTCTGTTCTGAGTTGTTTTCTAATAAATGCAATTCGAAGAACGCATTTCGAAGCATCTAAAATTTTGCTACCATGGAGAACTTGGTTTAGGGACATATAAATTCTGCACATCTCTGGTGTAGCTGAGCCCAGGTTTGCAGTATGGTTTTCTCTGTTCTTTTAGCCATGGCTGTGTTCCCCGTCCTGTTCAGAACGCAGATTTTCTGTTTTGGAGATCAGGTCTCTCTGGCTGGCCTCAAAATTACGGCAATCCTTCTGTTTCAGCTTGCCTAGTGTTAGAATTCCAAGCATGTTGCACCTGGCTGGACTTTCATCATGCTTCAGTAAGAGTTATCAAGCTCCTTAGAGAAATGGCCGCCCCTGGGGCTGATCCCAGGGTGACACAAGAGCTACAAGAGAAAAACCTGGGGCATCATAATGCTGGAGAATGAGGAAATGCTTTGAAAAGGGCAAGCCCACATTGGTGGGGAATCGTGAGTGTCAAGGAGACACAGGAGCAACAAAGACAAAAACAAGAGTATATGTACCATGACGAATAAAATAAACATCCAGGAGTCCACTCTGATACACACAGATGACGGACTAAATATGTAAATAAATGGGACAGAATAGAATAATCTCCCTTAGGAAGAATTTCAAATAAACTAGGTAGACAAAGGAAGTAGAGAACATTTCTTAGTCCCTGATTTGGGGCTGGCATAGTTACTTTCTTGTAAAAAGTACAAGAAAGGACGGGGCCGAAAAGGCTAATTTAGCAATAGAAAAACAAGAGAAAGTCACCTCATCCAGGTTAAAGGTCAAACCAAGGTCAGAGGTGAGAAGTCATGACGACAGTACATACCCTCCAGGGCATGATATGACATAGCATGACACACGACATGACATGAGAAAAGCACTTTACCTCTGGAGGCTTCTTCCTCACAAAGCAGAGCTCAGGAAATGGCAGGAATTCACTACACTTCAGCTGGAGTGACTGCCCCAGCTCCCAGAAGAACTGACTGAGCTGTTGGACTTCAGGGATCCAAACTGGGACCCCCAGGGTCCAAACCGGAACGCCACATCCCCACAGAGACTCACAGACGGGATATCGATGCAAATAGCAAGAGGATTTATTCCAGTGCACTGGGACCGTTCTAACACGCAGGATAGAAGCCGGCCCCAAGGAGCAAATGGTGAAGCTTTTTATACAGTTGTTGGGCATAAACCGAATTGGTACAAGTTGATTGGTCCCCAAATTGTTTTCTCATTTTGATGGATAGGGGCCAGTTAACCTTTAAGTTGATGATAGCAAGGTCACGGGCACCAGGAAATGTACACTTAGGATAAAGTCCCTTGCCTAAGGCTATTAGGCGGTGCCTGTAGCCGCCGCTCATTTTAGGAATGTGGGCTGGGTCACAGTGCTCTTGAATTAAGCCTGACAATAATTGTTTTGTGGTTTCTGGGGTGGGCTAGTTCCTGGAACAGGGAGTTCTGGAATGTCCTGTTAAGAGTTTAAGATTAATGATCAGGGCCTGGGGTCTCCGGCCTCACATAAACCCTTTCAGAGCTACCCACCATGCTGGGAACTCAGGGCCTTGCTGTCAGAGGAGTGAGCTCAGAGCGCTCCCCCTTCCACGATTCAGATACATTCCAGCAGAGGGACATCCTGCAAAACTTGCCCAGCCTCCAGACAGTCAAGATCAAAACCAAGGATCGCTGGAGAACTGTCACAGACAAGGAGCCTCAGGAGGGGTAGTGATCACGTGGAAGGTTCTTCAGCCCCATGTCAGATGCTAGGGACATCAAAAGGACAGTAGGGAAACGGATAAGCACTAAGAAAATCTGAACATGCTTGGACGTTTATTAATGATAATGACCAGTATTATTTCTTTAACTGTGACAGTTGTGGTTTAGCAATGCGTGGTATTGGCCACAAGAAAACAGTATGGTGTACTGAGAACCCAGCATGCTATCTGCCCTAGTTAGGATTACTAGGTTACTAGTTACTAGTTAGGGTTGCTGTGATGAAACACCATGACCAAAGCAACTTGGGGAGGAAAGGGTTTATTGGGTCTGCACTTCCATGTCACTGTTCATCATCAAAGGAAGGCAGGACAGGAACTCAAACAGAACCTGGACACAGGAGCTGATGCAGAGGCATAGAGGGGTGCTATTTACTGGCTTACTCTATGGCTTGCTCAGCCTGCTTTCTTATAGAACCCAGGACCACCAGCCCAGGGATGGCCCCGCCCACAATGGGAGGGCCCCTCCCCCTCCCCCTCCCCATCAGTCGCTAATTAAGAAAATACTCTTATGAGCTGGCCTACAGCCAAATCTTATGGAGGCACTTTCTCATTTGGGGTTTCCTCCTCTCAGATGACTCTAACCTGTGTCAAGTTGACATAAAATTAGCCAGCACACTGTTTTTGTAAGTATTTGTATGTCAACATGATTTCTAAAATTACTGGTTTATTTAGAAAACAGAGTCTGCTGTGCCTTCCATGTTCAGCAGAAGTTAGCCTGCTTTTTTTCAAGAACAGAATTTGCCTCCATGACTTTCTGGAGGTTGGATAGGTTTTAGCCAAAACCCCCATTTGTAAGAAGTAGACATCTATTCTTGACTTACTTATGCAGAAAGAAACTCATTGCAGAATATTGGGTCACACACAGTCCATGGGGGACATAAAACCAGTCATGGTAGCTGTACAGCTAGGACAACGCTGGTGCCCAGGAGGCCCCCATAACTGCCACTGCTAGCCCTCTGACGTCAGATTCAGATACAGCCACCAGGTCTGCCATCTAAGGAGATGGCTGGGGCTCCCATCCCTGCCAGCATCCCTATCAGGATCCTTTGGTAGGCTTCTGATCAGGGCAGTGAGTCTGCTGGCCGGAGCCCAGCTTATGGCTCTGCTGGGCCCAAGGGAGAGAGAGATGTGAGCAGCTGCTGTTGGAGGCTTTCACGGTAGAAGGCGGGAGAAAGCCAGGGCTGAGCTGGCCGGATGTTCCTCCAAGTTGTGAGAAGTTGAGGCTCCATTCACTTCCAGCCTGTGGACACAGGCGGCGCCAGGAGGAGATCAGCGGCGACTTGAGTAAGGGGGGGAAAGGCATACCTAGAGAAAAATTAGCATCTTAGGGAAGAGTAATTTTTTTTTTGTAAATAAGGTTTTTAATTTTGGGCAATAACACATCATACTTATACAGAATGCACTGTTCACATTCATTACCCACTTCCTGCTAACCCCCTTCTTCCCAAGTAGTCCCTCGTCGAGCCTCGCCTTTCCTTTCCTCCACCCTGTCCGTCCCCGCCCCCTCCCCCAGCCCTAGGCAGGCAGTCGCGGCTGCGAGGTATTCATGGCTGCAGTGGCCACGCCACATCCAGAAAACAGCGTCCTACCACACTCTACACACTTCGGCTCCCGCAGTCCTTCCACCCACCTTCCACGATGCTCCCTGGGCCTCAAAGAGGTAACATCAACTTCCCATTTGAGCCCAAACACCCAACAAACACTTAACTCCTAGCACTTTGACCAGTCATGAACCCCAGCTTTGACTGGCGGCCACAGCAGAGAAAACCTTTTCTGGCCAAAGCTGAGAGCTGCGGCGATGACTGGGTGCACACATACGGGTTGAGAAAGCATCTTACCTACACACCCATTTAGCAAAATACCCATCATGGATTCTCCCATAGGGCCTGTGGCCTTCTCCCTGACTATACAGTTTTTACAGGCCTATAGTGACAACATAAATCCTTCCCATGACAGGATAAGGATCCAATCAGGAAGCAACTGGTTAGCCCTAGATGACTCATGCCACTATTTAATTGGCTGTCTATACCCTGATGAGCTCACCTTAGTGATCAAGTGCTCAGAGAAGTTACTATGGAGACCACAGCACTTGTCTTTTCCTTAGCCTGTAGTAGTGCACCTGTGGTGCATTAGAAAGAAAGCCGCCAATCACCTTACACTGAGCTCAGGCCACTGCCTGTTTCAGTGTCAGAGTAACTTGCTCCATTCTACTTGGCTATTGTGTAGTTTTTTTCGGGGGAGATATTAAAAAAAAAAATCTGTTCACTCCAGACTGAGAAGGTACTGGCAGACCAAAGAAAGAATTCCATCTGAGATGGTTACTATTGATTGTTAACTTGACAGGACCTAGAATCACCTAGGGGCATCTCTGTAAGGGAGTGTCTAGATTAGGTTAACTGACCTGAGAAGACCCACCCTAAATATGAGCTTCTAGTGGCCAGTCCCCAGCTGAATGAAAAAGAGAGAGGCTTGGGCCGTATCTTTGTTAAGGTCTTGGTTGCTGTGATTAAGCATATGACCAAAAACAAGTTGAGGAAGAAAGGGTTATTTGGCTTACACTTCCACATTGCAGTATGTCAATGAAGGAAGTCAGGACAAGAACTCAAACAGGGCAGGAACCTGGAGGCAGGAGCTGATGCAGAGGCCATGGAGGGGTGCTGCTTACTGGCTTGGTCCCCCAGGCTTGCTCAGCCTGCTTTCTTATAGAACCCAGGACCACCAGCCCAGGTGGCTCCATCCACAGTGGGCTGGGCTTTTCTGCATCAGTCACTAATTAATACAATGCCCTGCAGCTGGATCTTACAGAGACATTTTCTCAATTAAAGAGGCTGTGTCAAGCTGACATAAAACTAGCCAGGACAGGCATGGTGGCACACATCTTCAGCACCAGTACAAAGGCACCTCAGCACTAGGCAGAGGCAAAAGGATCTCTGTGAATTTGAGGCCAGCTGGTCTACAGAGTGAGTTCCAGACCATTCAGGGCTTCACAATGAGACCCTGTCTCAAGACACAATAAAGGAGAAAGCTGAGCTGCAGCCTTTGCCCTCTCCTCTGTGTCCTGGCTGAAGACACACTGTGGCCAGCTGTCTCAAGCTCCTTCTGCCATGGCTCCCCCACCACAGTGGACTGCACTCTCGGACTGCGAGCCAAGGTGAAGCCATCATTTATCAAAAGCCTTTTTAAAGGTACTTGGTCCCACCAATAAGAAAAGTAACCAGTATACCACCGATGTTGGGCCTTATGGCCGGGCGAGGGGCCTGTGGTCCAAACTCAAACCAAGCTCGAGTTTAGAGACCTGTCTTGGCGCCTCTAGTTCCGCATAACGGTAACTCAGTACAGCCAATTCTGGTGGTGACTCTGCCTAGTAACTGCTACGTATGAAAATCTTGCTGGCTCTCCCCCCTCACTCCACTTTACCTCACACCCTACGACACCTTTCCTCATCTCCTAGACCCTCCCATTTACCCTCAGCCTATAAAAAGGTGGCTTGTAACAATAAAAGCGAGTTCCTGCTTCGACAGTTCTCCCGGCTCGGTGTGCATCATCCCGCTCAGCCCCGAGGGGGACAGGTTGGTTCCGCTCCCCCTCAACAACTGGTTCTGTCGGAATGCCCGACATACCATCTAAGTACAGATTGGCAAACCAATATATTCATAGACTCCCCCTGTCGCCCAGTCTTGATGTATAGAGGAAATGGAAGTTTGGCTGGAATTGTTCATTGAAAAGCCCTTATCAGCTGGAGAGACAGCTCTGAGGTTAAGAGCACTGGCTCTTAAGACCAGGATTCAATTCCCAGCAGCTCAAGGCTGTCTGTAACTCCAGATCCAGGGGGATCTGACACCCTCACACCAATGCACATAAAATAAAACTAAATAAATTACTTTTAAAAAAAGAAAATTATTTATGAAGCTGGGTCTGATGGCACAAAACTTGAATCCCAGCACTCAGGGGGCAGAGGCAGGCAGATCTTTTTAAGTTCAGGCTCAGGACAGCCAGGACTTTGTAGAGAGAGACTATGTCTCAAAAAACAAAGAACCAAAGAGAAAAACAAAAAAAGGAAAGAAAAGAAAAGCCTTTATGAACTTGGGGTTAATGCCATGTGGGTTCAAGTTCTTTGTCTACAGCTCTGCAGCTATTAAGGGTTAGGACTAATGAAAGATGGCAGGGCAGAAGGTTGGGGTCCCCCCCGGCCCTGTCACTACTGCATAGCTGGGCAGAGGCAGCAACATAACCCCTGCTCTGTCCTGCCTTCACCTCTCACCACTCTGTGGTTTGGGCCTTTGTTACTTACACCCGAAAGCCTTATAGTCAACAAAATATTCTTTAGGTTGTTGTGAAGACTGATGGGAGTGTGGTAGTACCCACCTGTGATGCTAGGACTCAAGAGGCAGAGGCAGGAGGATCTTGAGTCTGAGGCCAGTGCAGTCAATAAAGGTAAACTCATTGTTGTTACTATAGACCATAGCTCCATCCTTAGAGAGTTCATTGTGATTGAAATGGCAGAAGGGGGTGGGGGTGAGGGGAAGGACACGTGAGGGAGGGAAGAACAGAGGAGACACAGGGGTCAGAGAACACAAATGAGGTCAGGAAACATGGGGAGTGGAAAGGAGTGAGCTGGAGCAGGGTGAGATGGGGTGGGGTGGCGTAAAGAGGGTTCTTACAGAAGTTTATTTTTAGTTTTGTTTAAAATAGTTGTTTTGTGCAGTTGGGTAAAGCGTTACCTAGGCCTTGGCATTTGTATTGTCTGCAGGTGTTGGCTTTATGTAAAAGACGTTTGATCGCTCATGATATGCACGTGTTATCAGTAGAACCCCTGAGGAGCTTAGGCATGGGTAAAAATCCCTGAGATGAGAAGCTCAGGGTTCCACTGTCCAGCATGGCGCTTGCCACGATAGTGGTTCCCTCTGCTGAGGTCTGGCAGGGTTCTCATCTATGAATATGCCTCCGTGTCTTCCTTGATGAGTCACACCACAGGTGTACTGCTACAGTGGGTGGAGTGTAATGGGGTGGGATGGGGCAGAGTGGGCTGGAGTGGGGGAGATGGGGTGGGATGGAGTAGATTAGGATGGAATGGGTGGAACAGAATCAAGTGGAGGATTTTGAGAGAGGGTTAGAAAAAGGAAAGGAGACAGGAAAGGGGAGCCCCAACATAACCTGAAGCAGATGGTATAATAAGAAATCAGAGGGACCACAGTCAGGGTCTCTGTCTCTTTTGGGTTCCACGCAGTCCTTCCAGACGGCGGCTGATATCCTGCCTGCAGCAGTCTAGAACCGTTTGCTGGCTGGGCGAACAGACCTAGGCCCAAGCGGCAGGAAGGTGCAGGCCCAAAATTGGGGTCCGTGACCTTTCACGAAGCTGTTGGCTCAGCAGACCTGAGAAATGTCGGGACACAAAGAAGGCCTCAGAAGCTTGCGTTTGGTGAACACAAAACTCAGTTTATTATCAGCCCTTCTCTGTTTAAATATATTTCCGGGGAAGGCGGGGTCCCGCTATTCTAGGTGGGGAGAAGCTTAATTAGCATAGGCAGGGCGGGGGCACCTGAGGCGGGAAAGCAATGGATCCACCCAATGGATGGATGTGTCTACAATACAGGTAAACATGTCCCCCTTTAGCTTCCGTGAAGCAAGCAAGTTATAACTAATATTTTTTGGCTAGGGACCTCCGTGGACTAGAGAGGAGAAGGCTGCCCCAGCGTCTCAGCCCACTTCTCACTTCCAGGGGGCAGGGGCACTTTTTGGCTTCAATTTCTGCCACTCTCCAGCCCCCAGGAGTCCCACAGGACCACGACTGACAAAATAAAGAATAGCAACATCTCTTGTTCAATACTTGGACTGAGGTTCAGCAAACCAAGCAGCTCTGCTGAGCTGTGAGTCCCCAGCAGGCTCATCCATAGGAAAGGGCCCATATGGGGAGTATCTGACAAGTGTGGGCTGAATTGAGGAGTATTTGTTCAAACTTAGTGGCTGCCAAATAGGCCAGAGACCCTGTTTTAGGGTTTCTATTGCTGTGATCAAACACCATGACCAAATACCACTTGGGGAAAAAAGGGTTTATTTCATCTTACAGCTTACACTCCATCATGGAGGGAAGTCAGGACAGGAGCTGATGCAGAGGCCCTGGAGGAGTGCCGCTCACTAGCTTGCTCTCCATGTCTTGCTCAGCCTGCTTTCTTATAGCACCTCGGACCACCTGCCACACTGGGCTGAGCCTTCCCACGCTGATCGTTAATTTAAAAAAAAAAAAAAAAAGTCTAGCATCCAATCTAGTAGAGTCATTTTCTCAGTTGGGGTCCCTTTTTCCCAAATGACTCCAGCTTGTGTCAAGTTGTCATAAAACTGCTCAGGACAGACCTAGCATTTTCTAGCATTCTGTCCTTATCCTACCAAAGAAGATGAGATGGCCCAGGAGGTAAGAGTTGAGAGGTACAGTCCATTGTGGAACAGAAGGTGTGGCAGAGAGACAGCTCTCGCTGTGGTGGCAGGGGTGTGAAGCTCTTGCTCATCTGCGGTCAAGCAGCAGAGAGAAATGGACAACAGTGCTCAGCTGGCTTCTTCCCATCACCCTCCCCAGCCCAGAGACAGTCCAGGGAGGCCGACAGGTCATTAGTCCTCTGGCTCAGGACTGGGAGCTGTGCCTTAAGAGATGGAAGGTGGGAGTTTTCTTTCTTCTGCCCTCCTACTCTGTGAGGACACAGAAATGTGTGGCTCAGCATTCTGGAGACCGGAATGTTGTTTAGGAATCACTGTGCCGGTTGGGTGTTGCTTCCCTTCGGTTGGCCTACAGGCAAGACTGTGGGGGCATTTTCTTAGCTAGTGATTGATGTGGGAGGGCCTAGCTCACAGTGGGTGGGGCACACTAGGTGGATCACCTAGGCAGATGATCCTAGGGTATGAAAGAAGGCAGGCTGAGAAAGGCATAGGGAGCAAGGTGGTAAGCAGCATCCCTCTGTGGTCTCTGCTTCAGTTCCTGCCTCCACGTTCCTTCTTTGAGTTCCTGCCCTGACTTCCCTCCATAATGGACTGCAATAGTAAGCTGAAATAAACCCTTTCCTCTGTAGGTTGCATTGGTCGTGGTATTTTATTACAGCAATAGAAAGCTAACTAGGATGCTGAGTTATTCTCAAGTATTCTGTGGAGCAGATGGAATGGACCAGTACCTTGCTGACACACTGGGGCCTGATGAGGACTGCAGCGTGGGAAAGAGCAGATGCTACAGCTGAGTGAATCTGAAAATCAACCTCGAGGTAACTGAGAGGGCTGGAAATCCTGTGCCCGAGGCTCTGCAGCAATATTGGGGAGATTCTCTCTTTCCCATCACCTATAGAAGGTCAAAATTACTCGACAATTAATGCCATGATGGCAGCAGGTGGGCTAGGGGACAGCCAAGGTGCTGATGCTGGGGTGCCATGGGTCAAGAAGGTAGGTGGGACTAACTCCTCCCATCTGTAAGATAGTGAAAGGAGGGGTGTGTGGGTGCCCCAGAGGGTCTGAAGAGGGTAAGCGTTTGGAGGAAAATAGCTGGTTAGTTTCCAAATTGGGTGGTTTCAAGGAAGACAGGAAGTTGTCCTTGGTGGGTCATGAAATATGGGGTTGGGCTATCCTGGAGTGATCTTTGGGTAGAAAGAACGTGGGATGAGCTCAGTGGTGCTTCCCAAAGATATCCACATTCCAGGCCCTGACACCTAGTTCAATAGGGAAAAGCCTTTGTAGGTGTCACTAAGCTGCTGATCGTGAGAAGGGAAGATTCTCTCAGTCGTCTGGGTGGACCCTGGGTGTCACGGGAGTCTCTGTGAGGAGAGGAGACTAGCAGAGAGATGGCAGTGTGATCATGGGACCACACAGGAGAGCACAGACGCTTTGAGAGGTGGGAAGGAGGAATGAATGGATGCTCTGCTGCAGACCTGCCCATACCTTGATTTTAGCCCAACGAGACTCATTTTAGACACACAACTTCCACACTTGGTCTGCTGCTTTAAGCCACAAAGTCACGCTAATATTGTTCTAGCAGAGACAGAAGCCAGCAAACGGGAGGCTGGAGGACAGCATCTTGTAGAGGTGAAAGGTAAGGTAAGCTGCAGCGAGGAGTTTGGGCTCTTGAGGTGGGGTCTAACTTTGATTCTACCCTTAGTTGTGGGGGTAGGGGACACTGGGTAAGGTGCATGCCCTCTCCAAGCCTCAGTTTCTTCAACTGTAAGATGTGGGTTCCTCCTTCATACCCTGAGTGCCTCATATCATAAGAACTTGGCTATTCCAGGGACATAGGAAGCACTAAGTAGTAGCAGGGTGAGCAGCGGGCAGCCAGATGGGGGAAAGGAGGTAGAAGGTGCAAGGACCCAGGCTTTCCAGAGGATGAAAGCTAAACAGGCCATCTCAGGACACAGAGCAGCTAGCTCTTCTTAGATTGCTGGCTGGGAAGAAAAAGTCAAGGTTAAATTGCAATGATAAGCAAAGTGTGTTTGCTTATCACTAGAAAGTAATTGTGGTGCCTCTTTGCCTGTGCCTTAAAATTGTCTTTACTTCCTTATGTAGATGGTAGGAATTGATTTTATCTTTATTGTCAGTTCAGTGATCATACTGTGTCTCCAGCTGTGCTGGGCAGAACAGAGTAAAGGCATGGAGGGAGAGTTGGGTGAACGGAGAGAAACGTAAGAATGATCCACACTGGCCAGTTTTAATGAGCTTATTCTCTACCCTCATATTTCTCCACTTCTTTTTTTGAGACATGGTCTCATTATAGTCCAGACGGACCTTGAACTCAGTCCTCCAGCCTCCAACTCCCAAGTGCTGTGGTTACAGACATGAACCCCCATGTCCAGCTCAGGCTACCTGCATCGTTCTAGAAGTCGTGGGTATTCTGTGGTGGGCTCCAGACCCAGGAGAGCCTGGCCAGTTCTGGTTAGAACTGGAGGGACACAGGAGTGTTTTCATAAGCAAAGCCGACTTATTGCATGAAGGCCCGTCACCTCAGTTTCAGACGGGTAAGGCTCAGTAAGGCTGGGAGTGCCAGTGTGTCTCCCTGTGTCCCTTCACCGTCAGATGGTCACTGATTCTTTATCTTAGTGGTGAAGGAGGAGTGAGGGGCTCCTTAGCGAGCCTCGAAAAGAACACCCCCTGTTTCACTCAATCTAGTCACAAGGCTTGCATGACTGTAGATGACCACATAAATCCCCTCTCTTCACCATCTTTATTTCAGCCAGTGACTACAGATGTGTGAACAGAATTCAAATGCACGGTCAGAAAAGATGAGCTTCTAAACACTGTCGCCCAGCCCCACAAGTCACTTCTTTAAATTCAGATCGTTTCCCATTCTATCATCTGCCATCAGAATTTTCGTCATAGGCAGATTTTTACCGATCAGCTCTAGACCTGGGAATTATTCAGGCCCATAAACAAAATCCCAATATTAATTGCCAACTATTTCTGATTCTCAGTTAACATTCTCAAACATCTTGAGTCCCCAGGGACTCTTTGCCCTGTCATATGAAGATGATGTTTTAAGATTTATATTCCCCAAAGAAGCAAGGAGATCATAAAACCTAATGTATTCCGTGGTTCGGAATGATAATTTCACCAAGAGGTGAGGGGATATTTCACTGTGGATCATTACAACATCCATATAAGTTGTTGCTACGCTACTTCGCTTTGAATATGTATCTGCCTCTGCTTATGAAACAGCTCCTATCCCCCCTTTGGGGCTGTAGGTGGGCTGTGCATTGGGGGCAGGTGGTAAGGACAAAGCTGGGGACAGCTCCCTGCTGGGGTAAGAAAGTTGTGCATGGAGGCAAAGGCAAGAGGCTGTCATAAGCAAAATGGCTAGTCAGGCCAGAACACTGAGAAAGTATGGGCCTAGAGAAGGAGGCCACAGTAGGGACCAGGATGGGCACTGGATGTATGCACAAAGATGGCTGTCCTTGGAGAATTAGCTTGAAGAGGTAGCGGCACGTGCAGAACAGTGACGTTGTCAACTCTCTAGCACTGTAACAAACAAGTTACAGTGAGATAATCAAGTTTATTTGGGCTCACAGCCTGGAGGCTCTAGTCCATTCCTTTGGGCCTCTAACAAGGCAGTACATGTTCACAGCAGGAACACATAGTGGTACAAAGCCACCTCCTTGTGGCCAGGAAGCACAGGGAAAGGTGACAGGGTCCAATGACCTGCAGGCCTTTCCTTAGGCCCCACCTCCTAAAGGGCCCACCATCTCCCAATAACACAATACTGGAAATCAAGGTTTCAACACATGGGCCTTTGGGGTCCATTCAAAAATCAAACCATAGTAGCCCAGCTGTATCAAGGCTAATGGTGGGTAGAGGGGAGGAAAAGATTTGGTGCAATAAAGCTTCCAGGATAAACGAAGATTTGATTTAGTTAATATTTCCTGAGTATTCCTACCACTATTCTGTGCTTGAATTCATCCCACTTTAGTAGCAGAGGTGGAGAGCCATCTGGTAAAGGGTACCTGGAAGCACAGGAGAAGGAACCATGAACTGTGCTGCTGGGCGGAGGCTAAGGATGTCTACCACGGAGACACTAGCTATGTCATTACATTGTACTGTGGATCAGGACAGTCTCTGAAAACAGGAGCCAGACTGCTCTCACTCTGTTCCTCACTAGGTTTCCTAGAGTCTAGTTCACTTCTCTGTGCCCAGTTCCATCTATGAAGGCTGTGTGCTAATATGACCCCTTGTCTCAAGATGGCTATGAAGGTGATTACAGCCTAGTGAGCAAATACACAGCACTCAGTCAAGAGCCTGGCACAGGCTTTGAAGCCAGTACATGCTGCTCTAGGGCCCTGGTGCCTGCCAAGCTTTGTCCATGGGCAAAGGGGAGCCCCTGATACCTCTAAGGAAGAGTGTGGTATGTGGGTGAGGGTGGGGGGGGTGAGGGAATCCATCTCACTTTAGAGCGGCACTTGGGACATGTGGCTAATATCAGCATTGGGGGTGGAGGGGGCAAATGCACCTGCATGTAAGTGCAGCAGCAAAGGAGGGGGCTGATGTAGATCTGAGAAGGACCCTGCATGTGGGAAGCGGGGGACAGGGTCGAAATCCTGGGCAGAGCAGGGAGGGGATCACAGGTCCAGAGGGAGCCAGCAGGAGGGAGCCAGCAGGAGCGAGCCACAGGAGCAAAGCGAACAGTTTCACTCTCCGGTCTGTCACTGCTTCTTGGACTCCACCCTTAACGATGGAGGAAACAGGCAGAATTGTTGATTTACAGACACACGGCCGTGTGTGTATCCACAGCATTTGCTGGCTTGGTTTGTTTCAGAGAAGAAAGACTGGGAACATGGCTCAGTGGCAGAGTCCTTACCTGGCATGTGCAAGGCCCTGAGTTCTATGCCCAGAACCGAGACAGATTGGGGGAGAGGGGTGGATTCTGAATAGGATTCTGTCCATCTATATTTAAATAAAAGAAGGTTTAAATGTGTGGCTAGGGAGTGATCTCCTGGACACAGTAAGAAAAAACAAAGACATGATAGTGTGCATGTACTCTGTGTTCTTAGACTGCTCCTTCCAGAACATGCAAGAAATCAGGAAGCAGTGTCTCATCTGTAAACAGAGGTGAGAGATGCCCTGTCTTCCTGCCTCCTCTGTGGTCCTCCTTCGCCTAAACGTACACTGAAAAGCCAAATAGCCAAGCAGGGATCTGGGGAGAGGGTTCAGCTGTGAAGAGTGCTTGGGGCTCTTCAAAAGACCCATGTTCACTTCGCTGCACCCACAATGGGTGGTTCATGGCAGCCAGAACTCCAGCTCCAGGGGATCTGATGCCCGCTTCTGGACTCCAAGGCAGGAGGTTATACACATACACATACACATACACAGAGATATACATACACAGAGATACACCTACACAGATACACACACGCATACACACACACACACTTAAAAATAAAAATCCTTTAAAAAAAAGATAAAAGCTGGCTGGGCAGTGGTGGCACACACACCTTTAATCCTAGCACTTGGGGGGGCAGAGGCGGTGGATCTCTGTGAGTTCGAGGCCAGCCTGGTCTACAGAACGAGTTCCAGGACAGCCAGAGTTACAACAGAGAAACCCAGTCTCGAAAACCAAATTAAAACAAAACAAAAACAACAGTCAAATAGTAGTAAAGGCTATATGATGGTAAAGTAGAGCGGTCTGTCTGTTCCTTACCCAGCCCACTGCACTCTCTGGGGAACCTTTAAAGACTTTGCCCTCTGGTCCCTAGCACTATTTCTTGTACCAGCCATTTTCTACATTGTCCACTATTATGGTCTGGCAGGTACAGACTTAGGCCCCTGTGTCCTTGCCTTCTCCCCTCCCCTCCCTTCCTTTAGAAATAACACCTCCTGTGTTTGAAATCATCATCCCAGCAGCTTCTATCCAGGAAGCTTTGGTGCTTCCCCCCGCCCCCATACATGTCTGTCACAAGTCGGTAGGAGACAGGAGGCAGCAAAATCCTTACCCTGTCCTTATTCAAAACCCCAGCTGGGAGGGGCAGCCACAACCCCACATAAGGCCAATAGCCATCCAGAAGGGAGAGTGATCCCTTGCCCTGCAAGGATCTGAGTCTCCTCCCGATTGCCTAAGTAAACCCTACAACACCATGCAAACACACGGGCCAGGAAGTACCGGAACCCGGGAGGGCCAGAACTATGTTGGAATACTCCCCTAAGAACTTACCACAGCTGTGACTTGTGCACCTGTCAAGCCTGTTTATCATCACGCTGTTTTAAGTGTTTATTTGACTTCCACATTAGTATGTGTTATCACCACTGGCCACTTCAATCTTTTCTTTACCTCAACTCCTTTCAGAATTTATGTTGTTCTTTTTTGAGACAGGATGTCACTATGTAGCCTAAATACACAGAGACAATGAGAGACTGGGTCTCACTGTGAGTCATAGTGGAAGCAGGGCCATGCCTGTTCTCCCTGTGCCGCCTCCCCCCGGTCCTGAGTTTGCACATGGGATGACACTGCCGTGCCGGATCACAAAATAGACAGCTTAACCCCCCCCACCCCCCACCCCACCCCACCCCACCCCCGACACACACACACACACTGGAAGGTCCTGGATCAACCAACAGAAGTCAGAGAAGTAGAGATGGTCAGAATCCCCTGTTCTCACTTATTGAGAAGCTTAGGTGCTCCTCGCCCCCCCCCCCCCCCCCGTCTCACTTTAGCCCCAGGATCACTGGGTGGGGTCCCAAGGCAAGCAGTATCGTGCCACTTCATACGTGAAGGCCCTGAGGTTGAGAGCATCAGACCAGGCATCCGGAGCCAGTTCTCCTCCCCTCCTAAAGCAATCACCTTTGCACCAAATGAGCGATTCTTACAGGCTAAAGGCTTGAAAAGCTCTGGAGGTAGAAGGAGGTCTCACCACCCTCCTTCGAGGTCATCTTCTCAGCGTGCACTGGTTCTGGGAACCAACGACGTGCGTGCAGCTTTCGCCCCCTTGTGGCTGATAGGAAAAGTGCTCTACAATGGAAGAACAAAGGAATGGGGGCTGGGGTCCTGGGCTTGGCTGGAGCGGCGTCCCTGACTAATGAGCTGAACATCTGCTCAGGAGGCAGCTGTTGAGTGCCTGACCGAAGGGCCGAGCCTGAAGGAATGAAATGAAAATTTGATTTATGTCACTTGCCTTGGCAAGCTTTTGGGAAATGACCAGCCTGCAGCGCTGCCCCAGCACTCACGAGGGTGAAGGGCGAGAGCTGTCAACGGAGTTGTCAATGGAGAACTGACTCTTCTGCCCCCTCCCCCAGGCATCTGGCTTGCCCCGCCCCTGCTGGAGGTGGGGCCTCTGCTTCACCTCGGTCAGGAGTCTGAAAGCAGCTTCTGTCTACTTGTTTGAATATCCGGGTAAGTGTCCTTCTCAGCTCTGGGCATCAGCCAGCTCCCTGTAGCTCAAGTAGGAAACCAAAGGTCAAAGATGTGTCACCTGAGAGAGGATGGCCAAGTCCGCTACGTTTCCAGATCATCATCGAATCTCCAGGAAAGTCAGGCTCCTCTGAGAAAGGCAGGCAGCTTTTTGTAATCTCCAGGCCTCCTGGCACTGTGTTCCAGGTGTGCAGATGAGGCCACAGGTGGGCTGAACGCTGATTCTAGAACGTGCTTCTCCACCTGCCCATGCAGTCCTGCCCATCGTCTCCCAGAAGGACCACGGTTAACACCAGTTTAGCATTCTTCTTTCTCTAGGGTAGTGCTTCCTGGAGAATCAGCCCCGCAGAAGTGCCCTGGCCAAGAGCTCATCCAGGCAGACACAGCAATACAAAACAGTGGTCCTCAGCCAGCCATAGAGGTAGGAAGTGTGAACGCTCACTGCCATCCTTACCAGCCCTGGCCCCAGGCACCTCACATACTTGCTCTGTACCTCGGAAGTGACAACCCACCTTGTAGGTCGCAGTGGGTGGCACAGTTGTTTTCTGGCCTTGGTGGAAGAAAACCCCGGAAGATCAGCTTTCACTGTCATATGTGCATCTGGAAAGCCAAGCTACATTTTATGTAAAACATTTATGGGTGGGAGACACTTGAGACAGAGTCTCACACTGTGGCCTAGACTGAACTGGAACTCACAGCGGTCCTCCTGCCTCAGTCTCCCCAGTGCTGGAACATCAGGTGTGACTCATCACACCTGGCCCAAAGGTGATTTTCTGCACACACCCTTCTCATAAACTCCTCTCCCTGAGGTCAACAAGCCCTCTATGAAAGGAAAAATGGCATGTCTTCAGGCTATCTTTTGCTTGAGCATTTATTGAATGAACGAGCTAATTAATAAATAAGATTTCTGCACAGATTTGTGTTACTGAAGCAACAACCCCCTACTGAAATGAGCGTGATCTCCACTGTCCAGGCAGAGCCAGCGACAGGAGAGGGGGTCATACATCCCCCGAGGCCTTGAAGACCTCATGCCAAACCAGGACCATTTAATATTTCCATTAATGGCTTGAAGGATGGAATGGAGACCCAGCTAATCACATTTCCAGCGCCGAAGCTGGAAGGGATCTTTGCCACTTCGGAGGCCCAGATTAAAATGGGATCCAAGCTTGACGAATTGCAGAGATGGCCCTAAATCAATAAACAGGGCCGCAATAAAGATAAATGCCAGCTGTGTGGACGGGGCTGGGAAATGATCAGGAGCAAGTGGCGGGGAGGGAAATGAGTTTTGAGGGGGCCCTGAGGAAGAGTCCGGGTGGAAACTGATGGGATGCGCCGCAGTATTGGTAAGGTGGAGGCTGGGCTCTGCCAGCCAAAGGACCCCAGACTTTAGTGAGATGAAGAGTGGCTCAGAGAACAAAAAGTGAAAGTCAGAGCTTGGCCTGAGAAGATGACTCAGCGATCTGGATCCGGGAGAGGACTCTGGTGTAGGTGGCCCGTGGCTAAGCAAAGATGGCAGACAGCTCCTATCTGCATCACCGCTTCCCGTGGTCTTCCAGCTGCAATGCCTGTCCCTAGGGAGTCTCTGAGTTCTAGCTTAAGATAAGCCTAGAGATGATCCCTTTAGAGGAGAATCAATTCACAAGGCAAGTGAGCACAGTAATGAGCCCAAACTTGGCTGCAGTCAAATCAACTTCATGAGCTTGGTCCAAACCGGAGTCTCCCAACCATTTTGAAATGTTCTGTTTTGCCAAAGAGGTGCTCCATAGGTATATGAGCCAAGATTTTACAACAGAGCTGTATCTCCAACCAATCCCCCACCAAATCTGGATTTCTGACCTCTCTTAAAAAAATCTGAAAGCCTTGGGCAAGAGTTGAAAGTCATGAGCTGGAGCTGTCCCTCAGAGGGGGATGGGCTCTTCGCTTCTGCAGTTCTCAGGGCTGTCTCACCGCTGTCTGTCATTCCTTCCCTGACCCAACCCACACAGACTCGCTAACAGCCGTACTCCCAGGAGCCCCTGATGTGCATAGCGCTGAGACACAGAGTGGGGGCTCCACTATGTTGGAGCCCCAGCCTTTGCTTTGTACGCCTTGCATGGGTGTGGGAGTATTTGCCTCCTGGTGGGTTGAATGAATGATGAATAAATGAATGAATGAACGAACAGATAAACAGATGAACGTGTACTAAACAAATATTGACAAATTAAATATCTATAAACGTACAAATTGTGTTCCTCTTGTAGGAAGGAAGTTCAAGTTGAAGGTAAAGCTGAAGTTCCCCTCAAGGCTGAGAGGACTCTCACTCCCTCATACCTGGCCTATTCTTTTCAAAATAGCTCCCAGATGGCCTCTCCCCTTGATGACAGAACCACTCCCCTAAAAGCAGAGGCAGCTACTTTTCAATACTACGCTCACCTGAGGCCTTGGGCCTTATCTTCCGCAGCCTGTGGTCAAATAAACCAGCTGGGGCTCAATTCTGCAATTGACTGCATGGCTCAGAGACCAGGCCCTTAAATCTGATTATAGCAAAATTCATTACACTAAGACCTCCCTCGAGGGGCAGGCTCCTAAAGGAAGCCTCTGGAGGCCCCAGCTTGGGGGATATAGCTCCTGCACTACACATCTACCAATTGCTAATAATTAACCTGAACTAATTATCAGCAGGTCCCAGGTTAGGACTCCCTCCCACAACCATTCTCAGGGCTGGACCCTTTGCCTCAGACCAACACAAAACATTAGCAACATCCATAGGTTCTAATGTAAAAGAGCATGAGGAGCCAAAACCTGTACAAGGCAAAGATGAGCCGGCCAGGGCTACCTGGCAGCTGTGCCTAGGGTTCTCTCCCAGCCTGTAACACTGTCAGGATTTTAAAACTAGTGAGGCCACAGGTCTCAGCACATAAAGAAGACGATGAAAGAAGAGAGGCAGATATCTGTTATATACCATTAAGAGGCACCATGATTGCAGGTCAGCCAAGGATAGAGTGAGACCCTGTCTCAAGAACAAACAAAACCAAAAACTGACATGAACAATAATACCCAAAAGAAAAAGATCAGTTAAAAAGTGCTGTAAGCACATCATGTCAGAAACACAGACGAGCATATTTGTGTCTTTCCAAAATGCCAGAATTGACCAAATAACAGTACATTTACAGGGTACGGGGGTTTCAGTGGTGGCAATTTGCCAGATATTTCCACTTTCCTTGAGAGCCACGCTGAGCACATATTCCTTTATTCTTATCTTAATCACTAATCTTAACTCTTAGATCACACATCACACTTCACAGTGTGTGTGTAGGTTGCAGCATGGCTGAAAAGGGTTAAGAGGCCACAGCTGAATCAAGACATCTGAAGGCCTGAGAAGCAGAGAGAGATACAATACAGTCTCTAGCGACGACAGCCAAACAGCTGCAGAAGAGGCTCCTGCGGGCCAGAGAGTCAGGCTGCAGCCTCAGAGGGGAGCTGCTGGGAGAGGACCAGGGCTGGGTGAAGGAACGGGCAGATGGATGCACGGGGGTCCAGATGGGTGAGCAGGTAGACAGGCAGGTGGCAATGAGTAGGCCCTGTCAACAGTGGGAGCAGCCAAGGTGAAGCCCCCGGCACAGTCAGTGTTGTCTTCCTGTTAGCCCTCCACACACTAGTGGGAACACACATACACACACACACACACACACACCCTGGGTGGCCAGATGACAGTCCCACGGTGATGTGGCTGTTGCCATCACAGCCTTTGGGGTCCAGGTGAGAGAGTTACACCCTTTCCTTGGTCTGGTGTTTCTGACAAGTTCTTGGGCCTGCTTTTCCTGATATGATTCTAACACCCACGACCCTACCCCCAATTCATCCCGATAAACTCATATGGCCGGACCTTTGCTCCTCCCAGGAGTAAGTCATTTATCCGTCTGTGCCGTCCGGCTGCCCCCAGACAGATGGTGCTGGTCATGTGTTCAGGTTCAGAGACACCCTCTAGCCTTGATGGTGAGGGAGGCAGCATGTAAGGAGTTTCTCAGGACAAGGCTCAGCCTGAAGACCGATGTTGTACACAGCATGTAGTAACTTAGAGCAGGACACAGCCTGATCTCAACAGAGAAAAACAACTTATCAAATAGATGACAGCCAATGAATAGAACCAATGCTGTCAGCCCCCAGACCGAAAGGACCTCTGAGCAGCACAGAATACACCCAGACACCAAATTCTTAGCACAAAGGAGATATATTTGCCCCATAGGGACAAAAGGCAGGGGACAGGGGGAGGGGATAAGGGATATTTGCCCCCAGAGGGACAAAAGAAGCCTCTGGATAGATTGGAGGCAGAAGTAGCCCTTAGGCAAATGGCCAGTTATAAAGGGTCCTAGTTGGGGAGGGAAAAGGGGGAAGTACAGTTGGAGAAGTGTTAGGGTGGCTGTCAGAACAAGAGAGGACTTGGACTTTTTAGAGAAAGGCAGGGGCGCTGTGGAGGGGATTTCTGGGAGATGGGTTGGTGTGTATGTGTGTGTGTGTGTGTGTGTGTTTGTGTGTATGTATGTTTGTGTGTGTGTGTTTGTATGTATGTTTGTGTGTGTTTGTGTGTGTGTGTGTGTACGTGTGTGTTTGTGTGTGTGTGTGTAACTTAACTTATGTCTGGCTGTCTTTTTGTGACCAATCCCCATCTTGGGGATATGTGGGAGATGGACTATCCAGACACAATGGTGCACATCTTCGATCCCAGCACGCAGGAAGCAGAAGCACCTGGATCTTTGTGAGTTTGAGGCTAGCCTGATTTATACAGCAAGTAGGTGTGTCATGGTCTACATAGTGAAACTTCCTCTCAAGAGACAAGCCAGGGAGGGAGGGGAACAAGACTGCTCAGCGGGTCAGCAGGTCAGGAGGTCGACAGGACAGGTGCTTGATGCCAAGCTTAACAACCTAAGGTTGCTCCCAGGAAGACACATGACACAAAGACAGAACTGACCCCTTCAAGTTGTACTCTGACTGTCACACATTTATACATGTGTGTGGGAGCGAGTACACACACACACACACACACACACACACCACTTTAAATAAATAAATAAATAAATGTTAAACACTTTTAAAAAATGATTTTGGGCCCAGCTTGGCACTATTGTAAAGCGATGTAACCTTCTGAAGAGGTAGGGCCTAATAGGAAGCTAGTTAGCTGGAGACATACTCCCCAAAGGGCTCTTGACTCCTCCCCTGTCTGTTTCCCAGCCAATGCGAGGTGAAGAGCCTGCTCCACCACACACCACGATGCTCTCTGACTGGCGTAGGGCTAAGTGAGGCTGGACAGAAGTCTCTAACTGTGAGCGGGAATAAGGTTCCCAGCTTAGTCCCAGGTGACCTCAGCGTTGTCAGCGTTGGAAAGTCAGCTAACCAAGTGGCTGAGAAGTTGGGCTTTGAGGTGAGATAAACTCAGCTTCTGCCATCCACTCTGCAAAATGTGGAAGTGAGGTCACCCACCCATAGACCTGCTGAGGGGTTTGCAGAGTAATGCACACAGGATGCTTGGCCCAGTGCCCTTAGCTATTGGCTATTGTGATTATTCACACAGCTGGGTGTGGTCAGTAAGGGAGGCACCAGAGTAACAGTAGGATGGGCACAAAGCAAACATTGACTACGGCAGTGGGCTGTGAGAGTGTGGGTCATGCACACAGCTGGAAGAAACAAGAACACGTCTCCAGAAGTTACCAAAACACCAGGGACAATCTGGACTCCACAGCAGAGGAACTCTAGCTGAGCTTACCTGGCTTCCTGGGGGCCCGAAGTCCCCCGCTGACATGGGAGCTATTCCTTAAAGCAGAGGGCCCCTCCCCCACCCCACGCACTCTCACATCAGCAGGTGCCCCAGCCAGCAGGAGATAATGAAATGTTTACTGTAAAGATTAGCTTGTCAGGGGAGCTGACTGATGGCTATTGATCCTCTGTGCCCGGCTGTCATCCTGCCCCATTTGAGGTAAGGTATAGGAGAGGGCTGTCGCTGACCCAGAGTTCAGGTGAGGGTTCAGGCTCCAGGTACACAGCGCTACACAGAAGACTTCTTGAGCCTGTAGCCTGCTCAGAGTGGCCTCCGTTTCTGCTCCTGTGTGGAGTCATGGAAAGACACAGGACATGTGAAGCTTGAATTCAAATCCTGCTTTAATTATATCACCTATTGCTTAAGGATGGGGATTCATTCTGAGAAACACATCCTTAGGCAATGTCATCATTGTGCAAACATTCCAGAGTGCACATCCGCAAACAAAGCCGACCAAATGTCACTGGGCCCTACAATCTTAAGGGAACACTGTCTTATGGGCGATCTGTCATTGATGGAAATGTCATTCCTTGGTCCCTGACTATTTGTAAGTTGGACCCTGTAATGCTTAGTTTTTTTCTCACCTGTCGGATAGGCCCACAGTAATACCTATCTTACAGAGTGTTAAAAGACTTAGAAACAGATGCCAAGGTTCTGAGCACCAACATCACTGGCTGGATGTTCACTTTATTCAATTTTTTACTTTTAAACTCATGCATATACATTTATGTGTGTGTCTACATGGGAACAATGCAATGCTCACAGAGCCCAGAAGAAGGCGTCAGAGCCCCTGAGCTGGAGTTACAGAAGGTTGTGAGTCACCTGGTGTGGGTGCTGGGAACTGAACTCCTGTTCTCTGAGCCATCTCTCCAGGACCCATTTAATTTTTTTAAATGAGAAAATCGAGATAGAGATTAGCACCTTCATGCTATACAGTAATTTCTCCAGTGCATCCTGCCTGCTGCTAATAACAGGAGCCTGAAGAACCTGGCTAAATGCAGGCCGGTGTGTGCAGTTCTAGAGCCTGTCCTGTCCCTGTGGGCAAGCTGTGCCACCCAGCAGCGACGTTCACAAAATGTAGGTGTTTCAGAATGGCTCTGCCTGGAGGGAGGTGAGCTTCAGTTAGTTAGAGTTTGTGCATAGGACTTGGAGTTAACTGAGAGAGGATATGAAAGACAAAGCAGAAATGAGTCCCTCCTTCATTCATACGCCAGATACTGCCCATGAGATAAGAAGCCCGGGTGTGTGTGTGTGTGTGTGTGTGTGTGTGTGTGTGTGTGTGTGTGTGTAACTTGTTTTAAAACAAGTGAAGGTAAGGAACTTGTTTTTAAAGTTGTGGGAGATACTTATAAGGCTTTAAGAGGGATGCACCCAACGCCAGGGATCAGATCTGGACTCAGTGCAGACAGCTGAGCCGTCGGGCTCATTGTCGTCCCGGTGGTTTTGTCTGTCTCCTCCAGCTGCTGATGGAATCCACAGAGCAGGGCAGACTCCTATGGAGCCTATGTGGTGAGGAGGAGCTCATCACAGAGATTGGGGGAGGGGCAGTAAGAGCGGTAGAAGGGTTCTGGAAGCTGAAGGGGGTGGGGGAAGAGAGTAGAGAGGGAAAGAGTGGCCAGCTTCAGGAAGTGCCACAAGGCACCATTTTTCCAAACCTCAAACCAAACCCTAGAATGGCTGTCCTTGGATTCTGTGATAGGATGCTATTTTGAGCTTGAGCAGGGACGGCCCTGAGAGGTGGTTGAGGCAGAAGGTCAGGTTTGAGCTTGGCCAAGAGGTTAAGCATGCACAATGAGTTCAACACCTGCTGGGAGCAGCTCAGCCCACAGGGAGGAGAGTGGGCAGGGGGGAGGTTTGGGCCTAGGGAAAGTGGGGATGTTTTGTCTTTGGGGGGCTTGTTTTTGTTTTGCTTTGATTAAGCTGAGTCTTATATTGCCCAGGCTGGCCTCAAACTCCAGAATTCAAGAGAGCCTCCCAAGTAGCTGTGGTGACAACCTGGCTACCGGGACTGACCTGGATGAGTCACACCAGTGCTGTGGGAGACAGAGGAAGAAGAGAGGGGGCAGCCCCCCATCCCTGGGAGTTTGGTTCTGGTAGGGAACTCTGGCTGCTCTAGCCACCTATGGCCAGGCTGACCTTACGCAGGGAGGAGCAGAGAGCAGTCCTGTGTGAGGGCACCGAGCAGGGTACGCGTCGGAAGCAGATGGAAGAAACTAAGTCCAGAAGCTGTACAACCACCTGCAGTCAATTTTCCAGAGCATCGACTGGAGGCAGACTGGGGAAACAGGCTTTTAACAATTCCAAATTTGGAGCAGGCCGTAGACCAGGGGCACACAGGCTGTAGGTCAGGGACACACAGGCCTCGGACCAGGGAAAGCCCTGCTGTGCCTAAGGTTTCGAGTATGAAGAGAAAAGAAAGCAGATTCAAAGGATGCCAAGATGAAATGGGCAGGACTAAGGGTGAAGAGAGGAGCTGTCGAGAGGGGCCTTCTGTGTGCTGCGCTGGGGGTGAAGGTGCCAACGAACACACTTGCACAAGTCAGGAGGGTAGGCAGGGCCCAGACCAAGGACCTTCCAGATAGAACGTTTCCTTCAGGGAGAGGGTGTCCCTTCCTCCCAGTCTCTCCTTATTCCCTACTTCACTTCTAGTGTCACAAAAGCTGCCAAACCTGCCTGGCCCGGCAGAGATGAGAAGAGACACAGCCCTCAACGCTGGGCCTTTCTTGTCCTTTCCCTTGGCCTCAGTCACCCTCCTAGACAATAAGATGGCCTTGGGGCGATACTCTTCAAAGGAAAGTTTCATTAATGAGTGGTGGTGGTTGTTTTCATCTGAGCTGCTAGCATGGGTGTCAGAGAGGAGGGCAGGGTGCAGAGCTGTGCTCCAAAACTCAGGCAAAGTTAACTGCAGGCCCTCTCAACAAGATCTAAACAGAAACATCTCCCTCTTAATTAACGGCTGCCTTTGAGGTTATTAAGTTAGACTGGGTAGGTGTGTGGCCTTTCTTTCTTCTGCCCTTCCAATTAACAGGCACTCTGCTTGGTAAATGTTAATTTAGAGTAATTGGGTGTGCAGATGAGGGGCGGGAGTGAACGCTGCCTGTACTGCAGGTTAATTGCTGGGAAGTGTCGCTCCTGCAGCCCTGGGCCTGGATGATTAATGGCCTCAGAGTACTGGAGAAACCCTTGAGGCCAGCAGAGGCTGCATAGCTTTAACCCTTCAATCACTAGAATGAGGAGGGAGAAAAACAGCAGCAACATTAACTGGGTGAGGTGTGCTTCTCAACGGGGTAGCTGCGGTGCCCAAGATAAGTTTGGCTCAACCACTTCACTCCATAGGTGGAAGGACTAAGCAATTGAATCAGAGATCAGGCTGGAGAAATAAAACCAGCTTATACCCTTCCCTCTAATTCCCGACCCAGAGTCTCTGCTGTCACTCAACACTTCCCACTGCATCGGCCTGGATGGCCAGGGTGCCGCTCATATGCTGGGCTAGTGTGAGGAGAATGTTTTGGAGCTGGCATTGAAGTTAGCTGGCCCTGGTAAGGAGAGTGTCTCCGATGAGCACAGTGGCCGGGATCACTAGTTGGAAGGATTCAGGGGCTGAGCTGAAACTGCCCTGAAGACTTCCCTGTGGAAGAAGACTTCCCAGTGGCCATGGCTTCAGATTCCTCCCAGAGTCTCAGCGTCCTTTCCTATGGGTTTCAATTTTTTGGGCTCTCCTAGTCGGCCCCATGTTTGCATAAACCAATTCCTTGCTGCAGATCTCTGTATAGCTTATACAGGTTCTGGTGTTTAGAGCCCATCCTTCAGACAGATTTACAACCCAAATGGTGCCTTGTACACAACCACAGAGTCACTCGGGACTGGAGGACATTCCCGTTCTGCTCAGTTCTCCTGACAGCTTGTCTCAGAAATGAAATCCAGGCTGGTTGTCTCCTGTCTCAGGTCCACTGTTGGGAACATTTCTCTACTTCCTTAGGGTCCCTCAGCCTCCCAAACCCAGTTTCTGGTTTATAGGCTCTGCCTTCACTAAGGCAGTTCCTCCCCTGGAGCCTCCCTCTCAGGAAAAGGTCATAGAGAGATTTTTTTTTCTTTTTCTCTTGGAAGACAAATTATTGTGACAAGCAGGGATTGTAGCTATCCCTGTTTTATTGTGAAAGAGAAAAATGGATATGTTGTCAACTAAAAACCTCCAGGTTATGGTAGGAAATAATAAAAGCAGAGCACTAGACACCTGTGTATAAAAGGAAGACAGAACACAAATACGTTCATATTGACATAAAGAAGGGCCGGAGAGTACAGAGCCAGTGGGCGTTGTTGGCAGTGGGAGTGGGGTACATCAGGGTTAGAGCAGCTCAGTGAAAGGCATTTTGATTCTTTGAATTGCTGGTGCAATACTTATTAAAAAATAAAAATTATTTGGAGATACTGGCTCTTTGAGAAGGTCCTGAGTGCCCGGCACTGTGATGGAATACGGGAACAAAGAAAGATTTAGAAATTTTGTGTATGCATGTGTGCGTGTATGCATGTATGTTTGTGTGTGTGTGTGTGTGTCAGAGAAAGACAAACAGGGGTGGGATGGTGGGGAGACAGAGCAGACAGACAGACAGACAGACAGACAGAGACATTGCCAGCATGGAGCAGGAGGCTGGCTGAAGTAGAGGATACAGGCTTTGAGCTAAGCAGGCCTGAAGAAAATCAGGGAGATGCAAGCTTGATCACACAGGAACCAGCCTGCACACTGGCCTTCAGCTCTAGAAAGGATCTAGAAAGGGTCACTGTTCAGAGGCGCCATTGTCCAGTCTCCAGGGCTGTCCCTGAATCAGCTCAGGACCCTGGGTCAGCATGGGAATGTGGTCTTCGGGGAGGAAAAAGAAACTGGGGCTTGGAGTAAGTGAGACACCCCCTTTTAGGGACCCCTGTGGGCAGTGCCCAAGCGGAGTCAATGGTTAGTCCCACCTGGAGCATCACCTCCTGTCACTCAGAAGAGGAAGAGGAAAAGTAAATAAGGAGAGGTTATCCTGTAGGCTAGAAGTCACTCTCTTTTCTCAGGGAGGGAGAGCTGATGAGCCCCCTGCAGGACCAGGAAGTGGTTGTATAACAAATGGCCCAGCAGGAAGTGGGGGACCTTAAGTGAGTGGTAACACTTGGAGGCAGGAAGAACACAAGATACCAGGGCTGTGACCAGCCGTCCTCCTCCCACAGCTCAACCACATCATGTGAGAACAGAAAGGGCGATGGAAGCCCGTGTGTTAGTTACTGCTCTTTGTGTTGGGACAAAATACCAGACAAATATCAGTTTTTCAACAAGATGGCTCAGTAGGTAGGGCACTGGCGTCCAAGCCTGACAACCTGAGTTTGATGAGCGGAACTCAAGGTAGCAGAAGAGAACTGACTCCACAAAGGTATCCTCTGACCGCCATACATGTGCTGTGGCACATGTCAACACCCCTCCTCCATTATAGTAAACAACAGAACGTTTTTAAAGGATTTATTTGGGCTCACAGATTGAGCAGATGTAGCTCCTCATGGCGGGAAAGCCTGCTGGCAGGAGTGAGGCAGAAGGTCACCCCGCCCCTGCAGCTTGGAGCACGGATCACGGGGATCACCATGCTTCTTGGAGGCAGCAGGCTGCTCTGATCATGGACATTCACTTGGCCTATATTAGCCTGAGACCAAACATGACAAAGTTCAACCCACAGTTGGGCTTCAGTGCCCAAACTCACAGGCACCCGGCCATCATGCAGGCCCGGGGATATCTCACAGACACTCAGCCAGCCATTCCACAGGCATATCTTTACGTGTATGCATTTTATATGCATGGCAACATACTTGGGAACCTTGTGTTTGTCTTCCTACACTGACATGGAATTTTAGAAGTATGTGCAATGTTTATAACGTAAAACTTTAAAAGTATTAAAGATCTACTTAATTTGCAATCAGACTTGGGGATGTACTGCTCTTGGAAAGGCCTCTGGTGAAATAAATCAAACTAGTTTAAAAAACAAACAAAAAACTACCTTCTGTGGAAGCCTTCAAAAGCTTCAGCTATTTTAATCCTAAAAAAAGAGCAACACTGCCCTCTTGTGGAGAGTACTGGAGTTTACAGCTGAGGTTTTTCTGCTTGGGTTTTTTTGTTTTGTTTTGTTTTTTGCATAACATCTTTTGAAACAGCTGAAACTGGGTTATCTTCCACTGCAAGCATGCACGATGATCAATGTAAGCAATTGGGGTGGTCGTCTTACAGAGAGGAACTTGAGAAGGCACAGGAAAATGTTGAGGACAGGTTTTGGGGGATTGTTTTTGAGATAGGGTCTCACTATGTAGCCCCTGGCTGGCCTGGAAATCTCTAATTAGACCATTCTAGCCTCAAACTCACAGAGATCTGCCTGCCTCTGCTTTCCCCGAGATGAGATTAAAAGTGTGCCGCACCCTGCACAGCAGTAAAGTTTGCTTCCTGTATTTGAGAGCTCCGTGAGGCAGTGTCCCAAACCCGGCTTTGCTAGGGCAGAAGCCTAGTGTGGGCCCAGGGAGACAGACACACAGGCGGGATTGACACGGTAAGATAGTTTGCTGTACTAGAATTTTTAAGTAAGTCTTGTTTTCCATAAATACTTAATGAAAACACTGAATTTATCCTGGTGACTAAAAGTGGGGCTTTCTGCCTGTAAGTCACAGCAAAGATGTTTGCATGAAGAAGGGAAGCGAGACTGCAGGGTCCTGCATACATGCATGCATCATTTCCCAAGTATTTCTGGTGCCTACTCTGCTAGGTTAGTGCAAGGCCCCGAGGTCACAGAGACTGGCTTTGGAATGACTCAAACACAGCCATGACTGCAGAGAGTTCACGAGGAATCAAAGGATTTAACCTGGTACGGCTTCCTCAAGTCTAGACCATGGCAAACGCTGGGCTCCTAGCACCCATTCAACAAGCTCTCAGAGGCCTGTTCAGAGTCCAACCCCGGGGTAGGTTAGAGGGTTGTGACAGATTAGACATGTTTGTTCTTGGGGTGATCACATCTTGCTGCAGCAACAGTAGTTAGTGGTTTAGAGGGAAGTCTGTGGTAGCAGAAGCAGAGTGGACTGTGGAGCCCTTCAGAGGAGACTCCTCAGCAGTACTGAACTGCTGAGAGCACCCAAACACGCCAAGCTCGCTGAGAATCCAAGCACACAGCAGAGTTACCATCCAAGTCATTTAACTATATCGTTAATTCTTAGATGTTTGCTAAATGTGAAAAGCGCCCACTTCTTTCAGGGGCATGGGGGCTAAAAACGGAAGAAAAGTGCAGTCAGAGTGGGCCCTGGAGGGCAGATGATCTGCCACAGGCAGGATGGGAAGAACCAAGGGAATTTACAGGCGGTAGCACTCCCTGGCTGGGGTCCTGGGCTGTGTGAGTGCAGTGGAGGAGAGGAGCCAAGGCACCACACCTTCACCACTTCCTGTTTCCTGATGTCATGTGACCTACCGCTGCTTTTAAGTGCCTGCTGCCACCATGACTTTGTCATGATGGACTGCACCTTGAACTGTGGCTAAAATCAACCCTTTCTCTACTAAGTTGAATTAACAATGGTATTTTATCACTGCAATAGGAAAGAAACTAAGATCCATCCCAAAATATGCTACCGGGGTATGCTGGTTATTTAAACTAAATGACAGTGGAGAACGGGTGCTTAAAAACTCTCCTCTGTCTCCTCCTTGTCTGCTTGAAGCCCAAAGTCACCAAGGAAGACGATTATCTCGAGCCTCCCAGAGCTTTCATGAGCTAAACTCATGTTGCAGACTGAAATCCGTTAACACCAGTAAGAGAGTTAGTTGTCACCCCACTGCATTCATCTCTCTTGTTCCTTTGGGGTGAGAAATGTTTCTTTCATCAAGGAGTGCGATAACATGGCTAACGTTTTGTCTGGTATGAATAATGCTGCTGTAGGCATCCACATGTAAGTTGTTGTATGCTTAAGTTTTCATTTGCTAGATTCACCAAGTGCAAATACAGGATGGCCAGTTGCATTTCAGTGTCAGATAAACAACACACACAGTATTTCCTATTCTATATATCTAGGATGTTCTTAGAATAAACTTGTTTATCTGATATTCAAATTTCATTGGAAATATTGCATCTTATCCAACAAGCCTATAGCACACAAGAACATGGGAATGGAGTTGCAGGGTCATAAAACAGGGTTATGTTTACCTTTCTAAGAAATCCAATTTGCTTTTGAAACTGACTATGCCACTTCACATTCCAATAATGAGCCGCAGTGGTCAGAGGAGTAGCAGCCAGATCTCATCAGTGCTGCGTGTCACTGGAGGAGCTTTGCTCACTGTTAGTGCCGGCTGGGGTCTTGTGGCGCCAGAGCAAGGAGGAGGGGCAGCCAAACTCCTACCGCTCTCAGGGTGAGAATTCTGAGGTTCAAAGCACTCTTTGACCCCCTCTTAGCTCTAGGCCAGCCCTCCTGCAAGCCTACACCATTGAAAGAACCTAATCCCCAAGTCGTTCTGTGCGCTGAGGTTCACAAAGGTGCACACAAGTGTGCAAACACACACACACACACACACAGAGTGATTTTAATGTTCTTTATATATCCTAAGCACAAGTCTTTTCAGGTATGTAATTTGCAGGCATTCTGAGTTTGGGTTGTCCTTTTACTCTTAGTGGTGTTTTGTTTGCCCCAAAAGACTTGTTAATTTTGACGGAGTCCAATTTATCAATTTGTTTTCTTAATGAGTTTTGTTGAAATCTTTCACATGGTTTCTCGTATCTCCTTCTACAAAGTGAACAGAACTGGGAAGTCTATAAGGATTTAACTAAACTTCTTGCTGCCTTTTCCCTTTTGAAGTATGACTGTCCCAGCACCGTCTATTGAACGTTGGCCTTTCTTCCACTGGACCACCGTAGCATGCTTGTGCACTTGGTGTGCTTGTAAGGGTTCATGTCCTGACCTTTCGTTTTACTGCTCTGTATGTCTACCCCTCCTGCCAACAAAAACTCCAGGAGGGTGTCAGAGCCCTTGAGACAAAGTTAGGACAGTTGTGAACCCCTTCCCAGCATGGGTGCTGAGAACTGGCACTCGGGTCCTGTGTAAAAGCAGTGTCCCTCTTCACTGCTAAGCCATCTCTCCAACCTTTTTTTCTTTTGGTGCTGCTGAGGGCCTCACACCTGTAGGTAAGCACTCTGCTGCTGAGCTCTGCCCCAGAACTTCCCTGATATCATGACAGCCTTATCATCCAGCCTGTTCCACAGACAGAGGATTCCCAGGCATCTTTATTACTGATGCTATGCTCTCCCAGTAATTTCGCTTTCAAACTATTTACATCTGAATCAAAAGAGTGCCTCTGTGGATACTTTAGTTGATACTCTTCTGATAGTTCTACCATTTACAGCTAATGGCCTTTGTTTTGAGACAGGCTGTGCTATGTAGCCCAAGCTGGCTACCGGCTATTCCAAAATTTGGGATTGTTGGACCCCTACCTTCTTTGTGTTGAAATCAGAGGCATGCACCACCATAACCAGCCGGCCATTCAATCAAATCAAACTCATACCTGCTATTTTTCAAATGCCTCTCAAGTCTGGAACCCTTTTGTTTCCGTTCTTTTATGCTAAATATTTTTTATTGTACTATTATTGTTATTGCTATTATTCCAACCAAAATTTGAGTGATGTTTTAGTGGTTGCTCTAGGCTGCAATAATATGCATGTCTTACAACCTTCAGATTGAGGCCCACGCAATTCCAATAAAATACAGGTTTGTTCGGTACCGTTCCATTCCCTAACCTCCCGTGTGCTGCTATCACATCTGTACCTATGCTGTAGACACAACAGTATAGTAATCACTTACCATGGCAGCCCAATGTCTCCCCGAACTTGTCATCTGGTTATTTGATCCAGCATGAGTGCTGGTGCTCCGGTAAAGGACTGTGATGAAATGGGTATCTGAGCTTGCCTTGGGCAGCCCAGGCGCACAGCAGAAGAAACAGATGCGATGTGACAACAGAGGTGAGAGAGGCAGAGGTACAGAGAAGAACGGGTGAAGGTTCTGTAGCTGTGGCTGGCTTGGGCAAGGGAAAGGGCCAACAGCCAAAGACAGTGAGCGGCTTCTAGACACTTAGTCCTACAACCTCACGAAGCAGCTGATTCTTAGAATAACCTGACCAAGCTTGGGAACTTACTCAGTTTTGTCTTCCAGAAAAGAATGCAGTCACTGGCACTGGTGGGAAAAAGCAGTTTATTTGCACTGTTGCTTTCTACTGTAGTGTTAGGATGTAACTCTGGCATCTCCCTAGTGTCTATTTACAGTCCATCTGGAATATTACTACACATACAATGTACAATTTTAAAAACTTATGGGAAATGCAGTTTATGTTTTCACAGGCTTCTCAAAATCATTCAATTAAATGAAAATTTTTATGGACATCTGTACATATCTGAAAGGGCAGAGATCACACCAACAGAGTCAAAAGACTTTTGCACAAATATAATAAAATACATAAAACAAAGTATAAATGATGTTATTTGGGGTACAAATATAAACAATACAGTACCATCTGAGTAACTCAGCAACACAATACATACATTTTATAGAAATAAAACTGCAAACCTGGAGGATGCTGACAAATATTAAACATTATATACACAATGAGGTAAATGTACCTTGGTCTCTTGAGAGGTAATTTAAGTTTAAAGCAAATGACATTTTGAAGCATCTCCTTGACATATAAAGAAATATCAAATACTCCATTCCATTGGCACAACGTGAGAAAGGGATTATCAAAACACAGTTCATGATATTCGACTCACAAATCTTATTGAAAAATAAAACAAATTCACTTAAGTTTTAAGAAGAGGTTGCGTGTCACTGACTGTATTTTTAAAATGATTACAAGTAAGAGTGCATAACAGGATTGAAAATAATGTACTGACAGCCCTCAGCTTCCTAGAGGGCCCACAAAAATCCAGCATCCAACACTTGAGGCTGCACTGCAGTACGCAACTACTCTCCAGAGTCTTAACATATCAAGTGTTCTGGTGGCTAACAGACGCGCCTGGCACCTCCACGGCTTGCAGCCAGAACACTCCCGTGACCAACGGAGTGATCTGCAGTCATTCTTTCAGTGCACGGAGTGAAAACACAAACTTTTGCTATGTCTACTGGGCAGATTTTGGTGTGTATGTTAATGAGTAGCTTGTCACTGCTTTTACACATCTGACAGTTTGCAGGTGAGCACTCACATCTGCAGGAGAGCCGAAGTCTGGATTCTTGATGGCCGTGTCACCGCACAGGCCTCCAGGCACTTCCTGAGGACCACTACAGTAGCAGGATTCAGGCCCAGCTCTCCAGGCCTGACTGTTCTACTAGGGACCAGCTGGCCACTGCTTCTGAGGCAACTCCAGCTGCCACTGGCTGTCACTCTACTCTGCCCAGAGCTGACATCAAAGCAGGGCTACCAGCAGGAGCATCTCAGGCCCCATGTTTGCAGACCACTCCTTGTGACACCCAATGACTCAAGAAAGTTTAAAAATGTCACACGGCTTCATCAACCAATTCATGTTAGGTCTCAACAGCAGCTCTTAGTCCAGAGACTGGAGATGGGTGGGCAGGACAGTCTCTGAGCCAAGGCCAGCAGGAAGGCAGACTGGGAAGAACAGAGCTGAAGACATGAGGGACCCAAGATGTCTATGCTCAGTAACTCATACTCCCTCATGCTCGCTCAGCCAGGGTACAGACAAGATGCTATGTGTAGCTTGTCAGAAGATGTTTTAGCCACACTACATCTTGGGGGAAGGGTGTCTTTGATAGACAATATAAACGATGGACTGTTCTAAAATGACGTGAAGTATTCTTCTAATCAGATGTATCTAGTCACAGCCACAGTAACCATGACCCATCTCAGCTTTTAAGTTATCTTCATATTCAGCATTGGTTACTTGGGTATTATCAAAACTATCCCTACACAAAAAATTAGTTGGAAACATGTAAACTCAATTTAGAACTAAATTCCAACTTTAAAAAAGTTCCCTGATTCATCAAAAACACATTTTATCCACTTAGGCAAGAACAACATAATGATTCTTCAACCTCTGATGTGATGAGAAGTGTCTTCAGCAAAAACCCATTTCCTTGTACAAAAGTGAGAAACCATATTACAATTTTAACTTAGACAACTTTTGGTATATTCTTAAAATTATATAAAAATAGTTTAGTGATAAAATGCATTGGTCCCCTGGATTTCCATAAAGTAGATCTCAAAGGGCTAGAAATGGTAAAAACAAAAAGCAAAGGCCCCAACAGTACCTGATCACAGCCCTGGAGCTTCGTGAGCAGGTGACACAGCACAACCGGAACAACGACCCTCACGCTCACTCACGTTGATGAAATCGTGACAATTACAGGAAAACTCAAATTTACATTCAAAAATACTAAACTCTAAGCACTTTTTCCCATGATGTTTTACACGCATGAAGCTGACATTAATGCCTATGTAACATGCCATTCATCCTGAAGTTACTTTGGTTTAAGACCAAATTGCCTTCAATTTATTCTCAGTTTGAGATAAGACGCTAATAGATGCAGCTGCTCGGCTCCAACAGTCGCAGTCTCTTCTTGGCTGAACGCTAACGGCTACTGTGACCTTTTATCTGGGAGTTGGTACCACTGTGTTCAACATCTTGCCTTGGGGTGATAACACTGCCCCTCAGAACATGATCACAGTGATAAAAAGGACGGGGAGCCTCCTCGTCCTGCAGAGCCTGGCGGCACTCAGACAGACAGGCGTACAGTTAGCAAGCAGCTAACTCCAGCTCCCTCAAAGACCCGACAGGCTGACGCTAACATCTCACATGACCAAGAATATATGAAAAGAGAGCCTCTACTCAGAATGGCTATTAGCTGCCACTTCTCCCCATATCAAGGGTGCACTGGATTCAGTGCCATCATGTAAATCAAGCAGTCGCAAGATCTGCACATATGAGATTTAAAAAGACTGAATTAAAAGCTGCCTTCCTCGAAGTGTAGTGAGACCTCAAAACTCCACTAACTCTGCCCCTCCCAAGATAGAATCCACAAAGACAGCTACATAACATGTCAAAGTCATGTACACTTGCTGTATATTCAAATTAACTATCATTGCCTTCCTAGAAAAAGGCCTATTATTTAAACATTGACCACATTTGATTTTTAAATGCAATTCCATTTCAAAAAAGAAAAAAAAAAACCTACTGTCTTTGATCAGACAAAGAAAACAAAAAGGCTTACAGAGTAGCACACACCTCACAAGGCAGCAGCAAACTCTCCCTTCGGAAGAGCCTGTGTGCTTCGACAATTAAATCCGTAGAACGCGGTCCGTGTCTGGAGCGGCACTTCACTTTCTAAAATAAACTCAGACAACAGCTCTCAGCTGCAAAGCTCTGAAGCTCAATGAGAGGATGCTCTGCGCGACCAGTCACTGCTTGCTAATGCTACTGCACTGCCTCAGTGGTTCAAGCACATGTGGGTAGGAGAAAGGCATAAATACTGAATGACATCTACCACAAAAACTCTTAAAAAACAAAAACAAACCCAGAAAAGGTTTAGGTTACCCAGAAAAATCAACTTTTTGAATGCAAACGACACAGGACTTAACACAGACTTTAAGCAGTTCTGTTCATTTCCATGTAGAAAGACGCAGAAGTGGCACTTACTGGTGTAGCACAACCTCACTCTGAAGGCGTGTTGTGCTCCGAGCGTGAAGAGCAGGGGCGGTACACAAGGACAGCTGCGTCAGCTGTGCCCCTCACACCTATGCAAGGTCATCTTTTAGGTTAGAGTTTTAAGTGTTAGTTTAAGATCCTGAAAAATTACAGAACAGTACATTCAAAGTGAATCAAGGAAACTAGTGGTTCAGAAGCCTCGGAGAATGTACTAACAGGAGTGAAAATCAGAAGCGCTTCATCTAACTCCACACTCCAGCTCCTTTACCCTCACAGACGGTCATCAGCACAGCAGCTCCCTAAGGGCCAGCAGTCATCTTCTAAGAACAACTGTTGTTAATAAAGACAAACGCAGACTACACAACATCTGTAACTGTCCTGGGAAGAAGCATCCATAGTGCACAGAAAGGATCCTCGTGGCTGCCTCTGGGCCCAGAGAAATCCTGGGAAGCTTTCAATTGACCATATTCCACTGCAGCAAGAGGAAGCAGCGCCTCCATTCTCTCAGTGAGGTAGAACAACCGGCCTCCCAAACATACCCAGAAGCAGATATGAAGAGAGCAGAGTTCCCACGAAGCTTCAGTTACATTTTGATACCTTCCTGTTGGCTGAGTTGTGACAATGTTTTTTTAATCCGCAAAGCTGTCAGTCTAGCTGCTCCATTGGCATACCAACATTCCCTCATAATTTTAGCCATCACTCTCAGGGCCTACAAAAATATAAGAGAATAATTAATGCGTACATACCACTTGCCATTAATCTGATAAGAACTTCCATCTGTGACTTTTTAAATTATATGAGTAAGGTTCCTATTTTATCATTGTCTGTAGTAGCAAATGAGGACTTGAGTTTCTAGCCAGCTGCTGGAAAGGCTGTGAACAAGAGAGCTCCCTCAAGAGACATCGAAAGGCCGAATCCTGAATCAGCACTGAGCCAAAGAAAGGACCCACTATGCCACCTGATACACTGGGAGAACTTAACTGCACTTTGAAGTACATTAGAGAAAAGTTTAGGGTAGAAAAGTAGGAGAAGCACTCCAAGTGGAACCCAGGTACTCTGATTTTTCAAAGCTAGGAACCCAGCTACCTCTCCATCCCTGAAGGCTTGAGAGTGTTTGTCTGAGAAAACATGTGTCTCTGTTTCCAAAGTATAAGGCAGACATCTCACGCTAGAAGCATGTTGAGTTCTAAGACTTAAGCTTTCTCCCAGAAACAAGGTAGTAACACCTTGTACACATTCTTCTTGGGAGGATTCTGAAGGTATCTATCTCCTCTGGAGATTGGGCAGCCAAGAGAACAGGCCTCAGCAGATTACCAACAGTGACTTTCTAAGAAAACAACCCAGAGAGACCGCCCACAGAAGACATAAGTGAGTTCCAGTCACACGCACAGGGCTTCTATCAGCACCTAGACCCTTGTTAAAAGTGAAGTGCCTGATCACAGGTTTGAAAAGAGGTAACATGAATGGAGAAACTGAAACCAACAGATGTTGTAGACAGAGAACATTCTATCAAAGCTCTATTGTTAGTGGGCAGAGTATAGCTCATTGGTAGTGTTTGCACATAAGTGCAAGGCCCTGTGTTCAGGCCCAAGAGTAATCACCACCAAATTAAAAACACTGAGATGCATCACTGGTTCATGTGTTCTGCTTGAGCTTATTCTCTCTGTGTAGTCTTTCTACTCAAAGTTACATTATTCTCTCTTTCAATGTTCCCTTCAGCCCCTGTGTTTTATACTGCCGCACTCCTCAAATGTCTAGTAATAGACTAATAAGGCTTTTTAAGTAGTGAACAGGAGGAAATTCAGAGAGCAAATAAGTACTTTTGGAAATTAAAAGTGTGAGAGTAAGGTCAGGTGGGGTGTCGGGGAGGGGGAGGGGAGAGAGAATGAGAATATACATGGGGAAACATAACTGGAACATGAAGCTGATGAATCTCCCAACAGTGAAGAAGAAAAAAAACTGGAGGGCGGGTAGTCTTCTATTCAGGTAACCAGAGAGGAGGAAAGGTAACAAAGGAAATGGGAGGCTATCCAAGACTACTTCAGAAACATTTCCTACGAAATATGCTTCTAGACGTAAAGGATCATGTACTGACGCATACACATGCATTCATTAAAAAATATTCTTGAATGCTTATCATTTAAGAAATGTTCCTGTAGGTGTTAGATACCGCAGTGAAGACACTGATGAAAATCCTGTCCTCAAAAAGCCTCCATTCCAGAGATAGCCAATTAATAAATTACTGTGAAATACAGACCTTCAGGGTGGTAAATGCCAAGAAGGAAAACAATTTAGAGGAGATAAAACACACTCAGCGAGGAAAGCACTATTCTCAGTAGGAAGGGAAATGTCTAATTTGAACAGAGTCCTGAAAGAGAGGAGTAAACCAAGAAACAGGAAGATGGAGGCCCAGGAAGGACAAAAAAGCAAAGGGAATTCCAGGACAAAAGTGGTCTTGAGAGCAACCAATCCAGACTGTAAACAGCAGAAGGCCCTGGAAGAGGTACTTCTGAATAATTAATTTGGAGTACATGTACCTAAGCATGTACACCTACGCACTTGTTACTGGAGACTGAACCTTGGGCCTCACACACACTAGACAGGACTCCAGCGCTAAGCTGTATGTTGAACCACTTAGGTATTTTTCAGTTTTTATTCTGAGCTAGACCTCACTATATTACCAAGGCTGGCCTTACACTAGAGCTCTATAGCCCAGGCAGCACTTGGTCTTCCTGCCTCAGCCACCTGAGCAGCTGAGATTACAGACAGACCTGTGCTAGCAAGCTTAGCCAGTCCCATACTCTTATTTGTTTCAATTATGAGACTTTTAAACTCTAGAAAAGTAGAATTTGAAATAGCAATAAGTACATAGAAAACTAGTAACTTAAAAAAAATTCGTAAGGAAAAGAAAAACATCTCTTCTCTTTAAATTTGCTTTCCCCACCTAATCTGTTATTAACATTTAAGTATGGTTCCCACCTGAGCATTTTTTCTAGGAATGCTTATGTTTGGTACTTTTCCAACAATGCACAGTAGAGCTTTGTAGAAATTACCATACTGTAAGAGGGACTTTCCTAAAATCACAAAATACCACTTTGGTATGACTCCTTGGGGTCCCACTCAGAGATCTAACTTTGTTGTTATTTTGAGATAGACTTTCATCTAGCCCAGGTTGGCCAGGAACTGACTGAAGCTGAGCCCGAACTCCTGATATTCCTGCTTTACCTTTGGAACACTGGAATAACAGGCCTATGTACTGCACCCTAGCTTCAAGTGGTGCTGGGGACCAAGCCCTGGGCCTACGGCATGCTAAGCTTGCACTCTACTAACTCGACCACACCCCCCCCCCCCAACTCCCCGCTGGACAGAGCATACTGATGTCAGCAGCCATGTAGAACCGCACATCATTTTGAAATGTGAGAACTACTGAGGTGTTTAGTTCTCCTTTCTGTTTTTGAAAGCCCACCTAAACTATGAAACTTCAGATATGGAAGGAACACCCTGCTGCACTAGTATCATAATAGTAACAACTGTCAATAAAAAGCAGGTTTAATAAAAATTTATCTTATGACTTTGAATTTATAGTTAAGAATGAATTTCTACAACGTTCGGTAAGAACTGGAGATACCATACTCAGACTGTTGGGAAGCACCTCCTTCCCTCCTGAGGAGCAGCGCTACAGTCCTAGGAATGCAGGACACACTTCTGAAGCACTTTGCAATGATTGTACCCAAGCTCCTCATCTTATAAAGGGGTGCTAAGTTCCAGAGCACTGACACAACCTGCCCACACCTGAGTCTGAAACAGGAGCCAAGCTGGTACTGACAGGCATCATTCCTGCCAGCGCCTGTCACAACACTCTGGGCTGCGCCGGCTGAAGAAGGCATTCATTTCAACATGAGGCACTCTACTTCATCTGGCAGATCTAGCGATGTTCAAACACACCACTGACCACTGCAAATGTCTTACGGTCCCTTTACTAGTATTAAGAAAAGCAAACGATTCTATTTTTACTTACTAGTTTATGAAAAATAAAAAGAATCCTAGCATTTTTCCTTAAAGAAAAGCGACAAATTTCTGCCTACTAAGTACAAATAGTTTAGCAAACAACCTAGTATCAAAAGGAAACACTTACTTCACAGCTCTGCCACCTGTTTGGAATATTTGGCCTTAACTTCTGTTCACAAACTACTTTTCTCATTTCTTCAACTGATGGATCAGAAGGTACAAGATCATAATAAGGCAGCTGGTAGTCTTCATGAATTCCTGTATTGGTTAAAAAAAGAATCCAATTTAATCAGCTACTGCCACATGGAAGGATTCCTTGAAAGCCTCATTACAGTGGTCCTTCTCTATATCAGGTAGGTGAAGTAAGGCTCAACGCTGTCTGTACTTCACCCACATCTGCATCAATAACCCACCCACTAGAGCCATCACTGGGCCCGCACTTTTGTGAAGGACAGCGTTGTCAACTTGACAAAATCTAGAACCCCATAGGAGATGGGTTTCTGGGCATGCCTGTGAGGGATGACTTGGATTAACAGAACTGACATGGGAAGACATCTTGATTACAGGCAAGGGACCCGGGAGTGTATGGAGCAGAGAAGGCAAGCTGAGCACTCGTCTCACTCGTCTCACTGCTCTCTGCTGCTTGACTACAGCTGGGAAGTGAGCAGCTCCCTCTAGCTCCGGCCACTGTGACTTCCCGCATGACAGACTGCACTTGGAACTCGGAGCCACAATAAAGCCTTCCTGCCTTACATTACTCTTGTCAGAGCACTGTACCACAGCAACAGAAAAAGAAACTAAGACAACCTTGAAACTAGTGTGCTATGACAACCAGGCTGACATTTTGACTGTGACTCTATTAGGCACAGGATGAGATTTTATTGTGATTGCAATCTCTCACTGGATGTATGGATACACTCCTATAAGGAGATGTGAATCCTGCAGAGTTAGCAAGTGGTGCAAATCCCTTCCTGTGCTTGTGCCTGCTAAAGACAAGCCTATTTGCTATAATACCAAATATACTCCATCCCTTACTGTCTCAAAATCTTGGAGTCCTAAGTCTCAGCCCAGATTCATAAGCCTAAAAGACAGTGTTTTGAGCAAACACTGACAAGTAAGTTCTCAGTCTACTATAAAGCCAAAAGTTAAAACAATCTAAAAAGTATGCAATATTAATGCAATTTTCATTAAATAGACCTCCAATCAAGCTGGAGAAAAATAACTATAGTCTTTTTTAAAAAAGTTGTTTTGCTTTAGTCAAGAAACAACTTCTAAAAACAGCTTCTCAGGTAGCTTTCAAATAACTGTAATCCAAGATAACAAGAGATGAGGTCTGACACCGAGACTAAACACCAGCAGGAGAGAACGCTGGGTGAAGCTGTGTGTTCGCTGGATTTATCTTTTGTTCCCTCTGGCATTCTCCATGGTCACCTGTCAGACTGCTGACAAGTCAGTCAAGAAAAAAAGAAAACGATTCTTGACTAACTTCTCATGACAAACTACTGGGGGAAGGAGACAAATTTACCACCAATCGAACAGCGTCGAGCAATTTCCCAGAACACTAAGCCCATTGCATAGATATCAGCACGTTTGAAGGATTCAAAGTGTTTCATATTTATGGAATCATCTAGAACTTCAGGGGCCATGTACCTAAAAAAGAAGTCAACGTTTTAGTCCACTATAAAGCACATTAGTTTTGAACTGTTTCATACATTGTCTTTTTCTTGTGGGAAAAAAACAGATGCACAGGGTCTCACTACGTAGCCTTGGCTGGCCTGAGAAGTTACTATATAGACCAGGCTGGCTTAGATAGCCACTTACCTCTGCCTCTTGAGTGCCTGATTAAAGGTGTACGCTACCAAACCAAGCGAGTTTTTTTCTCTTTTTATCATGGTTCTGTTGTTTTAGAAAAGAATTCACACTTCCTAAAGAGATTTCCCAAGTACATCAAGTACAGGGTGAAAAAAACCCCACCCCATACCACAGTGTTAACACATGGGTCAGTCTTTTCAAAGATGCACACATAAAATATCATATAACTGAGATCATACTAGACTAAAGCAAAAAATTAAATATCTAAACTGGATTGCAAATTAATGATGCTGACTAAATCCCAAGAAATGTTGAAACGGCAGTTCCATGCCATCTGCCTTCTGATCATGGTTTAAGAAAGACACACACTGAACAGCTGTGGCTGTTACAAATACCCTAGTGTGCACCACCCTCATGTACTATTTAGGGACCACACATTTTAATCTAGAAGCCTCGTCACTAAAACAGAATGAAAAAGGAAAGCAGAAAAGGACATATTATTGGAGACAAAGTAAATGATAAGAGGAGTATCAGTCCTCATGCTGATGTTACTTTACCGATTACCAGGTTCTGAAGTTTCTTTCTTCCTTTCTTCTTCTTCTTTTTTTTTTTAGACAGGGTTTCTCTGTGTAGCCCTGGCTGTCCTGTACTCTTGTAGACCAGGCTGGCTTCAAACTCAAGAGATCTACTTGCCTTTGCCTCCTGAGTACTGGAAGTAAAGGTATGCACCACCACTGACTGGCTCTTTAGTTTTTAAAACTGTTACAGTCCCAGGCCCTACAAATCACTACTGAGGCTCACTCAGCCAGTCATGAGTTCTGCAAGTCCCCATGGAACCCAGAAACTGTAAGTACAATCTAGATCGACGATAGCTGCTGACTTTCTCCAAGTCCAAGGCATTAATTTTTTAAGAAATGAAGTGACGTGATTTTAAACACAGCAAGGCTCTGAATCTAACATCTCAGCTTGTCAGCCACCTGAAGCAGGTCATATTACTTAACCTCAACAAGGTGGTTTTCTTATCTGAATTAATAGTAACAATACTTATCTACGGAAGTTCTTTTGAGAACACATGCATGTAACAAATACTTAATAAATTATATTAGATTCTTCAATGGATACCTGGAACACAAGGTTGCTCTTCAGCTTCTTACAATCCAATGGAATACACAGACCCAGACACATAGACAGACCATAATGTGAGAACAAAGTTACAGTAAATGCCTCAAACAGTCACTTATCATTGTGCTATGCCAGGAACATGTAGGGGTCCTAAGAACAAGAAAAGGCTTCCTCTGAGATGGGAGGAGTATTAAGGAACAGCAGGAGATGCGTTTTAGGACAGCATGCACAAAAGTACTAAGGAAGTAAGACAATAGAAAATGTGAAAACAGGCTTGCTACGGTACAGAAACCGAGGCAGGCTATAGACTACTATTAGTCATTATCAGTTTTTACAATTAACCTAGTTGGTGATAATACTTTCTGGAAGGGCTGCCCTATCAATAGACTCATTTCTAAGTTAGGTAACTAGGCTTCAGAGTAGCAAAGACCCTAAAGCTTCTACTTGTGAACAATTTAATAAAGGACCAACTTGAGTTTCAGAAGATATACATATATGAAAACAGGAAGGAAAAGAAGTTGGCGTCAGCTGCTATTAAACACCATATATTCCTAAGTGTACCTTTTAGTGCCTACTCTGTGGTTTGGAGCAATATCAATTGTGTCTGTGGCAGAATCGTGTCTCACAGCCAGTCCCAAGTCTGCAATACAACAGGTTCCATTCTTCTTCACCAAGATATTCTTAGATTTCAAATCTCTGTGAGCAATAGCTGGCTTTCCTAGAAAACCAAAAGTTAGACATGACTGCTTAACAAAAGACACAGATCACAGTCTACTTTTAGGTCCAAAAGTCTCACCTGTCCCAGTGTGAAGGCACTTAGCTACATCACCTGTAACAACTAGGCTATTACTAACCTCAGTGTAATCACTGTGCCAAAAGGGTTGAAATTCTGTTTAAATTCTCAGACAGCATAAATCTAAGAACTAAAAAACCAAGGTAAAAAAGTTGGTGGTTTATTTGTTGATGTCTTACAATTTCTTTACAAGAGCCCTAGTTACAGACCAATATTTCAACCCAGAGATCAAGCATATAGATCATTCCTGGAGTGTACCCAGCAGTAAATATATATTATTATTAAGACAGAGTTTCCCTGTTGTAACTCTGGTTGTCCTGGACTCACTCTGTAGATCAGGCTGTCCTGCAACTCAGAGATCCGCCTGCCTCTGCCTCCCAAGTGTTGGGATTAAAGGCGTGTGCCACCACCACCTGGCTTTTATCCCTAATATTAACTACTGATATTAAAGTGATATTAAAAATAACAATCACAATGCAGAAAACTCATACATGGATGATTACCACAGATCTAGTCATTCAGTTCCTAGTACTCCTGATGAATTTCAACAATCCAAATGTTTACCAACTGAAGAACAGATACACATGATGTGATATATCTATACAAGGAAGGAAATACTAATACACACTGTAGTATAGTTGTACACCAAAAATATGGTAAGTGAAAAAAGACAGGGGCTGGCAAATGGCTCCAGGAGCAAAGACACTTACAGCAAGCCTGGAGACCTAAATGCAATCCATGGGACCCAGACGGTAGAAGGAGAGAGCTACCACACACAGACACACACATAGACACACACACGGGCATGCATACAAATAAATAAATGTTAAAAATCTTAAAAAGTGCAAAGCCACAATATAAGAAAGAGAAGATGCTGGCATAGTGGTATATGCAATCCCTGCCCTGAGGAGATGAACGTAGGAAAATAAGCAGTTTGGGTCATCCATGGCTACCTGGCAATTTTGAGGTCAACCTGGGTTATATTTAAGGCCCTGCTACCACAAAATAATAAAACAAATAAATGTATGTCTGAAAGCTACTTTTAAACTCTCACAAAAATTTTAGTGTTATTTCAATGACTATAAATTATCTAAGTAATTTCCAGATTTCTGAGACTGTCATTGCAAAAACATCCAATTTTTTAAAAGCTACATATCTCCAGTTAGCTTTCAAGTTTTGAATACATATCACATTCACAGGAACTAAAACTTAAATAACAGAGCTGTAAAAAGTTACCTTGGGTACCAACAATCTCCATGTGAAGATGAGCAAGACCGCTTGCCGTGGACAGAGCAAGTTTGATCATTCCTTCCACGGTAACAGTGTATCTATTCAAGTAATCAAAGAGGGATCCATGCTCATGATAATCTGACACCAACCACAGCTGAGTCCACGTACCATTGTCTGCAAATCAGAGCACACATATTTCAGCTGGCTGCAGAACATCCACAGCTTGCGCCAGTTGTTACCTCTTTACCTGTCAATCTTGATCACACAACTACAACGCGATGCCACCTTAAGTTTGCATGACTTCCTTCCACATTTCCTTATATTTACTTTTTCTACACTTTCATGTGCATATACTTCAGACCCTCATTGTGTACCCCCTATTCTTGAGATAAAGCAACGATAAACAACTCCATTTAAGAGGAAAAGAATCATATTCCAACAATGCTGTTCTTTCATCCTACAGACAGTAGCAGAATGGGGATCCTCGGTGCCTGGGAAGGAATCTGGGTCAGATTAGTTGGTGTTCAGAGTCTGCTTCTGGAGGAAGAAGGGCAGCAGGAAATGAGAATGCGCAATTGGGAGAGTTCAGCGTGGCCTCAGTGTGGATGGAACAGCATGCAACAACACTGAAGTGAGCTTTGTTGAGAACCGACAAGCTTTAGTGACAGACTGTACATTTTACAAAGATGCCAGACAATGTGGTTATAATTTAATGTTGTGACCTCAGAAAAACAAAAAGTGGTACCTCTGATGCTGAGACAGGAACTGAAGTGTCAGAAGAAAAAGCTGAAAAGACTAGGAATGAACCTCGTTTTACACAAGGTAATTTAAAACCTAAACAACTTGGAATATGGGTGCTAAGAGTTCCTTGGTAAGCTGATACATGCATCCGAAATGTGTTTTCCCCACAAAAAGTACGAGTAAGGATGGTAGTTAGGGTCCTAGGCTACACTGATCTAGTGAGTGCTATTTCACTTAGAAGTGGATTGGAAAAGAAGACACAACACAATTCAAAAGAAGATATACCCTTAGGACTGATGAATAATGTGGGGGGTGACGGGGAACTCACTCTGGGCAGTGCCACCCCTAGGCAGGTAGTCCTGGGTGCTACAAGAAAGCAGGCTGAGCCATCCACGGGGAGCAACTCAGTAAAAAAAGCGTTCATCCATGGCCTCTGCTTCAGTTCCTGCCTCCAATTTCTGCCCTGGCTTCCTTTCATGGTGGACTGCAATTGTGATATGTAAGCTGAAATAAACTCTTCTGCCCCCAGTTTGCTTTTGGTCATGATGTTTTATCACAGCAACAAAAATCTAATTAAAACAAATCACACTGACACAGGCAGGAACCCAGGGTCTGTATGCTATTGATTACATAGTCTCAGACAAGTTTTCCAATGGACATATGTTTCATTTTTTTTATATAACAAGAATAACAACTTATTACGAAGACTCTTAAGCTGTTAAAGAGAATATGGAACTAGATTTCTTTTTAAAGCAGGGAACACAATGAGTGGAATATGAGAACATAGAATGTGCTGTTCCCTACTAGCCGTAAACAAAGAAAAAAGAAAAAGTAAGATCTTTATTTGTAGGTTGTGGTGCACACCTTTAATCCCAGCACTTGAGAGGCAGAAGCAGGCGGCTCTGAGTTGGAGGCCAGATGGTCTCAGAGTGAGTTTCAGGACAGCCAGAAAAACAACAACAAAAACAACAAACCAAACCAAACTAAAACAACAACAAAAAGAAAAAAATCAAGAAAGAAGTTGGAATGTCAGAATCTGGAAGGGAGGGATCCTTTTTAATTTTATTTTATGTTTGGGTGTTTTGCCTGCATGTATGGTTGTGTACCTGGGAGGGAGAAAGGAAGGAAAAGAGCGGGGGCAGAAGGGGGAGGACAGGAGAAGGAAGGAAGATAGGAGAAGAAAGGAAGGGAGGGAGGGAGGGAGAAGGAAGAGTCAGTGAGGTCAGTCAGTTCCTACTGTGACCCCCAGATGACAGCATCCACCTGATGCTGCTTCAACAAAGGGCACTGCAGGGCACAGCAGGCTCAGCAGTTTGCGCCTGTGTTCTAACTGGGAACATGCCTAATGGAAGCCTGGAAAAGGTTTAAGCTTCAAATGCAAATCAGAGTCACCACCACTGCAGAATCTGAAGTCACAAATCTAGGTAAGTCCTTTAAGGGAATAATCACTATTTGTAGAATCAGAGCTTAAGACTGAAAAAACACGCAAACAATAAGAAGTAAGAGTAGGCTGGTCTGCTGACTCACACTGTCATCTCAGCACTGGGGAAATGGAGGCAAGAAGACCGTGAGTTCAAAGCCAGCTGTAGCCATGTTTAAAAAAAAAGAAAGAAAGAAAAAAAAATACTATTTGAAGAGTTGGCAAGGAAGCTAATAGTGTCAAACAGAAAGTAAGAAGCATGGATGCAGGCAGACTGTGATTTCTACCTTTGTTTACTTCTTTGATTTTCAACTAAACACAGAATTGTTAGGAGCCACTGCTGATCACTGCCTAACATCCATTACCGATCCTATCACAATCACACACACAAGCCTCCTGATGGGACAGCCTAAGGGATTTACAACACAGTTAGCACATACTCTAGAAAACCAACAAGCCAACAAGACTCAGTCTCTACAATGGGTACTCTGAACGGTTGACTGTAAATTATAGGTGTGTCTGTGAGGGTTTTGGGGAGCTTTAAATGAGGTGAGAACACCCACCCTTAATATGGATAGCCAATTCCATGGCTGCATTGAAAAGGAAAGGGGGTGGGTGTCACCCTCTACTTCCTACCTGCAGGTGCAGTGTGACCATCTGCTCAAGCTGCTATCATCATGCCTTCTATCCGGATGGACTATAACCTCAGATCATGAACCAAAAGCTGTTTTGTCAACTACTTTGTTACATTAATAAGTTAACTAACCCAGCCTCTACATCTAATGCATAGTATAAATAAACTTGAAAATACAGAGAGGCAAAAAAGAAAAAAACATACACCATTAGATCATTGTTGTGGGTTCTGCTGCTGCTTGTTTTTAATAAGAAAGCAGAAAATACATTGATTTTGGGTTAGGATGGCAGAAGTCACAATGAAAGTCACAATATAAGGTCACAATATAAGTACCCAATAGAAGGTGGAGGACGAGTTGTGGTACAGAGGCATTAACTGAAGCTATGAAATAGAAGCAGGGTCTAAGGCTGCTGCTGGCAGTCACCCCTCACTCTGACTCCATGATAAAGCCTCCTTGCTTCTTGAGCATGTGCCCTGACCCCATCTCATGTTCACCACGGTCTGTAGTGTTCATGCGGCTCCGGTAGCAAGGCAATTTGGGAGAAACCATTTGGGTTTACTTGAGCTTCCTTACAAGAATTAGAAAGTATTTAACTCCTGCTAGGTCAGAACAGAATACACTGTCAAGTTATTTTTTTCTCTCCTCAAAAATAAGGCCACTGTCAGTGGAGATACAGCAGTCATAAAACATTCATACAGCATGCTCAAAGACTTGGGCTTGAAACCACAGAACTGGTTGGAGAAGCTGATCTATACTGAGATGCCCTACCAACCCCAGCACTGGGGGTTGGAGGTGGGGTGACTGGTCTATCCTGAGATGTTCTAAGAACCACAGCTTGTGGGAGAGGGGGAGGACCAGTGTATACTGAGATGTTTCAGCTCAAATTCTCAACAGCCAGAGTTTATACCTTCTTTTCCTTCTATCTTATGACTATACTCAACTATTGGTCAGTTTTAAAATAACAAAAGTATACAGTATTTTTTTAGGTCCTTTCTATTTTATAAATCAATAAAAGATTTAGAAATACACTATCATGGACCCACAAGATGGCTCAGTGGGTAAAGATACTTGCTGCCAATCCAATCCTAATGACTTGAGCTTGAATTCAAGTCCTTGCAACTCACATGGTAGAAAGAAAATACTCTAGTAAGTTGTCCTCTGGCTTCCACATGTACACAGTGGCACACAAAATACATAAACATCTAAAATATACTGTCATCAAGAAAATCTTAAAAATGTCCTATTTCTAAAAAATTGTATTTGACCTAATCGACCCAACCTTTATAACAAATATCCATTCCTCACAAAATCTGATAGTGTCTAATAATCACCTCTATAAAAACAAAGCTCATCTAGACTTTGTTATATTCCACTAAGAGTAAGGAAATGGGACTGGGAAAACGGCCCGCCTAGTGGCATGCCTGTTAAGGATGCACGAGGACCTAAGTTCAGATCCCCAGCACCCGTGAAAACCTAGATGTGGTGGACACAACTGTAATCCCAGTGATGGGCAGGTGGATCCCTGAGGCTTCTAGCAAGTCAGGACAAAGTGACCCATTCCAGGTTCAGTGAGACCCAAAAGTTAGGTGGAGAGTGACTGCAGAAGATACCAAGATCCTCCACATGCATGTTCCCGTACACGTGCACATCACTGACCTTTGTTGTCTGCTGCTATAAATCCCAGGATGTTTTCATGGCGTAACATCACAGTCTGATAAATCTCTGCCTCTCGGAACCACGAACGTTCTTCTCTAGAAGAGAATATCTTCACGGCAACTTCTTCTCCCCGCCACTTGCCTCGCCAAACTTCTCCAAACCGACCTTTGCCAATGCTTTCTTGTAACACGATGGTCCTGGCAATTGTTCTCTGAACAAGCAGTGGTAAACCTGAAGACAGAAATAAGTACAACATAAATCAACAGTCCAGACCTAACACAGCAGCAAGCACCGGAGACCCAGAGACAGGCACTGCTCCTTAACCTTTGCCTATTGGAAAGACAGACTACATTTACCTCCCTCATCCCAAAAAATGAAAAGGGAAAAACCAATAGTAAATATAGTAAAAGAATCCAGAGACACTTGCCTAAAGATTTGGAAAAGTAAGCTGAACTTTAAGGGTTAGGGTGAAAGGTAAGATAAGGAAGGTGGTTACATAGAAATATCCAGCAAAGGCAGGTGAAAGAAACAAACTAGTTATCTTTTGGGTACTAGTCTCATTAAATGTCAGTGGAAGAAAAGGTAAGCTGTCACCAGAAGATAAAATACTAAAGACGAAGTCCCACAATGGCCAAAAGGGGCGTTGAAAGTTTCTGAAAACAGTCATGAATAGGTAAAATGTCTGTAAAATCTTGATTTTAGAAAGATTTTACTTATAGGAGAAAAAGAATGCAAACACAACAAACAGAAGTAAATTCTGGCTGAGTTTTTATTAAATCATTAAAAAATGCCACAGAAACCATTTCAAGGCACGCAATGTACTTGCTAGAACCTGGCTACTTACCTGAACAAAAAGTAACTTACTCTGACAACAAGGTAGTTTTGTATTTTTTATTAGCTGACCTTATCTTGCTCTCTATTTTTTAAGTGATTATACTTTATTTGTGACTTACAAAGATTTAGTATTTATAATAATTTAGAGTGTCTACATTTGGGTTAATAATTTATCCAATCTCACTCATCCACAAAGGAGTTGTCATTTTATTTTAGTTTTTACTTTTTTTAAATTGTGTACATGGGGGTGTGCATGTATGTGTTTGTGTGTATATTAGGTACATGTGTGTATGCATGTTTTTGAAGGACAAAAAACAACCTCCTCAGCTACCCGCCACCTTATTTTCGGAGTCAACAACTCTCAATGGGATCTGGGGCTTACCAAACAGAGGAGACTGGCTGGCCTCCCCACTGCTGGAATTACAAGTGTGTGTGTCACCGTGCTTGGTGTTTTATTATGGATTCTGGGAGTCACATTTGGGTCCAGATGCTTATACAGAAAGTTCTTTGCCAATCCCAGAAGCCATCACTTTAAATTACACTGGCACTAATAATGTGTGTCACTCATAACCTACATTCGAAGCCAGTGTGGTGGTTTAAAAGAGAGCGGCCCCTACACAGGCTCATGTACTTGAATGCTGGCCCCAGTTGGTGGAACTGTTTGGGAGGTTTAGGGTATGTGGCCTTGTTGAAGGAGGTGTGTCACTGGGGTGGGGGTGAGGAGGCTTTCAAGACTTCAGTGAGCTCATCCCCAGTTAGCTCTCTGCCTCTGCGTGTGGATCAAGATGTGAGCTCTCAGCTATGGCTCTAGCATCACACCTGCCTGCCTGCTGCCATGCTCTCCACCATGATGGTCATGGACCTAACCCACTAGAACCATGAGCCTAAATTAAATGCATTATTGTGTAAGTTGCCTTGGTCATGGTACCTTATCACAGCAACAGAAAAGTAACCAAGACAGCTCTATAGTAGACAAAGTTAATGACAGTAAACAAAGCCACTTCCTGGTTGGTTCCCTGACTTGAAATACCCATGAATCCAAACCCACATCAGTCAGAAACTCTGACTTTTCACTTCCTTTCTCACGTGGCTTTTCCTTTTTGCTAACCAACCTTTCCCACTTCCTACAGAGCAGGTAACAGTTTTATTACAAAGCATTGCTTTTGTGGATAATGAGACTATAGTTAAAACAGATCTAAGAGGAGCTACAGAGAGGGCTCCATGGTTGCAGAGGAGATGGGTTCAGTTCCCAGTAGCCACATGGTGGTAACTCTAGTTCCAGAGGCTCTGACACTCACTTCTGACCTCCAAGGGCACCAGGCTGCACATGGTGCACATACACACACAGGCAAAGACTCATGCACATAAAACATGTTCAAAATATTTTAAGATTACTTTTTAAAAACAACAACCAAACTAGATCCACAAAAAAAATTCTTATTTAAATCAAGGAGCAGTTCTGTACTATGAACAATTAATTCCCAATTATTTTATATGGTTTAGTGTAAATACTGGCTTATTAACTTCTCCTAAAGCTTTGTATAGGATCACAAGATTTAACGTACTGTAAGGGTGGGCAAGATGGTTCAGTGAAAAGGCTTGCTGCCAATCCTGATGACCTGAGTTGGATCTCCAGAGACCCACATGGTAGGAGAGAACTGATTCCCCAAAATCAACTTCTGACCTCCATATGCACACAGTGCCATGTACACACACGAACACACACACACACACACACACACACACACACACACACACACACATACACTACACTAAAATAACAAACAATAAGCAAAAATTAAGAAAATTTTTTTACAGAAGCATCTTGAAGAGTTCATTTCAGGGGGCTGGAGAAACGGCTCAGTGGTTGAGAGCACTTGCTACTCTTTCAAAGGCCTCAAGTTTAGATTTCAGCACCCATATGTCAGGGTGGGTGTTCTCTGCACCTAGCACCACCTGTAACTTCAGCTCCAGGGATCCTATGCTCTCCTTTGGCCTCTACACGCACACACATACAAACACACACATACAAATACACGCACGCACATGCACATAAAAATAATAAAATATGAACTACTCTGAGAAAAAGAGCAGGACCATAAAAAAGAGAGAGTTCATTTCAGGAAATTAATTTGGAAGGCAAGTAATAAGCAAAACATAAGCCAAGCCAGGTAATTCAGGTCTATAATCCCAGCACTTGGTAGGCTAAGATAGGAAGACTGCTAGCCTGGGCTACAGAGAGACCCTACCTAAAAGAAGAAGGAAGTGATTAAAAGGAATTAAAAGCATAAATACGACAACTGAAAACATGTGACAGATTTAAGACATGGATACAGTAATTAATTAAGGCTAACTGGACAAGGGAAAATTGTGTCTTCTCTTTCTAGACACAAAATGAAAACAAATTTAGATTCTTCGTATTTTTTCTTCTATTTTGGGTTTAACCCATATGGATACTTAGGCACTTGCTACCAAGCCTAAGGACCTGAATTCCATCCTGGTTCTCACATGGTAGAAGGAGAGAGCAGACTTCTAAGCGCACATCATGTCCTGTGCACACACAGAAACATACATAAATAAATGTAATAAAACTTTTTAAAAAAAATCAGCAAACATAGGTTAGATCTCTACATTCTGTTTTAATCTTCCATATCTTTAAAACTGCATGAGAGGACACTTCAACATGAAGCTTCACATGCAGTCAATAATGGAAGTAAGGTCTTAACAATCCTGTGTTAGAGATCACACACCTGCACAAGCCCTAATGACGCTGGTCTAAAAAGACTGGCATATACTTTACAATCTAATTACAGTTTAAATATGGACATGTGTACAACTTGTGACTAAAATTAATGCAGGTGAGAGTAAGCTATCTTTAAGATTAGAGGTACTGTAACTTAGGTTCTCAGTTTTCCAGTTCTAAGAAGTCAAAGGTAGAGAGCTAGGACCTTCCCTCCAATACACTCAGTACTAAATGATACACATGGCCATTTAAAGCAAAGTATGTTTAGTTTCACCTTCTCTCAACGAGTGAAATAATTTTGGAGGAATTATGAATAGACGAGACATAGTCATGGGCATGACAAAGAGGCATTAAAGCTTTATGATGAACACAGGGAAAAGAGACTGTCTTTCCTGGTGCAGTATTCTCTGCACACTGTAAACTATATAGACAAGGAGATCCTTCATAGCAACCCAATGACATGCACTGCTCATTGCTTTTACTTTAAAGATGGAAAAACTCAAGCATGAGACATCAACTGCACAAAGTCACAGAGATATGTTGGAGATATGTTTTTCATGGAGAGGTTTGAAAAGAAAGGGACACTCACAGACAGCAAAACAACTCCTGATGGCTTTGGAAGTTCATGGGAAGTAGAAGAAGTAACTCCATCCGCCAATTCATACAGCTACATTTCAGAGCCAAACAAACAGACCTCTGTTAGAAATCAACTGTCAACTACACGGCAAGGTCCTGAATCCTTTCAGTGGGTTTGTGTGTGCTGCTGCAATTTCCCTGGGTGTAAGTCTGGCAATAAGAGAACAGATCCAAGGGACTCATTTCAAATGGTCTGTAATCACCCTAGTTTTCTGTAACTTTTGCCCCTACACATCATGGGCCAGGGTCACTTAGGAGAAGATTTTTCTTTGAGACCCATTTGTACTAACTCAGAATCAATGGAAAAACCAGGAAAGGCCTAACATACTCTTGTTTACTTCTCCTGCCCAAAGTTTGCCAATATTCAGTACTGGGCTGCTCCAGCCCCAGTCCCACCTCTCATTGTTCCACTCCCATATTGGACTAAGGAGGCTGTCTTGGGAGGCCTTGGCAAGCTTTCGTGTGTGCTAGTAGTCACAGAAAGAACAAACACTACTAAAGGCTTCAGGTCACAGAGTCAGCTTCTCGTGCACTTGAATGAGCAGGCAGGTAAGCACAAACACAGACATGTATTATTTCCTTGAAAGACGTCTATTACTATGTAAGTGTTCCATGCATTAATGTGGTTTCTGTGCTTAGAGATTTAGTTTCCTCAGTCACAACTCCTGCTTTAACAGTCCTTGACTATCATTTACTTTGAAATCAGCCAGATCTTTTGCTCCCAAATCTTCATTATGGCCATAAACTTAGTCCTTATTTGAAAATTGTTAGTTTTCAAAGCCAGTATGCCACATTCAAGACCTCAGCAAACCACTTGTAAGTATTTTAACCAAAAGTTTCTGGTCTATATTTCTATAAGAAAAGGGAAGCCCAAACAGGAAATATGGACTGACCAAAGTCATAGAGCTTATGTCAGAATCTAAACCTGTTCTTTGTTAGCCATACATCAAATTCCCAAATTGTAAAGACGGCACACTTCTCTTAGTCTTCTTCCAAACAACAGGCAAGAAAAAAACTAATAGATAATTCCCTTTATTTTAAAATCAAAATACTATTATGCTAACATCCATCTCAGGATGACTCTGGCAATCAACCAGTCTATTTCTGAGTCCACAAAAATCAACAAAGCTGAGAAAAGCAAAGATCACATCATGTTCACTAACAGGACTACTTCTGTTTTTTGATTTTAAAATTTCTTCTACACATAAAAAGTTACCAAAAATGTAATAGTTTACTTTTAAAAATAAACAATAAACTGAGCTGGCCCAATGACTCAGTGGGTACCTGCAGCAAGCCTGTTCCCCAGGATCCATATGGCGGAAGGGGAGGCCTAACTTCTCTAAGTTGTCCTCTGACCTCCACATGTTAACTGTGGCTGGCTAGCACACGCACACACATGTGCGCGCACACACACACACACAAATATATATATGTGTAATAACAATTTCGTATCATGTTAAAAATGCAAATAATCTTCCAAATTCTAGGTAAAAGTCCCCAAACTGCAGAATGGTTGCTGCATCTCTTGAAGGCAGCTCTATCTTTATAGGAATGGTGTCCTATTTTCTACCTCCCTCATTCTATAGAGGACAATCTTTGAAGTCTATACAAATGTGGAAGATGTAAAACAAGCTGCAATTTATTTACACCAAACTATGCAGTCATCAAGCTCAACAACTTCATTAGGCTGTAATATGGAATAGCATTCACACTACCTCAGAGTTTTAAATTAAGCCAAATGCCTCACCCAGCTAATTAAATAAATTAGCAAAAGTAACTTTTTAAGACTTAAGAAAAAGGTAAGCAATGACCTTACCTGATCCAGACCCTGATGTTGTCATATCGTAAATTAAATCTTTTAAGGTGGTGCCCTCTGAAATGAAAGGGCGGTCTAGCGAGGGATCCTCTTCGTTTGGCACACGATGGTGAATGACAGTGCGGTTGTGGCAGATATAGACCATCAGCATAAGTGCAATGCAGACGAAGCAGACTGGACCAGCAATGACAGCTGCCAGCTCCACAGGACCAAGGCCGGGTGACTGCTTTTCTGAAAAAGGTCCTCAAATGAAATAAACATCAACAAAAACAAAACACTGTAGGTGGCATCCACGTTTTGCAAACCCTACGTATTTTCCTAAGTGCTCATTCCTCTCACCTGCTCAGAGCCTCATCACAGCATCACACAGGGCTCAAGACCAGAACAAGCCCCATTCTGTCTTCTCTCCCTAGCCCCCCTTTCCAGACCATCAGCTCTTACTCTTTCTGTGTATCCCCACCCTCACATTTTAATTCATCACTGAGCTGCTCAGCTAACCAACACCCTAGACCTCCCTCCCCACTTGTCACCTCAGGTAACTAAAGAAGGAAGCAATCATTTGAAACAACTTCCAACAACTCCTTTTTTTCCACAAAGCACTTTGGTCTTATCTTCTTATTCCACGTCTACTACAGGCTTATAGCAGAGGAAAATATATAAATACAGTTAATGAAGTTTTTACAAATTATCCACTTCCCCGTGATCCCTCAAAGGCGCATATTTTAGTTTATACATTTCCTCCAACTTTTAAAAGGTTCCTTTGTTTACTTTTACTTTTTATTCTAATTATTTATTTACTTATTTTTATTTTAAATCTTTCCCCTTCTTTTTGTGAGACAGGGTTTTATTATGTAGTTCATCCAAGCTGGCCTCAAACCTGGGATTCTCCAACCTTTGCCTTCTAGCACTGGGGTTAAAAAACACCCTTGTTTTAAAAATAGTTTGTGCATGCACATTCTTTCTAGACTGTCGTTGCCAACTACATTTTAAACCAGATACCATTTATTTTCTTATAATCTCAATAAATTACTTGCTCATTTCAAAAAGACACTAATGTACACATATGTGTCAGCAGTGAAAGAAAAGAGGCCATGGATTGAAAAGAGGGGTGGGGGAAAGTACATGAGAGGGTTTGGAGGGAGGAAAGGGAAGGGAGAGTATGACTATATTACAGTCTCAAATATATTATTTTAAAAATAGATTAATTATAATTATTTTGGCATTTACCAAGCTTTACTTGGTTCACTGCTCCCCAACTGTTATTTTCCATTTTTGATATCTTCACTTAGATTAATTTCTTATCATACAGAATTCTATTTCTAGCAGTTTTTTTCAGGAAGAGTACTTAGATCCTTATACACTGCATATTTAATTAGTTATCTGAAGACAGCTGTTACCTTTGTACATGAAAGCAGTCTTGGCTTTTCGGTGACAATATATATATATGTTTATATATTGTATATATTGTGTGTGTGTATATATATATATATATATATTCTACTGTCCCTGATATTTAAATAAAGTGGAAAAATCTGAATATTTTCCTTCTTTTTAGGTAACCAGTGTTAAATGCACTGAGGCTTTTCTCCCATACTTAAAAATGATACTGGGCCAGCAAGATGGCTTGTGGGAACAGATGCCTGTTACCAATGCCTGTTACCTGATGACCTCAATTCAGTCCCCAGGAACCACATGTTAAAGGGAGAGCAGCAACTCCTACAAGGTATCCTCTGATACATGTGTGTGCACGCTCACATATATACACGCACACTTAAAAAATACAGGCAAGATGGCTCAGTGGGTAAAGGCACTTACTGCTAAAGCCTGGCAACATGAGTTTACTCTCCACAATAGACACGTGGAAGGAAAATCCACTCCCACAAGTTGTCTTCCAACTTACACACAGACACACACACACACACACACACACACAGTAGCACATGGGCACCCACACACATACACAAAATAAGTAAATAAATGAGTAAGTGTTCAAAAATAACATTTTTAAATTATTAGTGAAAAAAATCCATCTCCTATTTGGTTAAACACAACAGTGCCTGCACTTCTCTCACACACAAACGTGTAATTCCTACAGACACATTCATGTGTACACTGGATATAAGTGTACGAACTCAGAGAAGACATGGGAGAAGGCTGAAAGGCTGAGCTCACAGGAGCAACCGTCAGGGCTTGAGGATTACCTCCATAAGGGCTGGCCCCACAGAGTTTGGGCTCCTGTGTTTCAAGAGTTCTCCCAGGGCTGACACTGTGTGGGAGTCCGCTGTAAATATTCTTCCCATAAACACACAGTGACATATACACAGCACATGAGGACTCATAATACACACACATAAATAATTGTAGTTTTAAAAAAAATTAAAAAGAAACTAATTTTTAATAATTTTATGTATTTCACTAATCTTGCTTAATATTCTTTTCTGTAGGCTCTCCTGTAATTTTCTGGATTTCTAGTAAGGGTTTTGAATTACCTAGAATCTAGGACTTGGAGAAAGTGGCAAATTTCTATTTAATTCAGAATCTTAAACTTGAAATTACCTGCTCTACAAGAACGTTCACCATCTTTCTATGTGTATGGGTGTTTTGCCTATGTGTTTGTGCACCACATGCATGTCTGATGCTGGAGGACGTCAGCAGTGGGCATCAGATCCCCTGAACTGGAGTCACAGACAGTTGTGAGCCATAATGTGGGTGCTGGGAATTTAACCTGGGTCCTCTTGAAGAGTAACAAGTACTTTTAACTGCTGAGTCATGTTTCTAGTCCTTCTAGGACTTTTTTAAAAAAAATAATAACTATAGACAGTATCACCAGACATCATACACAATTAATTTACACACACAGATCATAAGGTAAAAAATCAAAGAGAAAACATCTAGACTATCTAGTAAGCTAATGTTTGCCCACTAAAAGGTTGTTGTTTGGACTGCCTTAAGACAGAGGTACAACATACAAGGAATGAGAAATTCACTAAGGACAAGATAGGAAAACCCTAAGGAAATGCACCCTGTGACATTCTAGAATTCATTCTGAAGAGGCTACTCCTGCAGGCATAGCAGATCTCACTGAGAGTCTCCTGGCACTGCTTCCTCTAGTAGTGCGCACCCAGGAGTCAGGATCCTGGCTACTCATAATTCTACAACTGTGGACAGGTTACATTCTGCTTCTACCTTCAACAAGCTGGGCTTGATGATTTCTGTAAACACTTGTAATTCTGAATTTGTAGACAGTCTAGAAGCTTTTCTTTTCACATCTTGGAGAAGGGGGTTGCTAATATAACAACTTACCTGTAGTGGGGAGTTCTATTTTATTGCAGTGGTCCTGATTGCAGCAGTATGTCGTAGTAACAGCCCCTGTTTTTAAAGATGGTGCACAAACAAATGGCCTGTCTCGAGGAATTAGATCAACTTCAGCTATACACATACTGTTGTGTATAACTTTGTCTGTGGTCTCTGTGACTGAGACAAAGCAGAGCCCATCGGTCTCACAGGTAAAATTATCTTTTGTACAGAGGTGGCAGAAACACTGTAATGCTGGAGAAAGAGAATAAAATTTTATTAGGAAAAAAAACTTCAAGGTTAAGTTTAAAAGTTCAACATTTACACTATTATTTTAAATCTATTATAACATAATTCATACGTCACTCAAATAACAAACTTTATTACTCTTGGGATGTCCAAGAATCACATATACATAGAAGCCAAGGTAAATTAGTAAAATTTCAACCTAGACATCTTCCCACCAAAAATTTGCTTCCTAGAAAAAAAATTACACAAAATTCCATCTAGACAAGGAAAGCATTTGCCTTCCCATTTGAAACAAGGTACCATTATATTTGTTTCTAGCTCTAAATTATACAAACACACACACACACACACACACACACACACACACACACACACACACCCCATACTCTGGAAATGGCATTTCAGTAGATTTGTGGTAATAATAGAAATAGGTTCATATTGAGCCAGAGGTTTTCTATTCACCCTTGTGCAACCCCTAAGACATGTATCTTGTCGCTAGTATGAGGCGGGCTATTCCAGCAACGGTTTATATATTCCAGCTACGTGGGCAACCTAGCTATGTGCCCACTGTACCTATGAGATACAGAAATGACCCTTTATGGAAGTATCTGCTGTCACCAACATCTTCCTATATACACACCCTAATCCTCTAATGAGGTTAAGTGCTTTCCCAAAGTACACACAACTTGCCAAAAATGCTACTTTTATTATTTCCTCCCCTAAGAAAATAAAAGATCTTTGAGGCCACAGACCCATATCTATCCTGAAAATTCACCATATAGCCCTATGCCTGACAGCAGCATTAAAACTGCTTGCTGAATAAACAACACAATACGTGGTACAAATACTCACTGGCAAGAGAAAAGTCCAGTTAGGAGAAATGACCAACAATGATGAGACCAGGGAGGTTCATTATACCTAGAAAAGGAGTAGGCCAGAATAAAGCTATCTTACTAAATAGCTAATGTGTTGTGCAGGGAAGTTTACTTAGCAGCCCTGACTTAAACAACTCAGCATATTCCCAAGAACAGCTTATCTTTAGAACTGTCCTTGACTGGATGTGAGCACTGAGCTTCTGGAATACGCCCTTTGATAAGAATGTTTCTGTATGTGTAAGGCTTTGGGTCACACAGTACCAATGTGACCAGATAGTTTGCACTAACAATGTGATTCACAGACAAGACCTATTCTTGTTTGCAGGAGTAGAGGCAGTTAAGTCCTTAGCTCAGCTGTTATGCAGACTGTAAGACTGTGATAGTTAATCTACATCATCAGTTTGATTGGGTTGAGAGCTACCTAGGTTAGTAAAGCACACCTCTGAAGCCATTTCCAGGGAGGATCTGGGGTGGAGATGGCGGCACCTGTCCTGAAAGTGAGTGTTAACATTCTACAGTCTAGGGACCTAGACTGAGTAAAATGAGGAAAAGGGGAGGGAGAGGAAGGGAGGGGGAAAAAAGGAGAGGGAGAGAGACAGAGAGAGAGAGAACCATTTAAGATGCTCTGCCAGACCCTCCCCAACTTGATGACTGAAATTTCTAAAACTCAGAGCAGACTAAGCCCTTCTGTAAGGACTAAGAATAGCAATCTTTGATTTGTTTCTGCCGGATACTTTGTCACAGCAATGAAAAGTCTAACTAACGCAATGGCTGGTGACTGATTATCAGTAAAAACCCTGGACACCAACCAAAGCTCAAGTGGGCTTCACTGGCTGGCAGTAATTTGCACATTCTATCATATGCCACTGCTAAGAGAATGAAGTGTCCTGCTCGACTCAGAGAGGATAGCTAGAAAACTGCACCTGTTCTCTGCAAAACTTCTTCCCAGCTACCTTTCCCCTTTGCCAAACTTAAGCTCTATCCATTTCACCATAGTACCTGTATCCATGTACCAGCTCTGAGTTTTATGTTAGTGGCAACAGGGAGACACAGCCTGGCACTGCCACCCATGGCCTGAGGAGTTCCCCTCCCCTTTACTCAATATCAAGGAGAGCCAGAGTGAAGCAAAGGTGGTAAGTTTATTCAGGCAGAGAGCCATCTAGGAAAAGAGTACACCCCAAGATTATGAATCTGAGCCTTTTGAATTGTTCTATTGTTCATGTGATATAATCTTAAAGATTAAGCAGAGCTTAAAATTTGAGTTAAAAAAGTTAAATAAATATATGAGCTGTTTTACATCTTTCTTTTTTTATCTTAGGGAAGTACCTTTTACAATTTTGAACGGGAGGTTGACCTCAGGCCTTGTCACACTGGGCAAATACACTACATGAAGTTACTGAGCTACATATCTGAGTCTCTTTGCGTTTTCAAAATCTGAGACACAGCCTCAGGCAGGCTTCTAATTTGTTGTCCTCCTGCCTCAACCTCCCAGTGTAGTGGTGTAGTAGCATTACAGGCCTACAAAATGAGACCCCCAACCCCATGGAACCATGAGACCAGGCTGAGAATTCCCTTCTCTAAATGAATTGTAAGGTGGCTTAGGGATGAGGCTGCAAACATTCAAACCCGAGTAACAAGCTTAGTTCTCTGGGGCATCCTGCTCGAGATGAGTTTACGAAGAAAAGTGCTTTCTGTAGTGATTCTGACTTTGTCAACTGTGTTTCTGACTTCTTTCCTTTCCCATGCCCCTTTAATTCTTCTGTCTTCCTACCCTACCACACTGTGAGTCCTTCTACCAAATCACCACACCTCAGGTGTGTTGTTTGGGGAGCCTGAACTGACTTGGAAACTAAACCTAACTCATGAACACCAGGTTCTTCTTGAGCAGCTGCTTCAAAGGTTGCTGCTGCAACCAGCACACTCACATACTATCTTAACAGTCCAGCAAAGTCTTATTTTTGCCATTATAAAGAATATTTTCAGAGCCAGTGAAATGGTTCAGCAGGTAAAGACACTTGCCACACAGCCTAGTGACCTGAGCTCAATCCCAAAAAAACCATATGAAGAATAGAGAAGAATTAACTCCAAAAAGTTGTATTCTGACATCCACCATGTGTATTCCCTCACACACATAAATAAAAATAAATTGAAAGAATATTTTCCTTCTTCCTAGAGTTCAGCCATTTACGTTAACTCTACCAAGGTATGATGAGAATTCAAGAAAAATGAAGAGAAAGAATATTGTTCAAAAGAGACAATCATTATGTTGATTTTGCCAAGTTTTAGTTCTTCTCTCTGCCTAGTTAAACCCATCTCTCCTCTGCCTCTCATCCTTCAAGATCCTATTCAGACAAAGATCTTTTCCACGTGTGGTCTCAACTCCTCCCCTTCAGATAACTGGAGTTTATTTCATTGTTCCTACAGACCTCTGTGTACCTTGCAGATAATACAAATCTGTCTATAATTTGTTGTTAGTGTCTCTCAGTACTTTAGGAAGGGCTGTGTTTAGCTGTTTTATTTTATTCTGAACCGGTAGGTAGTATCAGAAAAATATAATTGCTAAATTGTTTCCCATACAAGAGATCACAAACATCAAGAAAGGGAAAAGCAGTCTATGAGTTACATATACATTTTCATTCCAAAGATAATCTATTGACAATGATAAACATTCTGGATCCCAAGTAACTGCCATCTCCACAAGTACTGCAAAGCTTTCACTGCTATTTCCATAGCTGTGTGAAAAGTTCATTCAGGTTAAATGTCCCTGTGGCACACTTTATATAAGCTTCACAGTATGTATACAGAGAAAACATACAAGTAAAACTTCAATCACACACAGGGCAATGTAGAGCTGGTAGAGTCAACACAGCCAGTACCACAGGTACCCTGAATCCATGCAAGCCTTACACAAATCTTCTTTGTAGGATACTTTGCAAATTCACAAGCAGTAGATATGGCTATAATACTCAAGACACTTTCTGTTCTTATTTCTACCAACAACAGGTTTAGAAACTCACTTAGTGAAAACTTCAGTAACAATATAATGCAAGTCCTATCTTCCAGTAAACAAAACATCTCATTAAAACTGGTATTTGAGATCTACTGCCATCTTCCCACCCCTACTTCCACCCCTCCCCACCACTGCCACCTACCTGAATCTCAGATACCAACTCGGGACAGACATCCTTCATCAGAGCACGCCAAGACAGCCAGCCAGAAGTACAGCTGGAAGCCTGCACATTCAATATCCAGGCCCCAGTCTGGGCAGAGACTCCCTGCCTGACAATGAGCCACAAAGAACAGAAGACTAGAGAGGAGAAAGAAACCAAGGAACAAAACACTCATCCAATAAAGAAAAACTTAGAAATTTGGCATCTAGGCCTGCAATCACCCCAAGCCAGAATGCCAAAATGTCAACATAGGAACACAACCAACAACAACCAGGGCAGTATGTCACCACCAGAGCACAACTGTCCTTGTATGACAAGCCCTGAACACTGATGCAATCAAAACAGAAGAAAAGGACCTTAAAATCAACAAAGAGGAAATAAATAAATCCCTCAAAGAAATCGATGAAAAGATAAACAATGGGAGGAATTGAGTATATTCATCAAAGAAATACAGGAATACACAATTAGAAGAAATTAATTAATTCCTTAAAGCAAGCCAAGAAAAAAAAAAAAAAAAACAGAAAACAATTGAAGGAAATGAGAAAACTGTCCAAGACCTTAAAATGGAAATGAAGCCATAAAGAAAACACAAACCAAGGAAATCCTAGAAATGCAAAACCTAGAAAAGTGATCAGAAACTACAGAGGTTAGCTACAGCAACAGAATACAAGAGATGGGAGAGAAGTTAAAGATACTATAGATGAAATAAACACATCAGTGAAGGAAAATATTAAATCCAAAAAACTTCTGACACAAAACATCCAGGAAATCAGGGACACTATGAAAAGACCAAACCTAAGACTAATAGGAATAGAGAAAGGAGAAGATTCCCAGCTCAAAGGCCCAGAAAATATTTCCAACAAAATCATAGAAAATTTTCCAAACCTAAAGAAGGAGATGCCTATCAAGTTACAAGAAGCATACAGAACACCAAATAGACTGGACCAGACAAGAAAGTCCTCAAACCACATAATAATCAAAACACTAAACATACAGAACAAAGAAAGAATACTAAAAGCTGCAAGAGAAAAATAGCAAGTAACATTTAAAGGCAAACCTATTAGAATTACACCAGAAATCTCAACAGAGACCATAAAAGCCAGAATGGCTTGGCCGGATGTACTACAGATTCTAAGGAACCACAGATGCCAGTCTAGACTACTATATCCAGCAAAACTTTCAATTACCATAGATGGAGAAAACAAAATATTCAAGGACAAATCCAAATTCAAACAGTATCTATCTACAAAACCAGTCCTGCAGAAGGTACTAGAAGGAAAACTCCAACCCAAGGAGGTTAACTACACCCATAAAAATACAAGAAATAAATCACCTCACACCATCAAAATCAATAGAAGGGATACGGACACACAGACACACACACAGACACACACCCCATAACCAACAACAACTGCAAAATAACGATCTAACAATCATTAGTCTTTGGTATCTCTCAACATCAATGGACTCAAGAGACACAGATTAACAAAATGGATTCAAAAACAGAATCCATCCTTCTGCTGCATTAAAACAAACAAACAAACAAAAAAACCCTCAACCTCAAAGATAAACATTACTTCAGAGTAAAGGGTTGGGAAAAGATTTTCCAAGCAAATGGAACTAATAAGCATGCTGGTATAGCCACTCTAATATCTAACAAAATGAACTTCAAATTTTCAAATTAATCAAAAGAGACAGGAAGGACACTTCATACTCATCAAAAGAAAATCCACCAAGAAAACATTTTAATTCCTAACATCTATGTCCCCAACACAAGGGCTCTCATGTTTGTAAAAGAAACATTATTAAACTAAAAATACACATTGACCCTCACACCCTAACCGTAACCCCACTCTCACCAACTGACAGCTCATCCAGACAAAAACTGAACAAAGAAATACTGGAGCTAATGGATGTTAAAAACTTAATGAGCCTGATGGATATTTAGAGAACATTTCACCCAAATACAAAAGAATATACCTTTTTCTCACCACCTCACAGAACCTTCTCTAAAATTGACCATATACTTGACCACAAAGCAAGTCTCAATAGATATATGAAAAATGAAATACCCTTCTGCATCCTATCAGACCATCACAGATTAAAAGCTAGATTTCAACAACAGCAACAACAGAAGGCCTATGAATTCATAGAAACTGAACAACTCTCTACTGAATAACTGAGTAAAGACTTTCTAGAGTTCAGTGAAAACGAAACATGCCCAAACTTGCGGAACACAATGAAAGAGGTGCTGAGAGGAAAATTCATAGTACAAAGTACCTACCAAAATAGAGAGGCGAGATCACAGACTAGCAAATTAACAGCACATCTGAAAGCTCTAGAACAAAAAGAAGCAAGCACACCCAAGAGAAGACTGCCAGAAATAATCAAACTGAGGGCTGAAATCAATAAAATAGAAACAAAGAGAAAAATCAATGAAACAAAGAGTTGGTTCTTTGAGAAAGTCAACAAGAGAGACAAACCCTTATCTAAACTAATTAAAAGGCAGAGAGAGACTATCCAAATCAATAAAATCAGAAATGAAAAGGAGGGTATAACTACAGACACTGAGGAAATCCAAAGAATCATTAGGTCATACTGTACTAATATACAGTATTGTACATACATACATATATATACATACATACACACAGTACATACTGTACTCCATAAACTGGAAAAAATCTACAAGAAATGGGTAATTTTCTCAAAGATATCCCCTATTATTGTTAAATCCAGATCAGATAAACTATTTAAACAGACCTATAACCCTCAAGGAAATAGAAGGTCATTAAAAGTCTCCCAACCAAAAATAGCTCAGGGCCAGATGGTGTTAGCACAGAATTCTATCAGATATGCAAAGAAAAGTTAACACCAATACTCCTCAAATTATCCCACAAAATAAAAACAGAAGGAACACTGCCAAACTCATTTGATGCCACAATCACACAAAGTCCAAATCACACAAAGATTAAGCAGAAAAAGAGAATTACAGATCAATTCCCTTATGAACATAGATGCAAAAATACTCAATAAAATACCCATAAACCGAACTGAATCCAAGGATATATTAAGAAACCATCCACCATGATCAAGTAGGCTTCATCTCAGATGCAGGGATGGTTCAACATACAAAAATCAGTCAATGTAATCCACTAAATAAACAAACTGAAAGAAAAAACCCCATGATCACCTCACTAGTTGCTAAGAAAGCTTTTGACAAAATCCAACACCACTGTACGATAGAAGTCCTGGAGAGAGTAGATACAAGGGACATACCTAAGCATTGTAAAGGCAATTTACAGCAAGCCCACAGCCAACATCAAATTAAATGGAGAGAACCTCAAAGCAATTCCACTAAAATCAGGAAGGAACAAGTCAAGGTCGTCCTGTCTCTCCATACCTATTCAATATAGTACTCGAAGTTCTAACTAGAGCAATAAGACAACAGAAGGAGATCAAGGGGATACAGATTGGAAAGGAAAAAGTCAAAGTATCCTTATTTGCAGATGATATGCTAGTATATATAAGCAACCCCAAAAATTCTACTAGGGAACTCCTACAGCTGAAAAACAACTTCAGTCAAGTGGCTGGCTACAAGATCAACTTAAAAAAAAATCAATAGCCCTCCTATATACAAACAACAAATGGACTGAGAAAGAAATCAGGGAAACAAGACTTTCACAATAGCCACAAATAACATAAAATATCATGGGGTGACTCTAACCAAGCCAGTGAAGGAGCTGTATGACAAAAACTTCAAGACTTTGAAGAAAGAAACTGAAGAAGACCTCAGAAGATGGAAAGATCTCCCATGCTCCTGGATTGGTAGGATTAACACAGTAAAAATGGCCATTTTACCAAAAGCAACCTACAGATTCAACATAATCCCCATCAAAATCCCAAAACAATTCTTTACAGACCTTAAAAAGACAATAATCAACTTCATATGGAAAAACAAAAAATCCAGCACAGCTAAAATAATCCTGAAAAATAAAAGAACTTCTGGAGTTACCAACATTCTTGATCTCAAACTGTCCTACAGAGCTGTAGGAATAAAAACAGCATGGTACTGGCATAAAAACAGACACATGGATCGATGGAAGTGAACTGAAGATCCAGACATAAATCCACACATTTATGGAAACCTGATCTTTGATAAAGAAGCCAGAAATACAAACTGGAAAAAAGACAGCATCTTCAACAAATGGTGCTGGCCTAATTGGATGTCTGCATGTAGAAGAATGCAAATAGACCCATATTTATCACCTTGTACAAAACTCAAGCCCAAATGGATCAAAGAACTCAACATAAAACCCGATACACTGAACCTGATAGAAGAGAAAGTGGGGAATAGCCTTGAATACACTGGCACAGAAGATAACTTCCTGAACAGAACACCAATAGCTCAGACACTAAGATCAATGATTAATAAATGGAACCTCATGAAACTGAAAAGCTTCTGTAAGGCAAAGGACATTGTCAGAAGACAAAACAGCAGCCTACAGAATGGGAAAAGATTTTCACCAACTCCACTTCCAATAGAGGGCTAATATCCAAATTATATAAAGAACTCAAGAAACTAGACATCAACAAAAGACCCAATTAAAAAATGGGGTACAGATCTAAAAAAAAAGAAGTCTCAAAAGAGGAATCTCAAATGGCCAAGAAACCCTTAAAGAAATGTTCAACATCCTTAGCCATTCAGGAAATGCAAATCAAAACTACTGAGATTCCATCTTATTTATACTGTCAGAATGGCTAAGATCAGTATCGCAAAGGACATGTGACAAGGATGTGGAGCAAGGGAAACAATCCTTCGTTGCTGGTGGGAGTACAAACTTGTTGTATACCCACTACGGAAATCAATATGGTGATTGCTCAAGAAACTGGAACTCGATCTACCTCAAGACCCAGCCGTAGCATTTCTGGGTACATACCAAAGGACGTTCCATCCTATCACAAGGACACTTGTCCAAACTATGTTCATAGCAGCTTTGTTCATAATATCCAGAAACTGGAAACCAAGATGCCCCCTCAACAGAAGAATGGATAAAGAAATTGTGGCACATTTACACAATGAAATATTCCTCGGCTATTAAAAAAAAATATCATGAATTTTGCAGACAAATGGATGGAACTAGGGCAAAAAAAACCCCATCCTGAATGAGGTAACCTGTGGACTGTCATAGAGCTAAGAATGGGTTGAAGCTGGCTTGGAATCCCGAGTCATCCCAGGAGATGCAGGAGGAGGCAGGCATTTGGCTGCTCCTCACTTTAGCCCTGGCCAGAACCCAGCTAACTATTAAATATTACCTGTTTCACAGAAGCATGGAAAGCGGCTTGGTTGGTGCTTATCTGCGCTGTAGCTGGAAGCCTAAGGATGAGTCCATTTACTGATAAGGTGCCTTCCTCTTTTTCCCTGTGAGACCACACCTTATGCAGAAGGTGCCCTTGCAAGACCTTGACACTTAGACTTAAGGCCCACATGCAAATGAGGCTACTCCAATATCCTTGTCTTAACCAATGGATCCCAACCCTGGGTACCCTCCCCTGCTTGTGGCCCTATGTAAGTACCCTACACCCTATACCTCTTAAAGTTGAGACACCCCCTGAAGTGTGTCCCGAGTGTCTGCACTAGCCTAACTCACCGGAGGTCTGCCAAGGACAAGGAAGGATGCCGTTAACCCACAGCTACCCCGCCACACTGTCCTCTCCACTGCGTCCCTCGGGCCAGGAGCTTGCGCCACCACAGTCAAATATGGTAGAGGTCTTTTATCTCATTAATTAGGCTTATTCCTATACATTTTGTTTGTTTGTTTGTTGTTGAAACTATTATGAACTTCTTTCCTGATTTCTTTCTTAGTATGTTTGTTACTGATAAGTAGATAAAAAATACTGTTTTGTTTTGTTTTGTTTTTGCATGTCAACTTTGTGTTCTGTTACTTTGTTTATCAGGTCTAAGCTACCTGGTGGAGTCTTCAGAAAATCAAATGGTATGAAAATAAAGTTAGTTTGACCTCCTTTCCTACTTGCTGCCCTCCTTCTCTTGTATTATTGCTCTAGCTAAGACTTCAAGCACTGTATTGAGTAAGAGCAGAGAGAGTGGACACTCTAGTCTTGCTCTTGATTTTAGAGGCCATGCTCTTCGTCTTTATCCACCACATAGCCTTTGTTATACTGTGATACGCTCCTATTCATCCCTAGTAAGTCTCTGGATTTCACTGGAATCTGTTATACAACTCCCTTTTACGTCTCTAATGTTATTAATTTGGATAATTTCTTTCCTTTTTGTTTGTTTAGTTTGGCTACAAGTTTGTCAATTTATTTTTATCAAAGAACCAACTCGTAAACTGATTCCATGTAGTGCTCCTTTAGTCTCCATTTCATTAATTTCTGCTTTGATATTTATTGTTTCTTACTGTTTACTCCTCTAGGTTCGGACGCTTTCTGAGACCTTGAAGTACACCATTATTTATTTGAATTTTGCTGATTTCTTAATGTAAGCACTCAAAACTATGATTTTTTTCCTCTTATAACTTCCTTAGCTGCATCTCAAAGATTCTGGTTTGGTTGTTTTTTTCTTATTTGCATTTGCGTATAGGAAATGAATTTTTTTTCTACCTGATTTCTTCAGTGACCGTGTACTCTTAAGAATTTACTGTTCCATCAACAAGTGTTTGCATTTTTAAATGCTTTCATAAACATTTATATTCATATCTAAAAAGAGATAAACTGTTAAGTCCTTTCCTCTACCCTAGAGCCCAAGTTTCACTCCCCAGGCTGTAACACTAGGCCATTCAATTTAATTCTGTCCCCATTCCATTTAATTCTGAAGTAATTCTCTGTACACCTCAATGTACAAGATGTTAGGTATAGCAATGACTAACAAACATATTTGCATTTAATATTTGCATTTGAATATTTGCGTATTCTCTATTCTGGAATGGATAAGACATTAAAATTAATTAAAACTCAGAGTCCCAAGGAAAATAATCAAAGTGCTTCAACTTGCTGAAGTGAAAAAGAGAGGAGGAAAGGCTTCGCAGGATATGAAAGTCAGAACTTGGACAACACGTATAACGTGCTACCCACGTACAGAGAGAAAGCTATACTGACGGGTTTTCCTAAGTGGCAGAATTTCATTTTTAATTATTAAGATCCCAAATACTCAAAGATAATGGAATCAAACAATGCTTTAAGGTTTAATTTCACCATTCCATTCCCAACCTAGTTCATCTCAATGAGACCGAATCAGACACTGTAGGCTAACACATTTTGAAACTAACTACTACATAAACACAAAGAAATATATGATTTAAAAGGAAAAAATATTTAGAGCAAATTTATCGATACAATGAAATATCTTTTCTCAACAGTTACGCTTAAAATCCCACTGTAGAATTCTAGATTGACACAGCTGTATAAAACTCAAAGACTGTAATTCAGTTCTGCCATTTTATGAAGAAATCAATAGTTAAGAGACCCATAATGGTCAGCTGCAATTATTCTACCCAGGTTACACAGATGGATGTGACTCCCCTTTGCCTAATCATCATGGACATGAATGATTCCAGATCTCCAGTACCCAAGTAAAATCCTGGCATGGTGGCACATGCCTGCAATTCTAACACTGTGTGGTGGACAGAGACATGAAAATCCCTGGGACTAGCAGGCCAGTCGGTCTAGCCAAATTGGTGCACACACACAGGAAAACCTCAATTGTGGTTCAACTCAACAGCTTCACATTTAGATCACTAGCCTGAGATTTTGTTATTGATTGCAAAAATAAAAACCAAACTCAGTGTTTAGTACCTTTCCATTATACTGTCCAAGAAAGTTTCTATATCCCTCAATCGCAAGGATTATGCACAGCTTTAATTATGAGACTTGTATTTCCTTGAACTTGCAACATTCTGAAATCTAGATATATTTCACAATCAAAGTTTCAAAAATAACAATGAGAGGAAGGAGGGAAAAAGACACCCACCATCAAAGTATAACCCCTAGGACAGAAAGGTAAACCAAGATATTCCCACTTGGGATTGTTAGGTCCAAAGTGGACCCGCCAAAATGGCAGTGCCACTAACAATGTCGTAAGTGAGAGCTCAGGTTGGACTCTGAATGGGTAAAACATAAGGACTGCTAGGAGATAAGGAAAAGCCTAAAATCAGAAATTCCATTACTTCTTATATCTGTCCCCACAGCCAACTACTTCCAGCTATGGGGCATCCAGTTCCCTACTGACACACTCCAGCATCCCCAGGCTAGCTCCCAGGCTCTTATGGCCTGCAAACCTCCTGCTGCTCTTAGTTACTTCAGGGCTGTCACTGTAGCCCCCAACAGAGATAGCCATAGGAGTTTTGAATTTCCCAAATAAACCTTTCTTTCTTCCAAAGAGTGATTCAGTTCAATGGTTTCACTGCACCTTTGCTTACAGGGATGACCACAGATGGTATTGTTCAGTTAAGCACCACTTCAATTATTTGCACTGATTGCTTTAATGCAACTAAGTCTTAGAATTTTGATGGTTTTTAAAATGTCTGCACACAGATTTCACTATGATTCCACACTGAAAGAAAAAGCAACTATGTTTATGTTCACAGAAAAAAAAAATCAGTGTGGTACCAGAAATATAATTACTACCAGTGAGGTTTTCTTTTTTTTTTAATTAATGATTTATTTATTCTTACTTTGTGCATTGGAGTTTTGCCTGCACATTTGTCTGTGTAACTCCTGGAACTGGAGTTACAGACTGTTGTGAGCTGATGTGGGAACTAGGAATTGAACCTGAGTCCTCTGGAAGAGCAGCCAGTGCTCTTAACCACTGAGACATCTCTCCAGTCCCTACTAGTGAGGTTTTCAAATATTCCAGAGTAAGCCAGGATTTTCAAGGTTTCCAGATCTTGATGTGATGTGAAGGACTATCAGATACGAAACACTTAGCATGTCAAATGGAGTGACTCTAATAGGAAAGTGACAGAGTCACTGCTTCTAGCTCCCGTGTGCTGGGATTAGAACATGTGTCATCACACCCGACTTTTAGTTTGTTCTTCAAGGCTCTCAATCTTCTGCCAACCAACCCCCTTGGAGTTACCCTGCAGCAAGAATGCCGAAGCAAGCTTGCTAAAACACAGAGTCTTACAATGTAAAAGACATTCCTCTGGTCTACAAAACTATTTTACCTTCAAATATAAGGTTTTAGAATAAAAATCTGGTTTTCCCAGAAAAATTCCATTTACTTCTACCACTTTCAAATAAATTAAGCATTATTTATAATTTAAGTCACACCTCATTACAGAATCCTCAACCATTTGTTTATCCATAAGACTTAATTTTCCCCAAGGCTCCATGGAGTTAGTAAACACAGTATTAACTGGGAAGAGAGAAAGGAGCACTAAGAACAGGCTTTCCAAAAACAAGAGGAGACTCAACAGAAGGGAGTGATACAAAGGTTTTCCTTTAAGATCAAAAAGAGAGAGAATACACAAGAACCAGATAAAAATCTACTTAACACGTTCACGGAATCCGACATCGCTCTCAAGGAATGAACAGTATTATTAAGTGACTACGTGCCACTTGATCATAAACTCCCAGAAAATCAAATATTAAAGTAGGAACAGAAAGTTACTTTGGCCATGGAGACAAATCCGACTTTACAGATGGCTCTCTAGGCACACCCGCAAGTGTGCACAAGCGTATACGATGGTAAATAGGTAGTCGGAAAGGATGGGATGAGGAACGTCAGCCCCCGAGGTGGGGACTGTGTGCCTAGAGGACGAGTGGAAGAAGATGCTAACACGCGTGCACTTTGAAAGATGTGTGAACTTTTAAAAAGAAGAGTGCATTATACCTGCCTGCTGATGTTGGAAAAAATAATTAACACGCTTCTCCGTGTTCCATCCTTTTCTCTACACTTCCTTACAACTCTCCTCAGCATATCTGTCCTGGGAAGCAGTTACTTCAAGCCAATTTCAAAATGTTGTTCATTCTGGAAAATAATACACACACACACACACAGACACACACAGACACACACAGACACACAGACACACACACACACACAGCCTTTGAAAAGTTACCTTTTAATCCATTCATTTCATTTCTTAGAATTTAGTCTAAGGAAATGAAAACGAAAATTTAAGCACATAAATGTCCATCAACATTTATGACTGAAAAAACCTGTACAAATGACAATGCAATAAGAGCATCAACCATAATACAATCAGACCCAGAAGGCTAAAGCCACAATTTTACCAGCATGTTTAAGGACAGGAAGCGATGTTATTAGCTGCATAGAAAGCAGGAAGTAAAGTTCCATGTGGCATAATTACAGTTCTGCCAAGTTCTTCTCGGTTTTGCTCTGCATTACTGACCTGGGTATGCTTAAAGCAAGTGGTGTACACCGCATTGCAGGAGACCTGAGAAGAAACAGAAAACTTCTCTTTCTGACGGTGAGTGATAAAACAATAACTAGATTTCTTATTTTCTCCTAAACAGGCTTTTACACTTTTACTTGGCAGACTTCAAGTTGATTAGTTGGTATTACAAGAACATAATCACTGAGCATATAGAATTCAGAGACAAAAAGACTAAGACTGAATCCTAACTACTAGCCAGCCACAAAGTAAATCTTTTTGAAAAAGTCACTAATTCATTTGAGCATAAAATTCTCAAACTATTCTCTGTACCACTACTAACTATAGGAGATGAGAGTGAAATGTAGATTTGGGTTAAATATCAGCACAACACCAAAGTACTTAATAATCCAAATTTGTTATGCACTTATTCAACAAATACTTACTTTAGAGCATCTGTTTCACACTCCTACCCATTTTTGAAGCTGTACAAATACTCAGAGCTAATTTTTAGTCAGCTCTATGACACAATACTGACACAGCACAGTATGAACTGTAGGCACAAAAGCAGTGGGCATTCATAAGAGCTACTGTCTCTCCATGTGGAATTTTTCAGTAATATCTGAACCAGGCTGGCAGAACTTTACTGTGGAAGCACAGAAGGTATCTACAGGAAATGTGGCTTCAGTTACACCCCAAATTCACAGTGCTGCAACAACCAGGTGTACCTTATATGCAACACTCCTGACGAAGTTCATACCACAACCTGTCGGCCATGAAGCACTGTACTGACAAATTTATATTTTGGAAAAAAAAGAGAATGAGACAACTTACAGTGTTCTCACTGAAGCAGCACAAGATGAAGGGCTCCCCATTTTCTCTCTGGGAGGTGAGAGTGGCCACAGGGGATGCTACGCTTTGGCTGTGTAGAGATGTGGTAGACTGCCCTGGACCAAGAACTGAGGTACAAGACGGAAGTGGTAACCACCTTCCAGAGCAGCCTAACTTAAGGTACAGGAAGTAACACCTGGGCCAGCAAATAGCTGGATGCAGAGAGATAAATCACACTGGTTTAAAACACACTAACCTTAGAAAGGACTGAAGGACACCATTCTCCTATTCACATGATCCCTTTAAAATTTATCAAATATCCATTTTAATAATGTTTACAAAAACATGGTAGTTTATTGATCAAACCTGTATTTTTCCTTATATTTTCTTTGTATTTGCTGAATTTATGTCCAGCTTGATCTTCAAACTTCTTGCTTTCAAATTTTCCTTTAGGTATTACTTTAGCAGAACTACAAAGTAGTTTTGGTATGTAGCATGCATATTCATTTCTAGATGTCTATAACTAGATTTCCTTAACCAAAGAATTATTGAAAAAATATGAAATTTCCCAGTAGATTGATTTACTTTGATTTTAACTAATTAATTGGTTACTGTTAATTTCCAATTTGCATGTTCTTTGTGGACCTCTACGTGGTAAACTTCCCAGAAAATCCAAAAGTAGTCAAAAAGAATGCTATTTATGATTACAAAATTAGAATTAATTAAATCTTTATTCTATTATTTGAATCCTGCTTTTCTTAATCTACAGTAGTTTTATAAATGTCTTCTTATATTTTAACAGTTTTAGTCATATATGCATATTTTATTAGCTGCGTAAAGATTAGTAACATATATTGGGGAATGATATCTCTTATCATTATAAAACACCTCTGACCTTAATGCTTTGCAGCTTGACTGCTGCTACTCTGACACTAATCTTATTGTATCTACTTTTTCTTGTTATCACATTTGCCTCTTTTTTTCTTTCTTTTTTTATATTATTTTGAAGTTTTTGATGGCATTTGAAATATCTCTTGGGGTGGTTGTAGTCCTCTGTGTGCATTAATCCAATCTAAGAAATTTTTCAAAATGAGAAGAATTTAACCTTCAGATTTACTAAGTGTTCATGGGCTTAATATCTGTCCATACTTAAGATTTTTAAAAAGCTACTTATGTATTGTTTATGGTGCTAAATAATTCTCCCAGACTTTTAATACAAGGAAAAAAAGGCAGTGCTTCCCACATTCAACCCTTCCTATTCCCTTCTCTGCTGAAGCAATCCACTCCACTTTTAATTGAATCTCTTCGTATTTTAGCTTTATGTAACTCCCACTTATTTTCAGAATGAAAAATGTACTGAACCTAGCACTATTAGAAAGCTTGAAAACTTAGTAAGTGACAACACAAGCTTATGTGTTGTCTTCTCTCATCTGAAATGTTCACCTCCCTCAGCAAGCAAAGTATGAAAGCAAGCAGCTACGGTTCCTCGTACAAGCACATAACTGAATTAAACCGTGTAAGTTGATTTTTTTAAGCCAGCAAAAGCAAGTCTTCTGTAATAACTCTGCAGTATGTCTACACTATTTTAACCACTGAATCATGGACTCCCTTGGGGTGAGGACGCAACCACCTTACAGTAACAGAACTCCTTTAGGGAACATACTTGTCCCTTAAACTTAAACTATGTGTATAGGAAAGCCTGGGATGAAAGTAAGTTTTCAGACCCCGAAACCTAGATGTCAAGAAACTTGGCACTAGGAATATGGTAGGAACATGCTGCTAGCAAGTGGTGTTGAAGAAAGCCTGCAGTAGTGAAGAAACATAAAGACCTGCTAGGGTCAGAGGCATGAGGGCCGTGGAATCGCTTGGAGACATGAAGATACACAGAACTCTTCTTACAGAATTATGACAGTTATATACAAGTCAACAATTACTAAGTTCTAGCTCTGACTTAGGATGGATCATAGGTGATTATACTCATCTGTTCTGTGAGACTTGTTTTCCCAGTTCAGGGACTCCAAGCTGAATTAGAGGAAAGCACCCAGACACTTAGGGAGAGTATTTCCTCAGGATATATTATTTGCAATGCATCCCTAAAGCTTGTGTTTCTGCCTGATGTCTACTCCCTCCCCACCAAACTCTTTCTTCTATTTCCCACCATAAGATTAAAGGAAAGCTGGATTTGCCTCAATCCCAGCACTCAAAAAGCAGAGGCAGGTGGGTCTCTGTAATCCAAGGCCAGCCTGGTCTACATAATGAGTTCTAGACCAAACAGGGCTACATAAAACCCTCTCAAAAAAAAAAAAAAAAAAAAAAAAAAAGTTGAATGATAGATGAAATCTAGCTAATATCTAATTGGCCTTTTTTGTTTAAAAAAGACAACATGGAAGACACATGGTGATCATGAGTGTGAGAGCAAAGAGACTCACTTTACATGCATGAGGACAAGAAAGAAGAGAACAAAAGCAAAATACATCAAGGAAAGCAAATTGATAAAGAGGAAAAAATGAGTATTTGTTCATAAGAAAACAATCCATAAGCCAATCACAGTGGCTTATAGGTTCCAGCTACTTGAGAGGCTGACACAGGAAGACGAGTTCAAAGCCAGGCTGGGCAACTGAATAAGACCCAGTCTTCAAAAATACAAAAGCAGGGGGGTGGCTAGGAATAGATAAATCTCAGCTGAGGATAGATGTAACTCAATGGTAGAACACTTGCCTATCATGAATGAGAACCTAGGTTCAATTCACAGTACAGAAGGAAGAAAGAAATCCACCACACAATGCTTTGTCTTCAGTCATGTGTCAGTATCAAGACCTGTTTTGCAAATCTGTATGGGGCCTGCAATCAGGGAATCTTTCCCCTCTGAGGAACACAAGCAAACTGGCTCCTGGTTTATAATTTTTTTTTCCAAATATAAAATTAGATAAAATAACTAAAACTACTTTAACTTGTTTATTTTGGTAAAAATAATTACGTATAATTACAGTTGAGGGAAATCTACAATAGGCCATCTTGATGTTTTATTTAAATCTGTTGCACATTGAATAACAAAATTAAAATGTCAGTTTCTCAGTTGGAGAATACTCAAATCAACAGCCATGTGCTAAACAAAGAGACCCAATTAGAGCACATTACAGTTCAATTTGGAAATGAATAAATCAAGCAAAAAAAGTACATATACACATATATACACAAATGAGAAGCCACAGTTGATGCTCCTTTGTCTCTATACTCCTTATTAAGAGGCTACTCTTAATAAGATCTGGCTATACCCTCCATGTTCAGTGCTCTCAAATATGTTCATTAGTTCTAGCTTCTAGTAGAAAGGCCTTTCATTTTAGCTTTTGTCACAGGATCTATTTGAATTTCAATGCATATTTAAGGATCTTAGATTGTAGAAATGTAACAGGATGCCTGTACAAGGTGTCCTAGAACTATAAATACATTATTATGTAACCAGTGAGGTCCTCACCTAAGAAATCTAAATGGAACGGTTATTCTGAAGCAAGTGATCAAAAATATGGTGAACTTTAGGACTGTCCTATTGGTGAAACCAAGAAAACTCTGGAAATCATATAAAGCAGCCAACAATTTAAATAAACAAATAAATGGAAGAAAGATATCCTTATGAGGATATTCTTATAACAAACACAAATCATTCATTTCCCAGGATGCTTACATAAAGATAGATTCTGCTAAGAAGTAAGAAGATTCCAGAATGCCTCAAAATAGAGAATGCTCCTCAAGCTAATGTGGGTATCTGAGAGTTGTTATAAGACTGGTACAACAGAAGCACATACTCTGGGTACATGTCATCTCCCCTAAAGTAATAATTTCTAATATTCATCACCCAGAAGTCACTTTTCAAACAGGAAACCCAAAGCAAAGCCATTCTCAACATCTGGCCCACCTGGACCTATCGGAAGAAAAGCCTGTCTAGTTCTGCTCATCTTTGGTGACCATTCTTTGATGGTGTCTGCCCGATAGATACAGGCCAATTTAAGAACATCAGGAAATGTATTTATAAGCCAGTCCAAATAGTTTGATGTTGTTCTCGATCCATTATCCTCTAACTTCTAGCATAGCTTAATTCAAATGTCTCAGCTTTACATCAGATATTCCAGTGGTATTAGGGACTCCTATGTCCACACTTGGATCAGAGCCTTAAATAAGGAAAGACGGTGACAGCAGGTACTAAACTAAACCCTAGGAAAATGTTGAAGAATGAGCCTCAGAACAAGAAATCAGGAATGCCAAGTCTAGCAATAACTTTATCCCTTGGAGATTCTCTGAGCACTGTAATCTTGCAGCTCAGGTGTATGTGTGTGTGGAGGGTGTGTGTGTTCATGAATTCTTAGTAATAGACAATGAGATCTTCAGCGTCCTCATTTGTCCTTGCTGCTAAAAAATTAAGAACTAAGTGTTGTGCTCAAATTCAAAGTCTTCCTTAGCTACAGTGTAGGTAACTGGTTTGTTTGTTTCCTCCTCGCAGCCACTAACTAGTCTTAATCTTTCCCAGTCATTACTTCTGCTCTCATTTTATTTCAAGCTAAATCCTTTTTTGGAGAATAGCCAAGACACAAGACAATAAGTAAAATATTCTTGTACAGTAAGGAAGTTTATCTTTGTGTGTGTGTGTGTGAGAGAGAGAGAGAAAGAGAGAGAGAGAGTGTATGTGTCTGTGTCGGTACCTACATGTGAGTACAGGTGCCTGAGGCCAGAAGAGGGACTGAGATCTCCTAAAACTCAAGTTAGAGGTGATTATGAGCTGTCTGATGTGGGAGCCGGGAACAACTCTGGTCCTTTGGAAATGTAGCAAGCAGCTAGTAAGCACTCTTAGTTGATGAGCCATCTTTCCAGCCTCATGAAGATAATGCTCATCTTGAAACCATGATTCCTAGTGGGGCTTAGCTTGTATATTTGCTAAAAACAGTAAGAAAGGACGTCTGGGTTACACCAACAATACAGAATTCTCCAGGAGAAACAGCTTAGACATAACCAAATCCAGCCTTCCACATAATGCGAGAAATTTCTTCTTCAGCTTTTGAGCCTCTGCCTGCATATTTGCAGGGACAGGTATTTTGTAACAGCTAATACTAAGAAAGTCCTTCCTCATCTTGAGCTGAAATTTGCTTCACTGTGTCAAACAATTCTGCTTCTTCCAAAAGTAGTCCTTCACTTATTTAAATATGTAATAATTCCCATTTGTTGAAGACCTACTATGTCAGGCTCATGAGAGGTATGTTACAGACACTGCTGTGTACTATCGTCACAATGGCCATACAAGTCAGCACTCTGAAAAGTGTTCCTCAGTGAAACGTACCTATTAGAAGATAATTACAGACAAGAATGCCAGGTCTTGTTTACTACTCTTAGAAACAAAGATACTACTAACATTCTGGGAACCTGTCTTCAAAACTGGAAGGAAAACAAACTTCAGTTAGAGCAACTGAAATAGAAAATGAAACAGTCTAGAGGTACACAGCATCAGTGTTTGATTCATGGAGCAGAAGAGTAGCAGAAAAAGCACTTGACAGGACAGGGGTCAGGGAACTTCAAGATCTTGGTAATATCAGCAACCGTGACCTGAGACCAATGGTGTAAACCCAAGTTCCAAATAGGAAGCTTCCTGTCTTCTATCTCAGCCAGGAACCAAAGAAAATTCCTAAATGAACTGGACATTTTTGTTTAGCTCAGTATAACCAGATCACATCCTGAATGTACATGTCTTTTGTGTTAGGCAAGTGGGAAAATCCACAAACTAAGGCCCCGCAACACAGCAGTGAAGAGCACTGAGTTAACTGAGCAGGATGCAGAACCAAGATAGGACTTCAGGATTAGAACACTCCTCTAAAGGTAGCTTTTCAGGTTACCAGAAGCCAAAGAAAAGAGAGCAGGATGAAAGGAAGATAGTGGTATAGGGTCTTCTCTCTTCACTCTCTACTGAACAGCTGCACTTGACTACCTTTACCTCTAACTCAACCTGCTCAAGTCAGAATTCATTTCTCTACTCTTTCCCTTTCCAGACATAAATTGACGGGTGCCAGTCAGTGGTTTGTTTTTTTCTCATGGAATCCTTCTTGATGTCTACGTTCTACTTTTTACTGTTAAGACCAGATGCCACTTAATTATTATTACAATGCACTTTCCAAGCATTTGAGATGCACTAGCCAAAAAAAAAAAGATACCTGCTTTCTTGAAGTTTGCCCTCTAGTAGGAAAGAAGAGGGAGATACATAAAAAATAGATATGGTATTTACATAAATAAATTAAACAAATGGGAAGAAGTGTTACAAAAGAAAAAGAAAAAGCAGAAGAGTATATCAACTTGTAATACAGAGGTCAGGAAAAGTTTAAGTGAGAAAAAGGGACATCTGAGCAACTTCCAAGAGGTGAGAGAGGAGGCCATTCCGATACCAGGGAACAGAATAGTTCCAATTCGACTGAAATGTCACAGAGCCTAATTCTACTCCATTTCCAATATCGTCAACCAATTCCAAAGTCTCCCTAGGCAGCTGCCCTGCTCCACTTCCTCTGTGGTACAGTTAAACATTCTTTTTCTACAAGAAAACCATCGCCTAATTTTCACAATTCTCTTACTCACCCATCCCCAATATGACAAACTTTTACTTCTTCTCCTAAAATTCTTAAGACTTTATCATGGTCCTTTTTTACAAGTGTCATCTCCCCAATCCAGGAATGTTTCTCTTTCTGTCCACTACACATGAACACTGCTTACAAGGCAGAGTTAATGCTCACCCTCTTCTGCTAAGTAGTCCTTATCGCTGCTATTACTGAGTCTGTACCAATGCTTCTAAGCATGTAATTTTTAAATGAAATCCTGTCATCCACGTTTTCTATATTTCCCATCTTAGTTATAATTACTAAATATTTAAGGAAAATTATTCAAGCTGAAACTTTGCCAATGTAAAGCACTTTTATTAGCACTGATAAACTCCTAAACACAATGATTAAAGAGTATTTTTAGGGGATGGTGGACGGCTCAATTGGTAAAGTACTTGCTATACAAACATGACAAGGTAGGTAAAGGTCCCACCCACACAGCAAGTAGAGCAGAGCTGTTCACATCTGTAATCCCAGCATTTGGTGGGGAAGGTGGTGATGGCTGGGGAGCAGGGAGAACAGGACAACAACAGTGGCAGGTGGAGCCCTTCCTGAGTTTTCACTAGCCAGCCAGTCTAGCAAAAACAGCAAAGTAAGTCCAGGTTCTGCCAGAGGCCCTGCCTCAAAAAGGTAGAAAGCAACAGAAGACACCTGACATCTGCACGTGAATGCAGAGGCATGCACCTGCACTTCTGTGCTTACTTTTAAAAGCAGGTGTTTGCCATGGGCTATACAAAGCAATACAAATAAAGTGATCAACTATCATCGGGCTCATAAATGATACTCAAATTACCTAAAAACACAATTTTAAGAAAGATTACACATTGAGTCAACTGCAGGTGCAGAACCTTACTGCAATTAATGTGGGTCTGCAAAATAACAGTTCAAGTAGACACCGAGATATACATATGGCCATTTAAAGCAGTTACCTACTGGCAGGCCAGGGCTAACCAATTAAAAAAACATGGCAGCAGTCAAATGCAGACACGTGGACCTTTAAAACCAAACAGGAAGTGGGGATCTGATTGGTCAGGATCTGAATACTGGATTGGTTGTTAAATCTCGGGAGTGTGGGGGGACACCACACAGGAGCTTCTGGGAAAGCAAGGACATTACTGAGAACGGAGAGTGGAGGTCAGTGCTGTCACTGCAAGGGAGCGCTGGCCCTCTCATTAAGACAGGCTGCAGCAGCCACGGTGATGCATGTCTGTAATCCCAGCAGACAAGCAGCTAAGGCAGAAAGATGGCCTCAAGCCCCTAGGGAAGTCTACACAGTGGGGCTACACAGTGGCCAGCATGGGCTCTATTTACAGCAAGACCAGGTCTCAAAGCTAAAAGAAAGGGGAGGGGTGCTGAAGAGATGACTGAATATTTAAGATAACTTGTGATGACCCAACACAAACACAGCAAGCTGGCTTCCTACAAACAGCCTTAACTCCAAAGGACAGAGCGATGAGAGGACTGCTGGGACCTACTGGCTTCCAGCCTAGCTCAGAAAATACGAGCCCCAGGTTCAGGGAGAGACTGCCTCAGAGGAAGAGGCGAAGGGTGATAGAGGACACCTGGAGCACCCCTCTGGCCTCTGAACACACAGGCACACAGAAAGACACTGATACAAATAAGTATCTTTGTAAAGTAGAAAGCAAAGTAAAAAGTTAAAGTGTGATTCAAATTCTCATGGAAGGAAAGAATTCCTGCTGAAGTAATGCTAACAATACACCCACTGCATTGAAAAAGCAGCACAACATACAGGGAAGAGCACTTACAACAGAGTGCTCAAACGCAAGCTTCATTAACGTTAGGACTTTAGTTTCCTTGTCTGTCAAATGGAAATCAGAATCTCCTCACTAACTCGTCTTCATAGATACAAACTAGGTCCCAATCTAAGCAAATTCCTGTCAGCTCTGTCTATCCAGATGGGAGTTAAAGGTAACACATCATTTGCATCTCAGTAGTTAGACTCTTGTTAGTCTATAGCTGTTTTATACAGTCTTGTTGTTACAAAGGCCTCTATTATTGAAAGGTCAAACACAAAACTTTAGTGTCTTTGGTTACTGTTAAAGAGCACTGAAAATGATCCATGGCATCAGAATCCACAGGTATCTTCTGAGCACTGGATGCCTAGACCTGGAACAAATGGAGTCATTTTCTGGGTCTAGGAACGTAGTTCAGCACGGAAGGCTTGCCTAGAATGCTCAAGGTTCCTGGTCTGATTTGCAGCACCACAGTCTTTTGGAAACAAGTGTGTAAATAAGAAGCCGCTCTTTTTGTATGCTACTGTCTGACTAGCATCCGGGGATGGCTACTAGGTTAAATCAGACAAGGTAGGTAAATGTCTTGCATACTCTGGTAACATATTCTTCTATGGAATGTTTACACAGCCTGTCTGTGTAGCCTGGGAGTTATTATTTTGCCTGTCTTGCTTTCAGATTGCCAAATGGGGAGCAGCTTTATAAAAGACCGTATCAGATCAATAAAATTGGACCCATAAAATCAGCTTTACTCCACTGGTGTTTAAAAAATGGATGTAAGGAAAAATATAAACAAAAGAAACTGAAACAAAAAACTGGTTAACCAATTACAAGTTCACAATGAAGTATAGTCGCTAGACCCACGTACAGTGCCTAGACTGAAGGCCAACTACACAGTTAAATAACGGGTCTACTTCAGCAAAACAAATTTTAATTTTTGTGGAAAGTGCTTGGATGTGTCAGAGAAAACTTAGTTCAGAAAGGCATTCAGTGCTAGGGATGTAGCTCAGTTGGTCAAGCACTTATTTAGCATGTTAAAAACAAACAAAAATAACTCTGGGTCCAATCCTCAACACTGCAAAGAAAAAAAAAAAAAAAAGAAAAAACAGATAAATAAATAAATCTGCATAGTACAGGCTTGTTATCCCAGCACTCGGGGGAAGTGGAAGCAGCATGATCACAAGTTCAAGGTTACTCTTGGCCACGTAGGAAGTTTAAGCTAACTTGACTACAGAAGACCCTTTCTCAAAAAAAAAAAAAAAAAAAAAAGAGCTGGGGTCCTTCAATGTTGCCCTAAATATTGGCCTTAGGCAGGGTCGAGTTGACTATACATTTGAGAATACTCCAAAAATTTCCTAGAGCCAGTTTTATGAAGAAAAGCAAAAATATCCCTGAGAAGCATGCCAGCCAGCATCTGCCCTTAATTCCAGAAGCAGGAAGTAAGAATGCGTCTCATTCACATGGTATTAAACCACAGTCCATCTGTTCAGAAAGCATTGCATTATGTAAGTCAAGAAGAGAAAGAGCAGCAAAGGGCTCACAGTTTGCCGCAGTTTGCAATCCCCCCCCCTCACCTAATTCACCTTACTTAACCAAAATAAACCAAAACTACTGTCAGCCCGCTTCTCTCAATCAGTAAGACCTAGACCCAGTCACTTAAAGAACATTTTTTTTAAAAAATAAAGTAACCATTCCCTGGAAGACTTTTTTACCTCTAAGCATCCTCCCTCCCTCCCAAAATATTCACTTTTGCTAAATTCTGTTCATCAAAACCAACTTTACCTGAGGGATCACCACGAATTCAGTTCTTCCCTCATCTTCAGGTCCTTTACTTTAAAGCACAGAACAAGACACACGGTTTGGGATTAGGAGATCAAGGCTCCTTCTTTCCTCAGTTTGGCTCTGTGCAACCCCAAGAGCTTCATTTACTCTCAGGAGCCTCCATAGTAAACTGCAATGATGACTACGACCTTCACCACTAGCCCTGGTGAGCACCCCATTCTGTTATTCTCCACTCACACTACCATTCTGTCTCACTTCTAGCCACATATTACAATTTTTTAGAACTGGGGGGCAACAATACAAGTTAATACATCCAAAGACACAGTATAGGGTAAGAAACCTAAGTCTAAACAATCATTTGGCCTGATTCTTACTCTGCAGCAATTGGGAACATAAAGAACTTTAAAAACCATCAACTCTTCCTCTCTGCCTATCTAAATCCTAGAGACCCTCCAAAACTTTTCTAGTCAGAAAGTGTCCAGGAAGCCCTCTCCCGTCACTTCAGCTTACACCACTACTTCCCCGTCAAATATTAGTGTGTCTCTCCACAAAAGGTGATTTTAAAAACACCAACAACAGGACTTAGAAGGGTACTAGCCAATACCAAGTTCTACTCACTGCTAAAAAAAAATAAAATAAAATAAAAAAGCCAAAAAACAAAACAAAAAAACCCAGTAACTTCAAATTTAAATACGCATACTCTTCTCATCTGATTTCTACAACCTCATGAATTATACAAAGCAAGTATCTCAAAGTAAATCCATTTTGTTCACCATCCCATGTAACTTTCTCCAATTACATATATATATATAAATTAATATAGCATAATCTGTACTTAAATAAGACTGCTCAGTCGAACAGAATTCATTTAATCAACACATGTAGACAGAAGAGAATATAAGGCACAGTGCTAGGTTCCGAGGACATAATGAAAAGGCACAATTCACCCCCTGAATACTCAATACATACTCAAATACAGTTGGCTAACAATGAAGGATGGATGCAAGGATGGCGTGCACAAACCTTTAATGCTATACAGTTCCAAGAGATGAAGCTCAAAGAGAGCCAAAGGAAGTCCACATAAAAACGCCAGGTCTGAGAATTTCTGTCCTCAAATTCCCCTAAAAGGGACAAATGAAGCATGCAACAAAAAGGCTAGAGGCAGGAACTGGTAGGAAAGCAGCTGTCACTAGAACAGTGAGTTTGCAGTTCTGAGACATTCTCTCTCTTCTTGAGCAGCTCTAATCACAAGCCTCAAGTGCTGCTCGGGTACTAACTACACATGGGAAATCTTCAAACCTCACTGGATAGCACCGGTTTGGCATCAGTTCATACAAAAGATGACAGAAACACACACACACAAAAGTTGATTTTAGGGAGTAACTGGCAAGACTAAGCTGGTGGTTGCTCAGTAGGAGAAAGGGAAAGAGAAAGATGTTAGGCATGTTTTCCAAGAAAGTCATGGAATGGCAGGCAGCAAACAGCATTCTAACTTGTGATGCAGATATAAACAGTAACATTGTGTACCAGAGACAAGGAACCAATTTCCCTACAAATATGTATTGGAGAAAACAGAAGCTGGCAGAGAAATGCAAATAATATTCAGACAGTCAAGAGCAACTTCAAGTTTTAAGAGAAGCTAATTATAAAGAAAGATGTGTTGAGTTTCTTCTGAATGTATGAAAGGATATATTGAAACAGCAACCTAACTCAATGAGGGCAAGCAGACAGGTGAACTTATCTAGGCCATAGTGTCTTCCTTTTTTTTTGGGGGGGGGTCAAGATAAGGTCTCTCTAGTATGTAGCTCTGGCTGTCCTAGAACTATGTAGACTCTGCTGGTCTCTGCCCCTGAGTGTTGGGATTCCAGGCATGCACCACTATACCCAGATGGCTACAGCTTCTTGAACTAAGTCATAACCCCATATACCGGTGCTGAGGGAGGGTCACAAAAAAAATCTGGAAATTGTAAAGGCCTTCTGAATGTACAACGCCCAAAAATTAATTCAAAATCAAATGAGTAATGAATCCTAGGTGTTCCTGGCAGTGCATGCTCTTGTTGCATCATGCAACTCCACTACAGCCTTGGTTCGATACACACGTCACACCATGCAGTGTCAACAGAGTCCAGACTATTATGAGTTTTAATGTTTTTACTGTACACACAACATCTTCTACTCTTCCAGAAACATAACAGTTAACAGAAAAGACTTTGTACGTATCAAAGTAGTGTATCCTGATTGTACTGTGTTAGAATGTTTGATTTTAAAAACTGTTGTTTAAGTTGCTAACTTTTAAGTGTCATTTTGAAAACTGCAAAATGAATTTCACCTTGTGATTAGGATATAATTTCCAATGACTTCTGAAATGACCCTAAAACATACGTAATTACGTGAAGTGGCACTGAATGATTATAAAAGTATCACTGACTCTACCCTGCAGTATCAATTATTCATCCAACATTTAATTCTTTCTGTAAAAATAAACTTACCCACCTCACTATTATGCAAACTTGCTTTAATATTTAATAAGTGGTAAATTGTACGTGTCAAAGGGTTGTTTTAAAATAATTTTATTTATGATCTATTGTCAGTACGTTTAATTTACACACCTGTTTTCTCTATCTTGAGGTCACATACAATTTCTTGAGAAAAGAGGGTGGCAAATGGGAAAAGTCTATAAAGTGTTAGTCTAGGCTTTGAGTGATAAAAGCATCTCGCTTGTACTACACAATTGAGTAGGTAGGCTGTACACTCCTCCAGGGCACGGACCAACCTCCTCAGCAACCAAGTCTATACTGCTAAATACACGAAGGCACCCCGCTTTGCCCTAGGTAGAAAGAATGGATCACTTTATTCTTGTAACTGTGTAGTAGTAAGTTACACTTGATGCATAATTATGATTCGCCCACTTTGCCCAGAGTTATCTTCCTTCCTGAGTCAATGCCCAAATCCCACTGTATCTTCTAATGTAGACCTATGTGAGGGGAATGTTCAAGGAAATTAAGAAACAGATACACAAGTTGCAGGTATTAAATATCAACTGTGGGCTATGCTGCTTTGGTATATCGGGCGCACCGATTTTGAACTCTGAAAGGCCTAAGTGCAAATCTTAACTTCCTCAATTAGTAAGAGCTTAATCTCCTCCTCAATCACACTTCAGTTTTCATGTCAATATACAGGATAAATACTGCTAGCCCAGAGGATTCAGTTATGGGGTTCAGATATTGTACTATGGTGTACTTTTCACATCTAATCAACACCTAATAAACAATAACTATTAAGTTTAGTAGTAGCTTATAGTTATCCACAATCTGCAGAGACTTTTTTTTGGGGTTTGGTTTGCCTTATTAAATTTTGCTATCCAATTTCAGCAACACAAATGTGTTTTCACTGTATTTTAGTTGCTAATGGGGAGCTTCGGTATTTTGCTTTCTCCTATTTTAATTCAGTTACTGACAAAGTTTTTCACTCTCCCCTCCACGGGGTGACAACCAGTATCACAACCGGCTTTAATCTTTTGGAAAACCACGCTACAGTCCCCCTTGAAACCACCAGATACACAGATAAAACTACTTTCACGTAAGGAAACGATACAGCCCAAGCGACGCCTTCGAGAAAATGAAGCATTTGATCAATCCTACAGGATCATTCCCATTCAAACGTTCCAAACCCTGCAGAGTATGCAAACGTTCAAGTTTCTACTAGCAAGAAAATATGTGGCCTTCTGGTTGCTGGACTCCAACTCTTTCCGGACGCACGGAGGGAGAACACTCGGCGCATCTTCGCGCCTGCTTCGAACACAAAGCCCCGGGTCGAAGAAGGGTCGCCCTTGGCGGGCGCCCCCGGCGACGCGGCCCACCCGGGGTCTCCGCCCACCACGCCCCTTGTGACCCCCGGGAAGCCCTCCAGGCTCGGAGCACCCTCCGGAGCACCTCTACTCCGGTGCTCGCCCACGCCCCAGCAACCCCAGGCCCGGGCGCACCCGGGCAGAGACGCGGGGACCACGGTCCGGCTGGCCTCGCGCCTCGGACGGCAGTCCCCGACCTCGGCTGGCCCGCCCGCCGCTGCCCCCGGGAGCCCCCGAGGGCCGGCCTCCGCTCGGCGCTCCGCCACCTCCCCCGCCCCGCCTCTCCTCCCCGCCCCGGCTCTCGTGGCGCCTGCCGGGTCAGGAAAGCCCGGCCGGCCGGGCGCCGCCACCTGCGCCCCCGGCCCCGCGCCATGTTTGAGAAAGAGCAGGAGCGAGCCAGAGGCCGGGCCCGGCCCGCGCGCCCCGAGGCCGCCAGCCCGCCGCTCACCCTTCGCCCCGGGGAGTAGCGCCGCCGCCGCGGCCACCAACACCGTGAGAAGCAGACCGCGACGCGGAGCAGCAGCCGCCCCGTCCATGGTCCCGCCGCCACTGCTTGTGGCCCGGCCCGGCCCCGGCCGCAGCTTCTTCTCAACAAGCCTCGCCTCGCCTCGCCCCACCTCCCCGCCGCCGCTGCGGCCTCGCTCCGGCCCTTTGTAACTGCTCGAGGGGCGCGTGCCCATTGGCTGCCCGGCTCCCGCCGACCCCGCCCTCCCCGCCGCCCGGGAGCGCCCTAGAGGGACCCAGCCGAGAGCCCCGCCTGCGGGGCCTCTGGGCGGCCAATGAGCGGCCGCAGGCTTCTCCCTCTAGCCACGCCCCCGCGCTGCTGGGCCTCTGACCACGCCCCCGCACCGCTGGGCGCCTAGACTCCAGCCACAGTCGGGCGGCTCGGGCTCTACCGGCGGGTGGGGGCAGGGTCCAGCCGGCGTGCGCGACGGAGCCCGCAGTCCCGGCTGAGCGCAGGGTGTGCCCAGGGAGTTGCTCAGGGAAAGACTGTGGCCGATGCGCGTTCTTTTCTTCTATCCCAACCCCACCCTGACGTCCCCGGCACAGCCCTGTACCCGCAAAACGCGGCTCTCGCCACTCAGACCCTCAGTACGGTCCGCGGCTCAACTTCCCCTCTCTAGACCCACGCCTCAACTTCCAGTCTCCCCGCGAGACACCCTGATTTCTTCCTGCTCTTCGCGTCCGCCCCAGACCTTGTCGTCCCCTCCCCAAAGCCCAGTCCCAAAGCGTGATTCTAGGTTGGGATTCCCGAGGCGGAGCTCAGACACACCCCCGAGTGGCCTCTGCCCCTCAGCATCGTAAACAGACCCGGACTGGGGATCCCCGCCGCCCTCCTTTCCTCCCACCCTTCCTGACCCCGCGACGAAGCGGAGGGTCCCACGGGGTTCGAAGGAGGGGGGATTGCCCTACGGAGCATCCCTCCCCGGGGCGGAGCGGGAGCAGTCTGCGGTACTTTGAGCTGTCTCCGACACGCCTGTGTGATAATTTCGAGGTGTCACTAAAAACCCAAATAAACTCAGCTCCGTTTTCATTCTGAATTCCTAATTTACTGTGAGACGCTCCACCCACCTTCCCTCTGGGACGCCAAAATGAGCTCCAGATTTGTAATTCTTCCTGTCAGACTAGTCCTTTCTTCAGACACAAACACAGCCACGGAGGCGGCCGCATGGCACCCACAGCATTTTTCCGCAGAACCTTTTAAGGAGAAAATTTTATTTTCTGTGTGATTTGAACTCAGAATTAAATAAAAGCTCTGTAGTGGGACTCAGCCGGCCTCTAGCATCGATTGGTAAATTGCTTTACAGCCACTCTCCGAGACTTTGATGCAGCTATGAAGGGAAACCGTGGGGATTAGAGCTGGGGTCTGAGCTGGTTCCTGGGCTCCTGCGGGACACGCTTGAGCAAGTCCTCAACCTGCCAGAGCCTGAACAGGCCGGTTCTCCAGGGCCTGCTCTCTGGGGCTCCAGAGCCATCAGCCCCCAGCTCCCCTGGCTCAGGAGCACTAAGGCAGCAGAGACCAAGTCTGGCCAGCTTCAAAAACAATGGGCTCTGAGAGACTTAGAGGGCTTTGTCACACCCGAAGTCTCCGGTGCCTGCCCCCACCTCACCCCTACCCCAGTGCCCTTGTACTTCCTAGGCAAGTGCTCTACCCATAAGCCACATGCCCAGCAATTACAGGTGTTACAGGTGGTTGTGAGCAGCCTGAGGAAGGTGCTGAGAACAACCCCTATCCCTGCAAGAGCAGCAACGCTCTTAACCACGCACCTGCCTCTCCAGCCCCAAGCCCTGGGTTTTTATAAAGACAGAATCTCATTCTGCAAACCAGGCTGGACTGGAACTTGGAATCCTTCTGTCTCAGTAACTCCCATCAAGGCTGGGGTTACACACATGCACACAAGATGCACCCCTTCCCTCTACTTACCTTTTCCTGGTCTAGTCTGTGTCTTGCATAAGATCTCAAGAGATTTTTATTTTATGAATGAATAATTAATCTCATAGGATTTTTTCTGTGGTTATCTTTAGTAATAATAAATAGTAATTTATAAATAATAAATAGTAATATAAATATAAAATAATAAATAGTAATAATAAAATCATTTATCCTACTTCTAAATGAGAGGGACTGAATCACAAGTCCAGGGTGCCTTAGTGACATAATGTGTCTGGAATAGTGTCTGGGACATAGTAAATATTTAGTTAATGCCATTTCCTTTTTCCATCCCTTCTGCATGATGTTAACCTTGAGTCTGACCCAAGCCTTTGCCTTATGAAGCCTGTACTGATCAACACGAGGATTTCTTCTGTGACACACCAGGTCCACAACATTTTCCATGTAACTAAGCGTGTTCACTAGGAAACTGAAGAACAGGAAGGAGAAACAGACTATTTTTAAATTGTATCTTCCTGATATCTGGAGGAAATTTCCATGAACTATAGCTCTGAAAATAAGCCATTTTAGAATGGAATAATAAACTGTCAGTTTAAAATTGGGACTTTCTATTTGCAGTTTTTCTGATGCAGATGCCTGGGTCTGGGCCCTGGAAAGCCTGCTTTAAGTTCCTCTGGAGGCAGTCCAAGAACCTGCATTGCTAATAAACTTCTCAGGAGGTTTTGCTGCACAGGGCACCTGGCTGTTGTAGTATACCACTGTGGCGGCTCAGCAAGGAAGACAAGGTGACATTTTCATACGTGGAAACCCTGCCAGACCTCTGCAAAGGGAACCGCCTTCATGGCCAGTGCCATACTCAAAGTGGAACCCCGAGCGCCTCCATTCAGGTGTTTTTATTCTTTCAGAACTCCTTAGGCTTTCTACTGATAGCACATCAGATCATTAGCAACTAGACATCCCCCACAGAAATACAACACCTGCAAACAGTACAAAATGCCGTGACCTAGGGTAGCTCCTCACCCAACAGTGCATAAAACAATTACTTTATATATAGCTAAAAATAAACTTCCCCAACACCTGGCCTCTTCAGAAGACATTGGCTTACTTAAATACAGTAAAATGAAGAAACTTGCGTGTGTTTTAAGAAAGGCTGGGCTGTGGGAAGAAGCCTCCAGTCTTGGAGACTTACAGACCCTAGTTAGCCTAGGCATTATCCAGATCTGAGCCTGTTACCTGCCTGATTTCTATTAACTTTCTATACTCATTCCACTCCTACACTCTCACACACACACACATGCACACACACCTCCCACCCAACCACCCTATAGTAAAGTAGGTTAATAACCTACCCACAGTCTTGTTCCTAGGCCTAAATGAGTGGTTGCACGTAGAGAATCAATCACGATGTTCATTCCCATCCTAGTCTCCACAGGTTCTCAAAAGGCTTATAGGATGTTCATTCTAACATCCTGATTTAAAGGGAAAGAGGAAAAGGATCATCCCTCAGCAAGTCAGCCATGGAGCTCTGCCTGGGAGAACTATTCCAGAGCTTGCCTTCTACACAGAAAACCTCTCAATCTTTACACTTAGTACTTGGTTGTTTTTCCCTTTGGGTGATTCTCTTAAGTGCGATACTTTCTCCAAAAAGAGAGTAAAGGATGCTGGTGGCCTCATCTCTGTCTGTTCCTAGACTTGCTTGGTAACAGAACCCTAACTTCTTTAGGGAGAGCAATTCATATGGAGGGGAAGAGTAGGAAGAAGGTGACAGAGAATCTCAACTTGTTCAGCTCTGCACTTTGGTGAACATGTAGCAGAGTTCAGTCCAGTAAAATGTGAACAGAGATCTGTCTATTTTCTTCCCTGGAGTTTGTTTCCCTTTATTTGTGATCACTAACCTTGGCTGTGAACTTGACTAGATTTTGGATCTACTAAAACACAAGCGGCTAGGGAGATATGTCCTAGGGAGACATTCTTGATCAGATTATTTGAAGTGGGAAGACTCTCCTTCGATGGTATCTTCTGTTGGTGGCCCAGAAGCTTTGGCTTTTTTGCCTGCTTGCTCTCAACTTTCTCCAGCAAGTGCATGGATCCCTTTTATGTAGCATTCCTTCAATCACCTTAGAAACAGCTTCTTTGGGCTTCCAGCAGACTGAAGACCTGCAGTTCTCCTAGAATTCTCTAGGATTTCGACACCAGACGGAGTTACCCATCCTCAGGGACTGAGCAGCTCTGGAATTCTCAGCCTCTCCTGTGTGAGAGCTATTGTTGGGCCATCCAGACAACACCCTGTAAAACATTCTAATAAACCCACATATGTGTAGTCCATCAGTTCTGTTTCTTTAAGGATCCTGACTTAAACACCATTTAAACAAGAGTCAAACACATCGCACTCTCTCTTCCTGGAACATAGTTGCAACCCTAGTTGTAACCCGTAGTTATAGCAGCCTTTTGTAAGCATGGTGATGATGGCTCAAACTAGGTTTAATAGGAAGCAAAATGAGTCCCTAATAAATTCAGTAATCAACTATACCAGCTCTAAACACTTAACTTTTTTCCTATCATATAAGGAAAAATAAACCTTTGTTTTAAACCTTAGAACACTTCATTTTTGCTCATATGCTATTTCTATTAATATATTTTCTATCTTATTTCCTAACCTGTAGAATATTATTCCTTGGTTAGATGTTAGATGTTGCTAACTCTTTGTACTCCTATCTGAATAGCAATGTACCTCACAACTTAGTGTGTGGGAATCAAAGCCACATGCTACTGTCCGTGAGACTGTGGGTAGGCACAGTGGCTTCTCTGGTCTAGGCCAATGTTAGCTAGTCTCAGATAAGCTCAGGCATGAGCATGCTGTCAGGGCCAGTCAGCTCCTCCTGGTGGTTTCTCATCTCCAACAGGCTAGCCTGGACTTGCTTTCATGGTAGTGCAGAGATCCATGATAAGGAGAGAAAGTGTTAGGTTTAGAGTTAACACACTTCTGCCCCACCCCACTGGTTTGGGCAGGAACTGAGCAGTCAAAGCATAGAGGTGAAATCATGATCCATATGTGGAACATACATATACATATATGTATATAGATATAAATATATTATCCATGGTCTCTAGCTCCCTTTTCATCCTCAAGGTAAGCCACAACTAGAATTTCTCTTCTCTAAAGCTGGCCATGGAAACCAGCCCCCCCTCCCACACACCCTAAACACACACACACCTTTCAATCTTGAAGGTACAGGATATAAAGAAACTTACCCACCTGTTTAACATAATACCTGAACTTAAGAATGAGTCCTATTCTATACTCCTCAGAGATACTGCAGAATCAGACTGGCAGCCTTGCTAAGCTGCTCTACCCAGGCTAGGCACTCTAGAACATTTCCTCTTGCCCCATCATGTATTACATTGATATCTGTGTTTCAGCTATGCCTGTGCAATGAAGTTTACATGAAAGCCCAACAGGGCTAGGATGGGAACTCTTCTGGGTACCTAAACACATGGAGGCTCCTTGAAGGTGATGCTCCTTCCAGGACATGGATGCTCTATGCCCCTCCCCCATAGCTGCTCCTATGCATTGTTTCATTTGCAGCCTTTGGAATATCCTTCATAATCAGCTAGTAAGTCTAAGCATTTCTTTGAGATCTGTGAACTGTTCTAGCAATCTGATTGGCTCAGTCAGACAGAAGCATAAGTAAACAAGCTGAAACTTAAAATCTGCAACAGAAGAATGATGTTCAACACATTTGAGGCCTGAAAGAGATTTTTTTTTTTTTTTTACAAACATTGATCTCAGGACCACATATTTGAGAACAGAGAGATTTAGAGGTACCAAATTAATCTACATCACAGGCTGGGTCTTAATCTATTCCATTTCTAAACTGAGGGATTTCTGATCAAAGCTCAAACTGATTTTTGTCTTGCCGATTTCTCTGTTGTGCTAGAGTTTTTTAACCTTGCAATTTGCTTGTCATATTCACCAATTCTATTGTATATATCACATATGTGTCATATATACAATACCTTGTGAGGCTCTATCTGTTTGTTTTGTTAAAGGAATTATTTATATTATTATCATTTCCCTTATTTTTAACTTTTTAGAAAAGCTTTTGAGACTATCATACATGAATATTGCATTTACACCATTTCTACTCCTTTTCTTAACTCCAACTCCTTTTGTCTCACCCCAATCTCCCTCTTAAAGTCATAACCTCTTCTTTAATTGGTATCGTTACATACACACACACACACACACACACACACACACACACACACACCAACATACTGGTCCTATTATGTATATACATGTGTTTAGGACTGGCTCCTTGGGATTGGATAATCTTACCAGGGAGCTTATTCCTTGAAAAAAACTGATTCTGCTTCAAGAGAAGCCATGTAGTTCTTGATCTAAAGATAGGGTGGGCCTTATGAAATTTCTCCCATCCGTGTTGGCATGCTAACTGGGGTCATCATTAAGTGGGTCTTGTAGGCAACCATACTGCAGAGACATCATGGGTGCAGCTTCCCTGTTGCTATGACTCATAAAAGAGGAAGTCAACTAGAAATGTGTATGCTCATAAAGAAGGTCAGGAGACAGGGCTTCGGGGATAGTAGGGGTTAAGAGTGTATACTGTACTGTTCTTACAGAGAAACCCAGTTTGGTTCTCAGAATCCACATCCAGCCTCACACAGCCACCTGTAATGCCAGCTCCCGCCCATTTTGCACCTGCACTCACATGCTCATAGTCGCACACAGGCACACACATGTAAACATGTAACTAAAAATAAAATAAATATTGTTTATAGGTCAACGCTTTGAAAAGCAAACTAGGAGAAACTGAAGTCAGCACTGGCTTTTTTCCCTACTTAATGGTGAAACAGACTCCATCTTTTAAAATAAAGAATCTGTAAAATCGCACTGCAAAAGGATTCTTCTGACTTCCTTTGCCTTTGACTTTCCATCTCACATCACCTCCTTCCTACCTAAAATATATCCTTTTGAGTCTTGGAGCAAACCATCTGTGGTTCTTTGAATTATATATGTCCCCCAATAGTCTCAGGCATTTGAAACTTGGTCCTCAGAGGGTGGAACTGTCCAGGAAGGAGAAGGTGTGGCCTTGTTGGAGAAGGTGTGTCCCTGGAGTTGTCTTGAAGTTTCAAAAGCCTCCTGCCATCCCCAATATGCTCTCTGCCTCCTCTTGGTTGGGAATATGAGCCCTCAGCTGCTTCTGTGGCCATGCCTTCGTCCTGTTATCATGGACTCTAATCCTTTGGAACCGTAAGTCCAAAATCAACCTTTCCTTCCATAAATGGTTTGGTCATGATGTTCATCACAGCAATAGAAAAGTAACTAATAAACCATCTCAGATTTGGTTTGCTATCAATGTTTTCCTTTCATTGTCTTTGTAAGCTAGTGTTTTCACAGGATATAGAATTCTAAGTTGATAGTTTTCTTTCAACAACCAAAGCACTGAACTGGCTCTGCCTTTCACTGCTGTTGATGTGAAATCGAGGAGTTCAGGGTCCAAGTGAGAGATCCTGCCTCAGTATATAGTGAGCTGGAAGACACCCTGGCCTCTACACACCCACAAGCATGTAAATGTACACATGGACACAAACATGAATTTGAACATGGATACATACAAAAAATCCCTATATATGCATAAGTCTATTTCTGGGCTTCCTTTCTAGTTGGTTATTTGTGTTTCTTAGTGGTATGGTCTTGGTTTCTGTACTTTATGGTAAGTCTGGAAATCAGGTAGAATAAGCTTTCTATCTTTGTTTTGCCTATTCTAAAATATTTACAGTTACAGGTAAGTTTTAGTGTAAATTTGTCAACATCTTTTAAAGGTATTTATCTTTTATTATTTTAATTACTTCTAAGTCTTTGGACACATGATTATAGATACCCACAGAGGCTCTGGCTTGGAACTAGGGTTACAGACAGTTGCTGAGAATTGGGCTTGGACCCTCCGGAGTTGAAGTGTATGCTCTTTTTGTTCGTTTGCTTGTTTTATTTTTTCTTCTCTCCTATAATACATTCAGACTGCCCTCCCCCCATATCCCCTCTGCCTCCATATCTACCCGCTCCTTCCCCCAGAAAAGAGCAGTCTTCCCAGGGCATAGCAAAATGGAACACGGTTGGGCACTAACCTCTATATCAAGGATGGATGAGGCCACCCAGCAGGAGGAAAAGGGTTCCAAGAGCAGGTAAAAGAGTTAGAAACACACATCCCCCTCCAATTTGGAAGTACATGCTCTTAACCACTGAACTATCTCTCCAGCTCTGTCAACACTTTTTGAAAAAGGCCTTCTAGGAGTTTTATTGGAATTGCATTTAATTGGTAGATCAATCTGGCAAGGACTGATATCTTTACAGTATTGAATCTGATCTTCCATGAACATGGTATATATCAGTTCTTTAATTTTTCTCAATAATGTTTGGAGCTTCTATTAGCAGGAGACTTTTATGACACATGTCAAATTTATCTTTATGTAAGTTTTTAACCTAGAAATAGATTTGCACATGAGATATATCTTTGAATTTTCTTCTCTAGCAGTTTCCATGATGTTTGATTTTCAATTATTGCACATTTCAATCTTATGCAAGATCTATACGGGTCTTTTCCAAACATAATTGTTTTTCCATTAAAGCTCTTGGGTATATTTTGCAATTTGGTCATTTCTACTGTATATTGTTTTTCATTCACGGTCTCTCTGTATTTTGTTTTTATCAAAAACTCCTCATTTTCTTTAGGTCCTTTGAGATCTGGTACAAATATTAGGCTTTATATCAAGGCTTCACTTTTTATTTTGCCACCTGGACAACTGCAAGTTTATAATGACTGTAAATTAAGATATCGGCTTATGTTTCATTCATTTACTGTTTAAACTACACAAGCAGTATGAGTTTGGGCATTAAAATATGTGAGAGGAAGGTTTGAGCCTTTAATCCTGGCACTCGGGAGGCAGAGGCAGGTGGATCTCTAAGAGTTCTGGGCTAGCCTGGTCTACATAGTGCATTCTAGGACAGACAGGTCTTCACAGTGAGATCCTGTCTCAAAAGAAAAGAAGGGAGGAAGGAAAGAAGGAAGGAAGGAAGGAAGGAAGGAAGGAAGGAAGGAAGGAAGGAAAGAAGAAAGGAAGAAAGGAAGGAAAAAGAAATTTAAGAAGCCGGAGAGGTGATTTCTTAGGCAAGAAGGAAAGGTTCCTGCCAAAAAGCATGATTACCTGATTTATTAATCCCTGGGACCCACATGGTAGAAGGAAAGAATTAACTCTAGGGGGTCAGAGGTCAGAGGTCAGAGGATGCTCTGACCTCCATGCACCTGCCACTGTAGCCTGCATAAATTAGACTTCCCTGCACTAACCTGATGTGTGAACCCCGTGTGTTCTCCCCCAAGAGGAGTACTTCTGTACTTCTACCCGCCCAAAGGAATGCCTCAGGCAAGCCCCCCACCCTTCCTTAGCAGTGCAGCTTACTGAGCATGTTCAAGGACCCTGTGCAAACAGCCCTCATTCCCACATGAGACCTCCTGCATCCTGAGCACACCTGTCATAGTGATGAGGAATATTCTGCGTGTTTTTCATTGTTCCTCTGTCCCTGCTTTGAACTCTTAGCTATCCAGAATAAGAGCTTCACAGAATGCCAGGAAAGGACTCACAGCCTTGAGTGCCCTGGTTCTGTTGATCCTTCGAATTCAACTCCAATTTCTGGCAACAGTCACTGAGGCTTGAGATATGCCATGGCATGCATACCCAACCCCCACCCCCTGCACACACACAACACACATTTAGATACACACACAAAAACTAAATAAAAATTTAAAAACTCAAAAAATACACAAGTCTGTGACTTCAAATTCTCAGTGATTCCATCATCTTGTCTTTCTTATCCAGTCCTCAGGTTCTGGGGACTCCGGGGGGTTGGTGGGGTGAGTAGTTATTTCTGGTGCGGCCCTTCTCTGGAGGTGTAGACCTCTCCGGTTTCAGCTCTGGTAGGAGGGCACCCAGGGGCTTTGGATAGTCCCCTTGTCTCCTAGCCTCTGTCCTGTGCAACAACACAGCTCAAGGGTTATGGTGCAGTACCACCCTCAAAGCACCGGCCAGCCACGCCCCCCAACCCTTCTGCGTTCCTTCCTCCCCTTAGTATTTTAGCCCCAAAATCTTTTATTCTTTGCCAATTCATAAACGCAGGTGGGAAGATATATTCCCTATGCATTTTCAGTGATTTTTGTTTGTTTGTGGTTTGGAGTTTTTTGGTTTTTGGGATCCCCCTCCCTTTTCATGAGTGGATCAATCTAACTACCAGGAACAAAATCTCCCCCCGTGCAACCTCCCTCATCTCACAGACAAATTAAAAAATCACTATCAGTTCGTCTGTTACAGCAGAGCGCAGTTGGGACTTGCTCTGGGGATCCAAGAGGATTGAAACAAAAGCTATTTTGCCAATAGAGTACCAGAGAAATTCTGCTTCTGGTGTTGTCTCTCTACTTCTCCAACATTAGAAGCATGCTCACAGGCTGTCTCCCCCACCCCCATCCTCCAAGCTGGTTCCCCACATGCTTGGGTTACTTTAGGAAAATGTTTTATTTTGTTTGTGTTTTGTATTGTTTTGTTTTCACTCAGGCTTTTCTTCTGAATGTCTCGTTTTAGAAATACATTGTTGTTAAAGAATATGACCAACAAAGTTTTATTTATGGAAGTGATTTCTTTTCACATTTGTGATTGATTTTGTAAATGTTCCATGAATAACTGAAAACAAAAGTGAACTTTGAGTTTTGTGCATGTGAATGTGTGGGTGTGTTTAGTGTGTGTGTGTGTGTGTGTGTGTGTGTGTGTGATGCCAGTAGCTAATCCTTGCTTGTTTTTTGACTGTTTGATCTGTCAAAAAATAGAAGTGCATTAAGCTGACCCTACTCCCCCCTGCTTCCCTGTGTCACAGGCCCTTCGGTCCTCACCACCCTCCTTTGGGAAGTAAAGTGGGATACGGACCTCTCAGACCCTCTGAGCCAGGGCTCGGGGCTGGCATGTTGCAGCTTCTCCATGCTTCCGAGAACTGGCCCTAGGTCTGTGACTCTGCTTTCTGAAGCTCTCAGCATCAGGTCTGTCCTCAGACCACTGAACATTCATCTGCTGCAGCCTTTCTCTTTGGACACAGCCTGCAATGGGCTCACGGGCAAGCTCCTGCCCTGTCTGTACCTAAGCTATCCTTTTCCTCCTCTGTAATGTCAGTTTCTCCCAGTCTGGCCCAGCCTCCATTCCCCTTTCCAAGACAGGAATAGCAGGCCTAAACCCAGTCTAGGTGCGGGGTGTGTGCTTTGTGCAGTCTCTCCTCCCTGATATACGTGTCTTTCTGCATCTCAGATGCTGCTGCTGCTCTCTGTCCATCCCGCATCCTTGTTAGAATCTCGAGAACTGACTGCCGGCTTGTCACCTGTCACTCTGGCATCGCATGCCTTGTGTCCCTTCAATACGGCTCTTTTCTCCTCTCATTCTGTCCCATCTAAGTTATATTGTTCCCTGCAGAGCCCGGCTTTTCTGCTGGTCAATCAGGAAGGTACTCCTGTAGTCAAAACAAATTGAGGGTTTTCAATAGAAACTGCCATTATCCCTTCCCGTGGCTCAAATTCCCCTTTAATTAAGCACAAAGAAAAAGAACAGGCCAGGAGGTGATTAGGTGCATGCTCATCTGGCCTCTTTGTTAGAAACCCGCACAAGTTTAATTTTACAAACACATACTCACAAACATGTATATACACATGAACATGCACACACACACACACACACACACACACACACACACACACACGGGCACAGTTCACATGCACATTCACAACTCTACATTCACACAGTAGTTTCCCACATTTGCTGACAGAATTCAACAGAAGCACAGAAGATCTGCAGAATCACGCTCAACTTGGTGCCTTGAGCAGTTAAAAAAAAATTAAAAAAGGTAAATAGCTACCAGAATTCAGTATGAGTACTTGAATACACATTCTCACAAAGAAAGAGTCCTTTCTGCTTTCAGGTACTTATGAGACATGTGCCATTATAACCATAAAATAACAAACCTCAAGAGATCCTCCAAAGCAGAGACTTATCTTCCGTCCCTGGTGCGTTTCAAGTTAGGTATGAGTAACAAATGTTGAAAGGAAACAGTATAGTCAAAGACACACTCAAAATATCGCAGTAACTAAAGCATTTAGAGAAGTCAGCTCAAAGGAGAAGAAAGTAAGAGCAAATTGTCTCAGTTTTAGACAAGTGAGGATCAGAATTTCTTTGCATTGTAGTCACTAAATACTTCTTATGTGAATCCCTTCCATCGGTTACGGTTAACAAACACTGGGTTCTAGAAAAGAAACCTGCAGTGACTTTGAAGTTGGTCTGTGTGATGGGGGAGGGTAGGAGGAGCTGGTAGGCAGGGTGATGAATGGTGGACATTGCAGAGAGGCAGGTGCACCTGATAGTTTGATACCGAAGGGAGTTAGAGATGATCGGTTTCCTCATTTTCACAACTAAGTCAAGCAGGCCCCAGCCTTGCATACCTAATAGTAAAGAGAAAAGCTCTCACTTCCATCTGGCTGGTATCTGGCCACAAGGAACCTCTAAGAATGCTCTGGGCTAAGAGATGTCAACCACCTCCTGAACGAAATGGGGCGCCCATGGAGCTGCAGGACACTTAATCTTGATTGTCAACCTCTGGTATTTGGAACCAACTAAGTGATACCCCTCTGGACATTTCTAGAAAGGATTAATTGAGGTTTGAAGATCCTCCATTGGAGGATCTGACAGGTCCCAGGTAGAACAAGTTCTGAGGAGAAAACCTTCAGTCTGCCTGTCTTCACTTCCTGCTGGTGAGTTCAAGCATCTAACCCACTGCTGCTGCCGCCGCCGCCATTCTCCGATGATGCCAAACTCCAGCTTCTTTGGCCTTAATGTGGACTGAAGACCAGTAACTCTCCAGGAACATTCCAGGTTTTCAGCACCAGAATGGGACTGAGGCATCCTAATGCCTCACTAGCTGATGTCATCCTGATGTCCGCCGATCTGACTTTGAGGACTGGACAGCTACCAGGTTCCCCAGGCTCTCCAGCATGCAGATAGTCATTGTTGAACTACCCAGCCCCTATCATGTAGTCCATTCTAGTAAAACCCCCTTTTATCACACACACACACACACACACACACACACACACATACACACACATACACACACACACACACACACACACACACACACATACACACACATACACACACACACACACACACACATACACACACACACATACACACACACACACACACATACACACACACACATACACACACACACACACACACACACACACACACACACACACATACACACACACACACACACACACACAGGTTCTATTCCTCTAGAGAACCCTGCCTGATTCATTACCTCACGGGGACACCCCAGCTAGATGTTGGGCAACTCTCTGCTCTTTCATTCATATCTTTTTATGCCAACATTTCCAACTGAAGTCCCAGTTTTTAAGCCAAAGCTATGGGATCTATGTAGCCATGTGGTCCCAGCCACCTTCATGCTCCCAGTGGAGCTGATTTGGGCATTTTTCAGAGTGCCAGACAGGGTGGGAAGGATTAGTCACCTCTCCTCTCCTCCTCAGTGGCAGCACTTTCAGCAGTTGCAAATGACATTGTGCTGAGATCCCGCATCTGTCGCTAATTCGACGTGTGGCCTTCCCATGGACTGTTTTCTCCATTTTTAGGAACTCAGAAGGGAGAGGTAGAAAGGATAGAGGAAGCTGAAGTTGCCTTTTTAAAGTATTTATTTTGTTGTATGTGTACACATGAACACACGTATGTGCACCTCATGTGAGCAAGCACCTGTGGGGCCAGAAGTGATCACCTGGAACTGGAGTTAGAGTCAGCTGTAAGCCGCTCGATGTAGGTGCCGGGAACTGAACCTGGGTCCTCTTCGATAGCAATGTGTGCTCTTAACACAGAGTCATCTCTCCAGCCCCTAAGGCTGCTTTCTAAAATCCACATCTATCTATCACCTAGGGAGGAGGGCTGTAGATTTCTGAAGCAGCAGTATTGTCAGGATTCTTCTTTGGTGGTGGTACACACCTTTAATCCCAGCATTCAGAAGGCAGAGGCAGGCAGATCTCTGTGAGTTCGAGGCCAGCCTGGTCTACAGAGTGAGTTCCAGGACAGCCAGAGTTACAACAGAGAAACCTTGTCTTAGGAAAAAAAAAAAAAAAAAAAAGATTCTTTGAGTTATAAGGATCTTTGGCAAAGAACCCAGATCAAAAGGGTACAAGCAAAATTTTTAATTTAAAATTTAAAAATGAATATTGGCTGTCAGAAAATGAGGAGGACAGCTGATCTTACTAGCTCCTTCACACCTGCCTCCATGTCTCCTCGAAGCCTGCTCTGGATGTTGGTGGTGTTCTCTCCTTCAGACATCTTCTTGCATGCCTCATGAGGTGGGAGAGGATGATCGTACTGTATGCTTGTGTGTGTGCATGTGCCCATAGAGGCCAAAAGAGGGTTCTAGATCCTGTGGCGCCATAGTTGTCAGGTCTTATTTCAAGCTGTCTGATGTGAATACTGAGAACCCAACTCAAATCCTCTGGAAAAACAAGAAGTCCTTTCTACCACTGAAAGGTCTCTCCAGCCCTTGCCAGATATTTTTAAAATCCCAGGAATAGACGAATTGGCCCAGCAAGGATAAAGTGTCTGTCTGTTGGTGTAGGGTGACTCCATAGAGAAGTTAGTAATCTTTTGAATTGCTGGTTGTTACTGGTCTTTGGCATTCCTGGTCACTAAACGCCAGAAGCACCCGTCACCCTTTCGACAGCATTCAAAACAGTCCTCCATTCCCAATGCCTGCCACACTGCCTCATGTGAAAAACTACCAGTGAAGCAGGGGGCTTGAGGCAGCGTGATTGGATGAGCCCCAGGTGTCTGCCTTCCCTTGGGTGGGGTCAGGACCAATAACTGTTGTGTTTGGTAACTTTCCAGACCCAATGGCACCAGTGGCTGAGGAGGAGTTAGCCAACGCTGTGCCCAGAGGAACTGCCACAGGGTTCCTATTACAGACAGGATGCTCTAGAGGCAAAGACCAGCAGATGGGGATTGCCACCACTGGGGGGGGGGAGGGGGAAGGGGCAGTGCCCCCAGGAGGAAAAGACTATGCCTCTCTCCTCCTACCAAGCACTTCCCCATTTCAGCAACAAATCCCTGCATCCAGCTGAAAAGCATCCCTTCGCTGTGGCCATAGGGACCTCCTGGTCTCTTGTTTTTTATGCCCCTCCCCATGTGCTCCATGCTCCACAGTCTCCAGGAATTAATATTAAGGGGTTCATCGTCTGTGGGATTCAGTGCTTGGACTCAGCTCAGAAACTTGCTAGACCAAGCTAAAGCCAGAAGGCAAGATATAGGGGCACACCATATCTGGGGCAAAGGAGCCCATTAGAACTAGACCATGTGGATTTCTAGGAAAAGGCTGAGAATCCATCAGGCTAGCCATCTTTGAATTCTGAGAAAAAGAGGAAGATAAGAATGCTGTTGAAGAGCTCCAGCATCTTCATGGGGCCAGGGCTGAGCTATGCCAAAGAGTTACACAGCCACAGAAGCATCTCAATGTGGGAAATGGCAAGGGCAGGATGCCGTCCTAGGAGAGATTTCAGAGCATCTCAGTGGGCAGTGAGCTTGCTGCTTAGGTGAGGCAGCCCATATCAGCACCCTTAGCCCACATCAGCACCCCAGCCCACATCAGCACCCCAGCCCACATCAGCACCCCCAGCCCACATCAGCACCCCCAGCCTACATCAGCACCTCCAGCCCACATCAGCACCCCCAGCCCACATCAGCACCCCCAGCCCACATCAGCACCCCAGCCTACATCAGCACCCCAGCCCACATCAGCACCCCCAGCCCACATCAGCACCCCAGCCCATATCAACACCCCTAGCCCATATCAACACCCCAACTTTGCACCTCAGTCATCCTACCCAGTCCCCACAGAGCAGTCTGTGTCCTCTCCCTCAAGCCCCAGAATGTAACCCCAAGCCCTTCCTTTGTGGTAAGGTAGTTGAGACAGGTACTTTCCAAAGGAATTTAGCCCTGAAGCTAACAGAAATAACGGAAATAATAGAAGAAACTACCAGAGGTCCACCGACCTTGTAGAATGAGTGCCTTAACTTCTAGAATGTTCTGTTCTGCATCCTGTTTTAGAGTTCCATTTATTTCTCTCTTGGATGAGTTCTTCCCTCCTGCTTCCAACAAAAAGCCAGCGAGGCGGGCTCCCTGGGTGTCCTTCTCTCTCTCCCTCTCCCTTGGTCTTCAAGAGCATGGGAGGGGAAGGGAAAGCAACGCCCCTGCAGAGACAGGACCAGATAAATCAAAGAGCTTGTCCATTCATCTTGTCCTCCTTCTCCCCTCCAACATTCACAGATCTCCCTTCCAGCCTCTCTTTTTGTGGTGAAGCAGATGGCCACATGCAGTTAACTGCTTGTCCTACCTTTGTAACTCTAACATAGCCAGCCACCTCTTCACTCGCTCAACAAGGGGAGTGATGGCCTCACTCACTCCCAAACACTAAGTCACTTAATTTGCTGAAAACAAAATTTTAATGGCTCCAGAGGAGTTTGTATGTAAGACTTTTCTCCAAGTGTGGTCTAGGCTAGCCCATTCTCTGTCCTTCAGAGAGGGCTCTGCGCACTGTGAATACAGCTCTGAAGTCGTGCTTCTCCCCCTCCTCCTCCCCACTACCCAGGGCTCCGTTGTGAAAGCTCTGAGAGTCCAGATGAGTGGAGACCATCTTAGCAGGTTAGTAGAAAGGAGCCGGTGGGAGACTGCCCTGTTATGGCTCCCATGAAGCAAGAGTTCAGGTGTAGTATTTTGCCTGTTCTTCCCTCTGTCCATTTCCAAGCACTGTCGCTCCTCACAAACGTGTTGTAGGCCATCTCTCTCTGTCTTATTCCTCTCCTAGAACAGTCAAACGCTTCCCTGCTTTCTACCAGCATGGACTTGCTGGTGACTCCCGAGTCTGTCTCCCTTGCTGGGACTTCAGCCTCCTAAGTACATAAGATTTTCCAACATATGAACTACTTTTCGCGGGACTAGAGCCTGAGAGGGGCCTATGGTTACTGATAAAGTTTTCTCAAGGGCAGCAAAATTATAATTTTATAAGTGGGTTTCTGATGATGTCACTTAGAAATTACTTTGCCCCATGCTTGTTACTGGTCTTGTGTATCTCTCCCAGAAATTTTGCTTTCAGGTCGTAGGAGTTGGGGAAATGGCAAATAGCCTTTTGGTGTCTCAGACCAATCAGGGCTTCCCTAAAGCTCATGCTTGTAAAATTCCAGGCCCATAAAAGGATTTGCTTGGCTTCCCTGAAAGATTTGTTGTCTAAATTAATTAGTTATGTGTATTCCCCACTGTGGAGAGGGAATGGCATGTCCTCATTGGTTTAGTCAAGGTTACTATCCATTCCTGAAACAATCACGGTGGCCGCTGAGTTGGGAATGTGGTCACTGGTTTAGGTCATCCGTGGCTACTTGGAGCCCATCCAAACCACAGACCATCCTACAATGGTGGAGAGAAGGATTAGATGGCTGGTGAAGAAGTGGCCACGGTCCTTGCAATGTTCCTCTTGAGCGGTGGCTTGTGAAGAAGTCTTGATCATGGTCCATACGGCCAGAAACATCTTACAATGTGACCTAGGATGGGAACACACACACACACACACACACACACACACACACACACACACACACACACACACCTAAAACAAAATTTTCACAAAGTACTATTTTCCTCTTTCTACTAGGAACACTTTCTGATGTTTTTATAGTCTTGGCTGCTTGGTAAAGTAATTCTCTTTTAAAAAATTCTGTTAAATTGACTCTATAACTCACTAATGGGTCATGACCCACAATGTAAATATACCTATTTCCCATCCCATGTAGCTACAGGGATAGAACCATGGGCACTGTGCATGCTGGGCAAAGTGGCCACTCCCCTAACAGCATTCTTTAGGTTTGCAAAACCTGCTTGCTATTGAAATTGTGAAAATGTGGCATAAATTCCCCAGAAATTTGAGAGGGAAGTGTGTACGGAAGAGGAAATTGGATTAATGGACAGGGTGGGTGGCACTTGTCACTGGAAGCTCAGAAGAAAGACCTTGTAATAGAAGATGTCTGGATTCCATAACAGGACTATAGGGTGCAATTGTAAACCATTACCCTAGAACTTTCCTCCTGCTTAGACCAGATCTGTGGCTATAAAGTATTCCTCTGTGGTGGCAGACTGGGCATGCAACACAATTGGGCATTCAAAGATGCTTTGTCGTTCTGAGAAGACATCTTCAACATCTTGGAAGTAACAGTGGGTAAGGTGGTCCAAGATCCTGCTAAGTAAGACACTGAGTATGTGGAAGGCGTGGGGGCTGATGAGAATAAACGATCCAGGTTCATACAGCGTTCAGTGACACATATGAACCGATGCTTTATTATTAACGATGTATTTATGTGATAAAGGAAAAATTCACAACAGTGGTTGGGAGTCTCTGAGAGGGAAAATTGGGAGACATAGAAGGGGCAAACAATGTCCAGCAGGAGAGGAAAGCTTTTGTTTCCTGATCTAAGAGGTGGGCTATGGGATTAGCAGCTTTACTGCACACAGCCGTTCACGGTACCTGGCATACCCAGATATGACTGTCAGTGTTCATGGCAAAAAATTTACAACAAACCACGGACTCTGTGTTTAAGGAGTGCACAGACACAAGTATAAGACAGACACAGCTACTGTGTCATACAATGAGGTCATAAGGGGTACCTAGAGACCATTCATTCTGCTTGCTTACACGACCTTGGGCAAGTCATTTTCTTCTTAAGCTTCATTCTTTAGACACATTATGCATAGCATGCATATATCTGTATGTGCTTATATCATTTACATAGATGCATATATAATATACACATACACACATATATAGTAGGTTTATTATGAGAATCAACTAATATACATAATGCATGAGGAAATGTCTGACAAACTGTGAAACACTGTAAAAAATGTGAGATAATATTATCACTCCGGGTAGCTTTGCAGCTAACTGTCTCTTTCTTCTGTGAAGCTGCTATCCACACAGTTTTATACTCAAGTGGCAGTCAGAAGGAAGCAGGTTGCAAGTGACTATAAATTATTCTCAATCTAACATATTTTGTGTCTAGCATGATGAGGGGTGGAAATAAAGACCGTGGCTATTGCTGAAAAGCTTGTCATTGTCAACACAGGGAGTGCTGCTTCAGAGAGCAAGGGATGGCTAACACAGGAAGAGATGAGGACTTTGAACTGGTAGATTATGGGGAACAGGAGTATGATTCACCCCGCCTAGGGCCCTTCAGTCCTGGTAGCAGACTCTCACCATTAATTATCCCCTGCATTCTTAGCACCTGGGCACGCAAGAGTTCCCACTCCCCAGTTCTTTTTGTTGCTGTTGCTTTTGTTTTGAGACAGGGTCTCTTGTAGTCTGTGCCTGCCTCAAACTCACTAAGTAGTCAAGAACCATCTTGAACTCCTAATCCTCCTGCCTCTATCTCCCAAGTGCTGAGACATGCATCACTGCACACGTGTCACTTTTCCCAGTTTTCTTTAACCCAAGGGGAAAATACACGCTGCCTCTGAGGCCAACACGGCAGACACTCCTTCCACATCACCAGACTCAGTCCCTGCTCCTCAGTTGCTTGGGGCGCCTCACGCTGCCTCAGATGGGGTCTGATTTCCTGGCCCATGGCTATACACATGCAAAGGCTCCACCTTAGTTCTTAGAGGCTCATTCTTAAGAATAAGATAAGGATGTGTGATTAAGATCGAGGAGTCCAAGTTCAAGGGCCCTGCAGGCACAGTGACTCTTGAAAGTGGTCTCTAGAGAGTCCGTTTCTTTGGAAAGATTATGTCCCAGAGACTGTGAATAATGCTTTAGCTTGGAGTAAGGTAGTTACTCAACCAGAAACCCAGCTGAACAGACGGCAGATAATTTGAGACAGGTTTAACGAACGGATTGTTTTCAAAAGGAACGGCAGGGTGTGGAGAAGCCATAGGGGGAGGATGCAGAACCCCAAAGAGCTCATGAAAGCCCCAGCATCTGCAGCTCCCATCCCCGTGCCTGGACAGAGGAGGAAAGGGAGAGCTGCAGTGATTTTGAGTCTGAGTTCTGTGCAGGGTAAAGCCTCTTGATGGCTGTGCTTTTCGGTGGAGGAATGTCCACAGATAGGTAGCTGGAAAATACATATCCTGAACTCATTTCTTCTCCCTCCCATCCCCAGGCAATTGACTGAACTGACATGGAAGTCAAGGGGCAGAGGAACCTTCTGTTATATTCTGGGGGGTGGGGGGGGACCATCTTGGAGATATAGATCCAAGGGAATATGGAGGAGCCAACGACCCTCTGACTCATAGTTAAGGGATGGGGGACCTTCGAGGACCAGGCTTGAACATCTCAACACATCAGACAAGATGGAGAGAGGTAGGGTTTGGGGTGGGGCCAGAGATGGTAGAAAACACAGGAAGAGCAGACTCCCTGAGGAGAAAACTTTAGACCTCAAACATTTAGAAACTGAGAAAGCCAGTGGAAGCCAGGTTACTTTGAGCAAAATCATGACCTTGACGGCTAAACTCAAGGGTTCTGTTTTTAAAGCCAGACAATATCTGTATATTACTACTTCTTGGTAGGGATATTTCTGACATGCAAGAATTGAATTCACATAGCCATTTCACTTGCAGAACCAGATTGGAATTTTCCATCCATGTTTTCAAGGACATTTTGAAGCAAGTTCACAGCAGACTCCTCATTGTTTACTTAGTAAGCACCACTAGCTGACAAGATGGCAGCACCATTGTGCTGCAATTTGAAAGACTTCTGAGTTAGCCTCTACTCTTTCTGGCTCACCCCTTTAAGTCACCACAGGCTCATATCTGGCTTCCAGTTTCTCTGGAAGGTAAGTGGGTCGGCTGTGATCTCCGGGTGCCTTCTGATTCTGGCATGCTAGAGCTCTAATAAATACTACGATCAGAACAAGTCGTGACATTTAGCAGATCCAACTTGGCAGTAGGCGAGTCCATTTTGCTCAGGCAATATTGCTTCTTTGAAATTGCTCTTTAAAAGTGTGTCTTTGCTGCAGCGAAAGATTTGAGAGGAAAGAGCTGCTTTCCAGTGGACTCAAGCCCATCAAAACAAACCCAAGTGGACCACTGCTAAAATGGGTCAGTCTGCCGCACTTCCTATTTGTTTGGCTTTGGAGAACTGGACAGAGCAAGACTGAGGAAGGCGGAAGGCGTGACACCCCGAGCTGAGTCACCGCCTGAAGCAGCTTCCTTCTCCAAGAGCCTCTGAGCTGGGTGACACTCCCTAATTAGTACAGCTCTCCTCAGAAGAGGGGCGTTTGCACTCACTTCCTCGTGGCCATCTTGGTTTAAGTTAGAAAACAAAAACCACCTTCCAAGCACTCACTGCTCACTCCTTCTCAGATGCCGGCGTTCTATCTGACTTGTTCTGAGAGGGCTCTCTGCTGTCTGCCTGCCAGCTTCTTCATCCTCTCCTAGGAAGACAGTCGTCCTTACCTTCGTCCAGTAGAGAACCCTCCCCTCCTCAGAGGAGTGCAGTGGCCAGTTGTAGATGCTGGATACTCGGCTACAAAGACAATGACAAATTTGCCAGCCAGCCCACCCCTGCCCCGTAGAATTGGTAGGAGACGAACCCAAGGCTCAGACTCAGTTTCCTCTATTGTGAGATTACCACACAGGCACTCTGTGAGCCCAGAAGGTGTGAGATTTCTCCCAAGCAGAAAGCGAGCAATTACTTTTTCAGCAGACTCCTCAGCGGGTGTCCTCTTATTCAGTTGCTCTGGTGCGATCTACCTGGAGATAGCATTGCATCTCAGAGGTTGAAGGGTGGTCCACAGAATTGATGCCCCACCCACTTCTTCAGATGATGGCTGTAAGCTCTAGGCAACATGTGCTTTTCTTCCTATCCCTATAAACCAGGGTCCCCACAATCACCTACTCAGATTGGACTAGTTTGCTGGAGCATCTTATAAAACTCTAGGAAACACATAGGCTTACAGGCTTGTTATAAAGACTATCCCAAAGGCTGCAGGGAAGGGATGTTTAGGGTTTCAGCACCAGAGGTATGCGAAGAAGCATAGACAGCGAGAATAGTGGAGAGAATGAGATAGGAGAGAATAGCAAGAGACTGGAAATAAAGCATAGTGAGAGAGCAAGGGGGGGGAAGGGAAGGAGGGAGAGAGATTAGCAAGAGAGGGAATGGTGAGTGACTAGCAAGGGTTCTGGGAAGGATGAAGAGCTGGGTGAAAGGAAGCCCATGAGCTGAGGGAAGGGTAGAAGAGGAGATGGGATGGGCTAGCATGCCAGAGTGGACTTTATAATGTATAACAGGTATGTGATACTGAGGGAACCTGGAGCCAGCATGGGCTTTGATATGCTGATAGCCACCACAGCATGCCAATAGGTGAGCCAGACTCCTTTATGCTGATGGAAAAACCTGTCTACAAGTCCCTGATGATCAGCCATGGCGGCTGAGTCTCCCTCCCCCCCATGCACCCTGGCCTAGGCCTCATTCTTTGGCCAGGAGTGCAAGGGCCTGGGTTTGAGAGTCAGGGAAGTGCTCTGGGACCTGGGCGTGAGTCTCAGTTGATTTCTCATGGGTTCTGACCACCCATAGCCTGAGAATAGAGGTCGAGTTGCAAAGAAGCCTCGGGAGACGAATCTGATGGATCACGAACTCCTTTAATGGGGGGCTTTACCCTGTTTAAATATCTTTCCCCAGAGAAGGTGGGGTCCCTGTACTCCAGGTGGGGAAGTCTGATTAGCATGGGGGCAGGGTGGGCACCTGGCCTCATGGTCTTTGCAAAGACAGAGGGAGGTGTCCAATTAGCCACAGGGCGGACAAACATTTGCCAGGTTATTTCCTTTTTGCTCCTGTGAACAATTTGGGTCCCTCCAGGAGTGAGAGAGAAGGAGCTTGCAAAGCATCCTATCAGCCCTCTTTGCAGGAGCGAGGCGTCTTTCTGCCGCTTCGACTGCTCTTCAGCCCTAAAGTCCCATACTATAGTCCATCTTGAGCTCACTTCTGGATATATGGTCTGTTTGTGAGACCTAACAAGAGATGCATAGGGCTTGGAGTGGGAGAGAAATGCAGAGCTTCCATGGCCCCAGCCTCGGGTAGCACCCTACTCCAGGACTCTCCATTGTCTTTAGCTATTTGGGAACTCTCTGAACTCTGTCCTGTTGATTTTTCATGGAGACTTTATTGCATGGGTATGATTGAAGCAGAGAAAACCATGTAAAACCAGGGCTGCATAAGAAGGATGTGTTTCCGGTGTAAATGGCCTGAGTGGTACAGCTCAGGAAGCTACCTGTCAGATTCCGTAGCATCTCTTGCTCAAGGGTATGATGTAGGATTCATTCTCAAGTTCAGGTTTTATGGTCTGCTGTCAGGAGTGAAGATCAGAGAGTTCCTTTTCACACACACCCTCCTCTTGGCCTGGGATTCAGAGTCCTCCCACTTTCACTACTGAAGTGCTGGCCTTGTGGGTATGTACCATCATGATCCAAGCCAGACACTTGGGGGAAGATGGGAGTATATGACCTATCTTGAGAAAGAGAGATTCTAGTTTCTATCATCTGTCTCAAGGAGAAAATTATGAGCCAGCCACCATAGGGGAAAAACAAAACAAAACAAATACAGCATCACACCCAGGCACCAAGATTGGTCTGATCAAAACCAGGCTGCTTGAAAGCAGGATGGAGCAAGTAAGTAGATACAGAGGCACCAAGACTCTGAGTGCGGGGCATTGCTGATCTTTTTCCCCCAAGAACTGCAAAACTACCATTCCGTGATGGGGAAGAGATATGCTCAGGGAGTAAAGAAGGGGTGCTTCATTTTAAGGTAGCATCGACTGGACCACAGCTTGGGTCAGTGTGGACCTTCCTAATCACTAGGAGCTGTGAGACAGCTGAGACCAGGTATTCGAGCAGCTGGGAAATGGCTCCTCCTCCTCCAGGGCTATGCAGAAAAGCAGAAGTCACACCAGGACGCAGGTCAGTTTTGGGTTGTTCAGTGGAATCCCAAGGTCCCTGGGATTGGGGCAAATAGACAGAGAGGAAGAGCTTCCTCTCCCCCAAGCAAAGTGAGTCTTGTTGTTCTTGTCCAAAATGACTGGATACTGGTTCTCAGTTACAACAGCTGAAATTCATCTCCCTCTCTCATTTTCAAGTAGATTTGGTAAATACATGGAGTTGTTCAACGCGTCACTGGTCTTGGGTGGCAAGGGTCTATGTCCTCATCAAATGACTGGCTTTTCAGTTATACAGCATCTATGTATTAAGCAACGACTAAGAGACAGACACTCATCCAAGATCCTGGAAATCAGACAATAAACAAAACAAACAGAAGAATGAGCAAATTTCACCTTCGTGGAGTCACTCCCATTCCAGGAAATAGCATCACCATCCAGGCAGCTAGCCAGGCCCACAGCCCAGGATTGTGATATCATAACCAAGACCTTTCAGCAAGGTTCCTCTTCCGATTTTACCCCAAATTTCTCCATTTCTCCCACCTTCTCTGCTTTGCCCGTGCCTGAGACATCATCATATGTAGTGACATTACTACAACCATTTATCAGTTGTCCCATTTCTCCCTACAGTCCCTGCAGCACAAGATATCACACTGGTCACCCTAAAAACACATTAGTTCCCTGTTCTACTGAACTTAGATCTCAGATCTGCAGAGAGCTTGAGCAGCCAGATGGGCATTATCTGTCTCAGAAACAAAATTTATGTTACCCAAGGTGGGTGGCTTGTGAGGCAGTCTCCAGGTGTAAAAGTGTCAAGGATAGTTTTGTTGGCTTCTCAGAATAGAAAACGTCATAAGGAGCTGGGCGCGGTGGTACATGCTTATCATCCTAGCACTTCTAAGGTAGAGGCAGACGGAGCAGGGGCAGGAGTTCAGGGCTATCTTGGGTTTCATCAGACCCTGGAGAGAGACCGTGCTAGATAGTTTAACTTGATAAAATGGATAGTCAACTTGATAGAAGTAAAGTCATCGGAGAGGAAGGAGCCTCAGTTAAGAAAATGCCTCCATAAGATCGGGCTGTACGCTAGTCCGTAGGGCATTTTCTTAACTAGTGATTGATGGGGGAGGGCCCAGTTCATTGTAGTTTGTGTCATCCCTGGGTTTGTGGTTCTGGGTTATGTAAGAAAGCAGGCTGAGCCAGCCACAAGAAGCAAGGCAATAAGCAATGTTTTGTGCCTCTGTTTCAGTTCTTGCCTCTAGGTTCCCTGAGCAAGCCACGAGGAACAAGCCTGTAAGCAGGACTCTTCCATGGCCTCTGCATCAGCTTCTACCTCCAGGTTCCCAGCCTGCTTGAGTTCTTATCCTGGCTTCCTTCAGTGATGGGCCACAATGTGGAAGTATAAGCCAAATAAACCCCTTTCTCCCCAGCTGCTCTTGGCCATGGTGTTCTATCATAGCAACAGTAACCCTAACTAGGACAGAGACCTAAATAAACCTAAATAACAAAGCCATATCGAGTGGTGCATTTCTGTAATCCTAGCTCTTTGAGAGGCTGAGGCAAAGGTTTCATAAATTCTAGGCCTGCCTGTACTATATACCCAGTCTCCATGAGATGCCTGGGATGAGATTAGAGGGAGAGATAGTCATGATTACCTGTCTTGAGAACACTTCAGGGTTCTTGATAAGAGGAAGCACCAACTATTGGTAAGATCCTGTCTTAGTTACTTTACTATTGCTAGGAAGAGACACCATGACCCAGGCAACTTATATAGGAAGCATTTAATAGGGGGCTGCTTACAGTTTCAGAGCATTCGAGTCTGTGGCCATCATGGTGGGAAACACGGCAGCAGGCAGACATGGTGCTGGAGCAGTAGCTGAGAACTTATATCTTACCCACAAGTTAGAGGCAGAGAGAGAGAGATAGCTAACTGTAATGGTGTGGGCTTCTGAAACCTCAAAGCCCACTCCCAGCGGCACTCCTCCTTCAACAAGGCTGGCCATACCTCCTGATTCTTACCAGATAGTTCCACCAACTGGGGACCAAGCAATCAAACATATGCACTTATCTGAACCATTCTCATCCAAGCCACCACAGAGCCCCCCAAAATCGGGTGCACAGGCAGGCAGCTCTGGGTAGAAGCAGATGTTCTCAATCTGATGCCACACTTTTATGTCAAGGTGAGATGGGGTCAGAAGGGAGATGATCGAAGAGGATTCTGGCTAGACAAGTGGATCAGGCAGAAAGTGGTTAGGTCTGAGCCTGTACAGGTGTTCCTCCCAGCATTTGAAAGCCCATCAAAGTAAGGGCATTGGTGGCCTGCACTAGTCAAAGAAGCAGCAACAGCCAACCCAGAAAGGACTATAGTTGCAGCCAGAGGAGAAGAGACTCCAGTCTTGTTTTCTTCCCCTTCTGTCACATGAGAGGAGCTGGGCATGAGGAAGAAAGGGGGGCACATCTTTCAGACCAAGATCATATGCCTCTCCGATCTTCCTTCCTAAAAGGATGCCAGCTCAAGAGAGCTGTGTGAGGGTGGGGCAAGGGAGAAACCCTTCGAGGTGATGTTAAGGTTGGGTCTTACTGGAGAGTAGGTACTTAATAACCAGGAAGTTATGCAGTCTTCCTGTGTCTGTCCTGGGTCTCTGGCCCCTCCCCTATTCTCTCATGCTCTCTATGGGGTGGGGACCACTTTTCTACAGGCTGTACCTTCCAAGATGCTGGCTCAGCTGACTTCTAGCCTGTTGTAGACAAGCCCTGCGAACAAGCAGGAAAACAAGAACTCAGCCTCCTTTATGACTGCGGGCCTAGCACAAGTCAACTTCTGTGTCTGGTCCTGGCCTCCAAGGCCTGCAAACATTCTCTATCCACCTGTCTTTTTCGTAATACCCAGATAGATGTTATTGTCCTCCATCGCTTCTTGGTTTTTCTACTATCCGTGTAATTAATTGTCCACACCGAATTCCCTTGGCTCAATTATTTAAAGTGCATTTTGTCTCCTGGATGGACTTAGCTAAAGTGCTTCCCAGGGATCTTTGACAGTCCAAGCCGTGGGAGACTGTGCTGTAAGTGGCGACAGTCAGAGCAAGAAATCAAGTCATTTCATATTCACGCCTTTATCAAGGCACCCCAATAAGCCGATTGCACGCATCTTCACTGGGGCGCTATCTCTTCGCACCAGCCTCTGCACACCAGTGAAGAGGGCACGCTGGCCCCAGTCCCACTCAGATTCTCTGTCTTGTCTTTTGGCAGTTCTCAGGACTGTCCAGCTCCGCCACATCTGTTTACTTGTTTGCCTGTGTATTCTATACTCCATGGGTATATAAGTCCTCGAGGGACACTGCTCCTTTTCTGTCATTTGGCATACCGAGTAATTAATAACCAGCTAATCAGCACTGGGACCTGATTAAGAGGAATGGGCTTCACCACAGACCCTGGGACTGCAACTGGACTGGAGATCCGGGTGTCATTTTGGCTGTCAATCCTTAACAGGGCAGCAAGTCTATTTTATTTAGTTAGAACATTCTTGAAAATGCAAAGGAGAAAATGCATAGTGTGTATGTATGTGTAGTGTTTAACACAAGGAGTAAAAAGCAATGGGCAGCTTTTTTTCTTTTTCTGAGGCAGAGTCTCATGTAGCCCAGGCTGGCCTCAAGATTCCTATGTAGCCGAGGATATCCTTCAGCTTCTGCTTCTTCTACCTCTACCTCCAAAGTTCTGGGATTACAGGCCTGTGCTGCCACTCCTGGTGTACGTGGTGCTAGCGATGGAAGCCAGGGCTCTGTGCACATGAAGAAGCTCTCTGTCGATGAAACCATGTCCCCAACCTCAGGGGTCAGTTTCAGTTTTCAGTTTTCCTGTTTCTGTGGCATCTTCCTTTCCTTGAGGAATTGCCCCAACACCACCCATAAATACATTTGTGAAATATGGGAAGCTGAGCAGATTTTTCAAAACATTCTTTTTGATTTAATGTATAGCTAGTGAAATGTTGACGGTCTGCAAGGATTGTGCTCATGACGCTTTCACAGCAGAGTATTCATTGTATCTGCGTCTTAAAAGTCAAACTTTTACAGTGTACCTAGGATCGTTTATATTTTTACAGTACCTTTTATTTGTTCTTTGAGACCTGCACACATGCATACGATGTATACGTGTGTGTATGCCCACCTCCAGCTCCCTCCCCACAGAATCTTTCATATTTTAAAATGGCTTCTATGTCAGCGGTTTATATTTTCACTGTAACTTTATTCACTTATGTGTTTTCTTTCTTTTGCCATAAATATGCTTGCCAGACTTGCATGAGGCATCCTCTGCCTTGGGTCATTAAACAAAATAAGAGTTCGTGAACCTTTTGATAACTGGGATGGCTATTAAATGACCAATGGGAATGTCTTAGTTTTATTTCTGTGGCTGGAATGAAATACTCTTGACAAGAACAGTTTTAAGGAAGAAGAGATTTATTTGGCTCACTAGTCCAGGTTGTAGTCTACCATTGTGGGGAAATTAAGGCAGGAACTTGAGGCAGCTAATCATGTCTACAGTCAACAACAGGGAGAAAATTCATGCACGTTTACCTCACCTTCTTTACTCTTCCACAGTTCAGGGCCCAGCTCATGAAAAGGTGCAACCCACATTCAGAGTTAACCCAGTTAAAGAAAGGGAGCTACAGATGTGACCTAGCAGTTACGGGTAGAAGACCTGGGTTCAGTGTCCAGAACCCACAGCGGCTCACAAGCATCTATACCTCCAGGTTCAGGGGCTCCAACAACCTCCTCTGTGGTCCAAAGGCACCAGGCATGTGTATGGTACACATACATATACACAGGCAAACACTCGTTATATAGATAGGTAAACAGTCGTGTGTGTATGTGTGTGTGTGCGTGTGTACATCTGTGTGTGTGTGTGTGTGTATGAGTCTGTGTCTGTGTATGTGTGTATGTGTGTATGCATCTGTGTATGTGTGTATGTGTGTATGCATCTGTGTATGTGTGTATGTGTGTGTGCACATCTGTGTATGTGTGTATGCGTCTGTGTCTGTGTATGTGTGTGTGTGTGTGCATGTCTGTGTATGTGTGTATGCGTCTGTGTCTGTGTGTGTGTGTGTGTGTGTGTATGTCTGTGTATGTGTGTATGCGTCTGTGTCTGTGTATGTGTGTGTGTGCACGTCTGTGTATGTGTGTATGCGTCTGTGTCTGTGTATGTGTGTGTGTGTGTGTGTGCACGTCTGTGTATGTGTGTATGCGTCTGTGTATGTGTGTATGTGTGTGTGTGTGTATGTGTCTGTGTGTATGCGTGTGTGTGTGTGCGTATGTGTGTATGCGTCTGTGTCTGTGTGTATGTGTGTGTGTGTGTATGTGTCTGTGTGTATGTGTGTGTGTGTGTGTATGTGTGTGTGCATGTCTGTGTATGTGTGTATGCGTCTGTGTATGTGTGTATGTGTGTGTGCACATCTGTGTATGCGTCTGTGTATGTGTGTATGTGTGTATGCGTCTGTGTATGTGTGTGTGTGTATGCGTCTGTGTATGTGTGTGTGTGTATGCGTCTGTGTATGTGTGTATGCGTCTGTGTCTGTGTATGTGTGTGTGTGTGTGCACATCTGTGTATGTGTGTATGTGTGTATGCGTCTGTGTCTGTGTGTGTGAGAGAGAGCGAGAGAGAGTGCACACATGCATGATCTCTCTCATGCAACTGCGTGTGTGGAGGTCGCGGGACAACTTTCTAGAGCTGGTTCTTTCCTTCCCACCGTGGATCTGGGGTACAACTTGGGCTCACTCAGCCGCACTTTTATCTACCGAGCCATCTCAAAGGCACCTCATTTTATCTCCAAGGACTGTTTCTGCTCTTCCTAAATTTATCTAATTTCTTATCCTCTAAAATTTCACTGACGATACAAATCTGAATTTACAAAGTTGTCTCCTTTTTGTTATAATCGTTCTTCTTAAATAGAAGCCATTGGCTCTCACCCATCTGCTAGTTCTTGCTTGAGAGCTGCTGGGATGCCCCTGGTGACTGACATGACTGTTGCTGATGTTCATGAACATGAGAATCTAGAGATGAGCACCGGCAGTTCTGCTGAGGCTGTGGTCCACGGCATACATGTCTGTGAGAACTCCCACCATTTCCTCAGGGTGTCTTTGACCTCAGAGCCTGCTAGCCTGGACCAGCAATCAGAGCACAACTGAGGCCCAGGCCTGGTCTTTGCTGTGGTCATTAGATATTCAGCCATGCCAGGTTCATGCCTCCTGGGAAGCATCCAGAGTTTCTGGCCTGTTGGTGTGCTTTTCTCTCTACCAGTGGCTTTCAGGTAGTCTTCCTCTCCTCCTCCTCCTCTTCCTCATCTTCCTCCTCTTCCTCCACCACTTCCTCCTGTACCACATCTTCATTTTTTCTTTCTCCTCCCCCACCATCACCTCTTTCTCCCCTTCTCATTTCAGTAAGGTTCTAAGAAGTTGTCGTAAGCTCAAATTGTTATCTTGAAATCAAACCCCAGTGGTTTCCTGTCAGACCAAACATGACGACACAAGCCCTCAAGCACCACCCATAAACCTCTACATTTCTGTAAGGGCACTTCTTGCCCTGAGAGCTTACTCTGGCCATCTTAGTCTGCTGATGTGTGGCCACCAAGAGTTTGACCCAGTGGACTATCCCCCCTCCCCACTCTTTAGTAACCAATCAGAGTTGCTTTGTTGTTCTGGAACAGCCCAGCCCTAGTGTACCAAGACTGGCATTGCTGTGCCCTGAGACTGAAGATCGAGAGGTAGACAGATCAAGGATCTGAGAGAACAATTTATTAACCATTATGTTAATGGTGAAAATATGGTCCTAGTTGGCAGCATGACTAGCTGGTTCCCCCAAATTTGCGTCTGAATGAGGGCAGATTTGTGAGTGAGGACAAAGTTGACTTTGTCCAGGTTGGAATATACCTGGGTTTTCTTAATCCATGAGAGGGTCAGGAATGTCTCTGGAAATAGGATTCATTTTTAAAGCTCCCCACATGGTTGGGATGAAGCCATTCCTTATAGTTTTCTGGGAAGCTATACAGGAAAAACTGACCAGGGTTACCATGGGCAATCATGGTGGCTGTGATTCAGGATGGCTGCAGTAATGACAAGCTGAATCCACAAATATAGAGATATCACAGCACCCTTGTTCTGTGGAAACTCTGAGGTGCTGGAAGACGGTCCTAGAGTTCTTAGAGGAGAATGCCAGCTAGCTACCCACAGTAATGCTAGCTGCACCCTTCATGCTCTGTCACCCTTCCCTTGTTTCAGTTCCTAAAGGTCTCCATAGAGCACCTCATCTTTATAAGACGCTTGCAAATGAAGCCCCTTCTGAAGGGGAGCCCAAATCAAACCTAATGCGACACAGTAGGCTTTGGGGGAAACTGTCTCTTCCGGTATTAAGAATGAACTAGGGGAGCAGCTGAAGTCCAGGAAGAGATGATTTGGAGATACGAATAGCCGTGCTGCAGAGTAAGAGGAAGTCAGCACAGCAGAGCTCAAAGGAAGACAAGCACGCGCACCGACCTCAGAAAGCCTCAGGTATTTCAACCCTCAGAATCAACGTGACGTGACGGGCTGGAGAGATGGCTCAGGGGTTAAGAATGCTTGTCGTTTTTGCAGAGGACTAGCGTTAAGAGCTCAGTACCCATACTGGGCAGCTCATAAATTGCCTGTAACTCCAGCTCCAAGGGATCCAACACTCCTCCAGCATGCATACACATGCCCACGCACACAGAGAGACAAACACACATGTACATAAATAGAAATTTAATAAATCTTTTTTTTTTTTTTAGAAAAATCCAAGTGGCTATCATCTAAGTGGCTACACTTCGGGGGATCTGCTTGTCAAATTCCTTGTTGCTGAGACAAAACACCTACCCCCATCCTCCCCAGAAGGAAGGTTTATTTGGGCTCATGCTCTCAGAGAGATTTCAGTCGGTTGTGGTGGGGAAGCATGGTAGAAATGTTCCATCTGTGGCAGCAGGAGCAGGAGGCAGAAGCTGTTCACACGGCTTACGGGCAGATATAATCTTCAAAGACCAATCCCCATGACATACTTCTGCCAGCCAGCCAGCTCCTAAAGATTCCACAACCTTCACAATAGCGCCATGGGCTGAGGATTAGGCATTCATGAGCCCACAGGGAACATTTGGGATTCAGACCGTATTAGTGAAGCTCTTAGGCACTTACTGTTTCTTGATGTTATGACTACTAAAGGGACACTCCAACCGGCGATCGCTGAACAAAGTAGGAAAGAGAACTTTGAATGTCTACGACACAAAGAAATGATAACTATCTGAGGAGACGTGAATGTCAGTCATCCTGATTCAGATACTGGGATGTCGCACTGTATACATACATCACATGGATACAGGATTTCTTTGCATCAAGTAAAAATAATACAAATATTTGTTGAATGTGTGAGCAAATATGTGACTCCCAGGCTCCCAGGCCAACCCAGAATGATGGTGCTGTCATTCTCAGAGCAAGTCCAGAAGGAGAACGAAGTGGGAAGTGTCTTCCTATCAGAGTTCTGGATCCTTCTTGGAACTCAGGAGCACTGGGAAAGCTCGTGCAGGAGACAGGACGTCTACCTGACGGTGCGACTAATGACCCGACATGCGTTGCTGCCAACCAGAAGGGGTCTAGCCCTAGGATCAGGACTGAGTTCTGGAGCTCCTACTCAGCAAGGTGATAAAAGCGTTTCGGTTGCCGGACTGTGGAAGAGGGAGGACAGAGCAGGGCAGCCAGAGTATCTGGGGGTTAGGGACAGGGTATACTCATCAACAGCAGGCGGGGGAGTACCAGGGAGGACATGGTAAATCAGTCCTGGGCTTAAAGATGAACAGAAAATCTAGGCAGATTGGGGGATACTGTCTAGCGCAGCCAGAGTAAGACACCTCAGCTCCTCCTAGAGATGCCTGCGTGGGCCAAGGATGGCAGGTGCACTGATAGAGCACTGGCTCAGCCCAGAGTCTCACTCCCAACACTCCCAGTGAGCTCATCCTGTGCAGGTACTTTCTGGGCCTCCCTAGTTGACAGAGGAAAGCACTGAGCTGCAGGGAAGGATCACATGTAGGGATTATGTTCAGTAGCTTGGAGAACTGGACAGCGATGACGCGGGCAGCAAGCGGCAGAGTCAAAATTCAGGCGAAACCTTTCAGCATTTGACTCTCGTATGAATTAGAGGACAAGATGGAAGGGAAAGGACAGGAAGAGGGAAACAGTGGTTGGCTATTTAAGGGCTCTGAAGAAGCTCAGGGGTGCCATGCTGACTCAGAGCGCAAGTAATGGGGGGAAGATGTCTCTCTAGCTGCTAGCTCTCTCCTCTCAGCAACTCCTGAGCAATACACGTGTCCCCGCAGAAGGGCTCCTGAGTGCTGAGGGATGCACATGGCATTCAGAACAGTCTGCAGCATCAGAAAGGGCTTGGTCAGGTTGTATTTATATATTTATACACACAATAACAATTAAAGAAGAGGAGGCCCAGAATCTGAGGGGACCGTGGGAGGAGTTGGAGGGAGAAAAAAAGAACAGATGTAATTATATTTTAAATTTAAAATGTTAAACGGAGGCACAAAGGACCTGGGCCTGGCTGGTGAACTTGAAAAATAGAGTCATGTTTTATGTGTGTGCCGCCATATTGAAACATGACCATGAGTAGGAAATAATTATCCCAGATATTTCTGAGCAGATGAGCAAATTAACAAACGGGGAGCTGATTGCATCTCTCTCCTCTTCAAGATCTTCTCAATGTGCTCTGCCCATTCAACACAAGATAAAGTTTAGAGGCTTTAACCTAGAACTCAAGGCTAGCATGAGCTCACCTCCGCCTGTTTTTCTATGCCCCTATCAGTCCATCCTTCTTGCTGGGGGTGATGAATCTGTGTTTTGATTTTCTCAATATTCTGGCCCTTTCAAAACCTTAGGCATTTTAGATGGGGGAAGTTTTTTTTTTTTTTTTTTTTTTTTCTGCAGGGATCATCATGTCTGGTGAGGCTGCCAATCACAACCCTCGGTACACAACTCCAGTGGGGCCAAGAGCGGCCATTTTTAGGAACTGATGTAATCCCAGAGGGAGAGGAAGCCTCTTCTTCCCTCTGTGGCTGTGCTCTTGGTTAACAGAGGGCAACACAAGCCTTACGCTGTCTGCAGTCACTCCTGCCCCACAAAGGCAGCTTGTCTTTGGTTTTAGGAGGAAGGAGACATACAGAGAAAAGCAGAAGCAAGACCGGCAGACAGAAGGGAGGATGGGCACACACGCTAACCAAGAGCTACATTGCCACACTGAGTCTGCATTCCCTGACCCACTTAATTCCTCTTTTTATTTTTCTGAACCTTGACGAATATTCAGCTATACCAGGTTGATGACAGTCCCCATGATTGGTTTCTGTTTGTAACCCTTTCAGATTCAGGTGACACAGCACTCAGCCACAAGGCCCAGAGGGTACTGGAAACCTGAAGGTGATTCCTCTGACCTCATCTTACTGGGTCTGTTTAAGGCCACATGGGATTTTCTAGCCTAGTGGTTCTCAACCTTCCTAATGCTGCAACCCTTTAATACAGTTCTTCATATTGTGGTGACCTCTAACCATGAAATTATTTTCGTTGCTACTTTCATAACTGTAATTTTGCTACTATTATGAATCATAATGTAACTATCTGATATGCAGCCGGTCTTAGGCAATCCTTGTGAAAGAGTCATTCAAAACCAAAGGGGTCGTGACCCACAGGTTGAGAACCACTTTCCTAAACCTTCTTGGTGCTGGCTGCCTGCCTACCACAGGAGCTGCCCGTTTCCTTTCTCCTTTGTCCCTCCCCATGGATCTGGCCCCCATCTATATGGGTTGGCAGCCTTTTCTGTGCCCCTGGTTCTATTGCTGGATGTTAGATTCAGGAAGCCTGAAATGAAACCACAGGCTTCAGACCTAAAAGATCTTTGGTACAGATTCAGAACAAGAATCCTCCAACTTATAAAGGTTATTAGCCATGTGTGCCAAATCTTCCTTCCTGTGCTTGGCCTGAGTATTTCCAGGCAAATGGGTAGCGGAGGTTTCGTGATCCTTCAGCCATTATGCTCTAGCTAGCTGAGTGACAGATTTCGGATTTGAAAGTACACCGGGCATCCAGAGGGAGGGACATGACATCAGGTAGGCAGATCCAGCGGATAGCCTAGCAGCATTGTGGGAAGGGAAGAGACACTTAGTGATTAAGGCTTTGCTACCATGGCTCAGGGCATGAGCAACACAGCCCAGCAGATTGCCTAAGAGACGGTGAGGTAGAGCAGACAGGTGGAAGCTGGCACGTGACAGGAAAGATCAGGTAGAGGCAGCTTTCAGCGAGAATCTCGAATGCTAGGCACCCAGCTGAGAAGGTTAGTCAGAGTGCACGGGGCTGCAACGGACTCTGGGACTCCACCTGAGGGCGGGTCCTCCAGTGCGTGTGGAGGGGGCAAGCCTCCAGGCCTCCCCTAGGGTCAGGTGAAGTGGGTGCTTTTCTTCCTGGCTTCTCTTCTCAACCCCATCCCACGTTGTCCTTTCTGTGGTCTTGGGCATGTGGGCTCTAGGACTGAAGCGGGTGGTGGCGTCTGTACTTCCTGGCTGGGGAGCCTCCTGCCCGCTTTCTCCTACCACTGCGCATGCCCAGCACCTCCCATCTGTAACTCAGCACAGAGTTGGTCCTCAGCCACCCACCTTTCCCCATAGCCATTTTCAGTGCGTGACTCGTTAGAAAGAGTCTAACTGTGAAATCTGTGAAATCTGAAGTGGAGGTTCTGGGCTGTTAGTTTTGTTTTTATTTTATTTTGATTTGGCTTTTTGTTGTTGTTGTTCTTAATTTCCTTTCTACTTCAAGGACTTAAGAGGATGCATTCACTATGGTGGCTTTCTGGGCCAGCTCCATTGAATGGGAGGAAATATCTCAGCATGCTTCTTGCCTACTAATTATGTTTCCAGAGTCATGCACTTGGGGTGGGGAGGGGGCCAACGGGCAGCCATATCCACTGGTGCCTCGGAAAGTCCTTGGGCACTGGAGTGAGCGAGAGCCCCATTCTTGTGCCAACCCTGCACAGGCCAGCCATGTGACTGGACCCAGTAAGGACCTGAGCCTCCACTTCCTTAATTCCTCATTTTGTAAAGTGGGCGTTTAAAAATACCCACTTTGCAGAACTGGGGGAAGAACCTGATGTGCGACATTTACTGAATGAAGTTGGTACTAGTATCTACCTCAGTCCCCTTGAAAGAGACAGAAGAGCCCACAGTCCTGCACTGAGGCGTTGGCGAATCACAGCAGAGCGCTCATCTGGCAATCTCACTCCCAGCCTCTCCAGTTCCTGAGTGAACCGTCCCCAGCGCTGGTGACAAGATTAGCACCCCTACCCAGACCACTTCAGTCCGGGGAGGAAAAGTCAAAGAGAAGAAAGCACCTGGAAAAGATGTCTTTATGTTCTTACATGGAAAAAAGATCAAAGCCTAGAGCACAATGATACAGATTTTTCAGAAAATTCATCTCAACAAATCTGTTTCAGCTGCAGTTGTAATTCAAGACTTGCCAAATGGAAATCATAGAACTGGGGTGGGGGATGGGAAGGAGGACCACAGGGGAAGGCAACGGTTATGTGCTGCTTCTTTCCTAGAGTTTCAACTTTTCCAGCAAGGCAGAATTACATAAACAGATGTTATGCTCAGCTATGATTGGATAAATATGCAAAACTCTACACATGACGGCAATAATATTTTAGGGGAGGATCATATTGAAGCCTGATAGTAGAAGAATACGAGTGGGATCTTTCGAGCAGTTTCCTTTCTCTGGATGGACAAATATGTATGGAATCACCAAGCACTTGGTTCACACATAACTTAGGAAGGGGCTGTGTGTCTAAAAGCTGACCTCGTAAGCAAACACGGAGGACATCGCACACTCAAGAGCTATGGTCGGAGGAAGAAATTACTTTCTGAACAATGCCTGGGGCAATCACTCTGGTCTCTGTTTGCAGGTTGCCCTACTCCGTGTCTGGATGTGTTCACACCGCAGGGTCTTCCTGCAGAATCTAGCACCAATGTGTGGACTGGATTGGACTTGGATCTGAGTCCCTTGCGTCTTTCCTTTTGAGTATACTGAGGTATGTTTTCTTTGGTTTCTCTTTTGACAAATGTGTAATATAAAAAAAAAAAACCTGTAATATTTACAACATTTTAGACTTCAGTGTCAACTCTTCACATAAGAAAAAAATTAGAAAACTCTTTTAAGAATTATGGGAAGGCTATTACTTCCTAGCGTCTGTCATGAAACTGTTTTCAATACAAAGGACGATTAGCCGATTAGCACAGCTATAAGCTTTCTGGTCCAGAATCTTCCCTGTGCTCAGGGGGGAGGCAAATCCCGTGACTGCCATGTCTGTGGTTCGCCAGGCTTCACAGTACTTATCCACAAGACGGACACCATGGGGGCTGGAGCCATGCCAAACAACCTTCTGAGGCCTACAAAGGAATTTTATAGTGTTACTTTTTAAATGGCATTTTTAATAACATGAAGTTCTTTATTCTCTTTATTTTATGCTACAGTTACTGTGTGTGTGTGTGGTTTGTGCATGTGTGTGCGCGCGTGCATACGCATGTGTGCTGAATTTGTGCAGTGTGTGCGTGTGTGGGGGGTGGGGTGGGGTGTTAGAGGTCAACACTGGATATCTTTCTCAATCATTCCCCACATTTTTAGTTCTTTGTTTTGTCGAGACAGGGTTTCTCTGTTGTAACTCTGGCTGTCCTGGAACTCACTCTGTAGACCAGGCTGGCCTTGAACTCACAGAGATCTGCCTGTCTCTGCCGCCTGAGTGCTGGGATTAAAGGCGTGGGCCACCACTGTCCGGCTCCCCACCGGCTTTTTTGAGGCAGGGACTCTCACTGGATCTCGAGCTTGCCAATTGAGCTAGATGGCCACCAAACCCCAAGGATCCACCAATGTCTACCACTCAGTCTGGAGTTACAGATGCATGCCCCCACCCTTCCACACACACACCTGGCTATGAGATAGATGATGGGGACCTGAACTCAGGTTACTGTGCTTGCGCAGTGAGCACTTTACCCCCTGAGCCCCCCCCCCCCCCCCCAGTTCTTAAACAGCAATTCTTTGTGGTATAGCCTGGTAAGTGAATCAGCACAAGTGTGGCGAACTGAGACACGTTCCTCCTCATCCGAATCCTTGCTTCAGCCTTGTGGCTGCTACCCACTTTCTAGATGTGCTCTGTTTCCAGCCATTCTCGACTTGCAGGCATCTCCCCATGGCATCCTTAATTTCCACAAATCTGCACCGTTGCTCCTGAAGTAATTTTTTCAATAGCCTCTTTCACAGTCAGACTGGTGACTCCTCCACATCTTAGGGTCCCTCTACTGTAGTACTCTACTTTTAATTCTCTCACCCCCCAAAATGAATACCTCCTCTATGTTCACGTTGCCACCTTTCTACTTTAAAACTACAAAGTTGTCTAGATTTATTCTTACGTTGCCCCTCAACACTGGGAGCCGTCAAGCGTAGGGGCCATGTGTGTCCATGTATGTGTACTGCTGCGCCTTCCAGACCTGGCATCAGACATGTTATAGCATGGACACTGAATATTCTGAAGAACACATGTTGTTCTCAGTGAGAGTGCCATTCATAGGACAAAGCCGCAGGACCCCTCGGAGTTGCATCCCTGGCAACTGCGTACTGGGCTCTTGCCCACATCCCCTGCACGACCGTCCTACGGTATACGTATGATTGTCTTCTCACTTGACAGGCCAGGCAGCTGAGACGCATTGAGTGAGGTGCTTTTCCCAAGGTCTTAGAGTGAGCTGCTAGACCCGGGTCTCTGGCTCCAAGGCCATGGCTTTCCCGTTACTCAGCTGCCTCGCTGTGGCTTTGCACTGGCGGTGTGCCAGCGGAGCAGCTGATAAAGGCATCGCATTGTTGGAACACATCTTAAAAATGCCTATCATGCTACATAAACAGGGCCCCAGCCTGCACTTACCAGGAAGGGTCAGTCATCACGTCTCGACCATCAAAGGAGTATATCGGAATGTGTGTATTCAACTGACCTCCATCACCAGAAAATATTGCATCCCAATTGTTAAAAAGCACTTGGCCCTATGGAGACAAATGCCACATTAGAATTTTTATGCCATTGGCAGTCCTTGGGATTCAGATGCCATTTCTCCTGAAGTCCCCAGCCCAGAGAGGAAAGTTATTTGAAATGAGTAAAAGTATGGCCTTGAGCTGTGGTGGATGCCATAGAGTGGCAAACACTTGGGTGATCCAGGCACCCGTGTGCCCGAAGAAAATAATGACTGGGTTTATCCTACCTTGAGGTTCACGATTGGAAGGCTGAACCTCTCCGCCTTCCTCACAACTGTGGAGAGATCCTGCAAGTGGGATGACAGGAAGGCTCGGAAGGTAGACAACAGTCCTGCAGCCCTGGCCTGCTGGAAGCACTGGAAATCAGCTCGGATGTCCCCAGCCACCGGTGTGTTCAGGGCAACCAGGCGCAGCTGAAAAAAGTTAGAAGGTGCGGTTAGCAGCCCCACCCCCCATCTCCTGCTCTGAGGGAGAGCCCAGCTTCTGCCTGCAAGGTGTGACATAGGCTTCTCAGCCAACCATAACTAAAGCAGAATGGCCCCTGCCCAGTGAAGACAGCCCTGCCACTCCAACCAGCTCATTCCAGCTCTGTGAACAGCCCTTGGGGTGGGAATGTCTTTCTTAGATTTAAAAAAAAAAAAAGCAAAAATCTCCATGTATGAGTAAAGCCCTTGGAGACCTGGTTTGAGCCTGCAGGCTGTGCTTGAGCTCTCTGGATATGCTCCTAGCTAAGTCTCAGCGTAGCTTCTAAATTGACTTTGTCCTGGCTCCCAGGCTTCCCCAGATACTGCTGGCTGCCATATTTCTTTCTGAGCAGGCCTGGGGCTGATCACAGGAGAGGCTCAGGGAAGGACACATAATTAATGCTGGATTGGAGCCTTCTAGAAACGGGGGTCAGATAGCCACTCCCATTCCAGACACTTGTTCATCAGCCCCAAACAAAAGCCATTCTAGAGCTTGTTTCCTCTCATCCATTGGCAACCATTTCCTGACCCCTCTTCCATCCGTCTCCTCTGACACTCCAAACGTATAAGATACAGTCTACTTCCTGGGGACACTCATGTTCCACGCTCCAGCACCTCAGGAGTAACAAGTTGACAGTGACCTCCAAATATGTGTGTGCACGCGCATGTACATACACACACACACACACACACACACACACACATACACAGAGGGGGGGGATTTTAAAACTTAAAAACCCAATATACTGCTTTAAAACTCCACTAGCCACTTTACTAACTTCCTTTGGGGCTCACTGAAGGTTTGCCTAAATTCACTTCTCTTTCCCTGAGCATTTGCTCAACCTCCTGGAATCTTCCTGGCCACATAAATGCTCTGCTCCCTCCTAAATCCTCAGGGCACATTTCAGTCATTTTTGTGTCCCCTTACAGCCTTTGACCTTGACTCCCGAGTACCCATCAGGCCTTCTTTCTTTGTCTTGGCCTCAGCTTCTCATTTTCTCTCATGTTTCTTCCATCAGCCCCTCTTTGGTTCTGCCTCTGGATAGATTGTCTTTGGGATCCTGCCATCCCCATTACAATGGCCATGGCTCTGCTGAAGGTGTCCAGGCATCAGATCTTCATGTCCTAACACATTCCTTCCACTTTCTCTTTCCCAGGGTGTCCTGGGGCCACATCAGACTCGCTCTGCTGCACTTCAGATCTTCTCTGGAGGTGTCAGCATTCCAGGAAGTATACTTCTGTGCTGCATGCCTTGCTTTTTGAAGGCCTCGGGCCTCTGACCCTGTCTCCTGGCTACTATATATAGATAACATATTATCTATATTTCACGCTCTGACAAAGTGGAACTGACTAACTGATCTAAGGCAGACCATGGAGACTGCTTCTCCCAAGGCTCTGAACTGACTTAGGTGGGTTGGGCCCTGCAACTGTAAGCTAAGAGAGTTGGGGCGTGAGGCAGTGCTGTGTCGGCCCAGAGCGGTGTGCGAGCTCATGTACGCGGTGCCTGTGTGGGAAGGGCTAGAGGGGACAGGACGACCTTAAAAAGGGGTCTGTGGCGATAGTCGCATGACTGTGAGGAGGGACAGGAGCTCCCAAGCTGCTGCACTTCCTGCGACCAAGGTCTTTGAAGTCTCTGGAGTGACTGGGACATGATCTTTATTTATACCGGTGAAAGAGCGGGGTGTCTGATGGTTCATGGGAAGGAGCCTGGGGCCACTGGGTCACCCCAGTGGGAATCTGGAGACCACCCTCCATGTCACTCCTTCTCATGGCACCCCACGCAACAGATGGCCAACTTGGCTTCTTCCGACTCTCCGTCTCTCCAGCAGCCCTCTTCTGTAGCTCACTGTTCTGCACCCATGTTCCTGTCCATCCCAATCCACTTGCACGCTCTGACAAAGTCATCCCTAAACACCAGTCTCAGCGCACGCCCTCGCTCCACTTCACACCTCTCAGTAGCTGCCCGTCACTTGCAGGAACAGGCCAAACGCCCTAGCTCTGGCCTTGCTGACCTCTGCAGCCTGAACATTTCCCTTTCTGTGACTTCGATTCCTCTAGCCAGTGTGGAATGCAGTACAAGAAGGAGCACGCACACGTGCGCGCACACACACACACACATGTACACACACATATACATATGCACACACATACACATGTACACACACATACACACATTCTCTCTCTCTCTCTCTCTCTCTTTCTTCCTATGTTTCATCTTCCCCCTTCGCCTGGAATTCCTACTTCACCTGGAATTCCTACTTTCGTTTTTCCCTACCTGAGCTCCAGTGTCCTTTAGGTCTGAATCTAGAGGTCACCTCCTCCAGGCTGACTTCCTTGATCTTCCTGCTAACCTCAGCACCTTGGGTTTACCTCACTCAAATAACTTAGTCACCCTGTGATACAATTGTCTATTTTATGTGTGTGTGTGCTTTCCTGGCTAGTTTGTAAGCAGTTGAGAACTATCTACCCAGGGCTGGAGAGATGGCCCAGCAGTTAAGAGCACTTGCTGCTCTTGCAGAGGACTGGAATTCGATTCCCAGCACCCACACGGTGGCTCGCAGCTGTTTGTAGCTCCAGACAGAGGGGATGTGATTTCCTCTCCTAACCTCCACAGGCACGAGGCATGCACGTGGTGCACAAACATACATGTAGGCGAAAACCCTCACACATGCGAAATAAAATAAATCAGAGATAGAGATAGAGAGAGAGAGAGAGAGAGAGGAAGAGAGAGAGAGAGGGAGAACGCGCTCAGGGCCTAGCACATGTAGGCTCATACCTGTTAACCGCGAAGCAAACATGAATTGTACTTACAGCAGGCCTCTCATAATTGGCACTTAAAATGGGGTTCAGTGCAGGCTGTGGCAGGTGCGGCTGTGATGCAGAAGGGGAAAGGAGAGAGTATGAATGGCATTCAGTTGTCCTCCAGACCGCAGCAAGGGCGGTCTACCACTCCCTGGCCTGATGCTTTAAGTAGTTGGGCATTGCCCATAACTGCGACTCCTAAGCAGGAGGACCCGGGCCCAACAGTCATCAGGAAAGGAGGGAGTGTTCTCAGAATCTTTAAGAAGATCCCTGCGCTGGGGAAGCGGAGGACAGCCTAAAAGCCAGCCAACCCTCTTCGGGGGTTCAGTTCTATAACCTAAAAACTGGGGTGACGGTAGTAGCATCAAAGGGTTGCAGTAGAACTCAACAACCAGATTGTGCCAGTTGCCTATGCTCTTTTACAGTAGTGAGTGTGAGTTAAGGGTTTGCCTGGCGGGTGTGGGGCACACGCCTTTAATCCCAGCATTCCAGAGGCGGAAGCAGGTGGATCTCTGCCAGGGATATTAGTGAGATCTTGTCTCAACATAAGGAAGGAAGGGAGGAAGGAGGGGAGAGAGGGGACGGAGGGAGGGAAGAAGGAAGAAGGGAAAGGGTTCTTCCAGATGGCTTATGGATAAATTGGGAACAGGGGTCTCAAGCTTCTGCACCCAGTTTTCACTCCACTGTGTGGTGATAATGTTTCATCTAGTAATTACTGGTTTCCACCAGGTGCTAAGTCACACAGAACCGGCTGGGTTTGCGGGGCTTGGTGCAGGGCTCTCGGAGCAGGCCAGGCGGGGGAGCTACTCACATTGCTGGAAAGCGCTGGTGGTGGGGGGCTGTCAGCAGGAATGGGGATCAGTTCTCCCAGCTGCAAGAGAAGGAGGATTTTGCAAATGAAACAGCTACAAGAAACCGCTTCCAAGACTAAAACTGGCCCTAGCAGGTGGAGGTCTTTACACTGGAGGGCAGGAAAGGAAGTGTAAGAATCACCTGTAATTTTTTCCAGCCATCTCGGACACGAATGAAAAACTCCGCACTGTCCTTCAGGTAGATGAATGTGCCTTCTATGACCAAGTGTGCTTTCTGCAGCATGTCACCCATGTTGCTGAGTGCCGTGACCTGTCAGATCATTTTAAATTCCAAACTGTTACCAAGCAGTGGCAAAATGCAACGCAGCCCCCTTCTATAAATAACACCGCATTCAATACAAAGGTTTATTTTGTTGGACAGCGATACATCACTAATAACTGGTTTGTTTTCAGTGTTACAGCTCAAACCCAGGGCTTGAACATGCTAGGCAAGTGCTCTACCACCATGGTTGCTCTCTCTTTCTCTCTCTCTCTCCCTCTCTCTCTCTTTCTCTGTATGTGTGTTTGTAGGAGGTGCCAGAGGTAGACATGGAGTGTCTTCCATTATCACCTGTGTCTCTTTTTCTCTACCTTATCTTCTGAGACAGGATTACTCATTGAACCCAGCACTAACCGATTGGCTGAACTGGCCACCCAGCATGCTCTGGTGATCCACTTATCTGTACTCCTACCCCCTAGTTCTAGGGCTACAGGTGTGTACAACCATGCTTAGCTTTTTATTTATTTTATTTTTAACAATGATTAATTTTTTTAATTATTCATTTTTATTTTTTTATGCATTTGTGTTTTGCTGCTGAGCAATCTCTCCATCCTAGCATTTTATTTTTAAAAGTGGGTGCTGGGGATATGAACTCGGATCTTGATGCCTGTGTGCCAGGCACTCTACCCACTGACCTGTCTCCCCAGCCCCTAGTTATTATCGTTTTTTTGAGACAAGTTTTCACTATGTAACCAAGACATGCCTTGAATTCATAATCCTTCTGCATCAGCCTCCTGAGTGCTGGGATTTCAGTAATGTGCTATCATGCTTGGCTAAGAGGGCTCTGTTCCATGAAATCAAAACATGTGTTACTTTGAACCACAAGTCTAACTTACAAAAAAAAAAAATGAATAAAACACAAATGATAATTTCCCATGAAGATAAAGATGGAGCAACAGTTATCTTTGCTGGGTTTGGGTTTTAGCAAAACCATCAGTACACTGCTTTTTTTCCACTTGCATTGATTTTCAACACAGCTCTGTAGCATCTCCGCTGGCTAATGGCGCCATCTCCCACTCCTTAGTGACTTTCAGATTCATTTTCATTTGGGAAAAGAACTGCAAGCGAGTGGGTGATTATACTTAGCACTTAGTCTTTAGTCTAGCTGGATGTTTGCGATATTAAATATGTGTTTAAAAAACGGGGACTTGCAGCGTCTCTGTCTCAGAAGTTGCCTAAAAATAAGAATGGCAGCCGTTTAGCATCTCTAGAAGCAGATTCAGGAAGCTGAAGCTGCAAAACATATTCTGAATAGCACCAAGTCGCAAGGAACTGTCGGCTGGGAGTCTCGCTATAACTGAGATAAAGCACAAAAACTATAGCTTTTATGTCACCTTGACAATAATAACTTATTCATCAAGATGGCATAGAAATCCCCCCGCAAGTAACCCAATAGGTGAATTTTGTCACCTGCTGGGCAGTTATTTCTTTTGAAAATCAATCTTTTAAAGAACGAAACCCAGTAACCACCAAAGAGTCTTCCGAGGACTGCTGCCAGCATGCAGGCGTTTGTCTGTCACTCTGTGCTTCGGCCTCCGGGCAAGCCATACCTGCTGCCGAGTGCTGCAGTGCATTGTGGGCAGTGAATGCACGTGAGCCATGCTCCGGCACAGCAGAGACAGCTGAACAACAACCCAGGGTGAGTGTGATGGCAAAGCACCCGTGGTGTTGCTTACACACTTGTGAGAGTTTTTTAAAAATAGAATATGATTGGGTCTTAGCCAATTGAAAATTCATAGGCTGTGATCAATAGTCATTTTGTTTCCCGTAGCTCTTCATTGAACAAGCCATCTGAGTAGGAGCTAACCACCCTCTATTGCTTGTGGAATAGCACATTCTATTGTCATGAAATTTTATTTATTTAGGGCTACAGTCTCAGGTATGCTAGACTGGCCTCTAACTTGTTGTATTGCTAAGGATGACAAGTCTGTGCCACCACGCCTGGTTTTATGTGGTGCTTGAGATCGAACCCAGGGCCTTCTGTATATTAGGAAGACAGTCTACCAACTGAGATATAGCTCCAGCCTCTGTCAGAGAGTTCTAATTCCAAAATAAAGGGATCCCAGACCCCCAAACACTGTAGCCAGAGTCTGAAATAAACCTATCCAATGTAGAATGGCTACCACACAAGATACTGACCAAGTTTCTGGATCCGGGCAGTCCTGGCTGTCCTGGAGGGCCAGGCGGGCCTGGGAGGGCCACAGCTGGGATAAGACAAAGAGAGAAGTTACTAAAGCAGTGTCTGGAGCAGCAGGGGTACCCACTGACCCCCAGAGGGGCACTCAGAACCCCTTTCCTGCTGTGGACTATCCACCTTGCATCTGGATCCTGAGGACTTTAGACCCAGCAAGAGATTAAGGCCACTCTGACTGGTCTGGGGGAAGAGCTGGGATTCTTCACCATCACCTTGGAGGAAGCTGTGCCCAGGACTTGTCAGGATCATAAGTAAATCCCATTGGTGGTTAATTGTAAAAGCCAGACTGAGTAGAATTTTCTGTCAGTTCCATCTGAAAGTACCCTGACTTGTACAACTCATTCAAGAGACAAAGCATGTGACCACCAAGCAGAGGAAGTAGGCCACAAAGAGGAAGAGAAAGAGCCGGGCTACGGGAAGAGTCCAGACAGGAGTGCTGGCCTTGGGGTCAGAAGACAGGTTACTGATTGCCAGCTACGTACTTATTAAGGAGGCAGCAGGCCCCCGGAGGCTGCTTGCGAGACATGAGCAAACATCCCTTCTACTACAACATTCTATCAGCATGCTGGTGAGAACCAGTGTAGCTTAGACTAGGGGCATGCACTTTGCAAACTACCCAGGGCTTCTTAGTTCTTGTATTGTCACAGGATCCTTAAAAATCATCTCAAGGCTGCTATACTAGTCCCCGGAAAAATGTGTGTGGGACCTTGCATCAACAACTGAAAAGGTCCTGCCTCAGACAGACACAGACGTGTTAGAACTACTCCTTTGTTCTTCTGCCTCTCTGAGCCCATCCTTTCCAGCACCTGCAAATGTAAGGCTGTAAAGATGTCTCTATGAGTCCTAGAAAATGACTGTGTTGATTCTTCTGGCCACTGCAAGCAAGTCTTCAGCTCCAACACAGGGCTCCCATGTCAACACATAGGTTGTAAGTGCCAGGGGAAACAGGGTTGGGGAGGACTTGGATTTGGATCCCAGCCATGAGTCCCTGGAGCACACAAGTGACCTCGAACAAGTCTCATACCCACTCTGAGCTTCGCCGTTTGCCTCTCCGGAGTCATAATGACACTACTGCATCTCCCTTCAGCAATGCTGGGAGGACTGGACGTGGACGGTGGCTATGCAAGCGTTTTATCCACTGTGACTTTTCATGCATCACATGGAGGGCAATCCCTGTTCAATGCAGCAAGGCATCCTGATCCCTAGGGTGGTGCCTCTGTGGACAACAAACCCTCTGCATCCTCCACTCACTCTGCCAAGAGCCTGTATCCCCTGCAGTGCCGATTCACCATCAAGCCCTGTGGGAACATCTAGCTTTACCTACCCAGCACCTTTCTTTGTAGGGTCAAAGTCTTCATGGTCTTCTCTTGGGGTCTTCCCCTTCAAACTTACAACCAACTCCTTACAGAAAGAGTTACTATGTTCCCGAGTGATCCTATCTCCTGATTCTAGATGATAATTGGTCCAAAGTTGGCACCTAGCTCAAGAGAGGCAAATTAGAATCTTTTCCTGGAACTGTCCTATCCCAAGAAAGAAGCTCATAGTGGGGACCAGAGAGATGGCTCAGTAGTTAAGAGCACTGGCTGATCCTCCAGAGGTCCAGAGTTCAATTCCCAGCACTTTCGTGGCAGCTCACAATTACCTATAATGAGAGCAGGTGCCTTCTTCTAGTATGCAGATGTACATGTAGACAAAGCATGCTCATATAAATAATTAAATAAATCGAAGGAGGAGGAAGAGAGGAGGAGGAAGAGGAGGAGGAAGAGGAGGAGGAGGAGGAAGAGCAGGAGGAAGAGTTTCGGGCTCACAGTGGAAGTGCTAAGCTGTCAGTAACCACTTTCCCTCTGTGCAGAGGATGTGGTCTGTGGGGAACAAGCACGAAGAGGTACACAGAGGCAAGAACATCCTTATAGGGTGTGGGCTTAGGTTCTGCCTGTTCTTAGGCTCCAGCTGTCTGCTCATCCCACAAACCGATGCAGAGCCCCTCCTTCCAGAGATCAAACTTCCCTTTCACCCCACCTGCTCTGAGCCTTGTTTCTTCTTTCAACCAGGGGAGCCAAGGCCACACCAAAGCCAGCCCCAAGCCTGCCTTCTGCAAGCCACTCCCTGCCACCCAGACCCTGTGGGTCTCTATCAGACGTGCTCCATCACGCCTGGCTCCCACCAATGCAATCAGCAAGAAGCACTCCTGTGCTCATTGCTGCTACCAGATGAAACTGTTTCCGAGTTGGTGCTGTTTTTAAGTTTTTAAATATTACATATATATATATATATGAGCTATCTTTGGGGATAGGGCCAGAGTCTAAATACAAAATTCATTCACGTTTTATTTTGTACCTTATTTACGTAAACCGCAAGTAATTTTAAATTTTATTTATTTATTTTTGGGGTGGTTCTGGGGGTTGACACGAGGACTTCGGATACTCTAGAGAAGCCCTTTACCATCAGGATTGCCCTAGCCCTCAACATTTTAAATAATTTTGAACTTTAAACAGCTTCAGGGCACAGGGTTTCCACCTGTAGCACCTCGCCAGTATCACAGGGTCTGGGGCACTGAAGTACTTTAAATGCTAAGCTTTGGGGACTAGGGATGTTCAGCTTTATTGCCCACCATGGAATGCCCACCATGTGCACATGAAGAAAAGCATAGGCCTTGGAGCTACAGGTATCTGGGCTCTGACCCTCTGGGTGCCACTTAATAGCTGTAAATTAAGCTACTGGCTGTCTTCATGTGTGTGTGTTTGCACAAGCATCCAGGGTATATAGAGGCCAGAGCACAACCTCAAGAGTTATTCTCTCTCAGGTGCCACCTGGTTTTTGTTTTTTTTCTAAGACGGGATCTGCCACCAGCCTGAAGCTGGACAACCAGGTCGGGCTGGCTGACAGGGAGCCCCAGGTCCTCTTGTCTCTGCCTCTCCAGCATTGTGGTCATGAGCATGCACCACCACACCTGACTGTTCTGCATCATTCTGGGAATCCTGGATCCTTGTGCTGGCATCGCAAGCACTTCATGGACTGAGTCACCTCCCCAGCTTTGTCCCGACCACTGGTATTCTTCAATTCATAGACAAGTAAAAGATCCACAAACTTCCTGGCACTTGGTATTGTTCAGGGAATGGATAATTTCTTTAATTTCACTCATTTTTGCATTTGTACCTTAGAAGTTCCAAAGGCTGGATAGAATTCTACACCAAGAGTGACAATTAACACTGGTTCTTAAGCCTGTGTGCTGCATAGTTTTATGCCAACTTAACACAAGCTAAAGTCATCTGAGAGGAGGAAACTTCAACTGAGAAAATGCCTCTGTAAGATCAGGCTGTTCACAGGCCTATAGGGCATTTTCTTAATTAGTGATTGATGGGAGAGGGCTCAGTACATTGTGGGTAGGGCTATCACTGGTCTGGTGATCCTCGGATCCATAAGAGAGCAAGATGAGCAAGCCACGGAGCAAGCCAGTAAGCAGCACCCCTCCATGGTCTCTGCATCAGCTCCTGCCTCCAGGTTTCTGCCCTGCTTGAGTTCCTGTCCTGACTTCCTTCACTGGTATACTACCATGTAGAAATAAAGCTAAATTAACCCATTCCTCCCCAGCTTGCTTTTGGTGGTAGTGTTTCATCACAGCAATTGTAAACCTAACTGAGACAGCCAGATTCTTAAGGCACTGACAAACCAGCCAGAAAGGTTCTAGAATATGTGAAAAGATGCTCAATATTATATAATCCATTAGGGAAACTCAGAGATGACCATAGTGAGCTAGCATCTCACAGCCATCAGGACTGAAAAGGTGCAACCACACAGGTGCTGGTGAAGATGAGAGGAGACTGGGACCCTCCCACATTCTGGCAGCAATGGAAAACTGACAAAGCTGCTTTTGGAGAGCAATTTGGCAGTTCCTCGAAGAGTTAAACTTAGAATTCCCTATCGCCCAGCAATTTCCCTCTGTGTGTGCCTCAGAGAATCGAGGCCATGTTTACACAAAACTTAGACTTGAATGTTCATGTGTAGCATTATGCAAACAGCTGGAAAATCAAAGCAACTGAAACACCACGAACAGATGGATGAGTACACAACATATGTATGCATGTGTATTGACACAACGACATAGCGTTTGCCCAGGAAAAAAGGAATGAAGTACTGATGCATTCTGCAGCGTGGATGAACCTTAACAACATTATGCTAAGTGAAAGAAACTGACATGAAAGGCCTCTGTGTGGTGATTCTGTTCCTACTGTTTATGTAAAATGTCCAAATCCAGAGATTAGTGGTTGCCATGATCTGCAGAAGTCACTGCTTCTTACAAAATCAGCATCTATTTACTTATTTCACTTTTCAGTTCTGGGGACTGAACCCAAGGCTACCTGAGAAGTAGTTCTTCTTGTTCTTCTTCTTGTTCTTCTTCTTGTTCTTGTTCTTCTTCTTCTTGTTCTTCTTCTTCTTCTTGTTCTTCTTCTTCTTCTTGTTCTTCTTGTTCTTGTTCTTCTTGTTCTTGTTCTTCTTCTTCTTGTTCTTCTTGTTCTTGTTCTTCTTGTTCTTCTCCTTCTTCTGTTTGTGTGTGTGTGTGTGTGTGTGTGTGTGTGTGTGTGTATGTGTTAAAATGTCTCGAATTAAACAGTTATGATAGCTGCATGATTTGTGAGGGCCTTCAACATTACCAAGTTGGATGCACTTGAAGTGTGTGTATAATGTCTGAATTATATCTTAATGTTTCAAAGAAGAAAAAAGAAGGTCCGTTCCACCAAGTGAACAGCTGTCTGTTAGGCAGAGAGGCTCTGACATCCTACCTAGGTGTGCCTCCCCGTGCACAGAGGCAGCAGGAATGAGGCACCACTCGGTACTAACCTGCACCCAGGATGGCAGGGGGCCCTGGTGGCCCAGGGGGTCCCGGTGGTCCAGGGACACCAGGTCTCCCAAAGCCAGGTGGCCCAGGCAGGCCTGGAATTCCTGGGGGTCCCTGGGGCCCAACGATGACAGCGTCTCCTTTCTGTTCCTGTTGAGGCAAACGCATAGTCAGACAGAAATCTCTCCTTCTGTATGGAGGTTTGTAAGACGGCAGTGATTCCAGGTAGTGTCAGCTCCAGGGAGCAGCAGCCCAGACATGGAGACCAACAACACCAGAGAGTCCATGAAGACAGACAGAGGGCCCTGGAGATCTAGTCCAGCTTCTTACTCCATGCAAGAAGGAAATGAACCTTCAAAATGGAAAGGACTTTCCTCAAACCTCAGTGAAAGTTAGGGGCACAGCTAGAGGCAGAACTCAGACTCTGGGGCCAAGGTCAACCATATGTGCCCCAAGGTCAGAAATCTGGGACAAACCTTGATCTTCTCCCATGGCTGGCTGACCCTCCCATTCTACAAAGACCAGGCCTGTGTGTGGATAAGCTTCAGTCAAATGTCAGAAGAATCAAAGTCCTTCTAAAGACATTGTCAGCACCTTCTGTTCGTCTTCCGAGATAACCCCTCGCTCCTAACAGTGCTCTTCACGATGTGAACCTGCCACAGTGCACATGGCTGGTGTCTGTGGTTCACTACTGTACATAGCCTGGGCCAAGTTAATCACCCAGCAATCAACAACTCAAGAGGAGAGTCTGCTCATGCCCGAGTCCTGCCTCCAGCATCTACTACGCTGACTTTGAATCTAGAACTACCTACTCATATGTGGTGGAGCACACAGGCAAAGCCACAGGTCCCCAAAGAGTCACTACTCACAACCAGGCTGGGATGTCCCGGTAGGCCTAGAGGCCCAGACGCAAAGAGGTTGCTGCTGGACTCTCCTCTGAATGCTGCATCTCCATTCTCCCCCTGGAAGAGAGACCATGGAAGGTCGCAGTAAGACTGGCCTGAACCCTTTCTTACAGAAACTCAAGAATCTGAGGCGTAGGCTGCTACAGTGTCTGTCAGTGTCAGTGGGGGCCCCGAATTCCACATGTTGGAAATGTCATCCCCAAACTTGTACGTTGTTGGCACTAAGAGATGAAGTCTTTGGGTTAAAGGAGTATCGCATGATCCAGGGAGTGGCTTAGGCATCCTGGCATACTTGTTCTGTCTTGTTGTGTGACTCCTACATAGCCTGGGGACTCTGCGGAATCCCAACCTGTAAGTAGCCCTAGACCTCCAGAACCCTGTGCTAGAGAAACCTTTATTTCTTCCCGTTACCCAGTCTGTGGTGTTCAGTTACAGCAACAGTAAACAGGGTAGGATAACAGACCAAATGTTTAATTATGGACATTCACCTTCAAGCTGTTGAGAAAATGTCTCAGGTAAGCTGGATCAACTGGAGGACCTGAAGAAGAAATGCTTCGAACGTTCACCACCATAATTGCAGAGATTCAAAAAGTATCTAAGTTAGTAACTGTGGTTATCTCTTAGTAAAAGGGACACCATGTTGGTTTATTAGGGCTGATGCTAGGCTTGGAGGCATCTCCAGTCCTAATCAAGGCCCAACTGCCCAAGGACTGTAGGATCCTGGGCAATCCATGGTGCCATATTTTACATAGGAACAATAGAAAGTCACCCTCCCCTCATAGTTCTGGGACTGGAAGCCCCTAGGCAAGAACTCTACCTTCAGACCTCCCCCGCCCCCCCTCTGCTTGGGCTCCCTTGACAATGCTCTGCTTTGGGCATGACAGGCCATTGACTGGCTCTCACGGGAACCCACAGCCCTTGTGGTCAGAGCGGCCATGCATACCTGGCGGTCCTTGAGCTCCTTGGTCTCCCTTTTCTCCTTTCGAGCCAGGAAGACCCCAGGACCCTTTCTCTCCTTTAACACCTGTCACCAAACACACACACATTTAAGAAAAAGGAACAACAGTAGGTCGTGGAAGATCAAGCTTTTGAGCTAACACCCATCAGACCAGAAGGCCTCTGAGAAGCCAGCAGGCAGGAAAGAGGCTGGAGGCCCTTGATTGCTGCACCATTTCCAGATCCTGACTCCTGTTGCTACAAAGAAGGACAAAGGGTTGAGCCCAGCAGGGGCTGGCTGCACACTCCCTTGGGACGGTGTGTGAATGCAGACTGAGGCCCACTCCCACTCAGTGCTCCAGTCATCTCCCCTGGGCCTGTGCAGCCTGGTGTCTTGAGGGGCAGATAAATCTCCCAGGTGATGACACAATTCAGCTGAGGGGGCTGAGTCATTCACTTACACAGCTGGCTGAGGGAGTGAGCACCCACTGTGGGTCACATGCTACACCATGTAGCAGGAAGCAATGAGTCTGAGGGCCTGGTTTTCCACACCCACCATTTCCTCTACTCCTCACGGGAGAGAGGAGTGTGAGGTAGGCCTGTAGGAAAGCAGTGTCTGGGGAGGGAAGGTACCTCTTTCTTTCCTCTTGATGGGAGCTGGAGGTGGATGTGAGACCTATTTGTGAGTCCTAAAAAGTGCAGCAGATAAATCTCCCAATGTCTTCTAGTCTAGAGGCAGTGCCACAAAGTTTGTGGGCCCCAGAGTTGTGACGGGGCCCACTGGGAGCAGCAGGGAAGTTCAACCACATGGCCCCAGGTCCCATTGATACTGGAGCCGCTGAGACCAAGGGCATAGGCAGAGAATTGTGGGTTCCCACTGAGGCCACATCCAGGGGTGAAGGATAAGAAGATACTGAGTTGGCAACCACAGGTGCTCCACTAGAGACAACAGTAACACCCACAAATACTTATAGAACCACCTCTCATCAGGGCTAGCGCATCCAAGAAGTTCTGTTCCTGCCTCTCCTCCTAGCGGGGTCCCACAGGACAGGGAACAATCGAGGATCTGAGAAGGCAAACTCAGCTCCCCTTTCTACCCAAGACCTCCCACTGCCAACAAACAATAATCATAAAATAAGCCAAAAGCACAGTGGTGCTCATGCTTTGAATCCCAGCTCTCAAGAGGCAAAGGCAGGTAGGTTTCTATGAGTTTAAGGCTAGCCTGGTCTACATACTGAGTTTCAGGCCAGCCAAAGCTACTTAGAGAAATCTTGTCTCGAATGACAACAAAACCCCATAAAAACAGGGTTCACCTGGCACAAAGGAGAAAGGGGCCTTGGAGCAGGTCTGAGCCCCAAGTCTGAACATGGCAAGACTTGGTAACCAAAGTGACAGAAAAATACAGACACGCCATCAGGGAGATCCCCACCTGTCAGAGCGGGGTGACACAGTGAAGCCACAGGGGACTGCACATAAAGAAAGTCTTTCCCTTGTTTAAGTTGTGAGTGTTCTGATTCTACCATCAAAATTCAGACATCGGGTGACGAAGTGTGGTGGTCGAAGAGAATCAAAGCGTGACTGCTGTCTCACAGGACTGTCCCTCTCTGCTGCACGCTTGAGAGGCTGAGCATGCTGACATTTACTAACCCCCATCACCCTACTCCACCACACACACACAGAGACACACAGACACACACACACACACTGATGCTTTTCACAAGCTCCACGTGGAGGCTAGGAGGATGCACGTTCTGATGGACCAATGTAGGACAGATGCTGACCTTGAACTTGTGATCCTTCTGCCTCAGCCCCTTGAGTACTGGGATCATAAGTATGCATCACCATGCCTTGCCTCCCCCTCTCCTCACAGGGATCAAGCCGAAGGACTCACACCTGTTAGGTGAGTGCTCTGCCACTGGGCTACACCCAAGCCTGTAGTTCTGCATCTCAAACACACTTCCAGGAGATGCTTATGTGGACCCACTAAGCTAAGGGTCTTCTAAGTGCTCATGGTTCTTTCTCGCATTCTCTCGTTCTCTCTGTCTCTCTCTGTGTGTGTGTGTGTGTGTGTGTGTGTGTGTGTGTATGTGTGCAGGTACACATACCCATGTGTACAAGTGTGTGTGAAGGCCAGAGGACACCTTGGCTGTCATCCTTCCAGTGTTGTTCCTGCTGGTGTTTGGAGACAGGGCCTTACTGGCCTGGGATTCAGTAAGTAGGTTATCCTGGCAGCCAGTGAGCCCCAGGGATCCTCCTCTGCCTCCCCAGTACTGAGATTACAAGAACACACCACCAAGCCCCGTTATTATAATTATTTTTAGAAATGGATTCTGGGGATTGAATTCAGAACCTTGTGCCTTGCCTTTACCAACTGAGCCACCCTTTCTGTCCTACAGTTAGTTTTCATGGTTCCCGTCACCGGAAAGCTTTTCAGGGATGAGGAGGCAGGAGCAGCATGGGACAGACCCAAGCGGTCATCCGTGACTGTCTTCTGAACAGATTAGTAAAGGGACGAACAAAGGGAGTGCTTCCTGCTACCCAGGACTCTCAGCCAGGATGCACACAGCTACGTGAGGAAACCAGACAGAGGTGTGTCCCCCACAGCCGCAGCTGCTACCTCTTCCCCATGCCCAGTCAGTCTTTCCTGACCATCTCATCTGTGGCCAGTGCTAGACACACGTAAACATCTCCTCCAGGCACTAGGTCAAGAATGCCCCAGAGAAGTATAGTGAAGAAAAGGGTGTGTACCGTGGAAGGTGACAAGCTCTGGGTCCCCAGGGTGAGCGGCACCAACCTGGGGGGAAGAAAAAGACCTGGTCAGACAGGGGAAGCCATGTCCCAGCATTTGCCTGGGTAGTCAGTCCCGGGTACATACTGCAGAGGAGTAAATGTCACAGGGCCAGACTTGTATTTGGCTCTGGAGCCCCAGATCCCCCAGCACCCTCAACACAGACACTGCGGCCCATGGTGTAGCTGGCCTCAGGTACACAGTGATGAGACTCCTGGCCAAAACACTCAGCAAAAGGAAAACCCAAGGCTCTCAGACAGTGTTTGTGAGAGGTCTGGTATGGCCGATGCTGAGCATCTTGGCCTCCTTTCTTATCAATTAGGGTTGGCTTGCATGTGAGGCCCAGCGTCCGAGCTAGCTCTGAGCCAGCTCTGAAACTGGGCCAGTCATCTGCTTTGCTACTGAGTGTAATCAAAGGCAGGCAAAAGGCACAAGTCCTGAAAGTGGTGGCAGCGATAAATAGCAGGGTTGTTATTATCATTAGATTGGAGGGGCTATTGCGGACTCCTCATTAGGTGACAGGGGTCAGGAATGCAAGAGGTTCTGGATGACATCATTCTCAGTTCTCTCCCATAGCCTCATCTTCTGCTCTCTCCCCCACCCCCTCTGTATTGAGAAGGTTGACCTTAGGTGTGATTCTTCACTTTGGTTTTTGAGACATTGGCCTGGAGTTACCCAGTGAGACCCAGGCATCCCCCTGTCTCCACCTCCTTAACATTAGGATTACAACACTATGCCTGGCTTAAAAAAAAAAAAAAAACAAAAACAAAAAAAACCCCCTCAGGTTCTGGGAATCAAACACAAATTTTCCTGCTTGTGCAGCAAGCACTTCACCAGCTAGGGCATCTCCGCAGACCCCCACCTACTCAGGCAGAGCCACCTGCAAACTGTTGTCCAACATCCTTGTCTGAGCTTCATCTCCTGTTACTATAATAGGATACCCTAGCAAAAAGCGACATACAGGAGAAAGGATTTACTTGACTTATAACTCCAGTCCGTCATTGCTAAGAAGTCAAGATAGCATTGCAAGGCAGCAGCTGGTCACATCAAACCCACAGCCAGGAGCACAGCACAGTGAATTAATGGACGCACGAAAGTGCTCAGCTTACTTTCCCCACTCTTACACGGCTTAGAATCTCTTGCCTGGGGTATGGTGCCACTCACAATGGTCAGGTTTTCCTGTCTCCATTTGGGTAATATAGATAATCCCCCACAGACAGGCCAACTTGATCTAGATATCCCCCATCGAGACTCGAGACTCTCTTGGTTGTGCTAGGTCGGCAATTAAAGGGGACCACCTCCATCTTTTCCCCAGGTCAGTGATGGTGCTCCACCTGGATCCAGGGAATTTCTGTATTTATGATCAGGGATTGCAAGCTGCTTGGGGGTCATCATGAGAAGATGTCAAGAGGAGGAGGGATTCTTCCAGAAAGAAAAAAAAAATTAAGGATGAACATTGTAGAGATTTTGGCGGAGTGGCGGGGGGGGTGTGAACTGTGAGGTATGAACTGTCCTGATGTTAAATGACTGGAATTAGAAGGTGCCTGTGAAGTGTCAGGTGTGTTCTCTTTGCTAACACCCACCTTGAGGGCTGGAAACACCCATGCCTACAAATCCTATGGTGTCCCAGTATGCCACAGGAAATTAAACAAGACAAAGCTCACTCCAAACACTCTGAGCTTAGCACTGACTTCTTTTTAAGCAACTCCATGATCGCCCCTCCCCCTGACAGCCATGACTATCTCTCAGGGTTCCAGAATAGGTCATGTGACTGTGGTACCATTCCCACACACTGCAAAGTTTGTGATGGGTTGTCTCACACTTAGTACCTTGGGGCTGCTTGTAGGAGGTGGTAACAAGCTGGGTTCCATGTTGGGAAGAGGAACCTTCAGCACTCATTAGACAGTGGGACCTAGGCAGCCTACTGTTCCTGCACGAGGAGATGGGCACACAGCTTTCCAGGGTATCTTTAGACCTGCACTTGCACCAGACGTGTCGCTGCAAGTTATCGGTATAAAGATGCCCTCAGTAGTGCTGTTGGACTCACAGGGAGCTTCAGCCCTGCACACAGGTGAAGCCCATTTTCTGCCTTCCAGACTAAGATGCTTGGACTGTGGGCCGCCTATTTGGATACCTCAAAGGTCAGACTTGGACATAGGCCTGTGACAACACACAGCCAGCCAGCCCGCATCAGTTAGAAGTGGCAGAGACTAGCCCCTATCACCACTCCCACAGGGATCAATTCGAGCCCACTTCAAAGAGTATTTTGAAATGATCATTTGCAAACCCCAGAAAGCAGAGACCACGTCTGTCTAGGTCATTCCTGTGTCCCCAGGGCCTAGCAGAGTCCTTGGCACTGGTGAGAACTCAGTAAATATTTACTGAATGAATGAGAGAATGATTACTCACAGATCCATGACTCATGCCTGTCCCCGTGTTTCCTCACAGAAATAAATGTCTCCCTATGAGCCTGGCAAAATCCTAGAGACAGTGCTGCCAACTGCCTGGGCGGGGGGAGGTGCTGGGCAAGGGATCACAGTGCCTGCACCTGCTTCCTGGTGAGCAGGAGATCTGAGCTGTGGTCCCAGCTGCCTTGTGCCCTGTGACCTTGGCTAGCCAGACAGCTTCTGTGGGTAGTTGCCTTCCCATGATGAAGGGGAGAGATAATGCTTGCCTCTCGGGTGGTATGGTGAGCGATAACACAATCCCTGGGAAGGATGGGACAGAATGGCTACAGATATCAGCCCCAAGTTCCCAGTGCAGAGGCCTGGGATGATGGAGTTGGCATCACTTCTTTCTGCTATAAGGGGTCTGTTTGGTAATTTCATGCTCCTCCTGCCCATGAAGCCAATGTGGTCTCACTAACAGAAGGCCAGCTGTACTGATCATATTAAAAGAAGCCATGCAACTATTTCACTACCAGAGTCTATTACCTAGAAATTTCTAGACCCCCTCCAAGGGTCCATCCATATGTGGAGAGAAGATACCAGAGTGGGCATCCAGGGATAGAAGGTGTCCAAGGCAAGACTGATCTGTTTCTTTGAATTGGCCCCTGTGCTTAGCCTGCTACTGAAGACACTGATGTGTGTTACTTACTGGTGTTTTGCAGTGTGGCCTGGCAGGTACTGGGAAAACAGCCTGTGAGGAAGAGAATATGAGAGGTGAGGCCATCAGGAAACCGGGCTCCAGCCAAGGCCACTGCACGGTCCCCAGGAAAACCTCCCCCAAGGAAAACCTCCCCCAACCTCAATCCTAACTTACGCCTTTGATGTTAACCACAGCTCCAGGAGGTCCTGGGGGTCCTGGGGGTCCAGGTAGACCAGGTGGACCCTAAAGGAAGAAAAGAAAAACTGCTACTGAGTTTGGGGATTTAGGAGTGAGCGACAACTGCAGGATATACTACAGACTCTGGGGTAGAGGCCAGGAAGGGAGAAGCCGCCTAGGGTAGAGGCCCCGGTGGGGAGAAGCTGCAGAAGACAACCAGCATCTGCTTCTACTAGGCTAGTCAGCCACAGAGCACTTCCACATCTGGGCCACACTGCAAACTACCAGTAAACCGCGAGGGAGACAGAGCAACTATGCCATCCTGGTTGACACCCACAAATAATGAGGCCCAGAGATGGGTTACAACTTGCTCAAAGCCACACAGTAGCTTGCAGAAAACTGAAATTGGAACTCAGATTCTGGTTCCCAGAGCAATGCTCGGTTAACATCTGTGTTCCTGGGGCTGTGCACAGGAGGGAAGAGGGGACACCAGGGTTGTAGGATGCTCAGATTCCTATCTCCTTTCTGCCCTCTTCTATCTGGTGTCTGTATGGGGAGAGTGACACTTTTCAGTGGGAGTGAACTAGGGAGACTGCTGAGAGTGAGGTGGGGGCAGGGCTGGGTGTGAGGATCTTGGGTAATGATGGTAGAGGAGGAAGGAAAACACTCCTGATCAGGCATTCTGCAAGCCCCACTCACTGGGCCATCTCTAACCGGATCTAACCCGATCTGTACTGCAACCCCCCCGCCCCGGGCATGTGAGGGGGTGCTGTGCACTCACCGGCATCATGATCCCCCTATCTCCTTTGGCACCCTTGAGACCATTCAATCCTGGGCGACCCTGAGATGCACACAAGACATCTTACTGAGCTCTTGCTGTGGGGCAGCCTGGCCACCACATGTCCGTCCCATCCTTCCATCTGGGGAATACCAATACCTACAGGTCGTCCAGGGAGGCCAAATTCTCCTTTGTGTCCCGGTGGTCCTTTGGGTCCCTAGAGGCAAAACAAACACCAGACTAGCAAATGACAGAAACTGGAGATCCAGAGATATGGGAATGCTGGGCTTGTTCTTGTGGGCAGCGAAGGGGTGGGAAGAAGGCACATGAGCAACAGTCCTGTAGTACCCACCTGCCTGGCTCCCAGCCTCCTGCCTCTCCGCTACAAGCCTTCCTCAGCCCTCCAGCTCTCACTGTTTTTCTGAATGCTACATGCCCAGGATCCAACCCCTCAGTCAGAATGAAGCAAGTAGAAAGAAACCAGCAGCTCAATGGAGCTTTGTCATTGATCATACATTCCAGGGTCCCCATGTCCTCGGTTCTGAATACTGCAGCCCTGCCTCTTCAGATGCTAATCTGCTCAAGAACTGGCTACAGGATGTGGCTCCTCCCGTTCTCCTCCCCATCTTGAGGTCCAGTCTCAGGCAAACCACCTCGGACCCGCTGCAGAGACCCTGACCCACAGCTCATATTTCAGTGACAGTTTTCTGGGTCCACACACTTCTTGAGCCACTACCCTGTTTCAAGGTCCTGGTGGGGGAATCATCTTGCCTACTGGAGCCTGAAGAGTGGCAGCTGTAATTATGTCTGAGGGCCTCTAAGGCCCTCTGCCCACCACCATTACCATAGATAGCATACCCTGAAAGACATCAAGGAAGTACTGCATTGAGACAGGGTCTGCACGGAAATCCCCCGGTCTATATTACTCTTAGGAAAAGGGAAAGCAAAAGCGGAGGGAGTTTCTAGGGCACAGGCTACTTGGTGGATGGTTCTTTGGAAAACTTCCAAAGTCTGCATGTACATGCAGTGTCCTGGGTCTCATTAAAGTGCGGCTCAAGGGTGTCTGAGCTGGTATCCAGGTGTTGCTGGGCTGCACTTTGAATAAGAAGCCTTAGCATATTTGTAAACGAGCTGTAAGCTACACTGGTCTCTAGGGCCATCGTTATCCCAGATGGAAGCATTATGCAAATTAAAAGGTGCCCTTATTGCCTGTGTTTGGCAAGCTGCGCACAAGCTGGCCCTCAATGGGACACTCGCCATAGCCATCTGCAGCCGCCTGCTGGCCCCACTGCTAAGTGTTTGCATTTCCCATAGAACTGGAGGTTACTGAGTGGTTAACCAGTTGGGAACAAGACTATCCCATCTGCCTTCACTCTCAGCCCTTGTATTCCGTATCCAGTCTTTTCTGCCTGAATTCAGGGACCCAAAGCCTCCGAAGGTTTTCTGAAGGGTGTGCTTGGAGCACATAGCATTCACTCAAGTGCAATCCTTTCTCCCCAGGCCTGAGATCCAGCTTCAGTCAAACAGGCCCCCTGTGCAATTTGACAGTCTACGGTGCTTCAAAACAAACAAACAAACAACAACAAAACAAGGCTAGCTTATCTCTTGTAAGTTGGTGGGGGTTGGCGTGGATACAGGGCATGCCAGGTTGGCCTCAAGTCTCCCCCATTTGCCTCTTACACATTACTTAGCCTCTTTGAGCCCTTGTTCCCTGTCTATAGACTGAGGGGTCATGTGATCACACCTGAGGGGTGTGAGGCTGAGACAACCCATAGGGAGCTCGCACAGTACCTGACCCACAGTGGTGATCCACACCTGAACTTTCTTCATTTGGGGGAGACAGGGAAGTTGATTCATTCTTGGGAGAAAGAACTCAGAAGAGTTCAAAAGCCTGAGTGTGCTATATATTTCTAGAACAGCAAAGCCAAAGAGCCTGCAATACTATTTAGCATGAGTCCAATCCATTCAGCATACAGATGGGCAGACTGAAGCCCAGAACAAGAGAGCAAGAGGGGGGGAGGGAGAGAGGAGGGGAAGGCATGCCCCAGCCTCATAGCAATAGAGCAGCAAGGACACTGTCTGAGGGTCCTGTGGAGCTCGCTGGCATCTGTCAGTCCTTACCAGTTCTCTTCTGCTTCCTAGACACACAGCTACACTACACATCTGAAGACTCCAAGAATCCTGTGACTCTGAATCCAGAAGATGCTGGAGTCACTGCTTGGGGAGAGGTCCAGCAGGAAGTGGCCACAGTGGATTGTGTGAGAATGAGAAATGGGTGCTCCTATGTTCAACCACGGGGGGTCTGTTTGCTTGTTGTTTGTTTGTCTGTCTGCTGTTGTTGTTTAGATACATGTATTATTATATGCAAGTGTTTTGCCTACATGTATGTATGTATGTATGTGTATCACTCACATGCCTGGTGCCCACAGAAGCTAGAAGAGGGTGCCAGCTCTCCTGGAACTGAAGTTATGGATGGTTGATCCAACGTGTGGATACTGGGAACTGAACCTGGGTCCTCTGTGAGAGCAGCAGGTGCTCCTAACCACTGAGCCATTGCTCCTCTCTCCATCCCTCTTTTGTTTGTTTTTGAGAGTCCTGTATAGCTCTGGCAACCACTGAGATTTCTATGTCGCTGTAGTTCGCCTCCCACAAACACAGACCCGTGTTTGCCACCTGTCGCCGTATTACTCTATATTTTCCCAAGGAGAAGTGAGCCAAAGCATGATAAAGACTTGAAACCCTTATCCCAACCCAGTGGAGAGACACCTGGCTTACCATGGGTCCTGGAGCTCCGTGCATGCCAGGTTCGCCCTGAAACAGGAGATAAACGCTTGTCTGTCACTCAGAAAACACATGTTTGAGATACAATCAAAGATGGCAAGCCAAAGCAGATGTATGCCCTCGGGGTGTGGTGACAGAATTACCTTCCTCCCCTTCACCATTTCCAGAGGAATGTCCCCTGTCAGGATGGCACCCGGCTCTCCCTTCTCGCCCTGCAATACAGAAAACCTTTTAAAGTCCAGCCTCCTCCTGCCACCTTCTTCGAGGGGTCATGACGACCTCTTCACTCTGCCACCATGACCTCACCCTCAGAGCACCCCACCAGCCTCACTGCTCCAGGATAGCCTTCTCCCTAGAGGATACGACAGCTTCCTATATGGTGGAGCACTCTCTGAGCTCTTCTTTCCATGTGTTGTCTGACTTAACTGTCCAAGAACACCCTCAAGGGCTCCGAGAACAGATCTGTACCCTCATTTCAGCCCCCAGGACCTCTTGCCATGGGATTCCCTTCCTGGAACCTCTAGCTCCTGACATATTTGATATTTGCTTCCCTAATGACTTGAGATTTGTCCCTACCAAGAATCCTTATGGTTTAAACCACTGAAATCGGGAGAGACAAAGCTATAAGCACGGCGTCCCTCTCAACATGGGAGCCAACTGTGTCCGTGCGCAGCTGCCCTCCATTCTCCAGGCTCCTATGCAAACGCCTGCTTGGCCAGGCAGTGCTACCCTAGATGCCAGGAAAGAGATGATGGAAGATTCGAGACTAGGGATGCAGGATCCTGCTCCCAATTCCCTTCAGCAGGGCCATCTACTATCCTGGGAGACTTCCAGAAAGACATACATGCAGAGAACAAGGCCAGACGGAGACACTGGCGTCCTTCTCGGCCTCCACACTCAGGGGCCAGTTCCCGAGCAACTTCCTTTCCACAGCTGGAAGTGGCCAGGTAGGGTACCAAAGTGAGCAGAGACATGCTTCTCTCCATCCCCCCCCTCCCCACCCCCGCAAGCCGGAAGCTGATACGTGGATCTTACCACTTAGCTGGCGAGGAAAGGCAGTCCTGAGCAGCAGGAAGAGGCAAGCACAGAAGCATTAGAGCGACAGGAAGTGCAGTTGCTATAAGGGTTGGAGCGGAGCCACCTGGTGTCTGTCCCAGACATTGGAAGCAGCAGAGGATTAGGGAGGGGCAGGAGTAGCCTATGGGGTCTGGTGTCTAGGTCCACCTACTTTGCCACAGAGGAGAGGGAGCACTGAAAGCAAGAATCGCCAGAGCCAACCCAATCTCTGCAAGCCTGTGACAGCAAAAGCACCCCAGACAGCACCACTCTCCTGTGGTTCCAAACTGCCCAACAACAGGGAGCTCTCCGCTCCCTGCAGTCCCCAAATAGCAGTGCTCATTTCATTCACTGACTGTACACTCTCCCACCCAGCGAGTGCTTGGGGTGTTCCAGAAAAGTCTCTTGCCAGGAAGCACATGGGATACCCAGTAGACATGAGTGGCCAACATGTGAGAACAGCATTCTCGGGGCGCTGAGCCATACTCTCTTTTCAGATGGGGGAAGGGAGGACTCAGCAATACCCTCCTATGTGAGATCAGGGGAGTTATCAGCTAAACAGTGACAGAATTTCTTTGGGATGACAAAGAATTTCTATGGGCTGGAGAGATGGCTCAGAGGTTTCAAGCACCGGCTGCTCTTCCAGAGAACTGGAGTTCGATTCCAAGCACCCACAAAGTCCCTAACAACCCTCTTTGTCTTCAGTTTCAGGGGATTTGATGCCCTCTCTTGGCTTCTGCAAGCACTGCCTGCATGTGGTACACAGATAAACTTAAAACTTACAGATAAAAAACACTCATGCACATATAAAAAAAATAAAATAAATTTTAATTAAAGAAAGCACCCTAGAATCTGAGAGTAGTGGTGGTTGTGAATCTGCTAAATGCCACTGAACGGCACTGTAGGGACCGTGTCTCCAGAAGTAAACGGTGGACCAAATGGAAATGACCATCAACTTCCAAACACATCCCCACGAGATACCCTTACCTGTTCTCCTTTTAGACCCGGGAATCCAGGCACACCAGTGTCACCTTTTGGTCCTCTAGGGCCCTGCAAAGAATCATGGGAGGGAGTTGTACTAATGGTTAAAAGATTTTGCCCAAACAGAAAAATCTCCGTCTCTCTCAAAGAACAACCATTTATCAATCAGGCAGAAGTCATGATTAGCTCTGATATGTTTCTAACTATAAGAAGACCAGAAACTGTGGACAGAGGCAGCCTTGGGAGGTTGAAGGCCTGGAGAGCCTGGACTGCTGGAGAGAAACATACTTCAAGGATTAATCCAGTGGGGTATGTCAGGGACCTGGCTGGGGAACCTCTCCTAGAAAGGCTTTTCTTTCCCAGGGCCCTAGTGCAGTCTATACAGACTGAGGTTGTGGGGGCTGAGGTTCCAGCCTGTTGGCCCTCCTTTCCTCAGGAGGGTTGAACTATTTCTTTTTCTTCTCTCCTGCCGTTTTCTTCTGGACGCTGGCCGGAGCCTAAGATACTGTGAGGAAAAGGTTTACTGTAAAGGCTGCCGGGTAGTAAGCTCTTCATAGATGCTAAGCATAACTCATGCTTTAAATGTAGTCAAAGTTTAAAAGAAATATTTGTAAACTGCAAGCATACACCTGACTCTGAAATCTAGTACACGGAAGAGCTTTTCTCTGGACCCTTTTAAAGTCCCTGATCAAAGATTTGGCTTCCTTGTTCTTTTCCTAAAGCCCTGCCGGCTCCCGCCACGTGGCTGCTTGCCACCAGATGGCTGACCTCTGTGTTTATCTTTTTCTTTTTCCTCCTCTGTGCAGCTGTGAGATTTACAGCTTATAAGAAAATGTTTGTGCTTCCCACTTGAGTATGTTCTTAATTCTTTTATTAATGAAACTAAGAATCCCATTGGGAGAACCCAATTTCCATGGTATATGATGGATCTGTTGCCGGGACTCCCCAAGACTCCTAGTAATCCCTCTTTCCTGCCTTTTAATTCTTTGGTTTGAGAAAATGGACCTGTTCCTGCCTCCCTAGACCGCATCACTTCTTTGAACTTTGGCTTCCTTCAGAAGGGCAGATGCTGCTGGATCTACTCTTAGCCAGTCCTTCTGGATTGACCCACCCACAGCTCCCCTGGGGTATCCTGTCTGCCTACTATTCACCTCACAAAATGGGATCCAGCATCCTAGCCTGACATTGATCTTAGCTGGGCCTCACATTCATCTCACACACCGTGGAGGTGACTTCCTTCCCTGCCCTCCTCATACTGGACCCGTTGTCCCTGTACTAAACTAAAGCTCATGACACCTCTGCAGAGCCAAATCCCACATACCCAGCCAGAGATCACGCTCTCCGACGCCAGCAGACACAGAACCTTTGTGACAGGGACTTGGCCGCTCACGGCGCTGTCCATAGCCCAAAGGTATTTTGTTGCTTTATTGCTACTTAACCTTTCCCAAGCCCTGCCTTGCCTCTCTCTAGGTGAAAGGGTGTGTTATCCATCACAGCAGTGTCTTGAAAATATTGAGATGTTATTGTTTAGCCGTGAACTTTTCATTCATTCTTTCTTTTCGAATAATTTTTCAAAAAGGACAAGTAGGCCAAATCTATCAGGCGAAGCCTCACATCTGGGATCTGTGGCCTGGATCCTGCTCATGACGCTCCCCACCCCCTCTTCTCCCTGCAGTGGCTCCCTCAGAACACAGAATCATTCACATGTTGGAATGTTCCAGAATGTGCTCTGAGTCTTGAAGCAGCCCCCTTGGAGGCTGCAGCTGAGAGGTCGGGCCTCTTCTCCTGCCAACCACAGGGCAGTCTCCCTTCTCTGTCAGTGTCTACGTCTGTGTCTCTGTCTCTATCTGTGTCTCTGTTTCTGTCTGACTCTCCTGTTCTAATGTCTAGTAAACATGATTTTTTTTTTTAACCATTGTCATGATTTATGCTCATTTAGAAAATGTAAAAAAGTTTCATTGTATTTAAAAAAAGAAAGAAAATACAAAAAGGCCAGAAGATAAAATGAGATCATGCACAGTTCAGCCACCAGGAACAGGTTTCTGTGACATTTTTATCTGATGCCTTTGTACGGGAAGCGGCTCTTCAGGCCTTTCTAAGTGGCAGAGTTTCAGAGAAGCAAAGCAGCTCTCACAGCAGGGTCTCCTTTGGCCTTCTGCAGGGGCACATCCTCCACACAAACTGATTGCTTCTTATGCAAAAACACATCATCCTCCCATAACCACACCCACTGGCTATCAATGCCTCCCCTTCTGTGGCTCCCCTCTGTCCTCTTTGCACCCCTACCTCCCTATGTCTCAAGGGACTTTATCAGTGCAGACTATCACCTGAAATGCTAGCTTCACCCAGCTGCTGCTCTGGGCTGGATGGCCCAGGGGTAGAGACATAAGTCCCAACCCTCTACAGCTCTCGTAGAGCAGACATACACCCAGGAGAATCTGTGACTTAAGGCAGAGAAGAATCACAAGATTGTAAAGATAAACCCTGTGTGTCTCAAAGAAGAGGACACTTCTAGGGAGAGTATGAAAAGAAGGAATGTGTGCTGTGTGCAGAGCTTGGTCATGAGGGGATGGGGAGGACAGCATGGGGGGCGGGGCACACAGAGTGAGCTGGATGCTAGTACTTACTGGAAATCCCGGCAGCCCAGGCACACCAACCGGCCCCTGCAACACACCCAAGAAAAGGAGCTTTCAGAGTCAGAAGGAGTACTGTGCCTCAGGGACCACTGCCTCCCAGGGACCTGCCAAAGACCTGCCCAGGGTGGATCGCTGTCCCGCTCTGTATAAGGATGCTCCAAGGACTGGGGGAGCCCCATCAGGAGTCACACAGCTAGTTAACGATAGAAGCAGGGAGTGCCCTCAAGCACCCAGAGGTGTGTGCTGCTCCCCAAGCCTGCCACTGTTCTTTATGGAAGCTGCATCTGCATGACATCACTCAATGTGAAATTCCTGGGGAGGATGGACAAGCACAGGGAACCTGGGTAAATCAGCTCTGAGGAGGGGCTTGAGGATAGGGTGGGTGGCTGGGGGGAGAAGAGAGTGCATGCTGGGAGTAAAACTTTTACTAAAGGTTAAGTGATTTTAAAGGACCTGGCAAACAGAGTGTGTACTTCACCACATCGGGTCTCAGCCCCCATTCCTGCCAGTTTTAGAGACCTAATGCTATTTAAGGGACATGAGCTTGACAGATCAGATGCAGATAGATAGATAGATAGATAGATAGATAGATAGATAGATAGATAGATAGATAGAAAGAAAGAAAGAAGGCTGGATAGATAGATAGACAGACAGACAGACAAAGACAGACAGATAAGAACTAGATAGTAGAGTCAGCAAGGTGGCTCAGCAGATAAAAGTACTTGCTGCCAAGCTTCATGATCTGAATTCAACTGTTGGAACCCAAGTACAGAAACAACCTCTGCCAATCTGTCCTCCCTGACCTCCACATGTACTCGACGGCACAAACATGTCCCCTTTTATCACACGCCTTCACTACACACACAACACACACACACACACACAATGTCAATAAATTACAGTTAAAAAAGACCCAGAGAGAAATAAGTTTCTTAACCCACTAGATGTGGGGGGAGGGGGGACACGAAGGTATGGACGAGTCCTCTTAGGGGAAAGTGGCCACAGAGTAAGAGGAAGCCTAATCCAGCCTTAGGGATGAGAGAGACCTGGATTCACCCTCAGGGAGGACACTGATGGGGAGGATGAGGCCTGAATCGCAGGCACCGAGGGCCAGGGGTCCAGAAACCCAGAGAGGCCACTCCTCGTGTGTAGGCTAACCACTTGCTCTGCTCTCAGCTCACCAGCACCCTAAAACCCTAGTAGTTCTGGAGAGAATAAAGACCCCGTGAATGGATTTTTGCCCTGTAGCAGGCCTGCCTCTATGGCTGGGCTTTGAATATTGGGTCTTTGGATTGATCACTTCAGTAGCGGTCAATGGAAGGGACCCCTGTGGGACACAGCCCAGAGGAGGCGGTGGGATGAGCCTCATGGATGCTCTTCCACAGGAGGAGAAAGCTGGAGGCAGAGACACCTTCCAGATAGCTGCAGAAATCTTGAGGAGTTCCATGTCTTCCCCCCAACAATGGCCAACTTGCCTGGGAGTTGGCTGGAGAGTGGGCTGCCCTGGTGGGCGTGTGCTATGCATGCACCTCTGGCTCAACACTGACTTGCTTGAGTACCATGGTGTGCAGAGCACTTTCCCTTCCCCCATCTCATATGAGCTGAAGCCTAGAAAGAGAACTAGGGGCTCTGGCTGGCCAGCAGAGATGAGGCTGGACTCAAGGCTGCTGTGGCCAGCACTTTCTTCTCCCTAGTCCCCATCAGATGCCATAGAGTTTACTGAACAAAGAGAAGCTACTTCTTTCTTCTGAGACCTGTTGAGCGTGGTTCAACATTCAAACCTCGAAGAAGTCATGTGAGTTTGTTGCATGTTAATCTCTACATCTCTAAGCTGGTGTGAGGAAGGCTGAAGTGGCTCCATTAGTACAGTCCTATTCTAGGAAATGAGACTGAGCAGACACCCGTGGGCCACAACATTGCCCAGATGGCAGTGGTACCAGGCACTCTCCGATCTCACACAGACTCCTGGTGCACAGGACTGAAAACTTCCGCCCCACTGAACACAACTCGGCACCACAAAATTAGTATTAATAGCTTCTCTTCCTTTAGACTTCAATAGACACTGGCTCTGTGCTTCAGGAGCTAAAAGAATTCCAACCCAACATCTGCAACGGGACTTCTGAGTGGAAACCTCACTCAGGGGCAGCCACAGATACAAACCGGAGGCCCTGCGAGCTCAGGAATGTCCGAGAAATTCATGGAGCCCTCGGTAATGTTGATCAAAGACTGAAAGAGAGAAATTACACAGTGAGGACAAAGGCCGACATGTGCTCCTCCTTGCTTCTGGCGAGGAGACCTTAATTGAAGTCAGCCAGCATGGAGTACATGATCACACCCCAAAGTCACTGCCAAACACACACAGCCCTCCTACTCCCCATCAAATAGACCCAGCCTGCCTGTCACTTTTCCTTTTCAATTAACTTTAAAATCACTCAGTAGATGAATGCCTTTTCTCCTTTAAAATTGCAAGCATATGTATACATACATACATACATGCATACATTCATACATGGGTATGCCCATATAAATCACACTACATATATATAATATATATGATATATATAATGTGTGTATGAGTGTTCGCACACACGTGTGCACGCGTGCACACACACACACACACACACACCCATGTATGTCATTATTTTACATAAATGGCATCAGTCTCTGTGCACTCCCCTTCAACTCATTCTTTCCCACTCAATCATCTTCCGCGGAGAGCTTTCCATGTGCAGTTCTGGAAGACATCTATTTTTAGTTTGAACAGACTGTCAGGGAGCCCTCCAAAGGGGCTGTGCAATTTACACTTCCCCCACAAGCACTCAAGATCGTCTCTTTCCCCACACGCTTGGCACTTTTAAATTATACTCCTTTTCCTTTTAGTCTGGTCGTTCTTTTTCTAGGTCTTTGGGACTTTTCCTTGGCCTTTCTCCTGTCTGCCAGCCTGGTTGAAATTCTTTTAGAAAGACCATGGTCTTTCTCAAAGGCTGTGGCCAACTGTATGTGTATATCTGAGGGAGGGAGGGAGGGAGGGATGGATAGGTTGGTGGATGGATGGACGGATGGGTAGGTGGGTGGAAAGATGGATGGGTGGATGGATGGATGGGTGGATGGGTAGATGGATGAGTAGGTGGGTGGATGGATGGGTAGGTGGGTGGATGGATAGGTGGGTGAGTGGATGGATGGGTGGGTGGGTGGGAATTGATGGGTGGATATGTGGAGAGTCCCCCTGACCTTGAGTTCAAATTCTGCTGTGTGCCTTCAGCTAAATGCCTATATCTCATTTGGGATAGCTGTTGAACAAGGCTAAGTTGTAAAAAAGACAAGCCCAGAGACAGTTCATTTCAGGGAAGTCAAAGATTACTTAAAGAGACTTTCCTTCTTAATCTCATAAAGCAGGATGATGGCTTTATGGTTCACTACAGAATAATAATGCTTTGTATATGTTTTGAATTACCTTGTAACCCAGTGCTTACACATATGCTTTTTCCCTTGTGACCAGTAACCTTGTGATCAAATGTAGGCCTCTCCCCTTGTGATCATTAACCTCATGCTTGTATGCACACTTGGTTTGCCCTTTGTGATCATTGCCCTGGAAACTGCATGTGTACCTCTGGTGAGGAAGGGTATAAGAAGCTGAGAATAAATAATTTGGGCAGTTCAGCACCTGTGAACTCAAGATACAGTGTGTGTGTGTCCGTTCCAGTTCTGGTTTTCAGCCTAACTCCCTATCCAGCACCAACTGATCTGGTAAGAAGGTCTTAACATGGATGGATTGGTGCATGGGTGGATATGTGGATGGATGGGTGGGCATGTGGGTATATGGGTGAATAGGTGGATAGGTAGGTGGGTGGATGGGTGGATAAGTGGATGGACTGGTGTATGGATAGATAGGTGGATAGGTGGATGGATGGATGGATGGATGGATGGATGGGTGGATAGGTGGATGGATGGATGGATGGATGGATGGATGGATGGATGGGTGTATGGATGGATGGGTGGATAGGTGGATGGATGGATGGATGGATGGGTGTATGGATGGATGGGTGGATAGGTGGATGGATGGATGGATGGATGGGTGTATGGATGGATGGGTGGATAGGTGGATAGATGGATGGGTGGGTGGATGGGTGGATAAGTGGATGGACGGGTGTATGGATGGATAGGTGGATAGGTAGATGGATGGATGGATGGATGGATGGGTGGATGGATGGATGGATGGATGGATTGGTGGATGGATGGATGGATTGGTGGATGGATGGATGGACTGGTGGATGGATAGATAGGAAGCTATGCATCTGATCCAATCACAGTTCAACTTCTCACCATTACTCCAATCACCCCTAAGCCTGCTACCCATTGTTGGTGAGGACAGTTCTGTTTCCTCCACTGACTCAGGGTGCTGCCACCACTGCCAGAACACTGAGAGTCATACCCTGAATGCTTCCTCAGGAAAACCCTCCTCCCTGTCAAGGCCCTGTCCAAAGATACTTTCTCTTTGATCAAGAGTTCTCCTTGATTTCTCATATTCCAACCAGCTCTCCTCCTCTCTATGGTCTTTGACTTCTGGGTCACACTCTGCTCCTACTCATCCTCTGAACTGCCAGGAACATGTGTGCTTCTTTGTTATCTTTAAACCCTAGGCCTGGTGCAGACTGTATGTGTATGAGTGTTGATGGTAGGCAAAGAGATTTAAATGACACCCAGGTGGGGACAGACAGAGACAAGCAGCACATAGGAGGACAGGCTTGTTACCAAGCCTCTGCTTCCTGGTGTGGATTAATGATGACATCAAGACCACACATTACTGTTCCCCTGGGAATGGAGGTCAGAGCGGGAAAGGATTGCTTTGCTAACCCGTGTAGGGAAGGTTCCGAGTGAAGCTTAGGAATCTGTCTATTAATAGTTTTTAACAAGTTGCCTGAGAGCTGTTCAACGAGCTCATCCGAAGACACCTCCTGACATGAACTGGCCTGCAGGAGTATAGCCCTGGCTTCTCTTGGTCTCTTTACTTCTACCCTGGAAGATGGAGGGTTGCTTCCTGATGGCAGTTTGGGGCATGCTAGCACTGTCCTTCTCTCTCTCGTCTGATTCTGGAATTACCAAGCAGGCATCTGTGGCTCTCCCACAGGGCGAAGGCTGTCTGTGCGCTCTCTGCTAGCTGTGAGGGTGATCTCATGCCTGTGTCCCCAGCTTTGACTTCCCATCTAAACTGGCTCAGGACCTCTCTAGAGCACTTATAGGGGGCTTCCTTAAGACCCTGGGACTTTTGAGGCTGCTGTCTGATGCCTGACCCTGCCAAGCATGAAAGCAGACTCTGCAGGTCATATGTAGGAGAGCTGGTGGCATGGAGGGGGTAGGGATAGATAGGTGAGCACGCTGGCAGGTGCAGGTCACCAGGTACCGGTTGCATACCCCTGCATAGCCTCCAGCCCTGAAGTTCTGAGGGGATACACAACCTGCTCTCCTCTTTAGCAAAGCAGAAAGCATGTGACCAAGCTCCAACCCAGATGATACTCACACTGGACAGGACCTCGACACGCCCGGGTGGCCCTCTGGGCCCAGGGGGTCCCATAGTGCTGGTTCCGTCCATCCCCCTTTCACCCTAGTTAGAGCAGAGGGACGTAAGGATAAAACTCACAGTCCATGGATAACGCTTCTGTAGCCTTCTGGAAAGACCCGCTCAGGTGGGCTTTCTTACCTTGGGTCCTTGTTCTCCCTTTTCTCCTTTGGGACCCTGACAAAAATAAGCAAACAGATGAAGAGACTTTCTCTGGTTTCCTCCCGTTCGCTGGTGCACTCTGCTTACTTGGCATCCTGCCATCTCTCCCTAAGCTCTCCAGTGGATGTTGTCCCAGGTGACAGGATCATAGGGTGAGGGGGGATTCCCCTTCCAGGGTCAGAAGAGAAATCCACAGAGAGGACTCAGAGGCCCTTTCCAAGCATGGAAGTGTCCCCCGCCCCCGCCCCGATCCTGCCCCCAGATCCTCCGTGTACAGGAAGCTCTGTTTTCTATCCAGAAGTCACTCCCTTTTAACATTTGGCCCTGGGTTCCATGTGACAAAATCATAAAGCCTGGTGGAGTGTCTTCATGTGGGCACACCACCGAAGACAAGGCAGTGCCTGCTCTGGGCGAGTACTTGATGGGAGCACAGGGCTTTTTAAAGGGGCAAAGTGCCTCTAATCCGGTGACAAGAAGCCACGAAGCAAAGATGCTCACTAGGGAGGAGCTAGCCAGTGGAAACAAAGATGACCACCAAGTTCTCCTACATGACAGTCTGTGCAAAGCTTCTGTGTGGCTGCCAGGAGAAAGAGCCCGCAATGGCACCTTACAGGCTGTACAGCTCGGGCTGGATGCATAGCGAGTGGGAATCATTGAAACGAGAAGGGTCAGGGTGGTCCCAGCAGCCTCCTCCCTCAGTGTGACAGCAGGACAGCCCTCACAGAAGGGTTCACAAAAGTCTACCTACACTTGGAGAGGAGGACCCCAAGATTCCGGGTTTGCTCAGCAGCTGGATGTCCCCCGAGCCTTCAAAGTCCTGGGAAAGAAGGGAAAGCAAGGATTTCAGAGTTCACTGCCAGGCACCTGCTTGTGCAAGGTGGCAAGCTGCGAGCTCGCAGGGGTCTCAGCAGAACCTCTACCCTGGTGTCAGTACCCAGTGTGCTGTGCCTTCCAACGGTCCTTACTATCCACACTCTTTAGCCACAGAAAGGGCGAAAGTACCTCAAATCCAAGTTCTGTCGTACACCCAGGACCTGGAGGCCCGGGAGGTCCAGGAGGCCCTGGCGGTCCCATGACCCCGGGAGTGCCAACTTCTCCGTTTTTCCCTGGGGGTCCCGGTAAGCCTCTGTTGCCAGGGTCGCCCTGTAAGGAAGAAGACAGGATAGTTACCAGCTGCAATTCCCCATGGAAGGAGGAGCTCGCACACCTGAGTCAGAGAATGACTCCTTGAAGCTAATTAAGTTGGGAAATTCTCTGATGGGCCCTGCTTGATGGTACAGAACAGCTGTCTCACTAATTGACATTTCCCTTGGCTGATGTGCTCACTAGAGGGGGCCCATTGCAGGGGTTCACTCCCCACCATCCCAGCCGGCCTATCTTCCTTGAGCCACTGCTCTGGGGAGTGCTGCACTTTGCTCTGTGACATTTATGGGTTCACTCTGCTGGCCTAGAGGTACACTGACAAGAAAGAGGAGGATGGGAAGAGGTGCTCTCAGTTACCTTCTCACCGACGGAGCCATTAGGCCCTCTTGCTCCCTGAAACACACAAACACAGGGGCTAATTAGGATGCACCGCACTCGGCGGCGGCCTGCTCAGAGGAAAACGCAGAATTACAGACATGCAAATAGCAGGATCCTTCTGTCTGGGTTTGGCTGGTGTTTCCAAGCCGAGCACGTTACCATGGGTGTCAGTCTGCTGAACAAGTCAAGCCCAAACCTTGAGAAACCCATTCCTCAATAATTAACCACCCTCCCCTCAACTTGAGATTAAACTAAAGCAGTTGGCTTGAAGCAGGAGAGATCAAAGCAGTCTCTTGGAGGCTCGCACTGAGGCAGCTGCTCCCCTACGCCCACCCCACGCCGCACCCCCCCTGAAGTGACAGAGTTAAGGAGTGCTTTCAACTTTAAACCTTGGGAGGGGGGTAATGATTATTTTGATTATTTAACTTGGTTGGGTTGAGAGGCACCCTGGAGATTTGTAAAGCACACCGGTGGGTGTGTCTGTGAGGGAGCTTCCAGAGAGTATTAAAAAGACCTGCCCTGGATGTGGGTAGCACCATCCCACAGGCTGGGGGTCTATGGGCCAAGCTGGAAAAACAGGGAGTGCTGGTACAGCACCCACACCAGCACCTCTCTCCGCTGCCAAGAGAGCTCAGGGCTTTGCTGTGCTAGGTCATTTTGCTGTCATGGTTCTGCCTCACCATGGCCTGGGCACAAAGAATGGAGCTAGGCAACTGGACCCAAATCTCTGAAACTGGGAGCCCAGATAAGGCCGTTCCCCTGCAGGAAGCAGTCCAACCAGGACCTGGCTACACAGAAGCTGTGACACTGATTATGATGTGCTAGCCACCCAAGACTGTGCCTCTCCCTGTTCCTTTCCTGAGCTAGATCAAATCCATAGGAATAATCTACATCACCCATAGGATGGGTAAAGATTCCACAGTAGCACCCTCTGATAAGACTGGAATCACTTGGGCTTAGAATAGATAGGAATGCCAAGTGAAACAGGCTGCAAGCTGACAAGGCCTCGGCCTCAGAGAGGAACCACAGAGACTGAAATGGCCTGTATAGTGGCAGAGAAGGCAAGAGTGTGTGTGGGTGTGGGTGGGGATGGGGGGGCAGTAGGAAGCAGGGGTGCGGGTGACCCTGGAGTCTGACCAAGAGGCAGGCTGAATCTCTACATCGGGACAGCCATCAGCTCTGACTAGTGTCTTCACCTTCCAGGCCTACACCGGTCAAGGAGCACCTGTGAGCGCCTTCACACCACAAGAACAAAAAGTTATTTGGGGGAGCAAAGAGAGGACAGGACTCTGGAAGCCTAGAAGCTCCATGGGCACCAAAATGAGATCAGTTTCCAAGGCACCTTATCTGATGGACATTCAACTCTTTCCATCCCCGTTGAGAAACTCACAAGCCTTAGAAGTAGCCATTGCCCGCTTCTTTAATGGTCTATGCCAACAGAGTCCTAAAAACTAAAATGAGATGCCAATTTTGAAAGCAAGCACATGGGAAGAAATCATTGATAGTGATTATGAACAAGAACCAATTAGGGGTCATTAACATAAAAACATATCATGGTTGAAATGAAAAAACTCTTTCGGACTAAGAGAAGAGACATAATACCCTGAAGAGAAAATTAACAGAGAAGATTAAAGATCTGGCTACAGAATTGCTCCGAAAAAGCAGCACAAAGGAAAAAAGACCCAGAAAGAACGACCAAGAGAGCTCAGAGGATACTCAGGAATTCCAATATCTGTTCAAGTAGAATAAAGAGACTAGAGAAAGCAGCATGCGAGCAAACAGTAGCTAGACACTCCTACACGTGACCTTCACAGACGGCTGAGGGGCTACTCTGTACAGTTCTGGAAAAACAAAAACCAAGACACCACAACCCAGAGGTCTCCAAGTTAAACGACACCCGCTCCAGGCCTATTTAGTACTGAGTGGGAGAGAATACGGCTTTTAGAGATCGCAGTATCCAGGGACAATGCATGGGAGATTTCAGTACACCAAGCAAAGAAAAGTGATTCCTAAAATCTGTCCCAGGGAAAGGCCAGGAGGCTTAGACAGACCAAGAAAGGGAGTGAAATCTGAGTTCATCCCAGATAACAGCAGAGATTATCTTCGAACCCCAGGAGCGATTGGTTTCTGACCTAGAACTGCATACACAGCCAAATAAGACAGGATCTCATTATGTGTGTGACCTGGAATTCCCTATCTAGACCAGGCTGGCCTCAAACACATAGAAATCCACCTACCTCTGCCTCCTGAGTGCTAGAATTAAAGGCATGCATCCCCACAACCAGGCTAAAAGAAGAATTTTAAATACCCGAAACCTAGAAAGTTTGCCATGAGCAGACTTTCTCTGAGCTCGCTACAGGCACACGGTCATGCACAGTTGAGGAGGGAACACAGGACTCAGGGAGCAATGAAAGGTGTACACCCTCACGGGTTCACTCAAAAGACTGCCAAAGGCAGAACTCCATCCCTCCATCGGACCCCAACACACTTGTCCCGGGGCTCTGCCAAGACACAGGTAGGAAGAAAGTTAAGAACTGAATAGTTTTTCAGGTTTTTTTCAGCTAGCTCTGGGAAGCTTACTGGAGATGAACCCTAAACAAAGCTCTTCAGATAAACAACAAAGGTCAGACCATGCCTGGATAGCCAGGCACAGAAATAAGCCACCTATAAGCCCCAGGCTGCCATCCTTTCCAGGCTCTCTGCTCAGTGGCTGGAATAATCTTCAGACAGCTCGGGGTTTCCTGTGTTGAGGCTCAGGATTCTGCTTTGGGAGAGGGGTGGGCTGTTCAGCAATCCTGGAGGAAGACCTGTGCCTGGTATGTGTTGGGCATGGGGAACAGGCCGCATGTCTCAGTAACAGCTCCTTGTTTGGGAGATCCTGCTCAGTCCTTGAGCTAATAACGCAAGCAATGAGGGTGACCGCCTGCAGGCCCATCTGTAGGCACAAGGTTCCCAGAGCCGGGCTAAAGCGTCACACTCAGAACCCGCTGCAGCTGGTCCTAGGCAACCCCGCAGAACCTCAGCCGCCTCCCTGACCCAAGAGCTACCAGGGATGTCCTGGCTCTCTGGGAAGGCAGAAGGAAATGGCATACTAAGCAGAGGAAGTAGCTATGGCCAGAGCCATCACCCCCACCCCACCCTAAAGGCCAATATAGGGGCAAACTGAGCTCTTGAGTGTGACTTTCTACCAGAGGCAGAAACGTGTCTCAAGTTACTGAGTTTCCTATTTAGCTGCTAAATGAGGAGGCTGCAGTTTCTTATCTCCGGTCCTCTCGGGCCTGAGCAGTTACACATTGCACACTGCCTGCTTCAGTCCCTCCTTAAGAAAATTATCTACTTCCAGCTACACATCAAGCCACCAGCAGGGCTCTTGTGAGGCACAGCTAAAGTTGCCCCATCTCTGAAAACGTTCAGCTGTGCTTCCAACTGACCCTGTTAAAGAGAACTATTATCGCGAAGTGGAAAACTACGTTATATTCAATTGCTTTCCCGAGGTCCTTTAAGCCAATGCATCTTGTAGCATAGCAAAGCCATCTTAGTCCCTGATACCTACCCCTCTCCCCCCTCCCCTCTCTGATTACTTTATCTGAACATGCTGAGAAGGTTGGACTTGGTCCAATCCACTGGCTCGCAGGTATGGTAGCCATCAGTTGGGAACATGAACAGATTAACCAGGCGATAGAAGGGTCTACTCTATTTGAATTTTCATGAATGAGCAGTGTGAAAGTTGAGAACGGTGATAAATAGTTCAGTAAATACTCTGCGCTTCCAAAATGGGACAGTAGCATACACCACGCCTTAGCTGGAAGAAATCTGTGTGCATTGGTTGTGTCTGGGCATTTCCGTGGAATTCCAACTGTGATTGTGAGCGGGAAACTATAGAGGATCAACTCGACAGCAGAACGAGTAACAGCAGAGCTGTGTGTCACAGGATTATAGTTTAGAATTAAAAAAAATTTTTTTTTTTCCTTTAAGACAGGTCTCATTATGTAGCCCTGGCTGGCCTGGCCCTCACTATGCAGAGCAGGCTAGCTTCAAACTCTTAGAGATCCTCCTGCTTCTGCCTCCGCAGCACTAGGCTTAAATGTTTGCACCGCCATGTCAGACCTGTAGTTTAGAATTTGTGATGATAAATCTTGACTGTGAGCTTGATTGGCCTGGGAGTGCTGAGGTCAGTAAAGCTCCCTTTCTGGGCATGTCTGTGGTGTTTCCAGAGAGGACTGAATAAGGAGAGGGACCTCACCCTTAATCTGAGTGGCATTCCCTATATACTGGGGGTCCAGATGGAGTAAAGAAGAAATCCTTTGCTCAGCATGCATTCTGCTTTCTGGCCAATGTGAACTGCTCTGCACTGCCCCACCATGGGCTCCCACCATGATGAACTGAGCCTCTGACCCCTGGCCCACCATGGGCTCCCACCATGATGAACTGAGCCTCTGACCCCTGGCCCACCATGGGCTCCCACTATGATGAACTGACATCTCTGAACATAAAAGCCAAAGCAAATCCCTCCACTTTTCTCGGGTATTCTGTCACAGCAACAAGAAAGCTAATAGAATTCACTAGAAATTTTGCTCATTGAGGTAAACTGAATTATAATGTAATTCCCTGAACTAGGGCATTATGAGATGTCAATACACAGAAATGTGAAAGAAGTCAGCAGATACATCCCCCCCCCTTTTTTTTTGCTGGAGTTCCTGGCAGGTTGTCTGCTGGGTTTGCTCACGAGGTTGGTAGTAACCAATAATTTCAGCTCAGTCTCCCCTACAGTCTCTGGGTTTATGGAAACCCATCATGCCAATGTTGTGCTTTAAAAGGCAAATGATAACGAAAAAGAGAAAATGAGAAGTCAATATTGTGATGTGCTGGCCTTCAACAGCTGGTTGCTGGATTCTAGACAAAAGCAGCTCAATGCTCAGAGTCTTCAAGGCTACCCTGATGTTATTACAGGAGCCGTATTCACAAGAAAGACAGAAGCTGGTTCTACAGTGACATTTCCAGCCCAGCGAGATTACTCAAAGGCAGTTCTTGAGAGCACAAGTTTCCCAGCAGTTCCTGGTGGTTGAGCAAACTTCAGAATATAGACTGTTTCCTGTGTGGGTGCCTCAGAACCCTCTAAGGCTGGGGAATCTTGAAGACTTGGTACCCTCTGTCCTGGCAGAGCTGGAGGCAGAAGCTGGATGCAAAAAAGAGTCGATGTCTGAGGACCCTGGTCTGGTGCAGGCTCCTCAGCCTCCCTACCAGATGTGCTCTGCGGCTGGGAAAACAGGCCACTCCCGTCTGTTTCTTCCTGGGGTAAAGGTGTCAGGGTTAGCCGGTCAACTTAATGCGGGGGAAAATAAAAGCTAATTCTACTTATGCTAAACGTCATATATAATCTACTACCGTCCACACTTTGATGGCAGGTTCATGTTTGATAATAATGGTCATATGTAAGTGTATTAAATTTCCCAGGCAAATAAATTGAGTCTATTCATCACGTGGGGGAGGGGACCTCACTTTGACCAGGCATGGTGGTGCACATGTGTAATTCTAGCATTTGGGAGGGAGAGGCAGAAGGATTGGAGTTCAAGGTCATCCTCAGCTCTTATAGAGTTTGAGGTCAGCCTGGGTTGCCATGGGACCTCCAAAAACAAGAACACCCCCTCCCCTAGTTCAGATAATTACCTGGGCTGTTCTGTGTGCCTGGCATGAGAAAAGGTTTCATTCCTTACAGCTCAGTCTACCCAAGTGTGGGAGGTACTGCCTAGGCCTAATGAGGGCCAAAGACAGACACTGTGTCGGGAGTCAGGGGTCAAATGTGTCTGGGCCTAATGGCCCATAAGGGCCCTGAGACACTCATTTCCTTCACACATGAAGTCACATTTATGTGGCCGTATTCCAGACTGTTTGGTTTCCCTCCAACTCTCCAAATGCAAATGTCCAAGTCCTTCTAGAATCTGCTTTTGCTTAACCAAAAAGCATCCCGTGTAACCAGTATAACACTGGGCTTCTGAACAAATCCCTGGGACAAACCAGCAAAAAGACTGATCTCTAAAAGTTAATCCAGGCAGGGCTGCCCTTCCTCCCTGTTGTTCTGCTGAGCCTGCTGCAGCCTTCAGGTTCAGACAGTGTGGGAGGTTTAGCACCTGTTAGTAGGAGTAGGCCAGGCGAGTGTGGGTTGGTGGTACTTCCTGCAGACTTAGACTTCTAATGAAACTGTTGCTTTATATAAGACGAGTTCCCTAACATTTCACAGTTGTTTCTTTTTCTGAGAAATTCGTCTACAACAAATTGCTTTTTCAGCTTGCTCTTTCAGGTTGCTCTTTCAGCTAAGCACACTCAAGAGCCGATAGAAACCGGGGTTTGATTCAGTGCTGTGGTGTCCTGGCAGGAGGCATGTCCTACATGTTCTTGGGGGTGATGCACAGGGGCCCCTGCCTCCTATCCAGTGGGGTCCTTGAACCCTCACCAACCCCATTAGTATGTTACCAGTGCGAAGTGCCTTGTTTTTAATTTACTTTCTCTCTGTGAAGGAAGAGACCCGCCTTCACTACGGCTGGGGAGGCTACAGAGACGGGAGTTGCCTTCCCTCAAGAGCACCAGCATGTGCAGTAGGCAGACAGACCTACCAAGGAAGCCTGAAGGCAGGCTAACTGGAATAGGTAGCTTCAAATGGTGTTTGGAGAGTATTTCGAGTATTCGTAAAAGGCTCATAGAAGCCCGTGCCAAGTTAGCATCTTCTGTGTCATTGGCTAAGAAGGTTCTGAGCAGCATTAACCCTCTGCTCATAGAGAGAGGAAGAAGGAAGGCCCTGGAAGAGTTGAGAGAAATCAGGCTTGATAGAACACATCTATAATCCTAGCACTGGACGTTCGGCAGAGGGATCACAGGTTCCAGGCAAACCCAGGCTATAGAACATGACCCTTTCGCAACAAACCCAGAACAAAATACGAAACCTAAACCAAATGGCGAGGAAGAGGACTTCTAGTATCCCCCTCAGCTTACCCACAGTTCTACTCTGTGGTTTCAGTTATTCAGTGAACCACAGGCTGAAATTATCAAATGAAAAATTCTAGAAACGAGCAATTCATAAGTTTTAGGTTATACACCATTCTGAACAGCACAGTGAAATCTGACGGCTTCCTGCTCTGTCCTTCAAATGATACAAGCAATCCCTTGGTTTGGCATATCCATGCTGTATACACTACCCACCCGTTAGTAACTTAGCCGCTGCCTTGTTGTAGTTTTATCTACCCATTCATTAACCCTTGTTTTACTTAATAATGGCTCCAAAGTGAAGCGTAGTGATGCTGGTGGTTTTATTACAGTATATCGTTACGATTGTTCTGTTGTATCATTAGTTACTGCGGTTCATCTTTTCTGTGCTTAATTTAGAAACTAAATAGCTATGTGTGTAGGTATGCGCAAGGAAAATAACAATATGCGTGTGAGGGTAGGGGTCTTGTAGCATAACCCTTAGGATAAAGGAGAGTCACTATGTCTGAACTGGACCTTGACAAAAAGAAATGGCATTCCAGACAAGGCGAACACCACATGCAGAGGCCTAGGAGCTGGCGGAGAGGGTGACGCAGCAGCTGGTTTGTTGCTCAGAGCTGTACCAGTGGATAACGCACTGCAGGGGCAGCTGGTGCCATCCAAGAAGAACACTAGGGCTTTGCCCAACAGGGTGCCTCGGTATTGTCTCAGGAGCCACTGAGTGCCTGATACATGAAGGTGGACAGGCACAGGTAGGGGTGACTGTAGGCAGAGAGAAACTCAGTGCGGGCCCCAGTGCTGCAGTATGGCGGGTAGAGGGGAATGTCTGGTGAGGATGCACAAAAAGGCCATAGGTATGGAAGTTACTTTTGACAACTGGCCAGCGGTGACAGGGAAGGAAAGAGAAGAAGGAGCCAGGAATTCTGTCTGGATACAGGCCACAGGGTGGATGACGGCACTACCGTTCACTGATAATAGGGCACACGGGGGTCGGAAGGAGAAACAGATGAGGGAATTGTGAGTCCAGTGGTGTGACACCTAACAGAGGTGACCAAAGAGAATAGCAGAGGAGACAAACTCGGTTTAGAGGTCAGAGAGTGGACAGGCTGGGTGGGAACCTCAGGCTGTCCAATACCTTTTCTCCTTTCATCCCAGGCTTGCCAGAAGCTCCATCAAGTCCAGGCTGTCCCTCGGGGCCCTGGGGAACACCAGTGACAGTCAGCTCACAGCGTCTCTGATAAAAACTACACAAAGCCCTACCTAGAAAGGAGGGAAGCCTGGGGAACTCGGGGCCAGTGAGCACAGCACTTGCTGCCTGTGCCCCAAGACAAGCATCCTCTGCTCTCTGGGTCACTTCTCTTCCTTGGAGGACACCAAGAGCAGGACAGGACCAGGTGGCTGCCGAGGTTTTCCTATACCAGGCCCAACTCTGGTATCCTGTGATAGGTTCCAAAACCTCCATGAGCCTGTACCCCTATCCCACCCCTATACGAATCAAGAAAGCGGTGTGCAGAGTGTTCTTGGTTGTTCTGTGGGGTCTCAGTGATGACTTAGATAAGGAAGATTTTTGTCCCCAGCCTTGGGTGGTGCTGGATCTGTAATCTGTGTGACAAACAAACAAACCCATGACCACAGGGTGAGGGAGAGGCTTCAGTTGCTCACCTGGGGTCCTGGCTCACCAGCAGGTCCATCCTCTCCAGGAGAGCCAGGGGGTCCCACGAAAACATCAGTTCCTGGTTTTCCTGGAATCCCAGGTGATCCAGGTGGGCCTGGGGGACCCGGAGGACCCTGAAAGATGTTAGAAGCAATGAGGGAGGCTGAATATACCAAGCATGCATTTTACCTTCTCTTCAATCCTTGCAACAGACCAATAAGGAAGGATTGGGTTCTCACCTTGCATTGGGAGAAACTGAGGCTCACAAGACACCACAACTCAAGGGCTCATACACACACGCTTGAAAAGCAGAGGAGCTGGCTTTTGAACGTAAGGCTTTCCAAACAGAGCACACCATGCTTTCTCCCAAATGGTGTATACGATAAAGAACCAATTAACTGGGAATCCCAGAGGAGCCCTGGCTAATTCAGCTTTCTAATTGACTGCAAGTTCAGCCAAACAGCCTGTGTTTGGCCTCACCCTGAAATGCTTCCCAAAGTGGTCTTGTTTCCTCAGCCTCCTGCTGTTAAGGAACAAACTTGCTATGAGGAAGAGAGGAACAGCTTCCAGGGAAAGGAGGAAGGTGGAGAGGAGGGAGTTCTCAACACAAACCCAGGCTCATACTTGGTTAGAATGAGGTAGAAACTTCAAACATGTAAAGAGGAAAGGGGAACATACGATGATCCCCACAACTCCAGTCAACAGTTCCCAAGGGGCCAATTGGCTTTTATCTGCTGCCTAACCCCACACTCTCCCCTTCCTGGGTCCCCAACACCAACCACCAGCACCCCTAATACTCACTCTCAACAGATCCTCATTGCCCACAGTGTCTCCAAAGCCTGAACCCACATCCAAGCCCCAAACAGGGCCAGAGCCCTCGGTCTCCACTTTCATCTGCAGAAAGAAGAAATCCCCGCAGGAGGATTCCGTCATCAGTCTCCACAGACAGCCATGCCACCTCAGACGCTCCCATATTCTGTAGCCTTAGAATGTCCATGGCCAACTTCCCCTCTGGACTTGCCTCCATCCCCCTTTCCAGTTCTAATCCTTGCTCAGCCTCCCCACCGTCCGCCTGCAGATAGCCTGCACGCAACCTCATTTCGACCCCTTCTGTTCCCTCTCCAGACTTAGTTCCCAGGTAGCCTTCAATATGAAGCAATCCTGAAGGTAAGGACTAAGACATGACTTTATTTGATCATTAAATATGTATATGTAATCGGACCCACCCACTGAGAGGCCCAAGGAGGATCAGGGTTTCAGATTAGAGCTAGGAGCAGGAAAGTCACTATCCGTCACTATCCTGGGCTGTCTGAATGGCCTCCGCAGGCTCATATGTTTGAATGTTTGGTCCCCAGTTAGTAGAACGGTTTGGGAAGGATTGGGAGGTGTGGCCTTCTTGGAGGAGGTGTGTCACTGGGAGGGGCTTTAAGGTTTCAAAAGCCCATTCCAGGCCCAGCCTCTCTCTCTCTCTTGGCCTGCAATTTGTGGATCAGATGTAAGCTCCCGTCTACTTCTCCAGCATCATGCCTGCCTGCCTGACACCATCTTTTCACCATAATAATAGACTAACCCTCTGAAACTGTAAGCCAGCCCTCAATTAAATGCACCCCTAATAAATTATAAATCTTTATAAGTTGCCTTGGTCATGGTGTTTCCTCACAGAAATAGAACAGTAAATAAGACAGGGGGGATAGTAGTAGAGGCAAAGAAACCCATTAAAAGTTGTTGCTCTCATCTGGAGGAAGGAGTACCACGCAGATAAACTCAGGAGACGTTAGATGGCATAGATGGGAAGCAGAGAGGGACCTCTTGGGGACATTCATGGTTTGTTTCTGGTGACCAGATAAATGGGGTGTCATTCCTAGAGATAGGACGCCCAGGGAAGGGAACAAGTCTTGAGCCAGGGTTTAGTTGGGACACCCTTCTTGGCCCCTCAGGGTCCAGAAAATATGATATTAGTGAAATATAGAACCGAATCCTACAGGACCCCAGAACAGTGGAAGCTTGAGACCTGACTGAGAGGAACTACAGAGTTCTGATGTCCAGGAAGTCCCTTCCCCACAGCATCACCCTAAAGAAACCCACAGGGTCAACGACACATCTCCTACCACTGCCCCTCTCTGTAGAAACTGCTCATCTTTAAGTTCATTCTTATAAAATACTCCCACGCCCCCCCCCAACTCTCCTGGCTCTCAGGCTCAGTGGCCCTTTGTTCTGCATCACACTGGTAAGAGAAGGGGCGTGGCAGGATGAGCTGAGCATGCAGACACAAGTTGCACAAACCCTGGTGGTGTTCCCTAGAACTCCCTCAGCCCTGGTCTCTACCAGAGGCTTGACACCTGGAACCAGTGAACTGCTCATTCTCCCCACACCTGAAGCCTCTCTGGGTCTTGAGCCTTCTAAGATCTGCCTTTACCTCTAGGTCTCACAACCTAGCATAACTGCTGTTCAGGAAATGTCTTTAGATGCCAGAAGTCTCTGTGTAGGGAGGAGAAAAGGGGCGGGGGGAGGAGGAGGAGGAGGAGGAAAAACCTGCTGTAAAAACTGTGAGCAAAAAAAAAAAATAACAAAACCCATGAAGAGTCTAACAACCCCCCACAACCCCACCACTTTGAAACAACGGTGCTCACGTTTCCGGAGGGCACTCTCTCTAGAGTATGTATTTCCAAACAGTTAAGACCACACAGTACACTCAAGTTTATAACCATCTTCTTTCACTTAGCAAGCCCCGGTAAGCATTTTCCCCAACGTTAAGTACAAACAAGAATAATTTTAATAATGTCTAATGTTCCATTATTTGAATAGACTTTAATTCAGCTCGTCTCCTCTGGTTCGCTAATTAAATCATACCCAAGTTCCCTCTATTATGGGCAGATGTTAAGGTTAACATCCTAGTAAGCAAATTTGTAACATATTGGGCTATCTCCTTTGAGGAGGATTCTTAGAACCAAATATCTGGTTGTGACTGTGTGGTGGTGAATTTCTGGTTGCTAATGGCTGTTTTATGGTCGCTAGTGTATGTGGACAGAATTTCCCAGAAGCAGTAAGCTCACGCACTACCGCCAATGCCGGCATGACTGGTCCCACAAGCTTGATTTCTCAGAACAGAAAACTCAAGGATAGGAGGATGATTAGCCCAGTTTCTCCAACAGACCAATGGCAAACAGGAAACAAAAAAAAGTTGGGAGACAGAGCTGAAAAGACACCTGAGAGATACATCTGTTAGGTCCAAAGGAGACTAAAATTCCCCAAACTCCAAAAGACGGCCCACGTATCAGAAATGGGCTCAACCTGGACTACAGGAATATTTCTGGTGGTTAGATAGAAGCCAGCACTTGTGAAGCTGGTTCCCTTCTGCCAAATTAGCCATTTCCCTTTACCTCTGGCAGAGAGATGTTTGGCTGCCTGTGGTGCCTGTTAGCATATGGAAGAGCATGCCAGCCTCCAGGCTCCTCAGTATCACCTGCACCTGATACACTTTTCAAAGTCCCTCCCCTAAACTCCCCCCAGCTCATGGGCTCTCCCCACCCCCACACACTCATTCTCCTTATAACCCTGCTGCTCTTGATATGCTCTCTCTCTCCACTCTCTTCTCACCCCCCCACCCCCGTTCTTCTGTTTTCTTTCTCTATCCCCTGCTAGTCTGCCCTCCCTTGCAGGCAGCTCTGGCCAGGTCCAGTCTGCTGGCCATGGTCAGTCTACTTCTTTCTCTGCTCCAAACTCTTCCAAATGCCCCTGGCTGTTTTCCTCTCATATCTACAGTAAAAACCCTCCCTTTCACCACCGAGCAGTCACGTCATAATCACGCATAATTACGCAGTATCAACACACTTGATGCGCAGACTGACTATGCAGTCTGGCAAAGAAGGCATTACAAGTATGAGAGAATATGAAGTGGCTACTGTCAATTCTGATAAACGGATGATGATATTGTGATTATTATAAAAACGAAACAAAGGAACAAGCTACCGCAAGCTCCCAAATCAATCTGTTTGCCATGCGCCCTGAACTAGTTACAAGTTAACTGACAGGATGCTTAGGGTTTTCAAACAGTTTTCCAGGCTGTTCCTTCCTGCCGCAAGGTGGAAGGAGGGAGGAGAGCTAAGGCAGGCTGGCCCAGGTTGGTGATCACGGGAGATGACCAGGCTGCTCTGAGCCCCTTTGTGAGGTTTCTAGGTTTTCAATAAGAACATTTTCAACAGAGAGCCAGCTCCGCCTGTGCCTGACTCGGCCTTCCAGGGAGCACCCGTGTTGACTTTCCCCAGACTGCGGAGTAAGGAGCAGAAGGCCAGGGACAGTATCGGGGAGTCACAGTGCCCGAGCAGCTGGTGGCTCTCAGAGCTAGCTGCCTGGAGGACAGATCTCTGGGGAGTGACAGCCCAAGTCTCCCTGACTAGGATATCAATGAACTCTGGTCCTATGGGCTTTGAGATGCCTGGCTGTGTCTAATGTACACTGGGGTTTGACTCCAGAGCCCTCAGTTCCTCTTCTTCCTTTGCCAATGACGATGGGGAGACTGGAGCCCTCACAATCAGGGCGTCTCTGGAAGTGGTCCCTGGCCTCATGCCTCTCTGTCAGGCTCAGGGTATTTCCCCTTTCTTGGATATGAGGATATAGGAGGGTAACATTGCACAGGAGGAGCTGCACAGGCCTGAGGGCCCAGGGTGGCCCCAGCCCTGTCTCTCAGATGCAGCGGCCAGCAGGCACCTCTATCTCATCACAGCCCACTGCTCTCTCCTAGAATGGAGATCATGTGTCCTACAGGAGCCGAGGTAACTCTGACCACAGAGAAAGGATGGTAATGAGCCAGCCACTGGAAGATGCTCCTGGGCAAGGAACCCTCAGGATTCTCAGAGAGTTCACCTGATTGCTGCAGCTCCTTAGCACAGGCCACTGGAGGGGTCATCGGTGGGGTCACACAACTGAACCTTGAGTCATGGCTTTCAGAGTGTCACTCGTGGAGCTGACGCACCAGCAGGAGGTTCTCCTTGAAAGCCATCTTCACTCTGAAGAGCGGTTCACTCCCTGATTCACAAAGGCCTGCCTCTGAGTTGCTTGCTTCTCTGAGACAATGTGGCAGTCCCCAAGCTGGTAACCGCACAGGCATACATAGACGTCTCAGAACATCTTCTGAACTGACTCCACAATTGTTCTGTGAGGACCAGAAGCCAGCCTGGAGAACCAAAGGATGGCTCAAGGCCAGGAGTAGCATCCCACAGCCTCAGTCCCTCAGCTGGAATGTTCTGGCAGGTCTGCACACCATTCATGCTCGGCGACTCTATAGACCCTGCTGAGCCCTACTCACTGTTGGTGCCTGCAATATTGCTAATCTTGGTGAAATTACAAAGGCAATTAAAGACCTAAGCAAAGTCCTTCTATCTTTACTTTTTGCCTTTTCCTACCCAAACTGGAGTCTCCTTGGGCTCCTCAGGTCAAAGACTCTCAAATACCATCTATACAAAACAAGATAAGAAATGACCCTGAGCAGGTCAGGGCAGCCTTTCTCCACTCTGAAAGATCTGCCAGCTGAGTCCGAACCCCCAGGACACTCACCAGAGTGACCTGCCTCTCGGGAGTCACTGTGGGTGTGGGGATCGGAGGCCCACTGGGGAGTGCGATGCCAGACCCCTCCTCTCCAGCCTCCTCTGTGGAGGACACCAAGTCTCCTCCATCAGTGGGTGTCTGCAAGAGCGATCAACAAGAGCAGTCATTGTGACCCCAGCCCGCGAGGCTGCAGGATTGGCGTTGCCACTTCTGCGGTGGCATTCCAGTCAGAACACTGTCTTACCTACCAGCATCCTCCCATCTAGCTCAGTCTAGAAGTGACTCCGTGATATCTCTCCCACCTTTGGGACACTGACCTCTAGGAAAGTTCTTAGTTAAAGCTAGGAGGTAGCAAACTGGGACACCTGGCCCCCTTTTGTCACTGTCTTTCTCCCCTGTCGAGCTGGAGTTTCCCAAGGTCTCACAACCTAGCTGAAGTTGTGTGCGCCTCTGCAGAGGACCTTAATGGCTCCTGGCTCAGAATGCTGACCTTCCTGGACCCCATGAGTCAGGGAGGAAGCTAGTTAGGACTTACAGCAGTAAACACTTGCTCAGGGGCCACTGTGGATGGGAGAGCAGACTGGATGTCTGTAGGGGCCCCGCTGGCTTGTCCAAGGGCCACTGTGGATGGGAGAGCAGACTGGATGTCTGTAGGGGCCCCGCTGGCTTGTCCAAGGGCCTCTGTGGGTGGGAGAGCAGCCTGGATGTCTGTAGGGGCCCCGCTGGCTTGCCCAAGGGCCACTGTGGGTGTGAAGACATCCAGGCTGTCGATGGCAGTCCCGCTGGCCTCCTCTTCCTCAAAAGCACGGAAGGGCACTTTGGACACAGCCGGGGGTAACCATTCTTCGCCATTTGGACCCTGGAACAGAACTGGCATGAGATGATGCCGTGTGATCCGCACCCCCGATTTGGTGCTGTGCACATGCAACAGAAAGGCAACCATTGGGCTCATCGCATCTCAGCAGCTCCTTTGCTCGCCTTCCCTGTACTCATCGAGGGAGGAAAGCACTTCAGTGTACAGGACTCTGGGGCTCAGAGTCAGAATACACTCTTCTGGGCATCCCATCTCTGGGCTCCATCTAGCTGTGTGTATCTGGGTTTAGGTCGCATGCTTCCAGTCTCAGGGAGCTCATCACCTCTGAAAGCAGCCCTCCTATTTCCACACAGTTCTGCTAGCCAAGCTCCAGCTTCTATAAGCTAAGACCCGGCAGGGCTGGAGTCTGGTCCCTGGTTTTCTCCTGCAGTGACACATACTGTGTCTTTAAGGAAGAAGATAGAAGAAGAGAGGAAAGAAAGGAAGGAGGAAAGGAAAAAGGAGACACGTTGTTCTTTGAACTCATCTCTGTAATAGTCCGGTGGCCTGGGGAATTCTGTCACTAGCCTGTGCAGCTGCAAGAGCACAGCAGAATGCTACAGATAGGAGGGCAAGCCTGTGGAGGAGCTTGGAGGTGGAGGAGCTTGGAGGTAGGCTGTTGACCTACTCGGCAAATCAGTCCAGCACCTACCACTCAACAGGAGCAAAGCAGATCTGGGAAGCTGGGGCTGCTAAGCTCTGTCCCCGCTGGGCTCATGGTCTCCTAGGGAGCCAGGTGCACACTAGGGATGGAGCTTTTTACCAACACAATTACGATGAGTTGTTCCAAGGACAAGGATCAGGAGCCTTCAAAGCCCATGCCAGCACCTTCCTGATGAAGTGGTGCTGAGCTGACTCTGAAGGACAAGCAAGAAGGTGAGGGAAGGGGAGGGGGAGCTCAGTGCAGAGAGGAGGAGCATGGGAAGACAGCTGGGCAAGAAGACACTGAGAAAAGCTTGAGGCAGGAGGTTGTGGCTCAGGTCCGGAACACAGAAGCCCCAGGTACAGCCAAGAAGGCCAGTGAGCCGACCCTACTTGGCTTCTTAGGGGAGCTGGGTCAGTAGGACAAGGTCAGGGGAGCCTCCCAGAAAGAAGATAATTCTGCACAAGGCAGCTGGGTTGGGACTGTCCCATTTACATGAAGACACAGGATTGGCCGTGAGGAGGCAGGTTTGACTCTGATGGGCGAAGAACCTTTATGGGGAATCACAGGGACAGACTGCTCCAACATCCAGCTGGGACGGGCATGTGCAGGCTTTTCTGCACTGCAGGCAGAGGGACTATGCCCTCCATGCTGCTGGACACGCCTGTCTGCACCCTGCAATCCTTCTCCTGGCAGCCTCCCGTCACGTGCAGGCCACACCCTGGCCCCTGGCCCCCGGCCCCCGGCCCCTGGCCTCTGCTGGTGGGGACAAAAGGCTCTGTACACAGCCCTGAGACTCCTCTCTACTCCTCTGACCACACAGGTCACCCCCTTCCCCCCCCCAGACCCTGCTAGACCACAGGGGCTGAGCCATATACTTAGGAGTCCTGACAGGCAAGTCCCACATCAGCACCAGCACCGGTCAGAGAGGTGCTCCACCCAGGCAGGGTAACTGGGTTTGCTGAGTGTAAGGCCCACACTCTGCGAAGGCTGTCTCAGCTCTTCATACTCACCACAGAGGCCTCTTTGCTTGGCCTCTGGGTAAACATGGACAGGGTCGGCCCTGCCGTGGGCATGCTGCCAGCGTCTGCGTCCCCTGCAGTGCTGGAGGGCACCTCGCCATCCCCCGAGACTGCTGTTGATAGATTTTCTTCATTGTCCAGGTCCTGAATAGAAAGACACCCCAAAGGTCCAGGTTAGGGGACCACCACTTTGGTCCATGTCTGTGGCTTTAAGACAACCGAAACCCCTCTTGCGCCTGTGTCCTGTCCCTCCCTCATCTCAAAGCAACTGACACATCTAAGACCCGCCTTTATTCTCTGCCCTCATTGGTCTCCAACTGCCAATCACCTGAGTGCTTCCTGGCCCCTGCTCCCCTAGCTTAGTACCCCCCACATTTAAAATCACCCAGTGTCACCAAGAATCATGCTTACGAAATCAGAGGACGTGTTCCTGCCACTCACTCACTGGAACTTTTGACAAGATCTGACATGCTCGGAGCCACCAGTGTTCTTCTGGTCCTGGATTCAGCCGGGACCCATCCCCACGGACCCAGGCTGGCTTCCTCCATCCCTTCTCCACACAGAAGCCAGGGTGATCTGTCTAGAATTCTAACCCTACTAAGATCTCTTCGCCCTCTCCTATGCTTCAGTGGCTGCCACTTCACTAGATGCTGTCGGACTCTGCAGGAGCCATGGTCTGGGCCTCTCCAGCCCAGATTTCTCATCTTCAGCTGACAGCTGACACCAGGGGACCACTGCTGGCCCCACAGTCAGCCTGCAACTCTTCAGTTCCCGTGTGGCCTCTGGCCCCGCACCTGTAACATCTATCTATCCCATCTGCTTGGCTCCTTTCCTCAAACTCCCAGTCTCACCTCTTCCTCTCTGACCTGCAAGATGGATAAACTACGGGCCTTTTCCCTACACTCTCAGACTATTTTGGGAGCCCTCTGTCCCTTGACCACTGTGTCTTGGGAACTCAGCCTATCCTATGACCATCATCTCTGGCAAGCAGGACTAGTGCAGGGTGTGGCATTGCACTCTGCAAACCTCTCCCAGTGAGCGAACACCCTGCAGCGAATTGCTCCCGTCCACCTGCATTCACTCTAGAGTGTTGTCACTCTGCACACAGGAGGCTACTGCCTGCTTCTGCCCAGGAAAACCCCTGGCAGGGGGAGTGAAATGTGTGCTCAAGCTACTCACTGCAGTGGTCACTTCCCTGGGGTTCAGGGTGGACACAGCCAGGGTGGGGCTCCCAGTAGGCATACCACCCATCTCTGCTTCCAGGGCAGTGGTGGCAGGTGCCGTGGCTTCCCCCGTTGCTGTTGCTGACAACCCCTGGAAACAAGGACACGGTGAGAGACCCTTCCACTGGTCCCTTAACCTCAATCAACAAGCCCATGGCTGGAGAGAACTGAGTGCCTAAGGCTTCCTACACACACCCTGGCTCCTGGCATTCCTGCAGCTCCCTGACCTCAGGCACCTCCACATCTCTGACTTCACCCCAGTCTCAGACCAGTCCCAGACCTGCAAAATCCAGGGACAGGGGACGTCTCTGAAGCATTGATGTCTCCCAGTCTGTTTGCACCCAGTGACCATGGGCCGTTGCTTCCTGAGTTAGCTGGCTCCTGCTCTGGGCATGCTGTCTAGATACACAGGTCTCCTGTGACCACCCCTGTACACCCATCCAGGCATGAGGACAATGCCATTGCTCTAGTGCTTTAGCCGCATGCAGGCAGCACTCCGGCCTCCTCAGCCGACGCCAGCCTAACCTGCCTTGCTTCTTTTGTAATTTAGTTTCCTCTGGGCAATGAAAAGATCTCCAGAAGGTTCTACAGCAAGTGAGGAAATAGAGCAGTTGTGACAGCTGGTGTCCTAAGAAGGGACATATTTGCCAGACACGATGGTGCGCACATTTAATCCCAGCACTGAGGAGGCAGAGGCAGGCAGATTTCTGTGAGTTTGAAGCCAGCCTGGGCTTTATAATGAGTTTCAGGACAGCCAGAATTTCATGGTGAGACCCTGTTTCAAAAAGGGGTGGGGGATAGGGAGGGCGTGTTTATTTTTATTCTCTATGGTTGTGTGTGTGTGTGTGTGTGTGTGTGTGTGTGTGTGTTGGAGTGAGTATGGATGCATATTGGTATATAAATGCTTTCACACATGTGTGAGCCCATGGAGACCAGAGGTCAATACTGGGAGTCTTCTCCCATGCCTCTCGCCTTAGTTTTTTCCAGAGAGGGTCTCTTGAATCCGAGCTTACCATCTCAGCTAGGTGGCTCCCAGGACCCTCCTCTCTGTCCCCTCTGCCATCTGCACTGGGGCTACAGACATTCATCACTGCACCCAGCTTTCACACGGGTGTACTGAGGGTCCAAACTTGGGTCTTCACTCTCGTGCACAGGCTCTAGTTAAGATGGCTCTGTGCCCCTGCCAGATCAAGCATTTCCCCAACTGGCTTTGCAGATATGAGAGACAGTTGCTAAGAACAGTGTAGACATGCCTGTAATCAACACTATTCTGTCCTGAGGGGACTGTAGTCTTCATAAGGATCCAGTACAGGTGGCCGCTACTCTGAGGACCCTGCGTTCATCACCACGCATGGGCGGATAAGCTGGGCTGTTCCTCCTCCACCTACGCTGATGTACCCCTGGAGCTGGGCCACCAGGACATCAGTCCTGATGACATTCAACTACAACCCCTTGGTGCTTTAGTCATCATCAAACGTGAAACAGGCAAAGAAGTCCCCTATTGAATCAAATTTACCACTCACTCACCTGACCGTCAGTGACGTTCAACAAGGCCCCATCCCCTGAGCCACCATCAGCACTCGGGTCCCCATTCACATCATCGACCTCCAGTGTGTCATTCAGAATCTCACCAGACCCTACAGGAAGCAGAAAGTGTGACATCAACAACTATGTTTTGCAATCTTGGGAGAGAAAGAGGCAACTCTTTACCTAGGAACTTGGGAAGGTGTCCACAATTCCATAAAGCAGGACCAAGAGGGAAGAGCCAGACTAGAGAATAGGGCAAGGCCTTAGGGGCTGGTGGTTTCCATCGTGGGTTCTGGTACCACCTGCTGCCTAGAATCCTGTTCTGCTGCTTCCCAGAGTGTGACTCGGCAAATGCTTAACCTGGGCCTCAGGTTCGTTCACCACAAGTGGAGATCATGATTCCTGCCTCACAGAATAGAAGTTATCCTGAGGGTTAGGCATCATTTGATCCAGCTGATGTGAGAAAAGCACTGGGTACAGCGCCTGGCACAGAGCAAGCCACTCACAAATACTCATTATCCTTGGAGTTCCATATCCAAGGAACAGAAAAAGGACTACACATGAGTACCCATATTCTACCACCATGATATGTGGTTGTTCTATTGCATATTCATGTCACGCAGTGATTATTACCTACATATTTCTGTAGGGCTACATGTTTATGTATACACATGGCTAAGTCACAATGCCGAATCCTGGCTTCTTCCAGATTTTAGAGTGGAACAAGAAGAGGAAATTGTTACTTTGCTGTCGTCATTGTTGTGCCTACAACTCTGCCTTGATTGAATTGTTACATCACGCACATTTGCGGGGAGGACTTCAAAAGACAAATGGAACCCTAAAGCAAGGAAGGAATCGCACTAAGATGAGTGCATGCCCTCTATCCTGCTAGGCAAGCTGTACTCTTCTCCAGGGACCACTCCACCGACCTGCCGGATGAGAATTCTACATTCTCGGCTTCCTTGACAGTACCCCAAGGTAGATATCTTGCTCTAATCACAACCTTAAGACATAATAATAATTACTATTAATTAGTAGTCGTAGCAGTGTTGAAGACTAGCCTAGGATCTCGTGCAAGCTCCGGAAGTACTCTACCTCCAGCCCTCTTGATACATCTTTATTTTGAGAAAGGGTCTCACTAAGTTGCCCAGGCTGGCCTTGAACTTGTTATGTAGCCTCGGCAGGCCTTGAACTTATATTTCTGTTGCGGTCTCCTAACTGGCTGTGATTACAGGCCTGTGCTATCAGGCCTGTCTCATAATTATTCCCCTTCTGCAGAGGAGTGACGTTATAGTGAGAGCAGTGGGTGGGAGGGGCTTGTAGCCCAGACAGCCTCATCTCCAGGCCAGACCTTCTCCAAACACATAGCCCTCACATATGCCCTAATGTCTCCAGCAGACCCTGTGCAGACTCATACTTGATCCACAGAACTCCTGCAGTTTGTCTGGCATGGACCCACACCTGGGTCCTCCCTGCTCTGACCACCAGGGGGTGCTGTGTAAGCAGCTACTGGGCCCCAGTGTCACCCTGGATGGAGCCTGGGCAGAGACTGTGGGAAAGTTAGCACAGAACACACATGCTTCAGACACTGGAGAGCTTTTCCCATCCAGAATGGCACTTGGAGCACAGAGTCCCTTCTCTCCAGCATCTAGGATGTCCACTCATCAAGAAAAGGAACACTTGAGCCGGGTCTGGGCTTTGCCCTTGGCCTTTTGTCCCCTGGATGAGGAGTAAAGCTGATCCTGGGTGGAGGTGAGAGGCTCAGGTGGGAATCTTGGCCTCCATTCAGATCTTGCCTTCTTAGGTTGGAAAAGTCACCCTGCCCCTTGCCCTCCCCAGAGGTCCCCACCCACCCGCTGGTACCACAATTGACAGTGCTTCTGTGCTGCCAGGAACATAGAAACCACAGGGCATCACACCTTCTGGTTCACGGGGAGGCAAGAACTGTTACAAGTCCCCATGGAGGGTTAAGGTTTGCAACTCTGCAATGCCCCAAGTCCTCAGCAAACAGACAAACAGACAGGCCAAGTAGGGCTTCCTTCAAAGCTGTCTCGGGCTCCTCCTGCCCTGCAGGCTTCCCATGCCACATCATCACAGCCTAGTCTACTGTAACTTTATTCAATTATTCTGTATTTTCCCTGTCTAGTACATTCGGCGTCTAACCCGCAGAGTCCCCAAGTTCAGTTGTTAAAATGACACTCATTAGCTGACAGCAGAAGCAGAGAGATTAAGGATAACTATGCTTATAAAAGATTTTAGAGACACAGAAGTTTAGCAGAGAGAATCAAAACTACCCACAGTTCTACCACACATTGTATGTTGCACCAAAGGGGTAATGCACACCACACATGGGCAAATAATATGTATTCCAAGTGGTATCTTCAGCAGTTTTGAAATCTGCTTTTGGTGCAGACTCCATAAGCACGACCCTAACTCTTAAGGTCATCCCCATCACCAGGGGCGGGGCCGCATGGATGAAGGACAGCACCAATCCCTGCTACAGGCACTTTGGATGAACTGGGATGCTGGGAATGACTTTGTCCCTGCATCTCAGAGCTCTGGCCTTGGCTGCAGCTAGGGTTGCAAATGACCAGCTTCAAAGGGTGTTCTCAAGCCTTGGGTGCATGAAAATCTGACGCTTGGCGGTTCACAAATGTTCTCTGGGCTTTTGCTTGTGTGCCCCAGTGTGGGTGGCAGAAGCAGAGGAGCAGCAGGTGTGGGGAGGGGAGTGTGCTTGTCTCTTTAGGCTGCCTTTGACCTGATGGATGACTATGTCAGTCAGTTAGCTGACCAGATCCTTTGAGCCTCAGAGAGCTTGCTGAAGAAATCAGAACAAGTAGAGATTTGGGGATGAGGTTATGACCTGGAGGATGTGTGGCCTGACCCTTTCAAGGGTTGGCTTTTTCCATCTGTAAAATTGTAGCTAGCCATATTGATTAGACTGCATGCTGGCGAGAGTGAAGAAGTAGGTACACACTTGGCATGCCGTAGGTACTAAGCTAACAGGAAAAATTCTTATAAGCTTTCCTAAAGAGTAGCAGAGGTAGAGTCTGAAAGTTGAAAGCTCAGACAGAGAGCAAGTGCCACCTCTGCTGCTTACAGGCCATGCGGTCTTGGCTGGGTCACCTAATTTCTCTGTGACTCAGTTTCCCCGTCCTGTCATTCTTCCCTCGAAGGGTGAAGGAACGGTGACATGAGTTCTGTATGTTGCATACATGTTGCTCACTCGGTGACAGATCACCACTCTCATGTGTGTGGCAGGACTTGCCTTGCTCGGGGTTGCTGTGCCCAGTGATGCTCAGGTTGGTTTCTGGGGTTCTTTCTGGCACAGGCTCACCAGAAAGCTCCATGTCCTCAGCAGGAGAGGATGAAGTAGGAGGCATGCTTATAGGATCAACGTGTGCTTCATTAGGCTGAAGAGAGAAAAATGAAGTTTACTTTTTAAAGAACCCTTAAGTAAAAAAGGATTTACTTAACAGTGAAGCAGGAAAAAATCATGGAAAGTGATTTGTCCACAGAATCCCGAGTAATCCCGGATGACTAGACTGGCTGTGTCTCTGGGCAGCATCATGCCTCCCAGGCCTGAAAGAGGATGAAACTCCGTCCCACTCGCTGTCCAGGAAGACACTGCAGATCTCAGCCTAAAGTCTCTAAGCTCAGAGATCACACTTCTGTGATCCCCGAGTCTCAGGCTAGCACAGAGAAGATGCTACCAACAAAGACCCGCTGGATTCAGGGATGTATGCATGGTTGTACCGTTGAGTCAGGTGACACCCTGTAATTCAGCCCCAGAGCAGCACGGTGGACAAGGCTCCGACAGTGATGGAACGTGCCAGCTTCCTTCCAAGGAAGCTCCGTCTATACAGCTTCTCCAAAGCCAGACACAGTCTTAACCAGTCTTACCAACTAGGGGGAAACTAAACCCAACAGCTGGAAAGAAAGTAATTCAGAAATCCAGGCAGAAAGAAGCTCAGTTCTGATTCTAAATGTCCTGACACCAACCCCGGATGCTGGGAGCAGTTCATGGAAGCCAGTATTGTGTTCGTGGGAGCCAGTGTTGTCAGTGTTCTGTCTTCACTTTCTAAACTCTGGGTTGCTGGGGAGGATGGAGGGTGAGTGGAAGGATCTAGTGTTAGAGTGTGGAAAATAAACGTATCTCTGCTGTGTTAAGACACTAAGGTTTCAGGCTCATTTGTTACTGCAGCACTCCTTGTGCAACCTAACTTGAGCAAGTTCTTCTCTTAGTGCTAGGCTCTAGTGTGAAATAGTGAACCTTCTGTCCATCAGAACAGGGAGGACTGTTCGGAGCCCCGTGACTTCAGTGCTCATGGCTCAGTCCTTACAGTCAGACTTAGGTCAATGCCTGCTTTCTGTTTAGTTGACTGACCTATTTTGGACAAATCATGCAGTCTCATTGGGCCTTAGCTTTCTCTTCTGTACAATGGGAACAACGAGGAATGTTCTACAGAGGATGGAGAAATGGCTCAGTCCTTAAGAGCACTAGCTGCTCTTCCAGGAGACCTAGGTTTGATTCCCAGCGCCCACTTGGCATCTCACAACTGGCTGTTACTCCAGGGGAGCTGATGCCCTCTTCTGGCCTCTGTGGGCACTGCACACGCATGATACACATGCGTACGAAGACAAAACACCCATACACCCATAAAATAAAAATGAATAGATATTTAAAAAAAAAAGTTCTACAATAGGAGTGTTTGAGTATTTTTAGTACTGTCGTACTCCATGTTACTAGAAAGCTGTGATGGAGAAGAACAAAGTCATAGAACAATGACCTTGAGCAACCGCCTGAGACTCTGCCAATGGTTTGCTGCAAACCAGGGCAAAGGTGTGAAGGAAGGCTGCAAGGATGGGCCTTGAACAGTGGGCAGAGATCTGGAAAGCAGCACAGAGGGAGGGTTAGCAGCATCAGGTCTTGGCTACCAAAGCTGGGCCAGAGCCACAGCTAAAAAAAAAAAAAAAAAAAATGTGGGCCAGAACCTGCAGAGGCAGCAGGAGGGAGGGTGAAGCCAAGGGGAGACAGGCTTGGACTCAGGGACAAGGACAGTGCTGAGGGCTGGAGTGGCTGGAAAAGTGTGGGCTAGAGATGCTGAGGCCTGGCCTGGGAGGCTTGGGTGGGGCACTGAAAAAGCTCCCAAAGCAGGAGCTAGGTAGGGGTGCTGAAAGAGTGGGAAGCCCCTAGGAAAAGCAGCAAAACCCAGCTAGGGCTGACCTACCCTATTTTCTATTTCTTCCCCAGTGAGGGGTCCAGGAGGAAGCCATGGGTCCCTGATGGGTCCAGGAGGAAGCCATGGGTCCCTGATGGAGCAAGCAAAGCCCATGGAAGCCCCACCGTGGTCTCCAGTGGTGCCAATGGCTGGAAGCAAGGTACTTTGTCAGACAGGAGGGCCTAGATGCCTGGAATGGCTGAGGCTGAGGCAAGCAGGAGGCCAAGCCTGAAACAGGCTGAGCTGTCGCTCAGGGCTATCTCAGTGGAGTCCTTGACTAGCCCTCCAGCCAAGAGCTAACAGTGAATCTTAGCCACCTGGGCTCTGCTTCAGAGAAAGGTGAAACTCCAAGGAGCTGACTCTGTAGGGAAAGTGAGGTATCCCATCTTGAGCACAGGACTGTTGGCTTCGGAGGCGACACGGACGGGGAACCAAGTGTGGGCTGCGACAGTGTAGGAATGCCTAGTCTAAGAGGTTAGGACCTTTTCAAGGCAGTGTGAGGATTTTTGCTCCCTGCCCTCATAGTCGCAATCAGATGGGCTCATTCCACAGATAGGTTCCCATGGATCCACTGTGTGTCAGAATGAGCCCTGGCGCTGCAGAAAGGAATAAAGAACACAGCGTGTCTACCCTCCCCCTGCCAGAGCACAGAGTGGGCACAGATAAGACCCCAACAGCTGATTTCAAGGGACGCACAGGATAGCAGAAGCAAAAGCCAAGCCAGGGAGGGAGCCTGGCAGGAGTGGCCTCACTATGGAGGATTTGGCCTGGATCCTGAAGTGAGTAGGAATTTGCCAGAAGGAAGGAAGGGAGGGGGTGGAGGTGGAGGTTCCAGGCAAACAAAACTGCACGGGGCTGTTGGGAGGAAGTCCCAGACGGTATGTCTGGGAAACCGAGAGCCCTTAGGTGTGGCTGGAAGAGGTCCTGGTTGTGGCTGGGAGTCACCGGCAGAGCTCTCTGCCAGTGTGGATTCTTGTTCTTCACTCCAGACATACTGGATGCGCAGGAAGCAGCCCAGAAAGCTCTTCATTAAAGACTCCTGTTGGTTCCACACACAACAGACTCAGGTGACTCACATGCACAGCCAGGGCTGAGGGACAGGGGTTATTTCTCACTCAGGAGAAGATAGGTTTTCCAGAAATGCCCAAGGTGTGTGAGCAGCAGCCGGTTCAGCAGGGGAGACAGGCATGGACCCTAAATGGGAAGTGGGAGGGGGGTGCTGGCAGGCAGTCTCTGGTTTAGTTTCCTGGGTAGAGCTCGTGTCCTGGGAGGAGGCAAGCTACAGAACATGGGGAAGTGAGATGCTGACCAAGAAAGAAATCAGACAGGGAAAGGAGGAACTGTCTGAACCGAGAGGGACACCCCCTGTGTTGGAGAAGCGACTGCCTAAAAGAGTCTTGAAGCCCTTCAGGGTGAAGTGATGGAGGATATTCTGGTTCTGTAGCCCAAGATCTAGCTCTGTCACCTTCAGGCCAGGTAGCCTCAACAACAGCACGGTCATTTCATGCCCTCTTCTATAGATTAGATCTCAGATGCCCTCTCTGAAATGACACTGACGGTAGAGCAGCAGCTCTCAGGAGTGAGTCACGTGTGTAGGCAGAAGGACAGAAACCCCCGAGGATGGCATCTGGCATTTGGGTGCTGGGGACCAGCAGCTTTGGGACCAACAGGGCTGGGCCCAGGGAGATCTTCTTAAAGCTGAGGGGAGCCATAGAGGTTTCACATAACAAGGCACCAGGGAGTGGGCGTGGAGCCGGTCCTCAAAGGACCAGGAACTCATGCATGCTGCACTGAGTCTGACCCTGAGCTCTCTGGGCTTTTGGAATCCTCACCAGCCAATCTGCAGTGACCACCACAAGCTTTCACCCATCGCTGCTGTGTGCCAAGGACTACCCGAGTGTTTGGACCAGGCAGTTTGTTTCTGCTCATGCCTACCCACGCAGCGGGCACGCTCCACACTAATGAGAAGCGGTCTTGGGAAGGTTAGGTTTCTTGCTGAAGGTCAGTAGCCAGGAGCTGCGGGGCTAAGACCTACCCTAGGTAGGATTCGAATGTCCAAGTCCCTAAGAACTTCTGGAGGGAATGGGTCCCGCCAGAGACCCTCCACGTGCACCACACCACTGGCAGCCTTCTGTCATGTTCAGGTCCTCAGAGACCATGTCACACCCTCCCTGAGCTAATGCTGCCCTCCCCACATCAGCCCCTGTTCTCCCAGTGCTGTTGCCATGGGAAGAGGCCTGGGAGACTCTGCTCCTGGCTCTGCTACTATCTGACCCTGGAGAGCTGCTCATCCCGCTGGGCACCCATTTCCACATCTGCATAGTGAGTAATGTCACCTCCCTTGCAGTGGTTGTAAAGAAGTGACATCATGTCCACAGAAGTACCTGCTCTCTTCTTCTTCTGCTTCCCTCTCTACGTCTACAAGCTAGCTGTCTTCACTTTCCCGTCCGTATTCTCGCCCCACTCACACCCTGGTGACCTTCTCACACTCTCACACCCTACTGTCCTTTTCTGGCCCCCTCAGGGGACTGCCATGCATGGGTTGTCAGCTCCTCTATCTGAGTCGGCCCCCCTCTACACCATGAGGCAGTGTCATGCACAGAGCCCTGAGCGTGTGACCCACTGACCTGTGCCCACAACGTGCCCATGGGTGGCTAGGCCTAATGGACACACAGGACTCCAATGCTACCCCAACCAGTGCACTGACTCCTGGATCCTTGGCTTCTCCATCTCAGCCAAGATCGGCCAAGGTCTTGGGGGTACCCAGCCGCAATCCCTCCCAGACCATAATAAACCAGACAACAGGAGACCATAGCTCCAGCCCTGGCCTGCCCAGGTTCTCTCTCTGGGAATGCCTGCAATGCAGGCAGTTTGGGAATCACATCTAAGTCCTTCTAGCTTTAACAGACTGTGGATCTGTTCTGCCACACACATCCCTGCTGCCTGAGGTCTATAACTTACAGTCTCCGTCTTATTTCTGTCTCCCTGATTTCTACCAGAAGTGCTTTCACAGAGTGATGAGCCCAGGAACTTTCTTTGCTTGTAGCTCAGATGCTCCTCAAGGGAGCACCTTGCCATCTCTGTGGTCTGACGTAAGACTTTGGAAAGCCCCTCCTCTTCAGCCAAAGAACACATTCCCAGGAGAGAGAGATGTGGACACCCGGATAAGGGCTGCTTTCCCATGGGTCCAAGTTTCCTAAAGGCAGGCACTTTCTGAGACTCACCCCTGCCTACCTCGCCTAATTCTTCAACATTCCTGTAAGATACAACAGACATTATCATCACTCTGTAGAAGAGAGCTGAAGTTCAGAGAGGCTGAGTATGTTCTCCAAGGCCACAGAGCACAACTGCCTTTCATAGCCACACACACAGGTGGTCCCGTGTAACTGGTATGTTTGCTTGGCTGTGAGTGTGGGGTTGCAAATGACCCTCTTGATTCCCCCAGAGGATCTGGTACTTCTCACAGATCTGACAACAGCCTGGGACAGTTAACCCAGGGGGTTGCACCCATGCTCACCGGGGCTTGAGTGTAGGTGAAAGCTTCCCTGATCTCATCGACTTCGTCCATCTCCTGAAGACCACTGGCTTCTCCAGATGCCTGTGAGGAGATAAGTCATGCCACACACAGGGCAGGAGAGCAGGTTACACAGGATTGGGGCATCTGGGAAGGTCAGAGACTGACAAGCAGATTCCCGTGGAGGAACTGTATGTGCATGCATGTGTGAGTTTGCATTCATGTACGTGCATGTGTGTGGTATGCATGCATGTATATATGTGTGTCTGAATACATGTAAGCATGTATATACATGTTTTATGGTATGCATGCATACATGAATGTGCATATGAACACACTGATGTGTGGTATTTGTGCCTGTGTGTATGTGTGTGTGCATTTATGGGCATTAGTAATAGGATGGGCATAACAGTATACATAGTTGGTTATTCTATTTCCTTCCACACTATTATTGCTACAGTCTGTGTAACATCACCTTCCAACCATGCCCAGGCTCCCTTTGCTCCTGGTTTGTTCAAGGTGCTTTCTGGAAGCCATTCAGGGTACCTTCTAGTATTACCTAACCTTTATAGCTAGCCCCTATGCCAGCCCAGAATCCCATGCTGTGGCTTTGCGGTGGATTGTGTTCTGGGACCCCTGGGTTGCTTATACTTCAAAATGAATGCCACACAGAGACAAATATATGACAACTCCCCTCACTTCCTCTCCCAGCTCCCCATGCATGTTACAGGATCAGGAGTTCAGGCATTCAAACAGGCCAAAATGCTACCTCTAGTGAACAGGTATTTTTAAACACTAAATTAATGGAACCAACTTCTAATTTGTTGGGAGGTTGACATCACTTAAAGAGCAACAGTCACAGGAAACACCACGCTGCCTGAATCTGGCTTTGGCGCAATGCTTCTGTCTGCCTGGAAGGCCCTTCAGACAGTGCCCCTCCCTGCTTGGCTTCCAGCTCCTCCTCCTGCCCCTGACCTGCTGAGTTGGGGCTGAGGCTCTGTCACTAAGTTGTGTCTGCCAGTCGCTGGAGGAGGGCACAGCTCCTGAAGTATATCCCCTTATCCCCAGCCCACACCCAGGGCTGTCACCACCAGCAAATCCTTGAGGGAGGGAGGGAAGGAAGGAAGAAAGGAAGGACCCATCTTTCCTTTCTGGCCCCCACCCCACACCAACTTAGGAATCAATTCACTTGCCAAGCATAAAACAAACCTAAATTTAGGTTCATTTTTATAGGACTTTACACCCAGAATATCTTAGCATTTTAACTCTCATTTTAGAATCCTGACACTCTTCTTGGCAGGAAGGCTGGAAACCAGGCCATTGACTGCCGCAGCCACAGGAACACCTTATAAGACTTAGCCCCCATTCCAAGGAGACGGCTGGGCAGCTCTGAAAAGTGAAAGAAAGCCAAAAGCCCAAAATAGGACTTGGGGCAGTGCTGGCCACCGTGAGAGGCTTTTAGACTGCATGAGGCTGAGTGGGAAGAGTGGCTGGGCACCCAGCCTTCCCCTGGCTGACTGGGGGACGTGGGTAGAGTTCTGGGGGGTAGGAAGAGGCTCACCGAGGACTCTTGGGCTTCACACCACTCTTCAGGGGTCCTGGGGTCGTTGTAGATGGTAAGCCGCCGCATGGAGCCCTAGGGAAGAGAGAGAGGTCAGAGGCATAGGTTACATGTGTACATCACAATGCCGAGGAAAGCTAGGCTGTTACGGTGAGGGAGGGCACTGCAGAGGACCAGCATGGGAATGTGCTGTCTATGGAGGTGAGAGTGTGTGTGCATGTGCACACGTGCACACATTCACACACACATGCACACACGTGCACACATTCACACACACACGTGCACACACACACGTGCACACAGGTGCACATACGTGCACACATTCACACACACAGGCACACACCCACACATGCACACACACACACACATGCACACACACACATGCACACAGGTGCACATACGTGCACACATTCACACACACATGCACACACAGGCACACACCCACACGTGCACACATGCACACACACACATGCACACACCCACACATGCACACATACACACATGCACACAGGTGCACATACGTGCACACATTCACACACACATGCACACACATGCACACACATTCACACACACATGCACACACAGGCACACACCCACACGTGCACACATGCACACACACACATGCACACACCCACACATGCACACATACACACATGCACACAGGTGCACATACATGCACACATTCACACACACATGCACACACATTCACACACACATGCACACACAGGCACACACCCACACGTGCACACATGCACACACACACACTCCTAGGCTCTCTGTTCAGGAGACTTGTCTTGTTTGCTCCCAGGGAATACAAACCCCTTTAGCACATATGCAGGATATGAACGGCCACAACAACCTCCTAAGGTTTCCTGGGCCCTGCAGGTCAGCAGCAGGCCCTGAAACCTATCTTCCCTCCCCTCCAACTTCCTTGCTAGACATTCTTGCCAAAAGGAAAGCTCCCAGCAGCCTCTCTGCCTGACTCACATCAGTTCCCCAGATCTGGTCCTCACTCTTCAAAAGACACAAAGCCAGCATGTACACATGTATACATGTATAGTGTGTACACATATGTAACATGTACAGGTGCATAGCATGGACACATGCATAGCACATATAGCATGTACACGTATATAGCATGTATACAAGGCCTCAGCATACACACTGTGCTACAAATAAATTTAATTTCTGCCCTCTAGTGGTGCCTATTTTTCATTCTTTTTGTTTGGTTGGTTGGTTGGGAGTTTGGGGTTTTTGTGTTTGTTGTCTATTTGTTTTTCAGACAGGGTTTCGCCATGCTGCTCTGGCTGTCCTGGAACTCACTATGTAGACCCAGGCTGGCCTCAAACTCACAGAGATCCACCTGCCTCTGGAGTGCTGAGATTAAAAGTATGCTCCGTTACACCTGGCTTTGAGACAAGATCTCAATTTGTGGGCTAGCCTGGAACTCTGTAGCTCAGGCTGGACTGGAATTCACGATTCATGGCAATCTGAGTACTGTGATTACAGGGACAAGCCAGGGCTCCTGCCTTCCCCAGTGTGTCTGATTCACCCTGGAGGAACCCTGGCTCAACACGCATGTGCTTTGAATGAAAACCCGGTAACAGTTCTTTTCTTTAGAATGGCTTCTTAACAGAAGCCCATTCTGGTAGTAAAGTTGATCTTCTGATTGGTTTGTTTTGGGACTCATTGTTCAAAAGAAGAAAGAGAAATTGCTTCTCATTCCGATAATTCAGATTCACTCATCTCTACAGACATTATTTAAGCATAATCGCCATTCACATCCAAAAATAAAATCCTTCATTGAGTAGCAAGCTTGACCCTCTTTTAGTCGTGGCTTCTGATGAACAGAATGCCTCTTACTGTTTTCCCAGACAGGACTATAACTTATTATGTAGCCCAGGCTGGCCTTGAATTAATGATCCTCCTGCTTCGGTCTGGGTGCTGAGACTACAGGATGCACCAGCAAGTCCAACCTCAGGATAGAGGCCCTTCTGTCCACATTCAGACAACACAACAGGTCACATGATACAATACTGCCTAAGACCTACAGCCTCAGTTTACGGCTTCCCGGCCTGGAGTCCTTCCCACCTGGTTCCCACCTGGCATACATGCTTTTTGAGAGCATGAGAATAAAATGACAATGATCCTTGCTTCTGCTTAGGGTGTGGGAGTCCATGCCCACAGCTTCTCTGATCTTCAGGGAGTGGACTGAAACTCACCGTAAATCCCTCCAGTCCTGTGGCTCCTGCACTGCCCACAAAGATCCCAGCCCTGGGCTCAAAAGCCAGAGGCCGGGAGGATCGCTGGAAAAGGGTGTGGCCCTGTTCGTCACAGTCCATGAGCAGGGCCACTTCCTCTCCCTGGACGGTCACAGCAAAGCGATTCCACCTGTTGGTCATCACGGGCACCGAGAAGGCAGCAGCTTCACGGGACACGTGGGAGCCGGGTTCTGTGTAGTAGAGGATGACCCGCTGACGGCCATCCTCCACGCCGGAAAGCCGCAGGCCCAGGTAGATGACCTTCTGGAAAGTATCAGTAATAGCAAAGAGTACGCCTCCTTGGGCACCGCTGGGCTTGACCTCCACATCAATGGCGAAGTCTCTGAAGGAGGGGGGTGGGTCGAAGGTACTGGCTGGGCGGCCGACGTTGGCACCGGGCCCAAAGATGTAAATCGAGGAGCCACTGTTGCTGGTGACAGATGAGGGTAATGGAAAACCAATGAGCTTTATGAGGTCCAGATGGTCCTGGGAGGCTGACCCTGCGGAGAGGAAGGGAGGCCATGATTCCACTATGGCGGAACACTGAGGAGGAGCTACAAACACAGCTGGGTCCCATGAGAATCCGCTGAAGCTTGACTTTCTAAACGACAGCTCCTGAGACTTCTAAAACAACCTCCAGTGATGAAGTATGACCCGCAGTGTGCACAAGAACACATGACTGTAACTCAGAGACGCAGGTTCAGAAGGCACCGTGGTGCCTGTGAATACTCACCAGGCCCTTGACTATTCCCTCCTCCCCTTTAATTATTGTTTTTTTTTTCTTTTTTAAAATTAAAACCATGCTGGAAAGACTTACTAATTGAGTTGATGACCCACCAGTGGGTCGTGATCTACAATTTGGAAGAACATTTACAAATAATTTCTAGAATGTATAGTGCCCCCCCCCCCCATTAACTTGGAGACTTCTCTCCTGACTTACTGAAGTGGGATCAGAGTGTGTCTGCCTTTTATTACATGAGGTCTTCTGTTTACGTGCTTCAGGGCGTGGGGGGGGGGGGGGCGAAGCAGGCACAGAGGGGAGCATTCCTGGGAGCTCAGCGCAGTTGAACTTTGAATCATAGTGGTAACCATTCATCATCGTCCTCATCAGTAGCAGCACCTCACTGTCATCACACCCAGCTCCCTGTCTGTCCCAGCCACCACTCTGATCTCTTTACATAATCAAGCGCATTTCATCCTCACAAGAGCCCCTTGAGGTTATGCTGCCATTTCTGTTTACTTCTGAGAAAATCAAGGCTTCCAGAAGCTAACAAATCCGCAAGTAAGATTCACATGAAGAATTCAAACCTAGAGCCCCTGAGCTGAGTCTGTGCTGTTCACCAACACCCTTGGTGGGGTTGATAGACCTCCAATGTAGCCATCTGAAAAGGACCCCAGGTCTGACCACTGTCCCTGGACAAAGGCTGCAGACAGGTCCAGTGGCCTACACACACTCCTGAGCTAATGTGGAGGTGGCGGCAGTGAGCAAGAGAGGAAGGCAGGTCTCAGCTAGAGTGACTACGTCAAGGAACACTGAGGCAGTGGACAAAGCTTCGGAAACAAAGCTAGATCCTGAGGATTTGGCCAGGGCAGACGACTGAGCCTCAGAACGGAGCAGTAGCCTTCTCAGATGAGGCCAGGGAAGAGCAGATCTCCTAGTGGCCACCTGGGCTGCAGGTCAGAGGCCCCCAGTCCATGGGGCATTTCTTTCTTTCTCTATCACACGAGGGAGCCAGAGAATGGCCCAAACAAATGGTTAAGACCATCTCTCCTTGTTAGCTTCAACTGTCAACTTGACACAGCCCAGAGTTATCTGAAGGAGTCTCAGTTGAAGGATTCTCTATCAGTGTGGTATGTGGGAGCATTTTCTTGACTGCTAACTGATGCAGGGGGTGGGTAGCTCCCTGCGGGTCAACCCAAGGCAGGAGGTCCTGGACTGTACAAGAAAGCTGGTTGGGTGGAGGTTAAGGAGTGTCTTAGTCAATGTCCTACTGCTGTGAAGAGACACCGTGACCATGGCAACTCTTATAAAGGAATGGTGGGAGGAATGCGGCACGCAGGCAGACCTGGTGCTGGAGAAGGAACTGAGAGTTCTATATCTGGATCAGCAGACAGCAGGAAGAGAGAGCCACTGGGCCTGGCTTGGGCTTCTGAAACCCAGTTCACGGTCACACACTTCTTCCAACAAGGCCACACCTCCTAATCTCTCCCAAGAAGCACCACACCTTATTAAGACCCCATGTTGGAATGCGTGAGCCTATAGGGAGGGAGGGTGTTCTTACTCAAACCACCACAGGGAGCATTTAGTAAGCAGCGTTCCTCTGTGGTTCCTGCTTCAAGATCCTGCCCCAACTCCCTTCAGTGATGGATCATGTCTTGGAAGTACTAAAATGAGATAAACCCTTTCCTCCTCAAGTTGCTTTTAGTCACAGTGTTGATTGTAGCAGCAGAGAAGTGAAATAGAGCACCATCCGTGTAGCCCCCAGTCAAAATCTAGTAGGGACACAACAAAGCCTTCTGTTACATTTGCACAGCAGTCAAGAGGTCCCTGCACTGGACCGTCGCTGCCTCTGTCCTCGGCTCCTTGTACACAGCAGCCACTGCCATTCTTCATCTGTTTTTGTCCTCACGGCAGCCCCGGGAACCAACTGCTACTCTCCCATTTTACCAATGAAGAACTGAGGCTTAGGACATGCAATCCTAGCCTGAGGATACCCAGCCAGTGATGGGGGAGATCGGCAAGCCGCAGCTAGCCCGGCTCCCAGTTGGCTCACTCTCTGGTGAGGAGAGGGGTTTCTACAAGGTTCTGGAGGAGGATCAGCTGGACGGAGAGATGCTCCAATCACCAGCAGGACCCTGAGATAAGGTGGCCACAGTCAGCAGCTAACAGAAGCATGCCTATTGTGTGTGTGTGTGTGTGTGTGTGTGTGTGTGTGTGAGACACACGTTTTGGTCATATAGAAAAGCATAAAGAGTAATATGGAGGCACTTTAAAAGGTCAAAATAGCAAACCTTCCATATATTAAATCGCAGTGGAAGACACAAATGGGCTGAGGAGACTGCTCAGCAAGCAGAGCGTTTACTATGAAAGTATGAGGACCTGAGCTTGTATCCCAGTGGCCACATTAAAAGCTGGGTGTGATGGTGTTCCCTGTATCCCAGTGCTCGGAAAGCAAGACAAGAGGATGCTGGGAGCTTGCTCTCAGGTGGCTGGTCTATCCAGACTGAATCATTGAGCTCCAGGTTCACGAAAGACTGAGGAAGCCACCCAACATTGACTTCTGGCCTCCAAATGAACTCTCTCTCTCTCTCTCTCTCTCACACACACACACACACACACACACACACATCTACCATACATGCGCATGTGTACATACACACAAGTAAAATTTTGTTACAATTTTTTCTTTCTATAATACTTTTATTAATAACCTGAGTTTCATAAAATGTGTCTTGACAACACCCTCTTCCCATTCCTCCCTGCTCCCCCTTCAACCCATGTGCCTGTCCTAAAAAAAAAAAAAAAGAAAGAAAGAAGAAAAACCAAATAAAAGAACATTAAGTCCTGCCAGTGTGGGTGTGGGTGTGGCAGGAACGTGGATCAGAGGCATCACCATGGATCCTGGAGGCAGCAGGCCTCTCCAATGTCGATACCCACCTGGCCAGAGACTAAGCATGACAAAGCCTGACCTAAAGTTGGGCACCACTGACCAAGTCCACAGGCACCCGGACATCTCGTAAGCACCAGGACCTCATGCAGGCACCAGGGTATCTCATAGGCACCAGGACTTCTCATAGGCACCAGGATATCCCCCAGGCTCCAAGTCATCCTATAGATGCCTGAGCATCACACAGGCACTGGGCCAATCCACAAGCCCCAGACATCGTGCAGGCACCCTGACATCACACAGGTACCTAGACATCCCACAAATATCAGGACATCTTGTAGGCACCAGGACCTCCCACAGGTACCCAGACATCCCACAGGCACCAGGGCCTCCTGCACAAGTGAAATTAACAAAAGAAAAACACAAGTAATCACACAAGATTATTCAGGCGACTAAATGAGATTGCATGGGGTGCTGACCCAGGGCCCATGATCAGTAAATAGTGGCGACCCTTCACCCATGCCTTCCATATCACCACCATCAGACTTTCAGGTTTGGAAAGGATACACGCTCCACCTAAGCTGTGTTAACCCCTCCTTATCTGGTGTGGAAACCACTACCTGAAAGCCAATGAACACTTGAAATGTGGGTCTTCTCCCCTGAAACATGCTGTTTTAAATACACACTGGATGTCGAAGATTCAATTTGGAAAAAAAAAAACAAAACTCTAGGATAGCTAATAATAATTTTTGTATGTTTATGATTTGAAATGATAATTTGGAAATTATGGAGTTAAATACTATTTCAAAATTTTTAGCTGAGCCTGGTGAAGCAGTCCTATAATCCCAGTTATACAGGAGGCTGAGGCAAGAGGATCATAACCTGCTGGGGTTACATTGTGAGTTCAAACCCATCCTGGGTAATTTAATAAGACCTCGTCTCAAAAAATAAATAGAAGAAAGGATTGGGTGGCCAGGCCTGATGGTACACACCTTTAATCCAAGCATTTGGAGGGCAGAGGCAGGTGGATCTCTGGGTTCAAGGCCAGCCTGGTTTACATAGTGAGTTCCAGGACAGCCAAGGCTTCACAGAGAAATCCTGTCTTAAAAAACAAAAGGGAAGAGGAGCGAGAGACAGAGACAGAGAGAGAGAGAGGAGACAGAAAGACAGAGACAGAGAGACAGAAAAAGGAGGAGGAGAAGGAGGAAAAAGGAAGAGGAGGAAGAAGAAGAAAAGGAAGAAGCAGAAGCAGAAGAGGAGGAGGGGGAGGAAGAGGGGAAGGAGGGGAAGAAAGAGAGGGAAGGGGAAGGGGAAGGGGAAGGGGAAAGGATTGGGGATAAACTCCCTGGTTCACCACTTGCCTAACAGGCACCAGACCCTCTGTTCCAGACCCAGTACTGAAAAATGAACTTAAAGAATGATAGGCAGAAGTAGCACATGCCCAGTACTCTCCTTAAGTAAAGAGCCACCCCCAGCTCTGGTGGCCCTCCCCAGGCCACATCCTCTGCCCAGGCCGCTGGACCCACTCTTGGGACTCCAGAGTCACCATTTACATGCATCTGTCGAGTTTACTATGTAAGCTGTGTCTGTAACAGAGCTGGGAGCCACTGTGAATGCCTGTAACCCTCATACAAACACTGGCATGCTGCCTGTGTCTGTCTTTTGCTTTTTTCCCCCCTTCTCCCAGGCCCTACTCTCAACATTGCAATTTTTGGATTAATCCTTGTTGAAGCTGTGGCCCTTTTACCACAGTACTCACGAAGTGAAGACGCCACAGGGGCAGGTCCGCTTTTCTGGTGAGGGACAGGAAGGCTCCCATGGCTTTCCAGATAATATTACCAGATTTCCGTATCCACATCTCCTGTGCTTATGGCTACAGGTCATCCCACCATGCAGATGACAGGGGCCTGTGGGTGGCACCTGTCTGCTCACTTTCAATTTGACTGACTGCTGTTACAGTGCACTTTGAAGATTCTGTGCCACTGACCACGCCCCAGGCAGCCTAGCGTGCCCATGTTGAGGGGAGGCAGAGCTCATTCTGAGAGAGGTTCATGGGCCTTTTCAATTACAGTGATATGTTTAATTTTTAACATTAGTCCTAAGGAAGTATTCACTGTATTATTGTTGCTGTTACTATTATTTTAAGACAGTGTTCCACTATGTAGCCCTAGCTGGCCTGGTAGTCACTATGTGGACTGGGCTGGCTGCAATGTCACAGACATCTGCGTGCCTCTGCCTCCCCAGTGCCAGGATGCAAGGTGTGTGCCATTGCAACGCCAAGTATTCTTCAGAACAAACATTCTTCACTGAAAACACTTCTAACTTACATGAAAATAATCACCCTCTTTGACAAAAGAGAAAATCTGACCACACAGATTCTTTGCTTAGAAATCTTCTATGGACATCCACGGTCCTCCAGATCAGACTTGCCACCCAGTGACTTGAGAGAACTTTTCTGTTCTCTGGGAACAGAGAAGAACATGTTCTTCTGGGAACATGGCCCAGCCATGTTCCCCTGTCTCCTAAAACAACTTATAACACCCCCCAGAGTGCCTCCCCACCACAGTCACAGTCCTCTACCTTTACCCCAAACACTTTTCAGCGCAGGCCTCCCTCCCCTGCCGCCACTTCCCCTCCGATGCCCACAAGCTCTTGATGGAGCTGCGCTGTAAGGCCCTGCATGCACACTGGGGTCCTGTCATAGCCCCCTCCCCACGTCACCGTTGGCCACACTGGATGGTGAGGACGAGGACTTCACCATGTATTGTTCCCAGTGCCCAGCCCAGGGACAATGAGTGAATCAAACTGATGAGTCGACAGAAGGACAGACAGATAGATGGAAGGAACGATAAAAACATCCAACCTTTTCATTTTACAAGTCATGAAGCCAAGGTTAACAGAGGGGAAGTGTTCAACACTCGCGGATCCAGATTTCATTCTCGGCTGAGTGCTGCCCTCTCCAGTTTCTCAGCTTGCTGTAAAGCAGACATACAGCCATTGGAAGTAATGTGAGTTTAAGGCTCAAACTCTACAAGGCATAGGTTAAAAGAACGACAAATCTGGTTAAATTCAACTAGACAGAAATAAATTTCTGCATAGTAAAAACTCTTAGAGTGATTTCATAACTGAAATTTAAAGACATAAATCTGATTAAATTTGACTACAAAGAAAGGAAGATCTGTGGACCAAAAAACTGAAAAAAAAAATCATCATAATGTTAATCCCACAGTATCAGATAAAAACCAGAGCTCACAGAAAGCAGAGAATCACACCGCAGTCAACAAACGTGCATCCCTAACTTGCAAAGCAAATGGATACAGTCACAAGTCAGCAGAATGATGAGCAAAAAATAGGAAATTCTGTCTACAGCGAAAACAAAACAAAAAACAAAAAAAAAAATCAAAAGAAACAAAAGCAGCTCATACATACAGAAAATATTTGACCTCATAAAGAAAGAAGTACAGGGGTTGTGAGGCAAAACGGTTCTCCTTATCAGATTGGCATCAGTCAGAATGTTGGCTAATCAAAAATGCTGGCAAGAGGCTGCGAGGCGGCACGAGGCCTTCTCCCGCTCTGCTAGCGAGAGCCTAAATTGTGTGATATTCCTGGGACGCAATCTGACAGCATTTTTCAGAAGTACAAACGCATATGTACTCTTTAACCCGGTACAAATAATAAAACACATTCGTGCAAGGGTAGCCTTCAGCGTAGCCTTCCCATGACGTGGGTCCTTAGGTACTGATTTGAGCAACAACCAGGATGCAGTCAGTGAAAAGACACAAATAGTAAGGCACAGAATAATTATCATCAGTTGGAAGTACCTGTGCTAGCAAATCCACAAGTATGTAAAGGACACTGAAGTTCATAGTTATATTCTATGTAAGGTTCTGATCGATAATGAGTTACGTGTGTAAGGGGGCCCAACAGACTGTGCTGTTTAGAGGCACTATAGCTGTCTTCGTTCAAGTATACCCGTGAACTTCCCACAATGACACACTAAGGGTGTACTTCTCAGAATGCACCCAGAGTTAATCAATGCATGACTGTGCATGTATTAGAATATATTAGGATATTTCTGGAAGGATGCCCAAGAAACAGGGGCTAGCGATTGTGTCCAGGGAAGGGAGTAAAGGCTGCAGGATAGGAGATATTCCTCTTCACTGGGTAGCTTTGCAACACTACACCACTCACTTGTGTGAGAAACGGAGATACTTACATCTTTTTAACTACTTGTATCCGGTTTTAACGGCTCATGCCAGGCATGGTGGCATATACCTCTAATTCTCAACATTCAGGAGAGAGGGGCAGGTGGATTTCTGTGAGTTTGAGGCCAGGCTGGTTTATATAATGAGTTCCAGACAGCCTGGGCTACATAGAAAGATGCTGTCTTAAAAAAAAAAAGTTAGGAAGGAAGAAGAGAAGATTTAAGGACTTGGGCTTTTTCTCATTGGGATGTAGTCATCTTTGTAAGAAAGAAAGGAGGGAGACAGAAAGAGAGGGATCAGCATCCTACTCGGGTTTCCTCCCTTCCCATCACAGTTCTGGATGAAATGAAGACGGAGCCCAGATAGAACGACACCCTTCTGTGTCTCATCCTCTCGTCCCTCTCTCTCTTACCGGGAGAAGGGGAAGCCCCCCTTTCTGGTGGGATGCTCTAGTTCTATAGAACTCCTGGTTTCGGCAGGGAAATGGTCTGCCTCACATCCTGTGGTCTATTTCCAAGGGTTCCAGGGTCCAGTGGGGACCCAGAGCAAGGGGTCATTTAAATCAGCCCAGGCTTGCCCAGGTCAGGCACATCCAGACTCATATATGGTCATGTAGTGAATTTCTATTTCCAGGCATCTGCTTAAAGTTTTGTTCCCATAACCCTATCCAACCTCCTTGTTTTATAGGCCAAGGAACTGATGGTAAGGGGAAGAGGCACGGCCATGAGGCCTGGCAGCAGAGCAGGAGTGACCCAGACACCAAATCACAAGTTTCCAAGATCCCTGGCTACCCAGCCTTTCCAGGCCCTGGTCAGCTGGAGAAGGGAAGGGAGGCAGGCTATAGGAGATGGTGTCTTCAGCTTTGGTCAGAGCTGGGTTCTCCTCTGGCCTCTACCCTCTACCAAATATTCAGCCTTTGGGTAGATGACCAAGGTGACACAGGGCCTTCCTGCCCACTTCCCTTACGGGGATCCCATGGGCTGGTGACACGAAGCCCAAGTTACAGCAAACTGTACAGCTGTAAAGTTAGCAAAAGCCACAGTCTGCAGAGTCTCCCCAGCCACCTCCATGCTCCCGCCCTGACTCTAAGATCTCAAACTTGCAAGGGAGGGCAAGCACGCAGGCGCTGGACCACAGATCCTGTTCCCCATGACTCAGGGAGGAGAAAACAAGTCTACTGGAGCCCTAATCTTCCAGCTTTGCTCTCAGCAGCCCTGCCTTCTTCCACATGTATGGTCCCATGGTGTAGATGGCGGGAGCGACCCCTGGCCTGGAGTGACCCATGCTCAAGGCTGGGCCTGTGCCTGCTGGCTCAGGCACCGCTGGCTTCCAGCGGAAAGGCCACCTGCTCAAGCAGCCACGAGGGAGGGGAGGAGGAGCCTGGGAGCCAAGAGAAACAGGCTTAGCAATTTGGTCCATGTCTTGTCCTGGGATGGCTCTGTGCTGGCGGCAAGGGAGAGAGGGAGGTCACAGCTGGTGGGAAGATATCTCTCCATCTTGGAGGGACAGGGTCTGGGAGGCTGGGAAAATTGCTGGTTGGGGCTGTTAATAGAACTCTCTGGCCTTGGGAGTCATTGAATTGGCTCACACCTCTCTACAGATTTTAAGATCCATCATAAGGCGGCTTCACGTCTTGAATAAAATTGTATACCAAGAATGCTCGGCTTATACTTCTCTCACTATTATAATTACCTTGTTATTTCTCTGTACAGTTGTTACACTGGAGGTCAAACTGTCAAGAATGGGTCTCAACCTTGTCTGTGTGCTTGTGTGTGCCTGTACATTTGCATGAGCGCAGATGCATGTGCAGAAGCCAGGGCTCAACCTGCCATTCCTCAGGATCCATCATCTTGCTTTCTGAAACTGGGTCTCCCACTGGCCTGGGGCTTGCTGATTCAAATAGGTTAGCTGGCCAAGGAGCCCTAAGGATCCACTTGGCTCTATTGGGATTACCACCATTCAGCTGTGTTTTGTTTGTTTGATTTTAATGTGGGATCTGGGGATTGAACTCAGTTCCTCATGACCGTGAGGCAAACACCCTGCTGATCTAGCCCATCCTCCTTTAAAATTTTGCCAGGGTCTCATTATGTCACCCAAGCCAGTGATCTTCCCTGTTTTCACTTACTAAGTGCTGGAGTCACAGGCATGTGCCATCCCACCTACAGACCCCACCCTTTTCAGCCTGTTTTTCCCATCTGAGGTAATGTCCCACAGGTCTCAAAGCTCCAAATTACTAACCCTCGCTTCCTCCACGAAGCCTCCCTGGATGCCCCCCCTGGCAAGCCCAGGCAAGCTCCCTTCTGCACTTGGCCCCGATTAGGCAGAACGCATCTTTTCATTTCACCTGTCTCTACCATCTTGGGAGACACTGGAGTATTGGAGCTGGATCTCACCCATCCTGTTTACCCAGCACAAACCTGGTCCTCAGCTCAGCATGGGCTTGCTGGCTGAGCCAAAGTCCAGTCTCCGAGTCTGAGGCCGTAATGAGGGCCAGCAGGGCCAGACTCCACCCCACACCCTACAACCATTTGTCTGTTTCTCCATCATCTAGGCATGCAAGCCATTCCCCATCCCCCAGGGCGCCTCCTTGGAAGCCTCAGAGCCAGCAATGAGCCCCAGGCAGGAGAGGCGGGGCTGGGGTTCATGTCCCAGATGTGCTCTTGAACAAACTGCTCACCTTCTCTGAGCTCAGTTTCCCTCTCTGCACCGGATTGAACAAGGTGGGCTGTCTGTGTGTGTGTCACTGCTGTCCTCAGACACCTCATGGGGTTGAATCTAACTTCGGTCTTGTTCCTTTACTACTTTAATGAGAAGGAGTTGCTTCATTTTCCATGAGGGTTGTTCCTATAGAGCAGCCCCCTCCTGCTGTGCCTTGTGAGTGCTGAAGATATGGAGGGAGCTGAGCCCAGACTATCTGTCATCAAGAAGCTCACTGTCCGCTGGGAAGTGGCGGCACACGCCTTTAGCCCCAGCACTCAGGGAGCAGAGGCAGGCGGGTCTGAGTTCGAGGCCAGCCTGGTCTACCGAGTGAGTTCTAGAACAGCCAGGACCATACAGAGAAACTGTTGAAGAAGTAGGAGGAGGGAGAAAGGAGGAGAAGAAGTCATTGTTTAGGAAAAGGTTAGCATTTACTCATTCATGCTCCTTGCGAGCTCCAATTCTCAATGGCTCCCTGGTACATTCAACACTGAATCAAAATTCCATTCCAGACACTATGGGGTTAGGGGTGGAGCACTTGCCTAGCATCCATGAGGCTCTGGGCCTATCTTCAGTAGGATGTGAAGGACACACAGCAATTTTCATCTTCTCATTCTCCCCTCTCCCCTTTCCTCCTTCTTCTTTACCCATGCTGTTTGTTTGCTCAATAAATTTTTTAAAGATTTTTTTTAATATGCACGACGGTTTTGCCTGCAGTTACGTCTGTATACCAAGTGCATGCAGTGCCCACAGAGGTCGGAAGAGGGCGTCGGATTCCCTGGAACGGGAGAGACACATCCACCATGTGGATGCTGGGAGTTGAACCCAGGTCCTCCGTCAGAGCACTAAGCGCTCTTAGCCACTGCCTCATCGCTCCAGCATCCTAATGTTCTTTCGCATCTTCTCACAAGTATTTCCAGGCTCAGTCAGCTGTACCTAACACAAGGATCTTCTCTCTCCCTATAAAGAGAGCCCCAGGCGTCCCTCCCCTAACACACTCATGGGGTTTGGCAGAGCGAGCAGTCGGCAACGTGGCCTGGGGAAAAGAGACAGAAAGGTTTGGGCCTCTTGCCCCTGGAAACTTCGGTTCAGACTCCTCAGCGATTTCAGGGTGGCCCCTCCCCAGGGCATAGGGAGGCGCCATCAGAGGACTTTAGAGAAGGACCTTGGGGGAAAATCTGAGCAGTCACCACAGGGTGCCACTTTCCTCCCAAGGGTCCGGTGCCAGTTTCTATGGAAACCAGGAAAGAATCCTGGCAGTGAAGAAACAAACTGAACGAGGCTCAGCATTTGGAGGAGGTGAGAAAGAAGGTCTCTCTCCTCTCTTCCTTCTCTCTGCCATAGGCTCTTGGACCCCTGCATCTGCCTTTACCCTCCAGCCTCAGCTTCCCTTTCTGAGCCCTGGGTTACATCAGTCCTTCCATCTGAGAGGTCCTGAAGCAGTGCCCAGGGCTGGTCTGGGCTTTTGGAGCCTGGCGTCCCTAGAGAACCATATCTGACTTTGCAAAGCTCTATCCCACAGATGACCATCTGGGACCTGAGCCCAGGGCTCGCGCTTGTCATCATTTAAGGCCCCAAGAGACGAAGTTGCTTTTCCTCTGGTAGAGGGTCAAGGCCGGAGCAGAGAAGCTTTGCAGCGCAGCTGAGAACGCGCCCCGACTGGGCGCGGCAGCGGCCTCTAGCGGCCTAACCGGGACCTGCGTCTTCTCCGAACTTCCGCCTGGGGTCTGAGGGATACAGCCTGTGCTTGGCTTGAGGAACCGAGGGGAACCCCAATCCCAACCAGCGTTGTGGGCCATACAGTTATTCTGTGGCCACGCTGAGCCTAGAACCAGAGGCATAGCTCTCATCCTGTTTTCCAACTTGGATTGCCTGAGGAGGCAAAGATGCTTTTCCACATATGGCCGCTCTTCCCACCCATGCCCAGGAAGCTTACAGAGCACTTTGTTGGCCTTCATCCACGGAGTGTGTGCCGCTCTGGTCAAAGATACTCTGTGACAGTTGTAGCATAGGATGGAGCCAGTAGTCTTGAGGGTGTGCAGGGTAAGGTAGGGGTGACTGTCCTTAGGGCCCTATAACAGCCCCTCCAGTCCAGAATTCCCTGTGTTTACCTCAACTACCCCCCTAAGCCTGAAGGAGAACCCCATATCCTCCCTCCCTTCCCAGCTGTCCCACTGGGAGCAGCAATGCCCACCCTTTAGGATCCTTTATATATGTGCATACGTGTGTGTGTGTGTGTGTGTGTGTGTGTGTGTGTGTGTGTGTGTGTTTCCCCTGAGACAGGGTTTCTGTTGTAACTCTGGCTGTCCTAGAACTCACTCTGTAAACTAGGCTGGCCTCAAACTCACGGAGATCCATCTGCCTCTGCCTCCCAAGTGCTGGAATTAAAACATACACTACCACCACCATGCTTGTTCATATATACATTCTTTTTGCTTTTCTGAGTGTTCAGTCTAGGACTTTGTGCACACTAGGCAAAACCTGTTCTGCTGAGCTATGCCCTCAGCCTTCTCTAATTTTTATTTTAAGACAAGATTTCACTAAATTGTAAACCCCTGCCTCAGCTTCCCCACAGCTGAGAGAATATAGCCCGGTGACAACAGGACCATCTCTAGACTTTTCCCGTCCTTCTGGACACCCACACATAGGTGGTCCCGAGGCTCACTGACCTGTGCTTTTACCTTGCTCTCACTGTAGAAAGACAGGGCATCCAGAGTTTAGCAAGCTGCAGATTTCTGACAAAGAACATCTCTCCTCTGGGGACAGTCTCCTCCAGCACCCACCTGTCAAAGGTCACCTGGTTCCTGCATGCTCACCTCCACTGCGGGAGAGCTCACTCACAATCAACAGCCCTGACTTCTGGATATTTTAAGTATTGCCCATTCTCCCCGTGACTGCCCCACCCCAGCAGCTGGCACAGCTCTGCCCCACTGGGACCACAAAAGTCAACTTCCATGTGGTGGTCTTCCATGTGTGGTCAGATGTCACGAGGACAATAGAAAGGGCACGAGCCTGCACGGCAGCCTCCACTGCCAACTCAACACAGGGGTTCAGAAGTCTCTGCAGCTTCCAAGCCTCCGGCTCACTATCTGTGGACTAGAGTCTGTACTAAGTGTTTTCCCAAGGCCCTTGCCAGGTCAGAGTGCCTCCAGTTCCACATCCTCCTCATTCGCCTTCCAGTTTTTCTAACCGCCCTCGACAGCCATTCCTTCAGGCTTGGAAGAAATGACTCCTGCAGGGACCAGGAGAACACAGTTCTTCCCTACAGACTTCCTGGTTTCTGGCCAGGGTGGCCTGGCCAGCATTCGGAAGCAACCATGTCCTCAATATCATCGCATTCTGCCTGTAAAGAAACTCACTCCATCCTGTAAAGGAACCCCAAGGCCCGTCCAGTCTCAGAGGACCTGGTGCTACCTGGCTCTTCGTGAGAGACACGAACACGACACACTCCAGGCCACATAGCGCCAGTCTGCATCCTGCAAGAGGTTCTTAGAGAAACCTACCTCCCAAAGCATTTCTTAGAAGAAGAATGTTTCCTTGCCAGGGAAAAAGTCCTGGACCCATTTAGAAAGGAGACCTGGCCGAGCAACAATCAAAGACCCCATTTTTCTGAATTACAGAAGAGCATTTTTCTCCATGTAAACTGAGAACGCCTCTTCCTTTTTCCGGTTTTCATATATAGCGAAAGAATTTTTCTTCTCAATGAAGTTACTGTGCGAGCACTCCCTCAAGCGAGTGTGTGCTCTCTTGCTGGCTCGCGCTCTCTCTCCCTTTCTTTCTCTCTCTCTTCTGCTCTAAGCCTCTCCTTCTCTCTCCCTCTCCCCTTCCCCGCTCTCTCTCTTCTGTTGTCACCCAGAGTTTATAAGGGTCTAGGACCTGGGTCTTAGGGCTCCAGCTTGTTTCTCTGATCTTCAACTGGAAAGCAGCAGGACGTTACCTGCCTGGTACTCTCTCCAGTTCCCTAACCATCTCCTCACCTGTTCCTTCCACAGTAGGGGAGCAAAGTGGGGAGCATCCTCTCACTTCTCAAGGAGAGCGAGGGGGCGACTCTCTCAGTACAGGGTCAGCAATGGGCCCAGAAGAGGGCTCTGCCTGCTGCAACCCTCTGCCTCCACAGTTCCCACGGGTTTTCCCAAGGCAGCTTCTCCCGTGCTCTGGGCACCCTCTCCCTAGACACCCTCCCTATGCACCCTCTCCCTACGCACTCGTGATGTCTTTTTGTGGGCCTCCACAAGGACTTCCTGGGCATGGACCGCTCCAGCCTATCTCTCAGTCCCCGGGAAAGGCTTAACAAAGCCATCTGTGGATGAACTGAATGACAAGAAATAGTAACATCCATGACTGTTTGCTATATGGGCTTGCTTTATGCCAAGGGCTCTTCAACAGTTTGCCAGACCTGCTCCTCCTTCTGTGAGGCAGAAGATACTGTCAGCTCTACTTTACAGGTTAAAAACCTTAGGTTGGGAGATATTCTACTATCGTCCTGGAGCCAAGAGGGTCATTCGTGATTGGGGTCAGGATATAAATGGCAGGATGATACGGGCTGATGTTTCTAGCTTGCATCCCTCCTGATCGGTCTCAAGGAAGTAGAATTTTCTAGGACCTATCCCAGGTGGGTTTTAATGCCCCATCCCAGACAACAGCCACAGGCAAAGGCCCATTTCCACATCAGACAGATCTGGACTTGGTCCTGGGCCTACTGCTAACCAGTTGTGTGGCCATGGACAAGCCTTCACCTCTCTGGGCTGGGACCTTCCGGTCTGCAGAGCGTGGCAATGACAGACCCTGGCTGAGGGTGTGAGACTTAACACTCAGTGAGGATTGGCCTAAACACAGGGCCTGGCATGCATGGATCACTTGGTAAACAGTCGGAGGCCTAAACAAGTGGATTTCTTGTTGCCCCCCGACACACACACTCACAACTCAGCATTCAATGTCCCAGACTGACCTCACAAGCATCCTCCATCTTGAGCCACAAAAGAAAGAGTGTGATTGGCTAAACAGAGCCAGAAAGAAAGGAACTGCAGAAATCAAGCTTGCAGAACGTGTGCAAGCTTGCACATGTGTACACAGAGAGAGGGACCAGCCTCCCCACATGATCCACATCTGAGCTCAGAAGTGTGCAGGGGGCCCTGCAGTGACAGCCTTTGGTCCCTACCTTCACCTGCCTTCTACACCTGATTCAGAACCTGGGTATGATGTCACCCCAGGGACTGTGCCGGATAAGCAGCACCGTGAGCCAGATACAGCCAAGGACACCAGGGAAGAGTTCACAGTCAACTTCTCTCGGTCTGAGGACTTGGCTTTTCCATTTGGGGAACAAAGGCTCTTTGAGTGGGAGCAGGGCCTTGACTTCTGAAGATGACATCAGCCACAATGAGTCACCATCCTTCTACCAGCTCTGGAGGGCTTAGCTCGGGGCTCTGAGGGAAAGCAGCTCAGAGAGGGCTCCGGACACCATGATTTGAGACATTTGGCCTCTACCATCGCAGAGTGATAAATTATTGTTGTCTTAGCCTACTGACTTTGTGGCGTTTGGCTATAGCAGCTCCAGGTAACTCCTATCTCCTGAATGCTTGCTCTGCTTCAAACGCTGTTCCACAGTTGACACCCACAAGACTCCGGTGAAGAGATATTATAACGTACCCTCCTCTGCCGACACAGGTAGAGGTGCAAAGGGATTCAGTCACACAAGCAAGGCTGAATCTGGACCTTTATGGCCTGGAGTTCAGACCCCACAGCACATCTGCTTACCTAGGGCATTAGGGGTTCTTCATGTGTGACACGTAGACTGGGAATGTACTGGATCTCAGGATCTACCGCAAATGTCACGGATTTGGGGGTGGTACCCCAAAAGCCATACATTTACTAACTCTGAAAGTGTCCATGGAGATTTGAGACTTGCTCTTCTGCTGAGGTTAATGTGGTAGCCAACACCCAGTCCCGAGGACTCAAGGAACAGGTGGCAAGCAGTGCCAGAGTCTACTGCAGGGCCCGAGACCCAGGCTCAGAGTTCAGAGGTAGGAATCCAGCTGCTGCTCCTCGGATATAGATCCAGGAAGTACTCCAGGACAACATGGGAAAGCTGAGCCTTCCCTGTGATATAGCAACGTAGCAGCTGAGTGGCTTCCCACTCAGGTTGACTGTGTGAATCATTCGAGTTTATGGACGGGAAGCAGTGATGTCCCAGGGTGGAAGGAGGGGGAGAGGATGCCACAGGCTCCCCACCAGGCTTCTTGGCTAGCAAGAAGCCTATTTAGGAATGTCCCTGGAGCTGTGTGGGAAGGGGAGGGGCTTGGCAGACCCAGGTACTGTTGGACAAGTGCAGCCAGCCTTGAGGAGCTGGTGGTTTCTCAGTGTTATACCATGGAAGGACTGCCCAATTTAGAGCAGAATAGGCCCATTCCTCCCAGGGGGTCTGAAACTCCTGTGTCTTCAGCTTCGTCCCAATCTCTCTTGTCCCAGTAGAGTTTAGAGATGGACAGACATCCAGGGAAAGCCGCACCAGCTACAACAGAAGTAGTCTGAATAGCCTGCATTGAAGGAAGCCTCCGATGAAGATGGGACCCCTTCCACTCATCCACAGATGTATCACACCATCCCAGGGACAACCCTTCCCTTGCTTTCCCCTGCAGGTCTCCCAGGAAGCCCCAGTTTACCCTACTCTGCCAGCATCTGTTCAGTTGCCGTGTCTCCCAACGGCCTGCCGGTCTTGCGACGCACGGTATCTTCTGTCTCTCCTTCAAAGCTCCTGAACTCTCCCTACACCTTCCCAACACAGGGCCTTGGCCCAGAGTTGGCAAAACACAAACATTTGATGGATGAATAAATAAATGAATGAATGAACAAATGATGCATAAAGATAAGCTTAATGACTTCTGGAAGGAATAACTGTAGGCCCACCATATCACAGTGCATTTATTGCCATTGATCATAAAGAACTCTTATGAAAACCGATCACTGTCCCACCCACCATTTAGTTGACATGTACTTTATAACCCTGCCCTCATCTGCCCCCTGCTGTCTAGACATAATACAATAATAATTAATGTCCTATCAATAGCCACCCAGAAGCTCCGTATTGACTCACTGGAGGGCTGCAGTCCCACATGCTCAGCGGACCCTTAAGCAGGAGGGCTTGGAAAATACAGACTTCTGCAAGATGGCTGCCTAGAGCTTGCCCACCCCCCTCCCCTGCCAGCTGGGCTGGGAGCAACTCTGAGACACGTTGGTTTCTCAGGCTTCAGACGAAATTCCAGCCGCCTCCACCTTCCCTCTCCCTGGAACAATGTTCTGGGTGGGGCTTGTGAGTAACAGACATTTCCCCTTCTCTGTGATCTGTTGAGGAGGGTGCTCATGGCCTATCCTGGTGCTAGACACCAGCTCAGGCCACTGGGCAAGATGATCTGAGACTGTCCAGTCCTCCAGGCACCAGGAGCAGATCTCTGAGAGCCCTGGTCCTCTTGTGTGGATAAAGCCCAACCCCATTAAAGAGACAGGCATTGGCTGGGAATGGTCTGGAGAGATGGGAGAAGTGTGAGAAAGTTGTATAATTCTGGAGCTTTCTTGAGTATAACTGTCATAAGTGAAGCATGCCCTAGGGTATCTCCTGAATCTTTGGTATAGCGTAGCACTACCAAGTAGTCAACAAACCTCTTTAGAGTGGTCATCCACAGGCCTCACCTCCTTCAGCACACAGCCACAAGGGAGATTGGAGCCCTAAGGAGGAAGCAAGAGTAGCCTTCCCACAAGTCACTTTATCCCAGGCCTGCCTATGTCTGCCCACCAGCATCCCTCACTCAGTCCTGTCAGGACTTGGCTAGACAGGGCTTCAAGGCACAGGGAAAATGAGAGGCTTGATCACCAGCTAGTTCTCAGCAGAGTAGCCAATACCCAGAGCCCTGATAGAGAAGGCCTGAGTCTGGAGACCACATGTCAAGGCCAGAGGGGGCCTGCAGGACTCCCACCTACTGAAGGTTCTAGGACAAGGCCTAAGTGTGTGTGTGTGTGTGTGTGTGTGTGTGTGTGTGTGTGTGTGTATGGGGAGGGGGGTGATTGAGAAGGATCTAGAAGACTCTGCATAAGCAAGGCCAGTGAGGAAAGCTAAGATCTGAGTGATTCAGGAAGGGGGGTCGGATGGAGGGGAGGAAAGGCAGAGAACACCTAGGAGCTGCAAGGCCAGAAATGTCAGGCCACCCACAGGCCAAGCTCGGGCTAAACACAAGAGCACATTTAATCTGATGAGGCGAGGCCGGTTCGTAGGTGAGCGGGTCAAGGACAAAGGAGATGGAGCCTATTTCCCTTCTCTCTTGGGTGCAGAGGCGCTTGAATACCAGATCCGGGAGACCTAACTTTACATGACAGGCAGCGGGGCACCTGGGAGGGCTTCTGAGGAAGGCTCCCCTGACCATTTTAGGAGGAATCCCTCCTCCTCTGGCAGTTGCCCTGACAGTCAGGGCCCCTTCCTTTCCCTTGCCAAGGAGAGGGTGGGACTGGGCGACTTGGAATGCAAAGCACAGGCGGGAGTTTGGCAGCAGCAGGAGACACACTTGCCTGCAGTCTCTCAGCACTTGGCATGTACGCCCTCAGCAGAACAAGCCACCCTGGGAACGGCCAGGGGCGTCCCCACAGATGCACTGGTGTGGATCCAGCCAGAGCAGGCAAGCTGCTCTAACAGAATGAGCTCTCAGCTGTAGTAGGCAGGGTAAAATCACACTTGCACTCGCTAATGCAAAGAAAAATCAGTGTCACCTTGAAGGCTAGGAAGGATCTAGGAAGATAACCAGGTCCCCAAGATGAGCAAAACAAAGCCCAGGTTGATGGCATGGTGAGGGTAAGTACCTACAAAGTTGAATTCCCAAACTACCCAGGCCATGCCCACCTGTGGCTCCAAAGAAGGGAAGAATGGCAAGATGCCTTGTAGGGTACTTGGTAGGCAGTAAGGAGATGCCTGCTGGAGAGATGAGTGCATTCAATCTGTACAGGGCCGGCGGTCCTCATGGGATCATTTGGATGCTGTTGGTGAGGGGACAATACACAATGCACATGAAAAGAAAATGTGCTCTGCAGTTGTTATCAAACACACTACGTCTTTGTAGAAATTTTCTGGCCCGATATTGTGCAAAGAGACCTGTCCTCAGGGAGATGCTGGAGGAGCGCTTGGCTCTGGAACGGGATTTGAGTTTAAGGGAACAGCCAGGACAGATGGTGACCCTGAAGTCACATTTTGAAACAGACTGACTCTTGTTTAACTCAGATGAAAGGACAGCTTAACAGTCTCCAAATGGTTGCTGGAGGAAGAACCTGTGGCCTCTAGGTCACTGTGGGGAAATCAGCAAGGTGTTAGAGGCACCGGGAGAGACAGGGAACTTGGAGGGACCAGAGATGACCAGCCTCACCCAACACGGGCCAGAGAAAAAGATATGGTAGTGGATATGTGGAAGAGATCTGCCAACAACCGAGGGGGACCTTAGGTTCCTTCTTTAACTTCTCTCAGTTTAAGTCTCTTTATCCAGGCATTGAGATTGCACAATACCTAGCTCTCAGGACTGCGGTGCAAGGTGAATGTCAGGTTACATATGATTAGAAAGAGCCAACCACCACCAGCCCTGGACACTCAGAGGGAGCAGGACAGATGTGATCCTACTTCCATAGCACAAGTAGGTATCCACATTGCTATCTTCATTTTGTCCAGGGACCAAAAGCTTCGGAACACAGGAGGCTGGCCTCGGCCTCAATCAGAATTTGGGGTCTGAAGTCAAGGCCTTGGTATTCAAGGAGCTCCAGGGATGCTACTGGCCAGCACTGTGAGGTCCAAGGTCTCAGGAGCTCCCAGTGCTGGCCAGCTGCTCTCCCCAGACTTGAAGTCCCCCACTGATTATCTCACATAGTCTGGGAGGCAGGAGTTCTCCTGCCCCTCTGTCCAGATGTGGATCCACATCTGGATATGGTGCTCAGATCACAGCACTAGTAAGTGACAGAGCTGGAATCTAAAGTCCATCCAATGACTGCAGCACTAGCCCTGCTCCTGAGAGGGGACAGACAGACAACCCACAGGTGCTCAAGTGTTCTTGGAAACTTCAAGAAGGGGGAATGCACTCACCCAGACAGCAGCAGACACTTCTAGACTAAGTTCTGAAACCTCATATTGCTGACAACAGCCTTCTCTCTGCACCTTCTTTCTCCCATCTACATTTTGGGATGCCCAAACAGATAAACCCCTCTGCCCAGCATTCTCTGTCTTCTTGCTCCCAGAGGGGTCTAATGGATGCTAGGAATGTGCAGGACCCATAGGGGAGGAAGCCCAGTCAGGCAAAGTACATAAATGGCAAACTGTGCCTTGGCCCACAAGGAGCCAATGTGCGGCACAGACCACACTGGGTAGGAGGCCGCCTCCAAAGGGTGATTCTTCGAAATCTTGAACTTTGGGGCTGGACTGGCTGGATTCCCACATGCATATTCATGGGATGGATTTTTCACATTCCGCTCAAGCTTCCCCTGTGAGAGCAGCCCCACTTACTTATTCCTGGAAAGGTAAACACAGAGTGGAAAGGCAAGCTTCTCAAAACCATCAACACACACACACACACACACACACACACACACACACACACTATTCACAAAGCAAGCACTTAAGGAGCACCTGCTGTATGGCAGGCACCGTTCTAGATGCTAGAGATCCAGAAGTGACAGAGACAAGTCCTTTGGGAACTGAGACTACTCTTCCAAGAGCTTTGAATCACCCCGATCACCATCTTGTCATCAAACGCTGGTACATTCCCCCAGTACACACATGTGCTATGAGTGGAGAAGATGTTTTTGCACGAATAGGCCCTGGAATCTCGAACAACGATTTGTACCTCTTCCACAGTTCAGGAACCTCAGATCTATGTGAAATACCATCTCTACCCAAGCTTCTCATCATCAGAGAGAGGGACCCCACACCTGTGGGCCTGACTTAGCCAAAGGCCACAGGAGCTTGGAAATTCAGCTAGAGCCTCCTGGGTCAAAGCCCTTCGGCTTTCACTTCATAGCTTGCGGGTGTTTGTTTCTCTTAGTGGTGTTCTGGAATATTCCCCAGTTGTGACTAGCCTCCTGCCCCAACTTCCCAACAGCTGAGTAAAACAGGTGCCCAGGAAATAAACAACATGGCTCTTTGCAGTTCTTTGTCACCCAGCCAGGAAGCACTCCTTAGCAGTCTTAGAAGCTGCTAAATGCATGGCTTGGGGAGGGGCCATGCAGAGCTCTCTTCCCAAGGGTGAGACCCAGGCACTCCCCACAGGACCCAGACTCAGCCTCTTCCTCAGCAAGAAGAACTCAAGGCTCACTCACACTGTATTTACAGGTGTGCATTCCCAACGCCTCCACAGACAGGGCAAGAGAAGGACAGCATCTAGCTGCACTGTGGAGGGCCTTGCAGGTTCCCCGTGTCTCCTCCTCTCGGCCTGCAGTGGGAATGGCCCAGGAGAAGCTCTTGTCCCTGGCTCTGGGCTCTTGCGCTGGCCCTGCCTGTCCTTCTCTGATTTTTTTCTGTAAGTCTCCTAAGTTTGTCCCTTTCTGCTGCGGAGGTAGAGCACCTCCATATCCCCCTCCCCAAATCAGTATATCCTCCTGTAAGCAAAGTCTGGAGCAAGGCAGGTAGCCAAACCCAGAGTCTCTACACTCCTCCAGGATCCAAGGCCTGCATCCCATTCAGCCTCTGGGCTATGAGCATCATATGGGGTCTGTGGGGCCATGATATCTAGGCCAGGCTGTGATGGAACTTCCACCTTCCTCCCAGGGACCCCTTCCTGTCCCCTTTCCTTCATATGCTCTGGCCAAGGCAGAGTGCTCTTTAAAATAACAACAACAACAGTAGCAACAACAGCTGGGCAGTGATGGTACACACCTTTAATTACAGCACTCAGAGACAGGTGGATCTCTGTGAGTTCGAGGCCAGCCTGGTCTACAGGGGAGTTCCAGGACAGTCAGAGTTACAACAGAGAAACCCCGTCTCAAAACATCCGCCCCCCCAATTTTCTTTTAATTTTATTTTGTGTACATGGGTGTTTTGTCTGCATGTAATGTTAATCTTGAAGATGGGAGGAGTGAGACCACTGACCCAAATCATCAATAGCCAAATTAATTCAAGCAAGAAATTAACCAAAGCAAGGTTTTGAATTCATGTACACGGGCTGCCTCTCCCTAAAAGCAGGTTCAAGAGGTCAGCATTGGACATGAGGAAGACAAGTTAGGGGTAGGAGGTTTCCAAATGGAGGGGGGTAGGCAGCAGAACATAACCTGTGGTCAAAACAACAGGTCGTCGTGACCTTTTGGAAGCAAAGGTAGGGTTGCAAGATGGTTATAAACAACTTTTGAAACAAAGACATGATTACCATTCCTGGAGTACAGAGAGAGTCATTTGTAGTTCAGGTTCTAGGTGGGCACAGCCCAACCCTTGAGAAACAGAGATCAAATCATAAACAGGAATGAGCCTGGTTTGTCTTGACCATAAGATGTCTTTAAGCTTAAGATGGAGGCAGGCTGGCCCTACAGTATGCCCGTGGGTACCCGTGCCTGCATGGTGCCTGTGGTGGCCACTAGAAGAGACACTCCAGTCTGGGTCTGGAGCTAGACAGTTGTGAGATGGTGTATATGAGTTCCGGAACTGAACCCGGGGTTCTCTGGAGGAACACCCAGTGCCCTTAACCACACAGCCATCTCTCCAGCCCCAGCAGGCTCCCCTCTCCTGGATTCCTTCAACTGGAAATCTGGATCACTCAGCTCTACCCACCCAGCACCTTTCCCTGACTAGATCCATTTACTCTTTGGACCACATCTTAAAGGTCACTCCTTGGGGAGATTTCCCTGATGCTCTCACACAGATGAGAATATCCAGATGTGTGCTTTCTTAAGGCTCTGTATTTGAATTTTTCTTGAGTCAGGTCTTGTCCTGTAACCCAGGCTGCCTTGGAACTTGCAAGCCTCCTGCCTCCTCCTTCTTCTGAGTGCTGAGAGCTAAAAGCGTGGTTTCCATGCTTGGCTCCTCCTCTTCTTCTGAACCCTGTTTCCCACTTATCAGAATTATAGGATCGTTTTGCACACATCGCTAATGTCAGCATTCCACTGGCACCAAGCCTGCCTTGTCCGCCGCTTCATACCCCGCACACCATAGATTGCCTTGCACACAGTAAACAGTCCAGAAATGTTTCGCTAAAAGCGAAGGAATAAATGGATGAGTTTGAAAAACCTGCCAGGCTTCCACAGACGGACCAGCCTTTTCTAGACCACAGTCTAGAACTGCCCACCCACCCTAACCTGACAAGCCTTTGCTTAGCTGGATCAGCATCCCCACATCTGATTACAGCTGTTGCCGTTCCTGTCGCTGAGGGCTCAACAATCCTAACCTCCAAAGGTGAGTGACATTGACCTGGTCCTCCTGGTCTTCCAGCTGAAACCAGCTTGCAGATGAATCCTGTCCACCAACAGAATGAAGCAATGCGGACTGAAGCCACAGGAGGGCTTAGGGATGACACTGAGGTTGAACCTGTCATGTCAGAATCCAGCGGCAGCTCAGCCCACAGTACCTTCAGCGGCCATTCCCCCTCTCACAGATATCTGGGGTGAGTCCCTGGCTGACAGATGTCTCACCTGGGAAGTGAGTTTACGGCACAGTATTGGTGGCCCCATACCCTGCTCCGCATCTGCTTCCCTGCTCCTTCCTGGGAATCAGAAATCACCAGGCTTAGACTGTACACGCTCCCCCATTCTCAGAGAGTCCTTAGAAGAGTCTCTCTTCTGCCACATGGGCCCTGATTCCCTCCTCCTCCCGCTGAGCCCCCACCATGCTGTTATCTGTCTGTCCATGGTGTTTATAAGTGCTCTAATAAACTCTGTACTCCCCAACAGTTTGTCTATGTCCCTCTTAATGCCCCTATCTGAGAACTTTCGCATATGCTGTGCTAGAGGTTTGGGGGGTGGGGGTGGTTTTTTCCTGCTTTTACTGGTCACAGGCAGCCTGAGATAAATCTTACTCATATTCCTGTTGTTACAGATGGAGAAACTGAGGTTTGGAGAGGGTTAGTAAGCCATCTAAGGCCACCAGCTCTGCCAGACTCCTCATTGCCCAGCGCCACCCTGCTCAGGCCACAGACCTGTGGATCACACTCTGGCACCAAAGTCATTGCCCGGGGACATCCAGAGCACAGAGCCTGATCCCATTGCTGGGGCAGGACCCGGGAAGTTCGTGGGTAATGCCCATGCTGCTGGCTCAAGGACCACAGTTCTCAGAGCAAGTCTCCGAAGGACACAAGATTAGGAAAGATAAGGAGGCCTGTGTGACCTCAGAGCCCAGCATGGCTGGAGCCTGAAGCCTGGAGAGATGGGAGAGGAGAGGGCTTGGCCAGAGCCCAGGCAGAGTAGCGCTCACTGCTGTAATGGAAAGCATAGAGGGATTTGAAGAAAGGCCATGACAGGACAAGCCTCTCTGCTTGCACAGAAATGAGCCAGAGGTCAGAGAGAGGGGACACCCGATTGTCAGAGAGGCACAACCCCAAGTGTGGCAAGGGGCTGGAGACAGTGATGGCATGTAGCAGATGCCACACAGGCTGAACTCATGTCTCTCAAACGCAGCTACCATTCTTTCCAATGCTACAAGTACTCCCCCCGCCCCCAGTTGTCCCAAGCACGGACCCACAGCTGGCATCAAGTGTTAGTTCCCATCCCCGCAGTCTTCACAGCCGCCCTTAGAAACATTCCCTGCAATCAATCTTTCCCACCCAGCCACAGGGCATCATCTCAGCCAGCCTTTTCCCTCCCTTTGCAGATAAAGTTGTCTGCACCAACAGAGCGAACAGGACTTGGCCAGGCTTAGAACCAAACTAGACCAAGAGCCATTGCTGGGCACCACAGAGCAGAGAAGATGGAGACATTCAGTTGCAAAGTTTATGCCACTTCACACTTGCAAATATTAACAACAAAAACCATTGTGTTTCTTCATCAGGAAACTCAAACCCCAAAAGGGGTCAAGAGACTCCACAATGGAGCCATCATCTGGAGTCTGCTTAACCTGAAATAAAATTAGAAAATTTGTCACACGGAAAAACTGTGCAGGGAGAAATGATTCGTTTTTCCCCATGCTTTCTGCAGGAGAATGAGTAATTTGGCATTTGACTGGGAGACCAGAGCGGCTGAAGTCTCTGTTTAGTACCAAACATACACGGTTGTCCGGCAGATCTGAGTCCCGCTCATGAATGGACCGTCAGTGAGAGATGACGTGTTGGGACCAGACAGGTAGGGTGGGCCTTGCTCAGCCACATGGATGCCTCATTTGTCACCAAGTTGGGCCAAACTGAACATAGGCCTGCCAGTATGTTCTTGCTGATGGTGATGCAGGGTTCACCTGGTCTGACCTCTTCATTTCCGAGACAGAGAAACTGAGACCCAGGGAGTATGGAAATTTGCCTGAGCAGAGAAAGCAGAAGAGCCTGTTGACACAGACTAGTCTCTACTTTGCCTTCTCGTGGCCGTAGCTGCCTCCTGCACACGGTGGGGGGGGGGGCAGTTCCTTGGCTGATGCTAAACTGGAGCAGAGCTGCATGAATGACTCCTTCAACAAGGGTGGGTAGCCAAAACTGAACCCCACAGGCCAAGCACAGTGCTAAATGCTGGAGTAGCGGTCGTGGCCCCTTGGGGAGTACTGCCTCACATCCTAACCCCAATGGCATGAGAGCAGGATGAGGCGAGCAGAGGTCTAATAGATCAGGCCAGAGCAGCACTTAGTAGGTCCACAAAGGGAGTAGGAGTAATTGTCCTCACTGTGGATTCTTGCTTTTATCAACACCATGAACCCAGTGGGTCGGATCAGCCAGGACTTAGCACCTTGCAGCTGTGGTGGTTAGGGCGCCAACACAGGTCTTGCTGCAATAAGAATCAAGGTAGCAACAGATCGGGCTTTTTCTGGAAGCATTAAGAGAGAAATCTGTCCCCCTGACTGTGTCCAGCCTCTAGAAGCTGCCCACATTCTTTGGCTTGTGACTCCTTCCTCCAACTCCCATATAGATGAGAAAGACTGGCCAAGTCGCCTTTGCTTATGTCTCTCCAGCCTCTGCTCACGTCCGCCATTCTCCTCCCCTTGAAGGACCTTGTGAGTACACGGGAGTGTACTTCAATGGAGTACCCTGGGTCCAGCCAGATAATCCAGGGCGACGTCCCTTCACGTGTAGCCTTAATTCCATTTTGCCACATTGCCTGATGCAGGACTGGGGCTGGGACACGGACTCCACGGGAGGGTTGTTGCTCTGCCTACTACAGTGATTACGGTTAGGCAGGAGCAACATAATCTAAGCTTTACCTTAGATGGAAGTATCTCACTAAAATGCAGACTCTGGTGTACTGGGTTCTAGATGGGGCAGAAGAATCTGCCTTTCTCTGGAGTTCCCAGGGGGTGCTGGCTCTTGGACCACAGCAGAATAGAAAGAGGCCGGAGACAGTGGGGGCTGCAGCATAGGGAGGATCGCCAGGGTGTACACTGAAGATGGGACAGACAGACCTGTGTCTGTGCTGTGGCTGAACTATCTCCCACCATAGGGCTGTTGGGAGAGTTGGGTGTATTACACACACTCACACACACACACTCACACACACATTCACTCACAATGCCACTTATACACGCATAGATACACCACGTGTATCTAAAAGCCAGACACATACGTAGAAACTTAATATACAGAAACTTATATATACATATGACTTATATATGCAATTTTTGTATGAAACACAGATGCATATAGACACTTAATATGCATATAATTCCTACATCTATACATAGTTGATAAATATAAAATACACAATTGTAATATGTACTTATAGTTGATACAGACAAAACATACACATTTCTGTAACCAAAGTATGCATTTAAAACAGAAATTCATCAAATCCCTCCCATCAGGGCTCAGGGATCTGTGAGGAAGAGGAGGCAGAAAGATTGTAAGAGCCAGGGGTGGTGGATGACTCCAAGGAAACAGTTTCTTCCAGACACAGCAGGACTGTGGCATAGATGAACTCAGACTGGACCCCACATCTAAGACCTGTACAGATTCAAACCAGACAGACCTAGTACCAAGAGGGAGAAGTGGCACAAAGTCCCACCTCTAACCAAAAAGCTGTTTGCAATTGATACCTACTGGGAAAGGGAGACTCAGTTTTCTCCAGTTCAGGGTCACTGGGTCTATCAGCCACTCTCCAGGGCAGCCCCATGTCCAGGAGCAGCTGGCCAGTGACAAACAAACTGTACCAGGAGAGGAGATGCAGAGGACACCG